>OX402538.1:7413738-8128675 GCA_948098885.1 Drepanosiphum platanoidis | reverse complement strand
CGCGCCGCGTCTAATATGATAACACTTGGTTAAATTTTGCTCTTAATCTATTCAAGCTACAAAAAAAATAATAAAACCATATTTGTTTAAAATTTTGTCAGCTACATTTTTGCATAGAGGTATTTTTGAAATAAACTTAGTATTTCCAAAGATAATTTTAAAAAACTGAAAAATCGCACATAAAATCCAAGATGGCGGACACTTCCGGACCTCGGAGGGATGGCGACTTTTTTTTGGTTAATCAGGAGCCTATAACCAAACTTTTTGCAAAGTTTCAAAACTTTCCGATTTAATTCCTCAAAACATCAATTTTAGAGCTTAAATGACTGGACTAAATGTAACTATTACAATAGTGTCGTTATTATTATTCATATCGTAAGCCGGTCAAAATTGAACAAAAAAAAAAAAAAACAATTTATTTCGAATTTTCCATTGCCAAACTGGTTTTTTCTATCTCTCTATCTCTCTTTTCTATATATATATATTTATGTTGGGACTATGAAATAGCCATCCTTTGATACGAGTCGTCGTGAACATTTCCAAGTATCGCGATTGAAAATCGAAAAATTGGTCTCGTCATTTTAATGCGAATGTAAGCTTATTTATACTAATTAATGAATTAATTACGAATGAGATATTCCGTGCAATGATAATGTTTACAGCTGAAAATCATCGTTTATATTATAATAATATTATGTGTACTCGGAGACAAAACGCGGAGAATTCGTGTGCATTTTTGTAAGTGTTTTTACGAAAAGTTTACGACCCCCCGAGTCCAAATCGCCATTTTCACTTACGGAATTTCCATTGTTCTTTTAAACAGTTTTCTACGCGCATATTTATTTTGTCGCAAAAAAAAAAAATAAAATACTCTTTTTAACGAGGCCGATTATTCTTAGACTCCGATCCGAATCTAATACTATAACGTTATCAAAATTGCACGTGTGCTTTTTTTTTTTTAGATAATTTTTTTTTCGGTTCCGTAAAGTTCTCAAATGTTATTTTTACCAGTATCGCGTGTACATCCGAGTAGAGGCGGTTACTACGAGTTATAGCGGTAACTTTATAGGCGCTATAATATTATATAAACGCATATACCGCACACGAATCGTGTACAATTTCACATTGTGTTCCGGGTGAGTTATTGTCCAAGTTTCTTTAGCACGTGTTCGTTTCGTGCCTATTTTCGTTTACCACACTAACCGCTAGTATTTATTTTTTTCTTTATGTATTCTCAAAATGAAGTGATAATTATTCGTTCGCAAAAAACATTAACCTTATGGTGTACGAGTAAAACGATAATCGGATTACTAACGTTTTCTATGTAAAACAAATCTAAATCACTTTATTCCGAAAACAACACAAAACACGCGTCACATGTCTCCAAACGTATAAACCCCGCTCCCTTTCCTCGTAGTTAACGCGCAGTTTTTTTTAAGTCGTCGTTATGTTTTTTACCGCAAAAACGATACGCGCCGTTCGCGTTTTGAAAAATGAAATACACAAACACGTCGTCAATGGCGATTTCGGGGTCGAGACCAGAAAGTAAATTTTTCATTATTTCAATTACAGAGTATGTATACTAAGTTTTTAAAAAAATCCAACCGAGAAAAAACGTTTTCCATTTTTAATACGATTTACCCCTTTTAACCCTCATAGGGTTAAATTTTGGGAACATCTTTTCTTAGGGGATCTCTACTTTAAAACGAAAATACTGACCAAATGTTATACTCAAAGCTGTTCCGGCTAGGCGATGATTTTTTCCTATTTTACCCCTTTCAACCCCTTTAGGGGTTGAATTTTCGAGACGTACTATACATTAAAACTTTCCCCGAGATTCGGCCAATCCATTAGTGAAAACCGCACTAAAATCTACCGAATACTTTTCGAGATATACGCGTACATTCAAAACAAAGAGCTTTTATTATATAATAATATTATGTATATAATATATTAAAGAATTATACCTTCATGTATATAGGATCTTTATCATTCGGATAACGAAAATGTAAAATAATTTTTTTTGGACAGATCTTATTATTTTTCGTCAATAAATGACGATAATTGATCTAAAATGATAACTTGTAAGTATAGATCTCAGATGAGATGAAAAAATAATTATCCAGATAGGTCGTCTGTGATGACGTAATCATTCGTTTAGTCGTGTTCAAAGTTCAAAGAAACAAACAAAAGAGATCCGGCTGTTGTTGCGTCATACCGCCCACCACGTGAAATGACAATTCGCCCTGCGTGGGCGAGGTGAAATCGATTCGGACGAAAATCGTTGGCTTTCTTTTAGTTACCAATCAACGGTCGTGTTCGAAGTTCTATCGGAAAAAAAAAATAAAATAATTATTCTGTGATCCGGCACAGCTTTTATCCGTTCAGTCTTAGTCGCGCCGTCGTCGCGGTCGGACGTCTTCGTGCGAAATACTTGGTTAATTTTCGCGCCGTCGCGTAGTGTTCGTTTTTTTTTTCCTCCGTCGTGTTAAACCGGTCGTTTTCGTGTGTTTTAAAAACGTTCAAAACGTTGAAATTTTCAAATTTGAATCCAGTTGCGACGGTCTGCAGTTGGGAATTTATGTTTGAAACTCCGTTTTCAAGTCGGAAGTCCGAACCAGGTAAGCCTATTTTTATTTCGTCGTTTTATTATTTTCGAAATCGATATCAAAATTATTTCTGCTCACCGGGAACGGACGTTATTATTCGCGCGGATAATTATTATTTCTTTTGAACTCCGTATTTTTTCGACGCGCTATTTTTATAATAATAAATTTATATATTTTATAAAATATCATTTATCGCCCCGCCCGAAAAATACAATTGCCAGTAAATAAAAAAAACCCGATAAACATACTCTTGTAGTCGATTTTAAATAAGATTAATTGTTTTGGTACAAAAGTTATAACTATAGGTGAAAGATTCAAATAAAAATTACGTTTTTTTTGTTGGAGCTCTGAAATAATGCTTTTTGAGCATAAAATTCGTTTCTGAAAAAATAAAAATTTTTACTTTTTTGAACATTTGTTTTTTTTTTTGTTCTCTAGAGCATATATTTTTTTGATAGAGTAATTTTTCTAATGGAATAAAATCCGCGCCCCAGTTTTAATATCTCGTGTTTTCCCGAATAAAATTACACCGATTCAATTAATTGCCTTTTCGGCGATATTATTTTTTTCTTAATTTACAAACATGTACGTCTATAATATCGAGATGGCGTTTTCCTCTTAAATCTTTATGCGGGGGAGGGGGTTGTAGACGCCCTCTTCACCCCATCCCCCAGTTCTGGCCTGCAGTCAAAACCCATCAATTATATTCGCGGTGAGTGATGACGATCGCTGTAAGCGTTTAAAACAATAGCCCGCCGTTTTCCGGATCAAAATTTGATGAATAAATACCCCACTCGTGATGCTAAAAACTGTCTCGTGTATTGCAAAGGAATTTGAAATACTATTCATTCCGTTTTGATTTTAAAAGCCTCGTCATCGCACCGTGTGCATATACATAATTATTGCGCGTTCCGTCGAGTGGTTTACACATAATGCGGGGCCGTCTAAAAGTATATTATTTCGTATGGAATTTAAGTGTTTATAAAAACAAGAGGCGAAAAGATTGACACGAGCCGTAACGATAGTTATTATAAATTCGAATTATTCCCGAGGCTTCGTGAGGCCCGTCGCAGTGAGATCGGTTTATCGCGTATATGTTTTTTTTCTTTTAAAAAATGGTACTCTTACGTCAACACATATTTATTAGAATATTATCAAATAGTATTTTAACTTTTAACCTCGAAAAACCGATTTATTTTTTTCACCAAACAATTTCGACTATACCGTGTAACGTTTATGTAAACGTATTTTAACAAGATTTAATATACAATAATAAGTACCAATTAACAAAACTAAATGAAACTCAATTGCTTTTTTCGTTTTATAAATACATTTCTACGTAATTTCAACACGTTTAACTCGTGTAGAGTCGTATCTCTGTCGCGGTCGTAATTACCACGACCGCGGCGGCCTACTCGACGTCCGCGATAACGCGTCCGGGAGACCGGTGGGGTCGAGTCGCGAAAAGTCGGCACTACGTGTTTCGCGATTACGTGTATAACACCTTTTCTGAACGCGAACTGTTACTGAATAAAGACTGTTAATATTAAATAAATTACTTTGTGATACACTTATTCTCGCTACCAGGAGCCCTGGGACCCTTCATCTCGTCGACGCTTTATCATAATCAAAGCAACTCTTCGTTTTGAATTTGCTTTGCGTAAAATTTCATATCAACAAAGTACTTTGTGTACTAGTGTTAGTCGAGAAATTCCGTTCTCGTCGCCTAGTCGCAAAACGGTTTTAATCGTTCAATAAAAATAATATTGCACAAGTATAAATTATTATTTATTTATTCTTATTTGACGGGCTGAGCCCTACATACATCAGTTTAAACATAATATAATACAATAGAATTTAATAATTAATACAATAACACACAATATATTGGATAATAATTATTATAAGTGTACATGACGTGTACGTGTATTATTCTCGTATTTATCGTAGCTGGTTCGAATTTTTCGGTAGTTTTATTTAAAAATATTTTTGGCCACTTTCTGGTTTTTCGATATCCAGTCTCTACAGTTGACACGCGAAACTTTTTTTTAATACAGCGGAATCGTCGCTACTCGATAATAATTCGAGTTTTACAAAATGTACAGTTTTAACCCGTCGTTTGGTACACACGTCATGTGAGCGCAATAGCATTTCGAGCGTTATTCGTACAAATATTATCGAATTAATCTGATACTATAAATACTTTCAAATAACATGTCTGTAAATATTTAAAAAAATGAATGATTGCGCTATTTGTCATTTCCCATCAATTATTGTTGGACAAAGTCGAGAGTATCGATTAAGTGAGCGTCGCGCTAACACTGTACTAACCGCGCCATAGTTTTTTTACCGCCGCCGCAGTTGATTACGTACACGTGTTTTTATTTTTATTTTTTCAATTTATCATGACTAATAAAATTAATTCGTGGTTAGAGGAGTCCGAAGAAGCTTTTTTATTAGATGACATTTTTCTAAATTTTCATTTATAATAAGTTTTATATGAAAAAAAGAGTAATTTTTTTAGAATAAGATTGTAGTTTTTTTCATTTTTATTTTATAAATTATTAATTTTACATAAAAAGTATACGTCATATATAACTTTTTATTAAAGGATAAAAATATACATATTTCTAGGTACGGTTTGATTTTTTCAAGTAAATCGATTAATTAATAATGCTCTAAAAAGTAAAGGGTGATCGTGTTACGAACTATAATATGTGTACCGACGACGGGTTAATTTTTTTAGCGAACTTTTTTGTTCGCGCGGACGACATCGCGTACAGCTCACACGATCGAGCGAACTGAACAATACGTTCCCATAATTATTTCAATCAGCACGCCATATTCAAACGACCGAGTCACTACGCTCTACCGTGTCCTTTTTCCGTTTTTTTTTTTTCATAATATTATAATTGCGACTCGAAAAAACGTCCTTATTTTTCTCGGAAAATAGACAACGCTCGGATATATTATCTTGGCTAAACGTAGTAGCTAGTGGTGGTGGTGGTGGGGGGGGGGGTTTATGCGTATTTTTTATGCCATCGACGTTCACGTGTTATTTAATAACTAATTATTATTTTCACTCGATGTTCAAGAGCACCTGATGTTATTGTAATACTCGAAAGTCTATTTCGGTTAATATTGAATATATTATATAATAACGTAATAATGATTAAGTACTGCCTATAAATTTAATTTTGACGAGTAAATACGATAATAATAATTTGTAGGCGCCTATTAAAATCTCGAGAGGAATAAATTATCATTAACTACCCACGCGCGAGATTCGGATAAAATATTAGACATATTAAAAATAATACACAAAGACGGTCGGCCGTTATGATAATACATAGTATATACTAACTTGTTAAATAGACGAAGCTGTTTTTTCACCGTTATTTTTAATACGGTGTCATCATTCCTAATATCCGTCCGGAATTTTACCGTCCGTCGGTATAATATTCTATTCGTCTCTCGTACTCATATAAACGACGCGCGTATATTCAATCGAATTATCGAATTATTCTTTAAAATAAAACAAAAAATATGCATAAATAATAACGTATATGAATATGTTGCGAGAAAAGTAGGCTAAACGTTTCTACGTATACGTTGCCCGGTGTTTTTAGTCAATATATTGTTAAAATATTGTTTTGTTGTCGGGCAGGGTTCATTTTTTCTCTTTTTTTTTTTTATTTTTCACAATTTTATCGTCCACGCGTTTCAAAAGAGAACGGTTAATTGAATAATTGTTTCCGTCGACACGCGCGAGACGTGGATAATAATTGGTGACGGCCGCGAAATAATTCGATAATTGCGATAAAATCGTTGTTCACGAATATTATTTCGTTTGAAGAGTTCACTGCACACGCGTCCGCGACGACGTCGAGTATATTATAAATTAAACACGGCCATCGCGTTCCAAATATTTACGTCGGCAGGAAACACGGCCCCCCCCCCCCCCGTACGTTTCGGGCTCGTCGTCGTACGACGGCCATGCCGACTCGACGACTGATATTGTTGTTCTTACCGTTTACGTTTCCTGCTCGTTTGGCGCGAGTTATGGTAATAAATTCTGAACAAATCACGTTTACCGTTTAATTTCAACTCCGAGCGATGGAACTCTTCGCGCCGATCACGAAAGTGCAAACATTTTGTTGTCCCTTTCGGTTTGGAACTTATGGACACGATTGTAACATGCAATACATTAATTATTACGGTTAGACACTACATGCCCGCGCAGTGTCGTAGTGTGTTTTTTTGTTGTTTGCATTATGTCTGATAATACACAAAGTTCTATTGCAATAGCGTCTGCAGTGTTGTCGTGATAACCGCTTTACTTACGCGTTACTTTATCTCAATCGATGTATGCGCGACGTCAGTTACTGTAGTTTGTGCTCCGAGTGTTCACGTTGGTGATAGTAGTTTTGATAATAGTAAATCGTTGTCGATTTGTCGCGCGTCGAAAATTTTAGGTTAAACGCGTGATATCGCGAAAAAAATGTAAAATGGAAAAGAAGGTATACTTACGCGCGCGCGCGCGTTATCGTATTGGCTCGACCTTTAGACGCTTGCGACTTCGAAACGTAGGACTGAATATTTAGAGTTTTCTTACTGCACACTCGATTCTAAATGAAAATTTGTAGCCAACGACGGACTCGAGACTTAGGCCTCGTTGTATGTGTGTAAGTGTTTTTTCATTAAAACCGATTTTATAATATATTGTTCTCACGTCGTCGTCGCGTCGGTTTTCTAAAAACGTATACCTGATGAACCGTTGGAAATTCTGCCGTTTGTATCGATCGAAAATAATTATCATACTGTCTAGCGAGTAATAATATATAAGAATAAACATTTTTTATCTCGCACGCTTTCGAGTTTCGCAATCGGCTACTTGTAATCGGCGAGCAAAGAGCCATCGATTAAACGTTTACCCCTGCCCTCGTCCCGAAAGAAAGAGCGCCCGGTAAATAAAATCTGCGCCGTAAAATCTTCTGCCGGCCGCGTACAGTGATCGATGCTGCTGCTGCGGAATTCTAAAAAAAAGTCGAAACGGGACGTGCGGACGGACGGGCGGAAAAGACGACGAAGAAGGAGGAAAAAAAACCGAAAATACATTTCGATATCCCCCGTCCGCGGCCGTGTTGTGTGTGGAAATCGCGGCGCATTGTTCGAACGCCATTTCGTGCGGGTCTTTAGGGTGTAATTTAACCCTTCGACGGGTCTCGTCTGCGGGGGCAACTATTTCCCGACGGAAATCAAAATCGTGACTCTCGCGTCCGGATTTGTCGAGAGAATCTCGCCGGTGTCCCCAGCGGAAGACGCGCCGCCGCGCCGTCGACGACGGTTTTCCGATACGACGCGGGGTCTTAATTCGCGAGGTGCTCTCGAGATGACGCGACGACGACGACGACGACGATAATAATTTGTAAACGCCGCGGCTCCGTGGGCTTTTACGGGTTATTAAAAATTAAAAAAACAAAACCCCGGGTGCCGCCGCCGAGTGGGTAGAAAAGAAAATAAAATAAAATATAAAAAACGGAAAAATAAAAAAATAAAAATATTACGGCGGCGAGTATACGGACAGGTTTAATTTAGATAGCGTACGGCGCTCATAAATACTGCCGCGAGAACGGACGGCGGGGAAACGCGCCAATTTGTACCACTCTCTTTCGACCCGACTTATGACTGTTGGTGGGGGGGGGGGTTTTAGAGGAATACCGTGAGAACGATAGAGACGGAGACGGGATAGGGCCGGCGGCGGCGGCAACGGGTCTGGGGAGAGCCGCGGAGGGACGGAGACGTTTTTAAAACTTTCTCGGTCGGTCCCCGAGACAGACTGATGACCTGCATTGTGCTCGGACGAAAAGTTTTCTAAAGGGACCGTAGTGTAAATAAATTTAAAAAAAAAAAAAAAGAAGAAAAAGCGGCGCAGAGTTCAAGTGCAGCTTTGCCGTAGAAGAGCAGGTGGCTCGTTTACACGCGTATGTGGTATATATATATATATATTTTTTTTATGTATATATATATGTATATACTCCGGAAAAAGCACATACACCGTTGCTCGCTCGCCTGAAACGTACACTCCGCCGCAAAAGGTCGTTCGGGCGCTCTCCGCCGCCCCCGACGTTTTGAATAACAGAGAAATCGTGTTATTTCTGTTTTCTTTTATTATTATTATTATTATTTTAATTATGTGTCGGATGATTTTAATAATTATGATTATTATTATAACGGTCGTTTCGTGTTTTGCCGTCGCGGTCTTTCGCGGACCTCGCGTTCGTCTCTGTAGCTTTTCTCGTATTATTTCACGCTGACATTGTTTGACTATATAATATAAGACGCGAGTTATCCGTATAGTTTTATTCGGTCGAGTATGCGGGGTAGTGATCACGTGTTTCGTTTGGCGGTTTTTCGTGTAAATTTTTTCACGGACAGTCTGAGTTCTTCAAAATTCATCGGAATCATCTCCTCGATTGTATTTTTATTTTATTTTTTTTGGTTTTTTTCAGACCGTACGGTCAATCGACGGCCAATCTCTCTTCTCACCTCGCCTTTTTTAGTTGAATATTATTTTGTTTACCGCGAGAAAGACAACTGACTTGTCTGCGGTCGGATTTTCGGTTTCCTAAAAAAATTTCGTCGAAATCTCGGCACGTTCGTTGTATACATTCTGTCAATGTTATTGCTGCCTAGTCACGCGAACGTTTGTGAAACGACGTTGTCGCGTTTTCCTTCTTTTTCGCCGAGCAAAACGCCACGTCGACGAAATAAACCCGATCTTATTATCACCCGATTTTCGATGATGACAATATTTTTAAGATTATTTTCTATAATATCGGACGTTAGCGAATCGATTTCGAACTTCACTAAAAATAA
The DNA here is from genome assembly GCA_948098885.1 of Drepanosiphum platanoidis. Lineage (NCBI taxonomy): Eukaryota > Metazoa > Arthropoda > Insecta > Hemiptera > Aphididae > Drepanosiphum > Drepanosiphum platanoidis. The sequence goes on along the minus strand of OX402538.1, from coordinate 8,119,187 downwards.
ATAATATAATCCGGAGCTTTATCGCATGAGCCGTGGGGACAATCGCTCTCGAGTCGCTCTGCCGAAACATCTGTCTGAAAACCATCGGGGTAAATCTGCGCGATTTTCCATCATTTCACTGTACCCGATGTTGTTACGTATAAAGTACTACGTCATCGAGAAAAACGCGTGTCAATAGTTCTGATCGCCAATCGTCATTAGGTGATCGTCAGTACGCGACTATTTGATTTATTCGGCTGATTATTTTAGTTCGTCGCAATGTATACGTATTTTTATGGTTTTGTAAAATCAAACGTTTAATTCAATTTAAAATCGTATTATCTATTTGCACGACTAATTCAACAACATGGTATTTAGATTCCGCTACTCGCCCGATCATTTAAACGACATAAATACGAATTTAATACGTACATTTAATAATATGGACGATGTAGAAAAAAATTTAAAAAAAAAAATAGGCGCAATAAATAGAGTATTACATTTCTGCGGTCTTGCGGTGATCGTTAAAATCCTATAAAAGAGGTAAATCCTAAATAGATCGTTGACCTACTTTGCTGTAAAAACATATGTCAATAATATTTATGGCTTTCGTACATTGGCATGAGAAATAAGAAGTCGACGCGCGATTATCCGTTTAATTATTTAAATCGTTTCCGTATCGTTAAGTAAATCTATTACACGTACGCACGTCTTAGAATCATATTACATTTTAATCGATATAATAATATTATAATAATTTTGGTTATAAAAGTTAATTTGAATGAACACTTTTAGTTTTGAATAAAGCACTTTTCATTATATATAAATTTGTTTGCTTTTGTAAATCATTTACGTAACGATTTTTTTGTTTTGCGCCTCTTTTATACCGCCGCGCCGCCGCCATGTCGATTACGATACACGATTCATTTTATATATTAATAAACACGTGCATTTTATTTTAAATAAAATAATTATTACATACTCTACCCGTCGTCCCACGCAGCATTTCGCGGTTTAATATGGTTCAAAGACCCGAGGTGAAATAATTGTTCAGTCTGACTTGAAGAAATTCTCATCACAACCTTAATTAAAACTGGCGTTTAATTATAATATATATATATATATATATATATATATATATATATATAAATTGACGACACGTACTTACGTTTACAAATTAATTCAATTACATTTTATACGTATTCGAATATCACGCGTAAATTAATTTTAATGTTTTCAATCGTCCACACGCATCGCGTTCAGAGACTAAATTGAAATATCGCATAATATAGTCGAATAATATTCGTCAGTAGGACCGACGACGTGTTCCGACGGGAAAAACTACGTTTTCGATATCGACACGTTAGTGTGTATTGAAAAATCAAAAAAATCATCGGATTCAAACCGAATTCTTATTGTGTGCACGCATTTTGTCGTTGTCAAAGACAAAATACTAACTTAACTCTTCGGACAGCGAAGTGAAATCCACTCGGTCCCGACGGGATTGAAATTTTTCCAGAAATATTTCAAAAAAAACTGATTTTCTTTCGTTTTATATTCTTCGCATTTACGGACACGACTCGACTGGGTGAGCCCAGACGCGGTCCCAACGTCCCGAGAGATCTTTGTTGTCGGTGAAAACGCGCGAACGCAAAGCGACTACTGGTATAACGAAAAACGACTACTACGAAAAACAGATGAAAATATTAATATCCTTCTTAGAGTTTATACGTTTATATATATATACGACTGCACTATAATATTATACACACGCCCATACTAAAACTGCTGATCAGCTGCGCGCGCATCCCGCGGGGAACGGGATTAAGCAAATATTTTAACGACGAGAGAGAGACGGCGGCTATATATGTTCCTCGTCGTCGTTGTTTTTTTTTAATATTTTATGAGACGGGCGGGGTAAAAAACCCCGAGCAATTTTTTACGGGCGGGACGCGAAGCGCGATGGAGTTTCGCACTTTTCGCTCTTTATAGATCAACCGGGTGCGGCGATGAAACGGTTCGCACGTACATGTATACATATATATTTTTATATTATATACACTATATATATATATATATATATATATATATATAGTTGTCAAAGTATACGCTTCGCCCCGTACCACCACCGCGTGTACTTTTCTCGGTTAAAATTTGAATTCAACAAACGTCCGTGCGAAAGTTTTCGATCATTTTTCCTCGTTTCGGTAATGCAATATTGAAAGCACCGAACTATTAGTGTGTATATACGTATACGTTTCGCGCGTTGTACCATCGTCGCGACACGACGCGACGACGGTAACATGCCGTTGAGAATCGCGTCGTCCGAGAACTCTCTTTGAACATTTAACGAATTACAAAAAACGAGCGTTCGAAATACAGAGAAAATATTAATATATTATTATCACGCGATCCGTTCGTAATGGAAAATGGCTTTCGCGCAGCAGATTCCGGGAGAACGAAATCACTGGCAGAACTGGGAGGCTGGGGAAGGGGGCCCCACTCGACATTTTCAACGACGACGATTTCGGTCCGCTCGTTTTAAAACTACGTTTTATTTCCGCGCGCGCAGCGTAACTACGATTTTTTCGCACGATTAACCCGTTCGTATCGTAGATATTGATCGACGTTCGTCCGACGCCGATAAGCGACGTAATTAATTTACGCGGCCAAACACGAACGCGCGGTCCCGTAATACGATTATAATATCACACATATTATATATTATAATATGTTGTAATACGATTTACATTTTCCCGAAAAGACTTGATGAATTTCATTTCAACGTCAATCTATCGGAATAAAAACCTTTTTCTATTTGCTTTAAACGTCGTCGCCGAGTAACGCGGGACCGACGACGCGTCTGTTACACACGTTCGTTTTCGTGGCTAAATTTTTCGGGCCCGCCCGGAAAAATTATTCGTGGATTCGCGCGCTCGGCGGTACTTATTTACGCGCGACTGGAAAATCGAGAAAAAAAAACACGCTACTAAAATTACGTATTATACGCGTACGAATCAAAACGGTATTGTTATTGGTCTGAGCGCGCGCGCGTACGCACTTTATAGTCCGATTCGTTGTCGCGTGTACAGTTTTCATGACGCTTTATTTAGCAATACGTTCTTTCTTTTTTTTTCACACCTACTTGTTTAATCAAAACTTCGGCCGACTTATAATCATCCCGACGTCAGAGTACAAATGCATAAAACATATACGATGAAAATATTGTTTCCGCAGAAAATAATGTCCATTGAGATTTGGTATACACTGCTCGTATTTCTCTTTACATTGAAAATTGTTTTTTATTTTAATAATAATAAGATTTCGAATATTTTACGCGCATATTGCCGAGTACGAATTTAAGGACACAGTAACAATTGCAATCACCTAAATTAACCACCAATTACCTAAACGTTTTACAAGTGGTAAACTCGATTCCCGGTCATCGTGGTTCTAACGATTTTCAAACGACTAGTTTACTCATAACACCAACGACGTCGGTTCCCGTCGATATAATATGATCTATACGTATTGTCACATAAAGCGCGTAAAAACTATAATTTGAAATCCGAATTTATCTTAAAGAGTAATTCAAACTTTATCGAGTGCAAACCCGTATTTTAACTTAGCCGTATATAATAGGTTCGCCGCCGCCGCCGCCGTATAATAATAGGAAATCGTGTCGACTCGAGCTCATATAAAATATACGTATACTGGCGAATCCCTTATCCGCCGTCAAGCAGACGCGCACGGACGGCAAATAAAATAATATGTCTATTACGAAAAGGTTCTGTTTTTTTTTTTTTTTTTTTTTTTTTCAGAAGGTCAGTGTAAACGATATAATATATTTTATGCGCCGAGGTGAATAAAAAAAAAAACAAAAAAAAAAATGCCCTTTATTAAGAGATTTTTCGGTATCTAGTGAATTCCGTTAAAATTGATAGGTTTGACGTGGAATTCGCATAGTATATTATATATCGTCATCGTATTTTATTACTTTGACCAAACCGTGTTATCTATGATGCGGTCGAATGTCGTATAATATAATATTGCAATACCAACGGGTTCTGTCAAAACAATAATAATCATTACGGGGCGAATACATAAACTACACGATGACGATGATAATACTGGTATATTGGCATCCGAGTCGCGCGGAGTGGGCTGATTACATAAATTACGAATAAACGTACGGCAATAATATTGTATTATTGTCGTGAGTTGTAAAAAACGAAAAAACGCGTTTTGCATGTCAAAGGAATTTATTCATTTCAGCGCCCGCCTGACGAACATGTACATCATGTACACATACTATTTTAACGATTACGTCCAATTTTTACCGACCTATAGGTTAGTTCAGACCGATCGCGTCGGTAATACGGGTGGGGGGGGGGGGGCGTTCGTATTATTATTGTTGTACGCCACATCAATCGGATTTCGTCCTAGTTTCGGGAGCGCGCGCGTTTTATTCGATTATTTCCCGACAGTACGATGATATATATAATACGCGTTACACCGCCGTGCGTATTTTCGATGACGACGAGAGTTTTCTCGATCCCGTCGTCGTCGTCGAGCGGGGCTTGAGATTCCGAGAGGAAAAAAATAAATAAAAAAACCAACACTATTGCCGCCGAACAGCGATCGTTTCTCGATCGCAACGATTTACTATCTCTCATAAATCTCGTCGACACTCTCTCCCCCACGATGACCCGCCCGACTCGGTCATAACGCAACGACTCACATAATGTCTCGTCGTTCTTCGGGCGATATCGGGCGCTATTATAAATTGCGACGTCTCGAATGCGATAAGAGGAGAAAAAAATATCCACGCGGCCCGTAAATAATAATTTCCTCTCGCTATCCCACGACACCGCCGCCGCCGCCGCCGCCTCGTAAGAAATAGGATTCTCGGGTTCTCTCCGCCCCCGTTAATTTCTCTCGGTGTTTTCACGGCAGACGCGATTTATTTTCCGCCGCGCATAACTCGATGTCGCGGGAATGTCGAAATCGAATATTTCCGTCCAAGTGTTCGTTACCGCGACGAAAATCCAATTTCGGCGCCGCGTAAAATCATAATATGCGTTCCCTTCGTTCGGTACGGCTCTGGTCCGCGCTGAGCTTTCGGTTAGAGATTTCGCGATGAACAAAACGTTACGACAGGCGTCCATGCGCACGATTCGATGATTTTTAATAATAATTATCGAGTGGGAAACCGCGTACACAGTTTCGCATTGAGTAACGATTTGACAAATGTAATAGAACAACTCGTCTCTTGTTCAATTCGATATTATTTTACCTTTTCATTTATCTGTTTTAAGATATTTTAATTTTACTTTTGAGAAATACGGCTCTCAGTATAATAATAAATAAAATTACTAACCTCATATCGAAAACGAATTCACCAACGACGTGTTTTACATCGAGTCCTCCTCGCCAATTTCGGTCGAAACCGCCATTAGGTTTTTGGGACGAGCCGAGTGACGAATCGGGCAGCGCGTATTAAACGATGTTGACGTGTTTGTGCGCGTAAGGATGATTTTCGATCGTAAAAACGTACGTATGAAACGAGGTGTACTGAAATGTAAAAGAAATCTGATAAAGAAAACGGCGGTAATCGTGGCGAAAAAATTTAATACGTGTACTCGCGTATCCACGTTAACGCGTTATTCGACGGTGAATAAAAAAAAAACCTCGAAAGAAAACTGTAAGTCTGCATTTTCTCTTTTTTTTTTTCTTATTTTTTTTATCGAGTAAACAAATTGAATAGTTGCAAAACGCTGAGCGACCTCCTTCGAGGTTTTCTCGATTGCCGGGCGGCCCGCGCTTGTTTATATTCAGTCGACTCAGGAAGAGTAATTAATAATAATTTAACTTGTAATTTGTTTTTAATCGCATAAACTTGTTAAAAATTACAACTTTTGACGGTGAAAACAACGTTTAACGTTGGCGAGAAGAATTTCACATCGCCGAGTATTACGAATCGTTTTTTTTTTTTTTTTTCATTCGCTTTTGTTCTATCGTTAATTACGTATAATACGTACGAAACGAGAGTCTAATTATTAACGTTCTCTATTCTTATTCAAGCACTACAAATTGAAAATCGCATGTTCACAAATCACTCATGACTATATTGCACGGTATAATATTATAGCCGGCGGCGGAGAATTTATTAATTTATTTTAATAAAACGTTTTATTTAAAATTTAAAACGGATTCATTTTTTAGAGTTTAAAAATTAAAAATTGAAAAAAATAAAAATGTCACGCGTAATTGGACGAGTCGCAGTGTAAAATATAATGTGTGAGTGTGTGCTTTTATGGACATCGGGGGTAGGGAAAAAAATCCACCAACGGCCTAATGAAATTATTATAATGTACCTATTCGTTAACCGCGTTCTCTCGAAAAAGGCACACGCGCGGTAATCGACCGACAATCGGAAAAACTCGTTTGTAAAAAAAATTTTCGTCGTTTTTATCGACGCGCTTCCGACGCGGCCCGCTGACGTGTGGAGGAGGAGTTAGGAAAAACGTATCCGTTTGGTGTCGACAAAACGTCCGAAAAATCCTGTTTCGTTTCATTCGGTCGTGAAATTAAAAGCTTTTAATACCTAGGTATCATAATATAGGTAAAGTCCTCTTTACCGTATCTAATTATGGTGAATTTTCCTTGGACTTTTAGGTGGACTCGGCACCCGCCAATGAGTATCCATCGAATAGTTACACAGCCCGATCTCGAAATTATTGCATTTTATTTCCGCGTCCGTCAACAGGTGTTTTATAATATTTCGCACGCGTATTACAGAACAGTTCGGAACGACTCGAGCCGACTGCGTCCCGTAATGAAAACTTCCGAGTAATATTTACGGACCTATATAATGAGATAAAATTACTTTCGAGACGCAAACATCGTCGTACTGTGAGAAAAGAACGTACAAACCGGTATGAACGAGAACGTATATAATAGCCAAAGAACGTATGCGACGTATAAATGTGTTGTAAAAGTGTGACGCGAGAGACCGGGCTGACCTCGGGCCCGCGATTAGATCCATTAAGGAAAATGATCGGCGCAGGACGTGGTGGCGCGGTCTGCAGACGGACGGGACGGGGACTAGACGAAAGCGAAATTGAATTACAATAAGAATTAAAAAGACTATCGGGGAGAAAGGATGGTTTTAGTGGAATAGCTCGGGATAAAGCGAAGTAGTAAGGAGTTTGTGTTTTCGCAGCGGTGCGCTTCAATGGGCTCTACTAAAACTCGGCAACAAGAAGAAATAGAAGACGAACTAAGAGGTATTATACACGTTCTATTATTAATTTAAAACTTCGAAACACACCGGTGTAGAGAGGAAAAAAAGTTTTTCTTTATTTAACGGTAAACGATATATCTCGTGATAATATCGAACATCGATCGACGACGTAGGAAATGTAGTGTATATTATTATAATTATTATTGTAGATTCTATTCGTACAATTTATTTTTTAATATTATTTTCAGTGCGGTGCGTAATTTTTATCGTTTTCAAATAACTCTTGGTTGAAACGGTACGGTTAAATTATTAATCGATACAATAATATTACTTAATGATAAATACCTAAAAGTTGTAGCATCGAATTCGTAATTTAATAAATAAACTTTTCGTGCGAAATAAAAATATACGATAAAAGCTGCGGCCGTGTATATTTACTAAAACTTAATTCATATCACTTATTTAATATTGTTCATTTTTTATTCAAAATTAATAATAATATCATCGGTATATTGTCGTCATGACTTATGTCCATTGTTGCTTAGTAATCGTACGTTTTTTTTTTGGAATTTTTTCTATGAAAATAATGATTTTCAAAACGTAAATTACGGACGTAACGAAATAATATTTTACGATAATTATTGTGTTTCCACTTTTAATTGAAAAAAATAAATATGAGTTACAATAATTATATGGGGCAGGACGATTGAAATTATTAGTGAATCGCTCTTATATATTTGAAACCAATGTACCGTTTTGTTTTAAAAAAAAAGAAAAAGAACGATTCTGAGCGATGGAGGGAGTTGAATCAGCTTCTATTTCTAAATCGTCTAATCGGAATCCGTCGAAATAGGTATCCAATTTCGTTCTAATTCGGTTTTCAACCGCTCTTACGTTTTTAAGTCTTATCGATAAATTCTTTTTTATCGGCCAGCACGAGGAACTTATAAAGAACATAATATTGAATTTTCAAGCCGCAAGTATAAAAATTGACTGTCTTGTGAATTATTTTTGCAAACAGTTTTGCAGATTTTCGTGGTTCTGACTAGTTCTGTCAAGATTTAAAATTTAAACGCTTGTGAATAAAAAACATATCGTGACTTCGAATTTCCTACATCTTTCTAAACAAGTAAGAACAATGCATGAAAAACTTTATATTATATTTTTAAGAATTCGTCCAACTAAAATTACCTCAAACGTTTTAAATGTCTATAAAGAGCACAAAAAAATCATATATACGAGGTATTATGTAATATAATGTATGAAGTATAAGAACAAAAAATTCTATAAAAAAAACCAGTATCACGTAAATTCAAGTCTTATTTACTGTCATTAAAATTTTCCGACAGGAAAACACTAAACGCGGGGGGGGGGGAACATTTTACCAGAAACCAACCGTGAAGTTTAAAATCGAACCAATTATGTTAGTCGAAAACGGGAAGACAGACATAAAAACGCAAACACATCACAGTGAAATCAATACGTTCCTCGCTTCACTCGAAATCCAAAATGATATACGAACAGTGAATACATTTCTCGTGAAATACCAGTTGTTTTACGCTCGTTAATAGGGCAATAATCGTGGACTTAATCTCGAGGTCAAATCAGAAAAAAAAAAAATGAAAATACCATTTTCCAATATTGGTACGTACACGAAAACGGAATGAAGCAAATATCGCGTGGAAAATACGAGGACGCGGTTCGCAGGGTTTTCGTCGCGAGGGTGATTATTGAAGAGAAAAAAATAAAATAACTGACGTGACGTACACTGACGTCGCAGTTTCGGTTTTAAACACTGTGTAAACAATTTGTACTCGGGCGGCGCGGCGGCGGCGACGGAGCGAGGAAGGGTCGACGGTTAAAACCTCTTGCAATAACACACAACACAATATTATTATATTATCGTCGGCGTTCTTATAATTCCGGCGGCTCGGCGACGACACAAAAGTGCGTATTTAAGTGTGGTAAAGACGTGCGTTGAAATCACTCTCTATACAGAATAATATAACGTTTCAATCTCCCGATGACTGTCCGTTTTTACTCGTAAGTCATTATTATTATAATATCTCGGTCATCGCGGCGACCGTCACAATACGACCGAGTTATTTGGGTTTCGTACATAAAACCGGCGAGTCATAAGTCCTATACAATAATAATAATCATAATAATAACAATAATAATGATAATAATAATAGTATAAACGATTTTATTTTACGCCACTCGACAGCTTAAAACTGTTATTGAGTGGTTTATTTTTTTCACAGTTATTTATTTATTTTTTTCTACTTATTCCGTGTTGCGCTCGCGCGCTGTTATTGTGTACGTCGGATTCTTCGATTTCATTACTAAATGGAAATTCAAAAAATAACAACCAAACCTAGCCGTTAAGTCCAATCCACAACGTGCGTCATTAAAGTCGGTCCTGTGGCATATATTAGAATCTTGCGTTCCGCTCCCGAGTCCTGCGGCGCTCTATTTTCGCTGCGCCCCGAAGTTGAAGTTTTCCACGCAAACCGGTCGAGACGTAGTCCGTGTCCTTTTAAATTGATTTTTCGAAATCCTTCTCGCGGAGCCCTGCAAAATGTTACCGTTATCATTCGAAATAATATTGTACGCGATTTTACGTGCGAAAAACACAAACTATTTGTTTGTTTGTAAATGAAAAACAACAAATTAACATCGCTTCTTACAAATGCCTTTTTAGAAAAGTAAACATTTGAATAACAAAAAAAAAAATCGTTTTATAAATGGGCAATTTATTTTTCAAACGTAACCTAAAACAATGATTCGGTTTGATATGTACACGGTAGAAAAATAAAGAAAGAAAACTGCAGTTCGCTAACGGAATCTCAAATTTATCGCCGTTGCGAAGAATGTCTCGCCGATTTGCATATAATCGCGTGTGAATGCTGCGCGTCGTTTTGTCGTACGATTTTCATTTTCACACAATCGTTTCGTCGACGCGGAATAGTCTCTATTTATCGTGTCACTCGGTCGGGGCGACTAAACACTGACCAATCGACATCGTACGTCCGTCAGTCCTACTTCCCTCAAATCGAACGCCACCGCAATGGGTACTCGATAATAACAACATGTCGGAAAAATCGTCTCGCCTCCAAACGATTGTAATCGACGATTTTCCGACTTGGAAAACGCTTTCGATTCGTCGACGGCCGCGGCGGTCAGAATTATTGATATTTTTCGCAAGTTATTTACCGTCGTTATTTCTATCGTCGTCGTCGTCGTGGGTGGAGCCACTGTGTCCGTTACACGTCCCGCCGCCGACGATCTCAAACGTGCAGTTGACCGACAACTCAATCATTACGCGTCGTTATATTATTATAAGATCGTCATTAGCGGGCCCCGGTCTATTGTGATGGAACGAAAACAACAATACATTTCACGATGCGTTTGGGAAAAAAAAAAAAAAAAAAAAAAACGGTACGGCCGGAATATTCAATGAAAATAATATCTCGTCGGCGAAATTCGGCACGACCGTCGTCGTGAAGTAACGCGGCGAGTTGGGCAAATTAAATAAATAAATAAGGACGTCGTCGTCGTCCCGGTTTGATGTTTCGCAGCCCGGGCCCGACGACGACTTTCGCTCGCGCTAACGCCGACAAAAAACGGGGCGAAAATCATATTTCTCCTCGACGGATTATGTTTGTTCGACTGCGTGCGTGTGTTTTCCTCCGACGGTAAACACACACACACACACACCTTCGACCCGCGTAGTTCGATGGAAATTTATTTTACAAACGTTTCGAAAAGCCGTGCAGAGTTTTGCGTCACATATTATTATAATATTATATTATTATATTTGCATGTTTCGCTGCGTTTCGTTTCAAAAGCGCGTACGCGTTTTCCTAACGGGAGCATTGGAAAAAAAAAAAAAACGTAAAATATAACTCAATGTTTTTATACGCGTAATATTATAATAAAATGTATTTTATATACGTCCCGTCGACTCATTTTAGCGTTCATCGGCGACCCAGATTTTCGAATAAATTTATAAGTGTTTGGGAATTAATTTTTTTTTTTTTTTCGATTCTTCGACTATTTATCGTGTATATACTCGTATATATCACCGTGTGCCACCGAACAAAGCGAAAATGAAAAAAAACAATCGCGAAGACTTCCTATTTTCTTTTTTCAACTTTAATTAGAATAAATACGAATCGTTGAACAAACGAAAATCGACGATATTGGAGAACACGTCGTCGTCGACGGACATAAACGATTCGATAGAACGTGACCGATCGAATCGGTCGGATTGATTTCGTTTGTCTCGAGAACGTTACGCATTCAAATTGAATTTCAGAGTGAAAGAAACGAATTACCACCCGAAAACACAGGTAAACCTATTTATGTTTTTTTCGTTTTATCACGTAAAATATTGCGCAATAATAATTATTGTTTCTGCTTAAAATCACTGTCTGACTCTTATTAACAGTCGCTATACCCATTTCTATTTTTTTCAAACATTATTATTTTGAAGCGTAATTTTTACTAATAAAAGTCTCTCTTCGCCTAAAAAATGCATTTAAAACCGCCAACGAATATAATATATTATGCTCTATGACGTCCCATTAAATCGTGGATTAAACGGTCGAGTATTTTTTATTACATAATAATCAACGTAAATAGTTAGTTAGCACGCGTGTAGTTGGGTTTTTTTTTTATGACTAATTGTTACGATAATTGTACTACTAATAGTTCTGACTAAAATGGATTTAAATGTGCAAATCGAATTTCTTTTGTAGGAGCTTTGAACGACGTTTTTCAAGCATAAAATTCGTTTCACATACTATACGTATATATAGAGTTAGAAAAAAAAAAAAAGGGGAAAAAAATGTATTTTGTGTTTTTTTTTAACCGTGTTCGCCGCGCGTTGTTATTTCATAGCGCGTTCTCGAGTTGGAAGTCCGGTTTTTTTTTTTACGATTGTTTTTATAATTCGTTCGATTTCACGAAATGTTTACCCGTCGTGCGAGTGTGAATTAAATTAAATTAAAAAAAAAAAAAAAGAGAGAAGATTAAACTCATATAATCATATATAATATAGTGTGAAAAACACAAGTACGCGCGTGAGTAGCGACTCTCTCGCCCCGTCCCGTCGACGCTCCTTATAATAATTTTTAATATTATAAATTCGACGGTAATATTAAACACGCGGTAAAAACGAATATCGTCGTTGGTTTTATTGACGCTTTGTGTACTAATACGCGTTCGGCGGCGATTAAACAAAACAAAACCAAAAATAAAAATATTTATTTTGTTTCGATATTATTTGATCGGTGATTTCCGATCACCCCCCCGTATAGACGCGCGGGTCCACACAATGTACGCGGCGATGTTTACCGGATACACACGACGTGTCCTAAATACGTTATGTTATTATTACTATCCTTATTATCTTCGTGATTATTATTGTCCTGGAAATTTTTTATTGTCACAGTGACCCGCGATAGAACGAACGGCGGCGGCGCGAAAACGACGACGGCCGCGATGAACAATGAAAAGAGAAAAAGAAAAAAGAAATCGCATCGCGGCGTTTCGAAACGTAAATGATATTCCGACGACGAAAACCATTCCGATCTATTAACGTGATCGAGTCATCGCAATACAGGTACGTACGTGCAATAATATTACGCTAAGCCGAGCACTGACTAGTAGAATCGTTTTTTTTTTTATTTCATCATTAGTATATTAATTTGAATTTTTTGCAAACTCGTCCCACACCACGTAATATTTTTCCACTTCTAGTCGGTTTTCAATATTCGAGTATTTCGCCGAAATATTATTATTATTTTGGTTTTTCATTTGTTGCATGATTATAGCAGTCGGTCTCGCAAAAAAGTGAGACACATATTCAACGAGGCGTTTAAAAATGTAATTGAAGTCGGTCGATATTTTAATATCGTCGATTTCATTGCCGTCCGGAACTATTTACATCGACTTGGTGTCATCTGAACTTTGTACGAAACGAAATATTACTACGACTAACTCGAGTCCGAAAAGGATTGTATTTTGTATGTGAGTAACTCTAATTTATTATTATGCGCGAACCTGTTGAATCTATGTGTGAACACTTACATAACGCCGAATCGAGTTCAATATTTTCGTTTGATATTTCATTCGTTTGTTTATACACAATACTATATTTACGATATTAACTTTTGAATTATCGGAACCGAGTCGCTTCGGCTTAGCCCTATTACCCGAGAGACGACCCCCACCGGGATGTTGACTGATTGATCTTCCGAAAACGTTGCGTTTCGATCGCATTATTAAAACAGTCTGTTACGCGACGCGTGTTACGGTTAGGTACCTATGTCGAAAAAAACGTCGTGTCCTCGAATTATTGATTTTTTTCCCCTATTCAAATTGTGGGTAAAAATTTGAATAAAACTAAATAAAGTTCGTGACAATGGTACGCGTTTTAATTCCGCGGTATTATTATTATCTAGTCAATTTCACTGCGTCGTAATCTTCGGTATAACTATCGAAAGCGCGGGTTAAGACCACCGGGACCCGATGCGAGTTCGTTGAAACGGTTTGGAGAGTCGATTGGATATTTTCCTCCGCGCGCAATTCGGTCGACGCGACGAATTAATTAAAAATCAAAGTATCGTTATAGAATCGTCATCGCCTACGGCCCGCGGCCGGGCGGCGGCGGCGGCGGTGGCGCGACGAATATCCGGGAGCGCGTCTGGAAAATATTTATTATTATTATTATTTTTTTTTTTTCAAGTAAAAGTCCAATTAAAACGTGTAAACACTCGTTTCGAACTCCAAGTCGTCGTACCGATTTGTTTTCTGACGGGCGGCGGCGCAGTCGACTTAAAAACCCGTATCCCGGCGGCGGGATAAGGAGACGAACGAAAAATAGATTTTAATTTTTTCTTCTTCTTCCCTCGCGAGATTGTTTGTTTTCACTCGAGGACTTTAATCGCTTCCCGCGACCCCCGTCCTCGGCAATCACGTCGTCGTCGTCGTCGTTGTTGCACCGCGAACCGGCGCGCGAGTGAAACCGATTGGCAGTCGCGTCCGCGCAGGAAAATATTATATCAATGTATACACAAAAAATAAAGGGGTCCGCCGACGTAACGAGGATCAAAGAGGTCCCCGCAGGATATCGATCACGCGCGTCGTCGCGCGCGGCGTGCAGGAGGCCGCGCGACGATCGTCCCGTCTCGCGCGTTCACTCATAACCGTTATTATTCACCGACGGTCCGCGTGTTTTTCCATTTTTTTTTGTCTTCATTGTATAAATAAAACGCGCGAGTATTCGATTAATGCGTACAATATCGTAATGTCGCGCGCGAGTTCAATTACAAAGTTTTAATGATATTGACGTTAGTTTGCATAATTAATATCTCTCGAGATTAAATTATTCCGAAAATATTTTCACGGGATTTTAATTACGCCCGGAAGCCCTTCGACGCGAAAACTACGGAACACTTGTTCCCGGTGACGTCGACGACGACGACGACGACGACGACGACGGCGACGACGCGTCGTCGTTACCGCGCGATCCGCGAGCAGTCGAACGGAACGCCAGTATACCTTTATATCCTGTCGCGTACGCGTCGTAATAATAACGATAATAATATCACGTCATTATATAATTTAGGTCGATCCTTATTTTTGAACTATCGAATTTTCGATCTAATAGCACCCCCGCGTTCATGACTATGAGTAATTTAAGGACGAATTTAGTGACGTCAGCTCATCTTCGCGTGCCGCACGAGGGTCGAGAAATCACCGTCAAGAGTAGTTTCGCTTTTAATTGTGTTCGTAAAGCACCTTTCGAATACCATTTACGAAAAACGCCTAAATCCACATTTTTCCGAGAATATCGCGATGGACTTTCGTCAAGATTAATAATTGATACATAAATGAAGAGTTGATTTCTTACAGCTGTTCGGCAACACTCGACGACGACGACGGGAGATTGAAAATACGACAAAACGTCTTTCATAACATTCGTTTAGTACGCTGTAATCGATTTGGCGTTCGCATCGTTATTTTCTGTCCGTTCGGAATTTAACGTAGGAAAAAAAAAATGAAAAAAATAACGTTATCCCACGAAACCAATCGAACATTTTTAAATATAAAAATATATAGAACATCCTTTTCCGGATATTGCACACGCGTTGTGGTTGCACTTATCAAATATTTCTACGTTACACGCGCGCGTTGACAGATCGCGCAAAGCAAATACATTTGAATAACACTCTTTTCGAAGCGTTTACTTGGCATTTATCAATAAACGTGTACACGTACGTATACATATTTATACGAAAATTGAAAAAGTATTTGTCGTGTACACACACGCGCGCGCGAACACGGCCGATATGAAAATATTGAAAGTTTATACGACACGAATATTAAGACGAATATTCTCCCCGCAGGTGTATTACTATTATTATTATTATTATTTGATACAACAGAAAACAACTATGTGTGCGCTCTGTGCACGGCCGTCTGTCGAGAGCGTTTTAAATCGAAAAGAAATTCACAAAGCTCCGACATCCGCAGCTTATCGAAAACGAAACGTCCGCGCCCGACGATCGTTTGGTTCAGATGGGAAAATCAGTTTCTTTAAATCTCAGGCGACCACTCGAATCCGCCCTCGTACGTTACGGTTGTAAGTTTGAAATATTTCTCTCGGAACGTTTCTCTGCCCTTGAAACATTAATTCAACGAACTCGTGAACAAATATACATTTATATACGTATCGTTTAAAATAGACCAACAGAGTAAATGATAAGTGATTAATGACTTCGGATAAACACCGATGGTAAATAATAAATATTTTTTTCGAGAGTCGCGGCTTGAAATTACTTATAAAATTGTCGTTTAGTAAGGTTAATATCGTTTAGTATATCCGAGTCGATAAACGTGTTTCGCAGTGTTCGCAAGTCATTCGTGTGCTTCGTGTTTTCTCGCTCCTAGTGACTGTGAATTTTATACATCGAAATAATTTTTCTTTAAAATTTCGAATCTATTCTCATTTTCCGCACGAATGGAATTGTTCAAGAAACGGATATTCTCAGTTTTTTTGAACCGTAATAGCTTCGACGGCCCACATCCGTCGACAGTTTAAATCTGTTGTCATCGATTATCAATAATTGTCGGAATTTCGATAAAAACCATAATCACAATAATTTTTGTAAAACGGCCAAAGGCCGAAACCGGGAACACTTGCCCGCAAAATATTTTGACAAAACTCGCGACCGTAATTTTCGGTTCTCAACGATCGCTCGAAGTTTTTCCATACACGACGATAATTATTTAATAACGTTTCCGAACGAATAGAATAATACTTATTGTGAGAATGTACGAGATCTCGGTGGTATGCCGATAAATCAAGTTCAAGCGGTGCATTATTCGTATCGTACGGCTTATCGCGCTCGGCTCGGCGAGCTTTCTTTTTCATGCGTTTATTCTCGAACTTTTGATTCGCCGAGACGAATGGCGCGCGACGACGTCGTATTATTTTCATGTCATAACATTATTACGAGTCTGTACGCCGCCGCCGCTGGGACGATGACGGTTGATTTAGCCGCGTGCGCGTCGTACGTATTGAAATTAATGTTTTCGTATTATTTCGTCGCGTAATCGCGTTAAATCTTTTTTCATCGGACGCGACGAACGCCGCCATTATAACGTCGCGCGGGTCTGCGCGACAAGGCGAGACCGGATTTGTTTATCGGATTAAAAAATATACGAGCCACTTAATCAAATATACGAGTCGCCGAGTTCTCCGAGAGCGATTTCTTTACGATTTCACTTTATTATTCCGCTAATTCGATTCACCAATCAGCTTTGTTTCGCCCGGCGAAATTTAATTTTAAACGCGGTTTTTTCCGCAGGACTTTTCTCTCCCCCCCGCGGGTCACCGACAATATAATATTATAATAATATACGAGTACTTCGTAGTCTCTATCTCTGTCGGCGGCAGAAAAAAAATAAAATAAAAACTTTTCGGGCGTCCCGGGGACCATTATGAATATCGACGAGTGTGTTGACGATAACGCGTTCGAGATGGATAAATAAACGTCGAACCGACTACGAACACGGCGCGACGCCCGCAGACGTGGCGCGCCAACACACGCCGAGCCATCGAAAACGAGTGTCACCAACACGCACGACTCTTGCGATTCTCGTCGCTTACGCGGCCGTTCAATACGAATATTCGCGTTGGGCCGTGCAAAAATACGCCATTATAATAATTGGTGCGAAAATAAAACGACTTTACCGAAGAACGTGGCGCGCGCGATCAATCCTTTCCGCGGTAAACGCGGTTATGAACCGTACTCGATGCGACGGAAAAACGAGTGCGCGTCGTCGTATTATTAATTAATTATACGGCGCGTCGTCACACAGCGCACGGCGGCGGCGGCGGCGCGCGGGATAATAATAACAAATAATAAATTTAAATATCCCGGGTCTAGAGCGGAGAAAAAATGTTGAAAATGTGAATTTATTTTTTTTAATTAGCGCCCGGATTGCACCGCGAGAACGATATTGCGCGCTACTTTTAAATTTTTCGAGCAATAATTAATGATTCCGTTAAAACTCGCCGCCGCCGCCGCGGTCGTGTGCGCGTATAAATAACCTACTTCGAGAGTGATTAAATAAGAAATTTAAAATACATTTTTAATTTGAACTCGGCTGATTATTTTTCAAATTAACCGAACAAAGCTAAATCGTCTAAACTGCTTATTAGTTATTAAATTACAACACGCTCTAGTTAAAAAGTAATGTAAAGAAAAAAGAAAGAAAAAAAATTAACTTTTAAAAATATGCGTATAATCAACGATGTTACGATCGAAAATGAGAAAAAAACCGCCATAGACGTTCCACTGTCTCGCTCGCGAACATCTTTCCGGACCGACACTCGTTATTTTTTCATAAAGAGCGAATAAAAATGTATGATTTCAATCGAAATTCAAATTTCACAGACTCGGGCGAGAAATGAAATTCGTCTCGACGCGCGACGTAAGAAAACACGTCGACGACGACCGTCGTCGGATTCAAACTTCAGGACTATAATACGCGAACCGAAACGTCATTTGAAAATCCCGTTTTTCTTCTTCTCGCCGATCGGCGTGCGTGTGAAGGCCGCCAACACGGTCCCTGAAATGTCGGCCGCGCTCGAGTTGCCTCTCAAATCCAGGCGGCCGTAGACCTGTTTACCACTTGTTAATTGCCATATCTGTCTCTTATTTTACCGATACGACGACATCACATCGATAAAGTTTCTAAGCAGCTTGTTTTCAATATCGCGCGATGAATTGAGCTCACGTAGGTGTATTGTTATAGGTTTATTTTATTCTCGTCGTATTTAGTCGGAGTTGAAAGTTTACCGAGTGTTAATAAAATCACTAACTTTATACGTATATAACGGTACGAAAACTAAAGCGGATAAAAAAATTATTTTTATTTTTAATATAATATGATATTATTATTGAAATATAATGTAATTAAGGATAAAAAAATATAATACATTTTGACGATTTGTCTTTTATTTTTATCGGGTTTATCGGTAGGATAGCGATTAAAAAAATAACATTAAGGAAAAAAAGAAACTACGCTGTATAATATCATAAATATACGAATAATTTCGGTCTCTAAAAAATAAAATAGCGATTTTGACATTTGATAAAATGATTTTTCATAACTTATACTATAGGTGTATAATATTTAGACTTTTATCGGAGGCGGTGACTATAGAGCGAACGGGAGTTTTTGAATCGCTAGACGCTTCGAGTGCATCCGAGTGCAGGAGTGCACGGTGCAGCGTATAGTGCCGAGCGGAAAGCTACCTGAAAGGAGAGTGGCTTTTTTTTTTTATTCGCTCGACGACTGCCGCGACGACGACGACGACGTTTCGACAGAGTCGCCGACGAGCGGCGCTCGCTGACAGATGGCGGTGCTTCCGCGGCCCCGGGGAGTGCGCACACGCCGAACGTGGCCCCCCGGTGAAGCGCCGGCACATCGCCGCGGGATCGCATGCCTGCAGTTTAGTAGTCGCAAGTCTGGACGGCCGTTCGGGAATAAATACGAACCGTTTTTTTCATTTTCGCACGACGACGCGGCCCGCCGATCGCCGTCTCCGCCGCCGAACGCGCGGTCGAATCGCTCCCGGAAAACATAATAATTATCGAATCGAACGACGTCCGAATAAAATAAAAAAAAAAAAAAATTAAAAAAACCCCGACGAAACAAACTAAAAAAAAAAAAAAAAACTCCGATAACAATACGAAACAACAACGTCTATTTCGCTCGGTTTTTTTCCGCGTATCCTCGTCTCGATCTTTTCCCACCTATTTCTCTCCGCGCGTCTCTCGATCTCCGTGTCCGTGTCCGCTCCTCCGGTCGCGGTCTGCGGCTGTGCGACAACACTCGCGACGATTGTGCGGTGTGATTTTCGCGATCGCCAGTTCGACGCCGACCGACCGATCGCCGTCGCGATGGACCCGGAAGCCCGCGCGGCGCGTTGACGACAAGCGCTCGCCAAGCTCCCCCCCCCGCAAAACGGTAAAATAATCGTTCCGTCTCGTCGTTATAAACGACCGCGATCATCCCCCACTCCACGCGTACACTGCGCGCACGACGAAACGGAACGTGACACTTCTCACCGCAAGACGAACCGCATCAGTCTCCACAGTGGCCGGTGAGTGAAAATGACCTATTAATAATAATTCCATAATGAAAATTATTTTTTGTTTTTGTATTACCGTGTCTCGCGTACGTGTCAAGCCGCGTCTAAATTAACCGTTCGCCCCCCACCTCCCCCGGCCCCGTACCAAATGGCACGCTCGCTCGGCGGACACGTGCGCGATGCACATTTAGAATGCGTTATTGTTATTATCGCGTGCGACGACTAACCAAAACGCGATTTTCAACGTGAAACTATTCGCGTACGTTTCCCGAAAGTTTTTCCCCGTACGACGATATATCGGCTTTCGAGAGCGTTTGGTGGAAACGACTCGATAAACGTCTAATTAGTTAACGCAGCGGTGTAGTAATGGCGCGGCGGCGTTCGCTCAATTGGAGTAGATTCTTATTAATTTGTACGTATGACGTCGTGCTGTGCGACGGGCAGTAGGTACACAAACGTTTCCGAAATCGAATAAAACAATCGGCTTCGACGAAAATAAATCGTATATATTTTTACATTTTGATCACACGAGAAATCAAAAAGCCACGATCTAACGTCATCGTAGTGTAGTGCGATTAATCAATTCTAACGGTGATTTCATCAGGTCGATTTCGTATTTGTCTTTGGTAAAACTTGTCGATAATGAACTCGAAAAATTCGTCAACGTTTGTAAACTTTTAACCGTCCACTCAACGCGTGTGCGCGATCCGTCACTCGAACAACACGACGACGTATCTTTACGCACGGCAGCGCGGCCGGACGCGTAATGTTATTTTAAAGCTCGTATTATAGCTGCTTTTGTCGAGAGCGATTCGCATTCTCCGCGCGGCGCACGTGAAACCCGCTTTATCCGACGACGACGGGTATCGTTCTCCACTCGAACAGTATACTACATGTATCTGATTGAAACCTACGCGGAAACTATAACGAGCCGACCGGACTGCCACGAGATGGGATATTATAATAACTGCGCGATAAAAACTTTAAAACGTCAATAATCTAATTAGAGCTGCTAAAACTTTCGCAGGTACACGTTATTACGTATTATGGTAAAATGCGATTAAAATTCAAAGTAGATTTAATAACATTTTACCGACCGTATATAGTATTTTCATTACCGTCAGAGTCCAACTTCATTCCGCGACGGCCGGTGTTTTTCATACGCCATTCGAAACAATGATTTATTCCGCGTCGGGAAATCGTTCGTGCGCGTGGAAATTCAAATCGTTTTCAAAAACGAATAATATACCCGAACGATTTACAACAGTGTAATAATAATAATAATAATAACAACGTTGTTACCGGACGAAGCAGTTCGTCCGTGCCGTAAGGGATTGTAACGTTTCGAAAACTCGTATTTTTACTATTATCATTATCGTTACTACGACGCGCGACGTTCATCCGAGTTGATGAAAAAAAAAATATATATAATAATAATAATAAAACGGCCGCACTTTTTACTACAGTAAGTTTCCACGTTATATAATTTACCGAAACGGTTAATGATATGGTATTTTAAGTATTTTCGAAAAAGTAACCGCTACGCTATGATAATAATAATAACAATAATAATAATAGCCTTTGAAATTATTATATAGAACTCGTTTTGTTTTATCTTGAAAGTTTTTACCGTGAAAAAAAAAAAAACAAACACGAAAATTGAATTCTCGCGCCAAAGTATACGAATATATAATATCCCGTCGCGCGGTAATTTGTCGGTTTTTATTTATTTTTGCCGTCCGTCCGTATTTAAACGTTTTCATTTCGCGTTTAAAGCCCCGGCGCATAAAACGCACGTATAATAATACCACGACGCGGCGGTGGTGGGCGGCAGTCGAGACGAGGGGAATTCATTCGAAACGCTCGCGGAATTCACTACTCGGCCGCGTTTGAAACGGGCCGCGACAGTCTGCGGGTTCGAGGTTTACACGTTGCGGAAACGACAGAGAAATTTGCAGTCTAAGATTCTAAATTATAGGAGTGTAAGATTTTCGAAAACAAAACAAATATAATAAGAAACGGCGACACGCGGTGGGAAAAACGCGGGAACAAACGGTAAACCGGTCGCCCCTCTGCGATGACGTCGCTCGTCTCCGGGTGGCCTTAAATCGTCGCGTGCGATGTGCTCGACAAAACCGCCGTTTGTTTTAGAGCTGCGCGCGTTCGCACAGGTGATTAAACTTTTTAAGTCGGAAACTCGCGCATTCCTCGGACGCGCGGCAAATCCGAGGGACGATAATTCGCTCTCCTCCTGAATGATTAATAGACCGCACCCGCGCGAATCGTAAATCGGTTTCGCCGTAACTTTCCCGAGTTCGGCGGCGACCGCGTCCTCGGGGGACCCCCGCGGTTTAATTGCGTGCATCGAGAACCGGAAAACGGCAATATTTCAAGGCCGCAAAGCACCTCGACCGGGCTCGCCGTCATAGAACATACACGTCGTACAACATCCTTTCCCCGGTCGTCGAACGCGCGCCGCGCCGGTTCCGAGTCGCGCACCACGACGCGTCGTATAGTCCGTCCGGACTCGTCCCGGGGCCCGCGTCGTAAAGTCTCTCGGTCCGAAACCCTCGGACACACCGTCCGTCTCCGACGGGATGGCAACGTCGTCGCTTCGCCGGATCCGGCACGAAAAACCGCGACCGGAACCGAAACGCTCTTCGAATTTCGACAAAACTAAAAGATCATCTGCGAACATGTTTGTAGTTACAAACACTTTCGGTTTCAACATCGAAAATGTTATACGAGCCTCCTAGATCCTAAGTCGTTTCTTTAGTGAACGAGAACGAAAAAGATTAATCGCCGGATAGTCGCTTAACGTATATAATCTTTATAACAATAACTAAAACTCGTGCCGAAATTGGAACCGAAAAACCCGTCCTCCGGAATCTGGCAACAACAAGTCAATAACATCGCGCGACGATCGTCCGACGGTTGTACAATCGAGTCGCGGGTAACGCCCGGCGAGATCGTGCGCGTGCCAAGCGATCCGAACGGCCGGATTTCTCGCGTTTAAAGCGCAAAATGTGCGGCTCTATGTAAATCAGTTGGCCGCCCCGAGAGCGGTTGATTAATATTCGTTTTGGACGTGACGATAATGAAAATTTACCGGCCGGTTAGGTTTTAAATTGTGAACTATTGATTTTGCCCCGCGCGCGTATACACACCTATTATTCATAAATGCATTACGACGAACGTAATATGCGATGTATTTATAATACATAGGACCCCGCGTACAGTAATAATTATATGGGTAGACAGGCGCGCGTTGTACTATTGTGTCTCTTTTCTCATCAAGGATTTTGAATATTTTATGTTATCCTGTGGAATCCGATAATCCACCGACGACGCCGCCGCCGCCGCCGCCGTTTTACAGTTTTTCCCGATGCGGACGTTAAATTTTAATCGTACAGTCCATATTCGGGGCGATGACAACGCGTCCCGGTGTCCCGATAATAACATCCAAAGTGGAAAAGTGTATACGACTTGCCACGACTCGCTACGACTGCTTTTCCATTATACGTGGTGTCGAATTTTCGTCGCGATTTTTATGACAGTTTCTTCGACGCTGGATTTCCATCGTTTCGCCCTCGACGGCATTTCAATAGTGACGACCTAGTCTCTACGACCATTGATATTATATATTCGCGAAAACACAACCGAAAAACAATAATATTTTGTTTGTTTCATAGAGAGTAATACGGCCGAGTAAAAAACGAAAGACACCTATTAATTCCTCGTTAGACTAATCGGCGACCAAAACGATGAAAAATGTTGTTATAATATGACGTTAATATCAAACGTTTATTCGTTATGATATTTTCATTAATAATTAAAACAAATATGTGTGCTCGAAATTCATTAACGCGTTCTAAAAGGATTTGGTACGTGTAATTTTGTTTGCACGTTACGTCGTTGTTATTAATAATATTAAAACGGCGCGGCGGCGTGTACTATTATCGTTGTGGAAAAGTAATGGAAAAAAAAAATGAAAAGTAAAATGAAAGATCGCGTACGATTCGATTGTCATTCGGCCGCGCAACCAATGCAATTATTATTTCGAGTTGAAATAACAATATGAATCGATTTAATGGTCACTGTCACAAGAACGCAATGTGTCAACATGAATATGATATAATTCCCCGGTGGAAAAGCGCCCGAGTGCTGTTTTCGTGTGAATATACTTACAGTTTACGTCGGACTAATGACGACGCCCGTTTAAAAATCATCGGCGAAAACAAAAAAAAAAAAACACGAACGACGCGATTAGGAAACATTTTCACCGAGAGTTGATACACGTCCGCATAAATTACAACAGCGCGCGCGCGGCGTATTTCAAAATTGCGTTTGCGCCCGTGCGCAAATTCGACTTAAGCCCTCCGGAACACGCAGGCTGATATAGTATCGCGGGAGAGTATATTATTGCTTTTTATGTTTTACGAAACGGGATCAACATAATACTGCGTTTCGGACAACATTATTTCCACCCGGCCGCGACGTGAACGCGACGTATTACGGTTTATTTCGGTGCGGGGAGGGGTTTTTTTTCGTATCCTTTTCAAATCTGTAGCGTACGAACGCCGCTGCTGGCCGTTTATTGGATAGTAATGCGATTTTTATTTATTTTCTGGTACAGTAGATTTGACGAAACCCGCGCGCGCTTTGAGTCATTAAAAAAAAAAAAAAAAAAAAACCCCCGACACACGGACGTTCCGAAAACTCGGTCATTATTCCCTTTGACGACGAGAGAGAGAGAGAAAAAAAAAAATAAAAACAAATTCAGAAATCGATATTTTATTTATTCGTGAGTTTTCGTGTCGTCGTCGTCGTCGTCGGGACCGAACTGTACGGGGGGAAAAAAAAAAAAGTTGTTACGTTTCTTTTGTGGACGACCGCCGCCGCGCCGCCGTAACTGAAAAATAAATAGGGTTTTCTTTTAAACGGACATCTGCTCGGGGGGGTCGTTTGTTGTGCCGTTGAAATTATTTACTCCGGCCTAAATAAAAATGACGAAATGAAGACCGTACGGTAAAATAACCGAGAACAAAAAAAAAAACAAAATAAAAGGGTGTGCTGCGCCCGGGAGAAAAGCAAAAATTTTAACTAAGAATAAATCTCCGGGCCCCGTGAGGTGAATACTTTATGAGATCGTTCGCGTTTTCGGTCGGTCTTTTATCGCCGGCGTAAAAATAAAAAAAAAAAAAAGAAAGAAAAACTTAACCCCCTATTTTTGCCCTCACGCGTGCGCCTCCCCGACGACGGCGCGGCGTCTGCTGCTCCGCGTATTATTATGCATGGAATCAAAGATCAACACTCGAGGTTTTACACCGCAAAGTCGGATAAAAGCGGTGCTCGTCGCGAAACTGTCGGCAAACAATTTTATTAAAACATCAACTTCTCGAGAATTATTATGCAGACGGATCGAGTTTCAAAACTAACGTACACCGACGACGACGACGACGGCTCCCAAACGCCAACCGTGTCGTGCGATTTTCTATTCCGGCGGTTTATCGACGATTCCCGTCTCACCCCGAACGATTGACAATACGTAGACGATAATTAATTACGATTTCTCACCTTTTTTTTCACAATATACCTACGCGGAGTTACCGCGACGACGACGACCGCGAGAATGTAAAAATATTAATTTTACTATAAATTATTTTCGAGTCGGTATGATAAATATGCGCGAACTATATGCGAATTCCGCGAGTTATCATAAAACCGTATACATTTTTGCGTTTTATTATTATTCGTTCGTTCGTTTATTTATTTATTTTTTGCGCTAAATTTTCCTAAACAGTATAGAAACGTTTATTTAACGATAGCCATAAATAAAACGGTAGGTTAAACGTATTCATCCCCATTAAAACAAAACTCGTTAAGTTAATAAATTTAATTTAAATTAAACTCTATCGGGCTAAATGGCACTGCAGTACGCCAGCGCGCGCGCGCGCGCGTTATACATGTATACGTTTTAATCAAAACAAATTCGTTCTACAACATTTAACTCGTAAGACCGTAAAAAGAATAATTATTACGGTATTCAACATGTTTATTAGGTGAAATACTGTGTTCATAATAATGACGCGTACGATATTTTAGAGCGGACGCCGCCGCCGCGCCGCCGTCGCGTATACGGTTATAAATAAATGAAATTAAAACCGTTGGAAATCACCGGAAAGTTTATCGGGCCGGTTGCCCTTAAAAATACCTTTTTTCATACCGATTCCCCCTCTCCTCCCCCCCCCCCGAACTACCTAGAGAAAAATGCACATATTAAATAATACCGGATTCCAATGCCAAACCGTAAAACAGTGGAGGTAAATTTATGTAAATGATAAATATTATAAAAATATGATATTAAAAAAAAAACAAAATTATATAAATAAAATAAAAGAGTAAATAATATAATTTCTAGTGAGCGATATGCAATGTAATTGATCGAAAAACAGTATAAAAACTCTTGGATTTTTCATTACAAAATACGTAACTTACGTAACTTATCGCTTTATACGGTTTTCTTTTTTTTTACCAAGTAAATCGTGTTTTTTTTTATTTATCGTCTACGTTATGAAAATATTTACCTCCCCTATTTTCACGGTTTGGTATTGTAATCGTGTGAATAATATGCGAGGGCGACTGCAGGTGCATTTCGGTCGAGGGCAATCGGTCAAATTTTCAAGCGCCTGCGGTTTATCGTACCGGAGAGAGAGTGAGAAGAAAATCAAATGTAAACGAAATCGTTTTCGGTCGCGTGACGTTTCGCGAAAACGGTGGTTTTGATTTTAATTCCTATTTGTTTTGCATTCTGTTTCGACACGTTTCGCGCGAAACCCTGTGAGCGCGTCCGAGCAGTGCCGCGGTCTCCGTCGCGACTTTTTGGGAACCCCCGGACCGCGCGCTCCGAAAGTGGATAGGGTCGCGATCCGCTCGCCCGGCCGCTGCCGCCGCCGCCGCCGCGCTGGGGTCAGCGATGCACTCGCAGAGGGGCAAGAGGAAACATGTATAAGCCATTATTTCTAAAGCTTTATTTATTTTCGTTCTTTAAGTGTTGCACAAAAGGCTGCCGCGACGCCGCCGACTCGTTTGCGGGAAATTTCCTCCGGAGGAATAATAATAACGCGAACCTTACGCGGACTACGTCGTCGTCGTCGTCGTCGTCGTCCTTTATAACGCGTTATGATTTTTACGTCGCGTTTAATAAATAAAATAAAAAACGCACGCGTTATGATTCACACGCCGCCGCGCAACAGGGCGGTCCGGATTGGTGTTTTAAGAACGCTCGTGTGGGCGTACATACCCTCGTGTGGCAGCGAGGATTTCACTGCTCGGTGCGTTTTTCACTTTAGACGTTTCGTTTTCGTACGTTTACGGCGGCGTAACGAGAAACCCCGGAAACGAATTAATATATAAAGAAAGAGAAAAAAGAAAAAAAGAACGCCCTTTACGGCGCATCGAACGTAACGTTTGATAAACGGCGACCCGAACACTGCGGAGACATTGCAACGGGTCGCGGTCGACCGCTTTTACCTCTGAAATACACGAAAAATAATATACGACCTGAAACGTGTGCGAGATTTATAAATCACCTGAATACAAAATTAATTACGAAATGCGAAACTGAATTCTAAAATCTCAAAACGAATGCGACGAGACGGGAAAAGAATAGTTTCTACGAACAACAACTCTCGGTAAACGTGAGCGTATAATATTTTCAATACACAAACGCAGTCTGATATTGTTTCTGTGCTTCGTTTTTATCTTTCGACCGATGCGTTCATAAACGGGTAAATAATCTCCAAAAACAATACGCTGCGAGTTTTCGTTGATCGAGTATGTCATAAAATATATAATATAATAATAATCATCGTTTGAATTCGAAAAACGGAATTTTTCGAATGTTTTAGGTCCGTTCTCGTAAAACGCGAAATAACGTAATGTACTCGGTTGTTTTCGTACGGTTTACATACTTATTAAAACGTATCTAAAATTCAAAAACATTCCGGCCGCTCGACAAACAATTTCGATCCCGCCGCCGCCGTCGCGTTTAATATCGTTTCCGAAAATATTTCATCGAAACGATTCGTAATATTCGGTTGCATCTTTTCGATTCGTTTTCTTCTTCTCGGTTGCGAACCGATTTCGCAGCGCGCGCGTTCTCCAGGAGTTGGTCGATAACATAAAAAAAAAAAAAAAAAAACAACCGGTGAAATTCAATCGATACCGTTTCGACGGCTATATTTAAAACGGCGGAAAGGAAAGATTGGAATCGATTTAGTTTTATCTAGTCGCAAAAAGGTATTTATTAAGAGGACGGGTACGCGAGGGCAAAGCCCCGGCTCGAAATCTGCGCTCGCCTATCGCGCGATTGATAACCCGCGAACTCGACCCGGTCCATACGATTCGAAGCCGATTCTGCCGGCATAACGTTTTTATTTTGCAGTTTTGTTTTCGAAATAAAGTCGTAAGTTTTCCGGATTCTTTTAAAGCCAAATTTAATATACAGTACGATATATATATATTTATACAGCGTGTATACGTATATTCACTTAACGAAACGCGCATCCCTCGTCCTGTCCACCGAAATCCTCTTTCATCCCGACGGCGGCGGCGGCGAGACCTTTTCCACCGCCGGTGCACCCGCTCGGCTTATTTGTTTTGCACACCGAATTCGACTGGGGCTTTCGTGACTCTCCTATATATAGACGGCGGGCGCGCGCGTATGCAAATTTATGCGCGCTAACTCGAATCCGTTTAGTTCGTCGTGTCATTCTCTCTCTCTCTCTCTCTCTGTGTATTTCTGTCTCTCTATTTCGTACACGCACACGTTCGATCCTTCTCCCCGCGCGTCCTTCCCCGCGTATTGTCGGCGGAATTGCCTTTAATAAGGTTACGCGAATGCAAATTCGTATAAATAAATAACGTTTTAACCGGTGGCCGCTGCCGCCGCCGCCGCCGCCGCCGCCGCCGCCGCCGCCGCACGGCGTGTGCGTGTGTTAACGCGATAAAATGCCCTTGGACGAGAAACGCTTTAAACATAATATTATACTATACATTGTACTCGAATACGCGCCAATCGCGGGGAAAATATCGTACACGAATACCTATGATATACACATACGTACGTATACACGCGGCATTTCAACACCTATACCGGAACGTTCCGGAGGCAGATTATATCGAACGTCGTCGGGCGATTTTCGATTCATATGGAAAAATAGAAAAACAAAACTACGCGAACGGTCATGCCCCTGGAGGGGGAGGGAGACGGCGAGTCGCGTTCACGATTTCGACGATCACGAGCTGAAAATCAATATTTTCGTAATTCGAATTTGGAAACTGATCTCGGTCCAACGCTTGTGTGCGTCGTCGAATCGAATCGAAGAAAAAATTACCCTCGAAGTCCGAGTATCCACTCTGCCGCTTCGTCAGGCGATTTACGTGCGAAAAAACCGTCGGTTCCGACCACCCCAAGTGTATAATATTTCATGATACGCGTTTCATTGACGACAAACGACCTAATTCGCGTCCCCTGTCTCGGGCAAACGTGATTTTATTACGAATCTGTCGAGACTTGATTAAAGGTATCGTTTGATTTGATTTTTTGGCTCCTTTTTTTTTTTTAACAAATTACATTTTTGTGACCGTCGTCGTCGGTCACGTGACCGCGCACGTGTTACACGCGACGAGGGTAAAGTTTGTCGGATCGCGGGGAAAAAAAACATAGGGGGTAAGAGAGGTCGGAAACGTTTTCGAAAACGTTTCGTCGCGTTTTGTAAATATATAATATACCACGGCTCTAGCGCAGAATAAATCCGATATTAAAGTCGCATACAAATTAAAAGTTAGTTTATCTTCGCGGCGAAAATAAATATTTAATCGTTTGGTCGAAATCAGTAAAGTCACGACATCGCGGCCGAGAAACGGTGTTTTACGTCAAATTATAATTATTATCGTCCAGTCTTAATACAGCGATGATTATTTGTTGTTTACAGCGATATGATGATTTAACGCCAGAGTAGAGAATTAAAGACAACACATATTATACAACCTATAAGAATAGATATATATATAGTTCAAAGTGATCGGTAGTCAAAAGAAAAAAATCATAGAAGAAAAAAAAGTAAGAGCGTATTTTTTTTTGATTTTCACGCATAAGGCGCTTGCGTATTTCAGACGTTTCTATAGAACGTTAACGTGCGAGCCTTAATAATTACATATTGTATGTTATAAACCGACTGGAATAAAATCTTTGCTGCTAAAACTCGCGCGATAACATCGATGGTCATTCCGCTCCGCCGCTCGATCGGACGTCCGTGTGGTTGTTTTCCGGACTTCATATAGTAGGTAATATGTTATAACGACATCGGACGCACCGATATCAAACTCGATTCGAGTACATAAACGCTGCAGCTGACAACGTCTATGAACGGAACCATAAATAAATTAACGTTAATTCCGACAGATGTAATCGCGTTTCACGGATTCTTACCGAGCAACGAAATCGATTTGTTCTGAATACCGTAATATTATTTATAATATGGTTTTGAATTTCGATACATTCGAATATTATTCGATACCGTCGTCGGTGCGAACCAAAGACGTCCGACGACCCGTTTTCCCGTTCGCGATTATTATTTTAAACGAGCGCTTGCTCGTCGGTAGGCGGTGGTTAGCGTTTGCCGCTAATAAACGAATATAATCGCGACGTCGAACGTGTTTGATTTTCGTTAAACGGCGTCGTTCCGAGTCGTCGGTCGATTACCGAAATCGCGTACGAATTGAATTATTAATAGAGCAGTAATGACTGTCTCGAGACTCTCCAAAACAAATAAAAAGTTCACGTGCTCGGTCGCAGATAACTTTGTTGCGCGCACACCCCCTTTGAACCCTTTAAACCCGATACCATACATTACGCGATTCTTTAAATAATATCACGATGAATAATGTACGACCGAGTGCGCGTATCCCAATATGCCGCGCGCAGTATGATATTATAATATTATTATAATAGTATAATATTATCGTGTGCATAAACTTACACTTTTAATGCGTAACAACTATAATAGGAAGGTCTGGGTCGAATAATACGAGCGTAAATGTTTGATTATTTTTTATCGAAAACGCGACGACGATACGTCTTATTTATACAATAATATATAACCATAAATATTGAATAAAGAACTCTCGGTAAATCGTAATACCACGGCGCGCGGCGGGGGTGTAATAATCCATCCATATAAAACGCTAATGGCCTGTGACGTAACTCGTATAAGTTTATAATAGTGATGACGATGATAATAATAATAATAATAATAATAAAAAGTCTAGGTGTACGTAGTTTTCTTTTTTCGAATCATGTCTCTGCGTTCGTTCGGCGATGACATACAGACACGGCCTGTAAATCACTAAGCTTCTGAAATTTGGTAATCCGTCACTGTTACAACGAGTTAGACTTATTTTCGGAACGGTAATTTGTTACGGTTTTTTTTTTTTTTTTTTCACCAAATCAACTGTTTGAACGGTGGAAACAGCTCAGTTCAGCGAATACCTCGAGTTTAATAGAATCAAGATTAATGACAAAAATGTATAATAACACCGTGACCTTAGGGATGAAAAGAAAAATCCGTACCATCGAACGGCGGCGGCGGCGGCGACGGCGGCGGTCGTAAACAAATATTCCGGTTCGAAATCATTATTAATTAAACGGTCGGTTTTAAAAAAGATTTATTAGTATTATTATGTACCTGTGCGCGGTCGCGCGGCGCGGTTCGTCCTACCGATTTTCCACCCCGCGCGAACGCTATTATAATATATATTATATTATACGACGTAATCGTTTTTTTTTTTTTTTTCATCTTATCGAATACACGTAAAGTTTGCCGAAAACAACGACGACGACACGAATTTCCCACGAACCGCGCTCTCCAAGAACCCGAAGCAGAAATATCAATTGTGTTTTCGCTGCTCAATAGGTACGTCTCGAACGCCCTTATTATTACTTTGCTCTCGTTTCGCGCACAACAAAAACAACCGATTCGCGTTGAACCCAATCACTTTATTTTTTACCAAAACAGCAACCTATTTTCTAATAGGCATCGATAACGACTTTCTTTCACGCGATTATTATTTTTTAACGAAATCGTCGGCTTTCCCTCTCTCTCTCCCCTTGGAGGCCGAAAACGATATTACACTCTCGTTCCCCGGGGGGTTTTCGATTCGGAAAACGTGTTCGGATCGGTCGAAAGATTCGCGGACATTTCGGTTAAACGGGACGGAGCAGAAGTGGCGGTCGTCCGGGTTGCAATAACATACGGCGATAAAAAATTCTATTTCTCTAGACACTATTGTCGATTCGTCGTATTCGCCGACGTGATTTAACGTTGCCGCGTCGCATTTGACTTCCCGGCCGTGCCGCGGAGAGTTTGTTTTCTCGCGCGGCCGCGGTCGACGATCGCGACGAAGGTGTCTAGAGGAGGCACATCGCAAATCGCGTGAAAATCTGCGCCGCGGAAACCGTACCAACACATCGGCGGCGACGACGACGACGACGGGACGGTCCGCGCGTTTGGGCGACGACGTTATCGTGAATTTGCATGACGCGGGCGAGTAAGAATGGAAAAAAAAAAAAAAAATCCGAGTAAAAAGAAAAAGAGACTGCGAAAGGGACGGAGAGAAAAAGTGATTATTATCCGGACGGGGAGAGAGAGAGAGAAAAAAAGAAAAAAAACGAGAAAAGAAAATACGACTAACCGAGATAGGCTCTAATAAAAAGAGCCTTAGGCCTACGCGGAGAGCGGCGGCGGCGGTGGCGGTCGATGAAGGGAAAATACTCTTTTCGACGGGGAGGAACGTGAGCGCGAGGGGGTTGTCGTCGTACGACGGCGGCCGAAGAAAACGGCGAAGACGTTCGCGGGCCGATCGTCCGCCACCGCCGCCGCCGCCGCGTGCAGCGCGTACGCCCGCCTCTACCCGTCCGCCCGAGCCTAACTCCCCCACGCTCGTCCACCCCCGCCGCTATTGATTTTGAAGGCAACTGGTACCGGGCGCTGCGCACTGCCGCCGGCCCGGGATCATCATTTCCCTCCCCCCCACCCGTCACCCCTAATCTGGCGGCTGCGACGGACCGTAACGTACGGGGGCGGCTCGCGAGTTGGCGCACTAAAAATCGCACGAGAATACGAGCGGCGTTATGAAAAATATAATAATATTATGACTCGAGACGCGAGACCTATACAATAATATGACGACGACGACGACGAGATTAATATTCTAATCGAAAAAATTATGTATCGCGTGCGTCTGGAACACGCTGAAAAGAAACGAGTATAGGCGTTTATTTGTTGTTGTTGTTGTTTTTTCGGTAACTTTTACCCCCTCCCCCGAAGTGATTATACGACGTGGCGGACGGGTCGGTGAAAATTTTACGGTCTTTCGAAACGCGTTGCATCGACTCGGTAAATAAACGCTTTCGACGTGTGTATGTACATACACGCAACACGCGTGTGCGTTTTAGGGCGAAATTTCGTTTTGAAATCGACCGTCCCCAATGCTGCCGCGCCGACTGGACGACGACGTTGTTTCGACACCGGAAACGCGCAGTGTTGTGGAGGTACAACGGCGGCATCGCGATGGAAAAGTAATCGAAACGCATTGGAAACATCGTATAGAGAAACGTTGCGCGCACACGAGTGTTTCGTGAAATCCGACCGAAGCTCGATTAATTTTCAACACACGAACTTTTGTTGTTTTCTTTGTATTCGTATACTTAATACATCCTATTTTTAGGAAAATCGATTAATCGCGTAAAAAAACAAACAGCCGCGAGGCAGACAGACACTGCCGCCGCCGTCGCAGTCGTCGCGCTCGCGTGCGGCGAGCCGCGTACGCCGTCTAGTGTGACCCAGTGCCGCGGGCGCGAATATACTCGTAGGGGGCACCCGAGGAGCTGAATACGCGAGTACGGGTGCCGAAATTACGATTTACTTACCGGCCGGATTATTTCAAGACGATCGAAACGACTTTTTGCCGACATCGTACACAATTAATATTACAAATGATTGGAATTTCAGAAAACATTAGGACAGTATATTTAATACAATATAGAATTATGATACAAACCAAACAGCCTCGTCGCGAGCTCATTGCGGAACTCGAATCGAAAATATTCCCGAGTTCGTATGAACAACTACAACGGGCGTAAGTTACCGGGGGAAACAAGGAAATCCAAATCGTTAGGAATATACAATGTTATTATCGTTAAATTCGAACCGATGACCATACTTGAAAATTGCCGCACTATTACGTGAGAAATCTATTGTTGGAAAGCTTTCTTCGTCCCGATTCGTCTTACGTTCGCCGACTAGATTTCTAATTTTTCTTCCTTTTTTTTCTATTGTTTATTTATAAAAATCTATACCGTTGATTCTCGACCGGCGCGGCGGTACGTGAAGAAAGTAGCTTGAAAAAGAAAAAAGAAAAGAAAACCGGCCGACGAGTGCGTGTCGCGCACGCATGAATTTCGCGTTCCGTAGTACGTACTTAAAAAAAAAGTAGTACGGGGTGATTTTTTCCTTCGTGACGATTGCAGTTAAACGACCTCTACCTTTGACCGAAAACCTCGCGGGCTTTGATCAATCGAAACTTATTCGACGTCGTCGTCGCGCGGTTTAATAGAAAATAGCTGGTATGAATTCGAAAAAACTTGCCATCAAATTACGTCTTGGTTCGAAACGATTATTGCCGAGGGAGTTTATTGCACTGAAAGCGCTACTATTTCGACTTTTTTTTTCTTTTTTTTTCATAAAGGTTTTCAATCGCACGATTGGAAAGTCAGACGGAGCTCGTTAGTTTTTCGTTACTTCAATTAGTCGATTCAACTCAAATTTCAACTCAAACGTCTCGATTTTATTTGAATTTATTAAAATTCTTTTACTGAAAGGTGAAAAAAAACTACTCGAAATACTCTCAAAGTTATTATTAATCAATGCGGTACAATTAAATCAAGATTTATTTATATACGGAATAAACCATCCCCTCTATTGAGCCTGCCAATCCACGGACTACCAGCGCACAATGTCAGCTCTCTCTCTCTCTCTCGCTCTCTGTCTCGCGAACACTCACTCTCGAAACCGATAACGTCATAAGAAATTTTATTGCTCCGGCGGCGGCGAACGAAACGTCTGGGTCGACGAATCCGTTTCGCGGGGAGGCCGTAATTTAAATTGGTTTTGCCCGACTTCGACGACGACGCGCCGCCAACGACGACGCGCGACGACATGTGCCACGCGTTGTTTTTATTTTATTTTTCGTCCGTAAACACTTTTACGAGTCGAAAGAGCACATTATATATTATACATACGGTATTACGACCCTTTGATGGATTGGAAATTGGACACGGGCGGTTAAATTGAAGCGGCCGTTCTCGGAATTTCTAGTTAACCGAGAAAATCGCAAAAAACCAAGCAAACTCTTTTTTAATCAGAAAAAAAAAAAAAAAACAAGAGAAAAAAAATGCCAACTCTAGAAACATCGAATCGATTACTCGCGCATTTAAAAAAAAAAAAATCAAGATAAATAAATTGAAAATTACCATCCGCGCGTTCTCACCGTGCATATGAAATCTCGACAGCATTCGGTCCGTTTATTTCATAACTCACGGTTTTTTTTAGATTTTCACGTTCTAAACGTTCTAGACATTTTTAATCCGATCGATTTCCGACCGCGTGATCGTGTTTTTTTATGGTTTTTTTTTTCCAACTAGTCGATTTATTATCTATAAATCTATCGGTTGATAAATCGAATGGCTACAGATAAACGGGACTTATATTTTTGACGTAAAACCATATTTAATACGAGATTATATAAATCGTGTATATATACGAGTATACAGGGGGGTTGAAGTAAAAATTTAATAATTCTCTTTCTGTGAAAACAAATAGTAATAAAAGTTTTACAAAAAATAGTGCTGTCGTAATTTTTTCGGCTTTGGAGTTAATAATTCGTTTTGAATACCTACTTATGGATCTATCGATACAGTTATTTTTTATTTTTTTTCATAATTTACCTTTGAAAAGCGTCGCCGAACCGTTTTATCTATTCTAAATCATACTAAATAATAATACGCTTCGTTTTTAGACATCGGTAAAAAGGAAATATGTTGATTGTCGTAGATAAAAATACAGTTTTCAAAGTGGACAAATAATCGAATTCTTCTACGAAACACAGTTCACGATAGTTTTTCAATTTGATGATTTATTTTCCCTCGCAGTGTCGATTGATTATAATAATTTATATAAAATACGTCCGACGGGTACGGTATATTATATATGTATATTGTAAACTTGACTTTCAAATCGAACCCTTCTGAAGTTTCGGCCCAACTATGGCCTTGGACGATGACTTTGATTTCGATAAGGGCTAACGCGTCATCTAGACAGCTCGAGGAGAGGAGAATAACATCTCTATAGTGAATGTTTGAAAATTGTTTGCAACGCACTTTGAAAATTAAGTCGTTGCGGTGAAACGTAACATCACGCGTGTACGATTTTATGAAGTCTCGGTGTTTAATGAGCACATGGCAAATAATATAATATCGTATCGCTACCGAGTGAACAGAGTCGGTTTTTCGGCGTTCTCCGTTTGGCCGTCGACAGCCGGTAAAATATTTTCGAGCACCACTCGTGCGCGTATCGAACCGAACGGGAAAATATTGAAACACAACTGCTGCACAAGTTCAATATATCGACGGACTCGACGACGACGACGACTATATTCTTCTGTCGTATTCGTAAGTGCCAATAAGACGCGTGTCTCTCGAACGGAAAACGCGATTTTCTTATTCGAAACGCAGACGGCGGCGCTTTTTTTTTTTTAACAATATCAAAATTGTCGAACACACACCCACACACCGACTCTAAACTTCTCGCGCGTAAACATTTAATTATAAACACATTTTATTCGTGGCATTTTGAGGAAACTATAATATAATCGACGAGTCCTCCTATACACTCTGTTATTCAGATCAACAGAATCGAGTTAATCAGTATCTAATCAGAAGCGGGAAAAGTATTTTAAAAGTTTTTACAGCCGCCTGATCAAGTCTTGAACTCTCCAATTCCACAAATAAATAATAACAAACACATGAAAAAACAGCTAAAACGATAAAAATGTAATTAAAAAAAAAAAAATCGATTCGAGAGTCACTCGGCGGTGGAGGGCCACTACTTTCCTCCGAATCGTCTCGTTATTATGTATATATTGAGCCGTTCACTCGTCACGCGCGTGTCTGCGATTGTAAAAAATAAAACTTCCAACGAAAAACACACACACACACAGGTACACACAAGTTTAATCGAATAATTATTATTTCGTCAGCCGGCAGCCGCCGCCGCCGCCAAGAATAATATTCACATTAAGACTCGTCGTTTAGCGATTAGGTCGTTGTCGGTATAGAATTTGATTGAAAACTATAGTTTCTCTCGTTATTACAATCGTTTCGCTTGCCAAAGCGACGCGAGCCAGCAGTAGCAGCAGCAGCAGTTATAGTTGTAAAGTACGACGACAATAATTTGTGTTTGGTTTTCAAACGAATGCGCGTACATTGTTACGATACCGTTCGGTATCATTCCGAATCGTGCGCGACTTAACCGTTTTCGCCAAATAACCGCGTGTATAATAATAATAGTATAATCGGCGCGTCGTCAAACGCTTTGCGCGTAGTGTCGAATACTTTATTTCTCCAGTATTCGATGAAGCATTTCGAATAGATTTTTCGACATGGAATTCAACGATTTGTCTAGAAAACGATTTTCTCTCCTAATAACTATAATTATAAAAACCAATACTGCAAAACTACCATTTATCTCTCTTTGTGAAACCGCTATTGACGAGAAATAAAAAACAAAAATCGTATTTACTAAAATATAATATATATGTATAAATTAATTGAAAACATACAATTCACTTTGTGCGGATAAAGTTTTATGTACGAGTATATATACGTGTATTTTTTTTATAATGATTGTTTGATGCTAATTATTATCATCGCGCGTAAGATGACGACGAAAACAAAAGTACGACGGAAGATTTTTTTTCTTCAGTGTTCGAAATATACTTTTTAAAAGAATTTTTGATTAGGTGTCTCGTTTGAGCTCTGGTCTGATGAGTGACGCGATTGCGCGTTTCAAATAATATTTTTGATTTGTGTGTTTTGAGTGGCCGTCGACATTTATTTATTTATTTATTTATTTTTTAAGAATACTCTCCAGCGCGACGAACGGAAAGCAGTATTTGTGTCCGATTGAAATAATGTCGTTTTACGATTTTCTTCGCCGGAACAAAGGAAATATTCAGCAGTAAAAGAAGAAAAAAAAAAAGGTTAGCTTTATTATTGCGTACGGCGCCTCTCGTCGATTCGATGGATCACACGCGCGTTACGCCGCGCCGGCTGCAGTGCCCTTCTCGAACCGTCTGGCGTATAAAACAAACGCGGCGATTCAAGTGACTGTGTGTGTGTGCGAGCGCGGCAATTATATTGAATACCTTCACTACTACTGTCACGTGCATCGGTTATATTATATTAAAGAAAAAAAAAAAAGGAGACGGAGCGGGGAAAAAACTGAAAGCCCGTCAAAGTCGACCTGAAAGTCGACAGTTTTACAGTCAGTGTTTTATCGAAATCATCTCACGTTTTATAAGGAGGGGAAAAAAAAAGCCCCCCTTTGACTACGCCGTCGACGATAATATGTCGTATTATAATCCTTTGAAAAGCGCTGCATGCGCGGCGCACGATTTAACGGAATCTCATCGAGCGGGTTGGATACATGTTTTCGAGTAAATATTTTTTCCATTGTTTTATCGGCGAAGTTTTTTTTTTTTTTTTTTTATTGCGTCTAATAGGGCGCGAAGAGAAAACAAAAAAATTCCAAACCTGTGTTTCCGGGTCGCGCGAAAATGAAAAACAAATAAACACACGTTATACAAGTGAAATCGGTTAAAATGAAAATAATTCGTCCGTTATTGTTCGACCGTCGTCGTCGGCGGCGGCGGCTGCAGTATTTCGTTAGACTCCGATCTCCGGGCTTATATTGTTCTGATTTCGTTATTAGTTTTTTCTATCGTACACGAATTTATCAAATCTCCAACGCGTTTCGAAGATTCTCTCGACGAACCGTCGCGCGTCAATACTGCGCACGAGCGTGCTGTTATCGTTGACGTTATATAAGAAAAAACGTCCTTTCGGACGCGACGCGAAACACGTTAACTGTATTTTAAAACGCTCGGATCGTACCGAAGAATATTATATTATAATATTATGTCTACGCCTGTATATCGATTTTGATCGATTTAACGTCCGAACGCTGGCCCGACGGGGATTTTCCATAGAGTTTTTGTCATTTTTCACGATTCCGACCGCAAAGCGAACCGCGATGTTATAATTTCCGAGCCTTTTCCACGCGATACCGCCGTGTAGGTACGCGCGAGAACACAGCGCGGCCGACTATAAATTATATCGTATCATACGAAAACTTGATTATAAAACGTACGAAAATACTTACGCCGTTATCGTTTCATAAATCTACCCCGCCGTACTCTCGTGATTTGTTGGACGACTTCGAGTATATCCCCTCTCGGCGTCCTGGAACAAAAAAAAAAAAAAAAAAAATAATAAAAAACTTCTTTATCAACCGTCTTTTTCGTTTCGCCGAACTAAACCCGCGCCGACAGACAACAACAATAATAATTGCGGCGCTGACGCGGTGGACTAGAAGTCATTAGCAAACGGCTCGTCGTACTTGGCGCGGTGCGGTGGCAGTCGTATTACAATACGCGAAAACGCGTGTTGCTACGGATTTGAAAAATAAATAAGCGACCGTGCGACGCGTTACGGGTACGTTTTACACACCGGCTCCTTTTGAATAATAATAATTAATGCCGCGGATAAAATCGAAACGATATTCACCGCGGCGCCGAACGTTTCTCTTTTCATTCCGCGAAACTCGTTAAAAACATATTACGCGTCGATCAAATTGCAACCCCGCGAGTACAATATCTCACCACCGCGACACCGCCGCCGCCGCCGCCGCCGCCGTTCGAACGCGCTTACGACGAAAATCGCATCGTTTCGCGGGTTTCCATACGACGACGATTCGTTTCGAGAATAATATTTACGATAACAAAGTATAATATATTGTCGAGTATAATATAAAATGATTTACCAAAACTATTAAATGTATAAATAATAAAAATACAAATATATAACAATAATATAAATTATTGATAATATTCATTACAATAATAATATACTTTACTATACGAGTACCTACCACTAAACATTGTTAATTTTTATTTATTTTGTTTAATATTTTTTAAAAGTTAACGGGACGAACACGCGCGTTTTACAGGATCCAGACGCTTTTTTCTTTTCTAACAATTTGAAAG
This sequence comes from Drepanosiphum platanoidis, assembly GCA_948098885.1. Taxonomy (NCBI): domain Eukaryota; kingdom Metazoa; phylum Arthropoda; class Insecta; order Hemiptera; family Aphididae; genus Drepanosiphum; species Drepanosiphum platanoidis. Next base: position 8,078,841 of record OX402538.1, on the reverse strand, counting down.
AACAATACGCGTCCCGACGAAATCGCAATAACATCGAGTGCAAGTACTTGCAGTACTGGAAATGATCGAAATCTTGAGTTTTCTTTTTACACGATTAGATAATCGTGCCGACTCGTTCGTACCGGTGATTTTGAAATGATAACCTCTCCCCCCTTCCCCGATGAACGGTTCTCAGGAGCGAATCCTTAAATCACCCGTACGGAATACGACGGCGAGATGAAAATGTATTATTATTATGTATTCGAACGGCGCGGCGCGGCGTTGGAAAAATAACCGACGACATCGATAAAAACTCACGTTGAATTGCTGTAATACTTAGTGTTGATAACATCGCCAAATCGTTTTCGAGATAGAATAATAAAAATCTTTTTTTCTCTCGTTTAGGCCGAGGACATCGTCGACGATCGTGTATTACGTAGATTATTATTTAAACTCTGCGTTTTTTTTCATCTCGAAACGAAATAAGATTTGTTTAGATACCTAATAATAATTATTATCAACCCTCAACTTTGAAAAAAGCCTGGGAAACGGCGCCGCCGCCGCCGCCGCCGCGGGGAGAACACGACGACGACGTAAACGTCAAAAAGTTAATTTTTGTTTTCGTGGTCGTATCTTTTTAGCGGGTAGTTATAGTTCCGACCGTAACGTTATGATCGACACACAAAATACCTCTCGTTTTTCCGTCTTATTATTATTTTTTATCGCCTCTTATATTTTCACGGTTATATCGTATAAATAAATAAATACATAAATATGTGTTTTTACTGAAAAAAAGAAAAAGGTTAACGTAAAGGAAAACAAAATACTATACCTTGCAAAGTATTTCGAATCAATATATATTGGTAATCAGTACCGAATTCGTACGTAACGCAAAACCAAAATCGTAATGAAAATAATAACGCGTTTCGATTTTTATCCGATTTCTGTTTGAAACTTTTGGCTTCTTCTTTTCTTCTATAATCCGACAGTACTATAATAGTCTCATACGTGTCGGATTATCCAATCTTTACAACCGCAGTACATAATGGTTCGGTCGGAGCTCGATTTCATCGTGCGCTTTGACGCATTTCGCGTATTTTTTACTATACGAATAATGTCTACGTGTAGTTCTTAATGAAAAACACGCGCTTTCCGATGCTCATAAAAGTCACAACAACGTATAGTAGTTGCAAACTTTTTTTTTCCCCGCGTTTGCGCGAAAAAATGTTTATTTTTCATTTTAAATCTACTCGTGAAATCGCGAATCCCGAGATACCATTTGCATCACCGATATACGTACATACCTATATAAAATGCTTTCAACCCCTCGATCTCGGCTCGCACGGACTTGTGAAAAACGAAAAAGAAAACCCCTCGAAACGACGACGATTCCTGTAGTCCCGTTCGACCGTCGGTCTCTCGTCGATGTCGCGCGACCGAACAGCGAAATAAGAGCTTTCGCGCTATGGATTTTACGTCGTCGTCGTCGTCGTTTCGTCTCGGTAAACGGCAGCCGCGCACACGTCCGTCCGCGCGGCGTTACGCTTTTCCGTCCGTAGAGTTTCATTGTTCTTGGAAAAGTTTCGAAAACCCTCGGCGTTAATGACTCGTGACGCGCACGGGACGGAGTCTATCCGCTCATTAAATCGCGGTTATACACGTACGGTTTTCGGACCGACGCGACGACGCCGCCGCGCCGCCGGCATACCTCTCCGCGGCGGCGGCGGCGGCGTAATGATATTTTAATTGATCGCGCGTGAAACGCAACGACCGAACAACGCACGCGCGCGGTTTTCGACGCTCGCCTCGGACCGAAAACGCGAGAAGATTTTCGTTTTTTTCCCCCCCCGTTTCACATACTCTCTCGTTCTCTTCTTCTCGTCGTCGCCGCCTCGCGTCCGTCCGTCCGTCCGCAATTAAGACCGCGATCGGCGGCACTCGTACGTCTTCCGTCCGTCCCCAGACACACTGATGGGGATTCTCTCACACACACACACACATTATATTTTAGTAAACGGTCTGGCGAACGAAAAACAATATCGTCACGCCCCAAAAGCAATATACAATTCGAAAACAGAGACAACAACATAATAACGATAATAATAAAACTGTAAAATTAAAACAACGTACGAAAAATAAATATCATAATATTATACGCCAGTTTGGATAAATTTAGTCTGTAGACCGCTCCTTAACGACTCTGTTTTTCGAAAACGATCGGGTTTACTGTGACGCGCGGACACGGAAAAAGAGAAAAAAAACACGCGCGCGCGCGCGCGGAAGTCGGATCGAAATGCGGTTTAAAGTTGTTACCGGGAAATCGATAGCTTTCCGGCGTGCCGCACCACGCGCGTATTGATTAAAACCTAATATTTACTCGTACGCGGGGACAAAGGGATGTGTGTGTGTGTATAATGTATACGTATTGTTGTGTTTCGTCGTTATATCCAGTCATTGTCTTTTACGAATGAATACGATGCGCTCGTCAACCCGCCAACTACTCTCGTATATAGCGTTAAGCAGCTATAAAAGCGCATAAATATTAATAGCTACATCGGTATTGTGTACACACTGCGAATACGGTAATTTCGGTGGATTTCGGACGATAATAATATTATACGATGGCGATGTCGTGTAACGGAAGAGGAAAACGGTGACAAACTCGAACGCGTTTTCGAAATATAATAAATAAAATAAAACTTTCGTCGCGATCGTGATAATGGCCGACTTCGCGGGACGAGAACGTTTCGTTTTCAAGCGCGCGCGGCCGAAAATCATAGACCAAATCGATATTCGGTTTCATATTGTCACTGTTATTATTTACGCCGCCGCCGTTTACACGTCGTCGTCGGTATAGATATACTCGATTGTTTTCTACAATATAACGTATAATAATATTTCGTCTGTCAAGGAAAGCGCGCGGGAATTGAAATTCCGTTCTTCCACGAGAGTTTTAACGTTTTCCCAGAACATCGTTCGATTCCACGTCCAATATTTTCACGCCGAAAAGTAAACTCGACGAAACAAACGTAACGACGTTTTTCAAGAAGATTTTCACGATCGAGAATCGTTTTGTTTTTCCCCGACGACGCGCGACGGCTCGAATATTCGTTTGCGACCGTGTTTCCGCGTGCTCTCGCGAGATCTGACGCGGTCCGAGCGCTATTTTTCGTCTCGTCTTTCCCGAAAACCGGGCGATGATCATAAAACTTTGGCGGCGAGACCGCGATTACACGTGCGCGTTGCATCGGCACAATTAGTGCATTATATTTTTACGATTATTATACATCTACACACGCCGCGCCGGTGCAATAAAACGCATGCGTACTTATCTCGACGAATTATGTCTGCCGCGCACGTGTAATTTGTCCGAGGGGCTGCTATTATTACGTACACCTACCGTGCGATTATACATGTATCGGAGACTTTGTCTGTCCGTTTTTATTACTCCCGAAGAGTAGTCTAAGCCCCCGCAGTGGCCGAATGGTCCCAGCGGGACGAATTAGACTCGGATTTTTCCTCGTTTTTTTTTTTCTCCTCTCCACTCCGAGCCGCCGCCGCGCCGTTCCGACGTCGCGCAAACGTGATCGAGATTTTACAGAGATAATTAGTTAACCGTTCGTTGTGCACAATATTTTATTATTTATCTGTTCTCGTAGTCGTTGCTCTTTTTTATTTGACCTCGACGATATCGTACGAGACTCTCGTATAATATTTAACGAGGACCGTCTCGATCTAGATTATTAGTAGGTAGGTAGTTTTTTTTTTTTCCACTGTAATTACTAATTATTATTATTTCAAGCGACGTTATTCGAAAACGCCATCTCCGCGGAAATACGCGATCTCGGGGCAGTCTCGTCATGCAACACAAACATTTGCCGCCCTTTAAATTAATTACTTATTGACGTATATTGGCTTCTCGTTATAAAAGTAGCAAGTACAATATTACTATGCAATTATATAGTGGTGTTTCGACTCGTTTCGGGGATTCGACACTTACTCAAGCCTAGGCATCGTGCTACGCTCCGGGTGATCCGGTACAATTATTATAGTCTGTAGGTCCGACGCCGCCCGACAGAATGTTTGTGGTAACCGTCGTATACCGCGAACACGGTAAACTCGTGTGGTAGATAATGTTATAATAAAACTCGAAAACGAAAAGAAAAACACCATGTTCGCATTTTTTCCATCGATAATACAAACGTTAGCGGTTTATAACGAAACGCGCGAAAAATTAATCCTCAGAACCGTAACCGATTTCCAACTCTGGAGAGAGCTTTCCGGAGGAAACTGTCAAAAGTAATGCGTGATTTTTCCGACCCATCGGCCGACGCGTTGTACAATAATCTTACACTAAAAACAACAATGAAAAACATCTTTATCGTCGTAACTCTGAAGCCACGCGTGACACATCGTTTCAATCGACGATAATAATAATTACGAACGCGTGGATTTCTGTTTTGAAAAGAACACGTTCGAGCGGCCATCGGTCGCATTATAAACGAAACGAAAAAAAAACCCCGTTAAATAGTAATAATAAGAAAAAACAGTCCGTAGTAATAACACGCATTAAGAGTAGCGTACGTATACGCGCGTTACAAATTGAGACGAGACGATAAAAGGCGCGTTTTATGTAATATTAATAGCACGAGATTAATTCTCTCGGCGTTTAATTTCTCAAACTGTAATTTCAAAACGGGAGAGAGAAAAAAAAGATGAACATTTTCAACGCGGTCATAATTACTAGTGTACTTTGCGCGTTTTGATGAGTAATGACAGTAATTTTGATGACTGCGGCGCGAGTTATGCCAAGCGGTCGTCCGACGTAAAAATAGTTCTCGGCGTACTCGGCACACTATACTATAACACGTAATATTATCATCGCCGAGTGCATATTATTATTATTAAATGAATTACGACGGCGGAGAACTACATTATTTCGACGATTAGAGAGAACTGCGACGAGCAAAACGTAACTTGTGTCAAGTTTAGTGTATTATAGCTTTTTCCTAATTTTTTTTCTGATTTTCAATTCGTTTGTCGTACACATTTCTCTGTAGAATTAATATTCTCTACGACGCGACGATCGATTTTTATCTTTAGTCCTCCGCGATGAGATGAGGGTTCCTACCCGGCAGCGCGGTCAAATGCGAACGCGCTATATTATATTTACCAAGTAAATCGGAACAACCGAAGAATCGAATAGTTACCAGCGGGTAATCAAAAGTAATAATATACTAATTGGCGGGTCCAGGTTGTTTGTTTGTTTTTTTTTTTTGTTTCGTTACTATTGTATAGTTGGACTTTCTTTCGCGTACTATACAGGTCGGATTGTTTTATATTTATGGTCACCATAATTATTATAAATATTATCTAGTCGGTCGCTTTCCATAGATGACGCGGCGATGATTTTCAACACATGTTTTCGTTTATTTAACATTATTCACATCATATTATTACTTAGAAAATTTTCATTATTTTCATCATTATCTCAGTAGTCAGAATTTTTCTAACAAAAAAAGAAAAAAAAAGAAGAAATTAACCGGAGAAATCGTGTTGGTTTTCGTCGAGTACCTACCCTCGCAACGCGAATCGTAATGAATGTTTGAAATTTTAATGAACTGTTATAGACACTGTAAGATACGTTTTATCACTTTAGAATTCGTGTCGTTAATCGAACGCCGGCCGTCATCGTCGAAATTCACGAATAAACATTTGCGGTTTTCACCGAACAATTTGTACGGTATAAAATATTCGCGACGTACGATCGTTCGACGAGTTTTTTCAACAACAAATCGGCTCGACGAGTATTGGCCGTCGTCATAGGATACCGAGGACAGGACGCGTATAAATTGTTGGTCGAAAATATGAAATCATAAAACTCGAAGAGGACAATTATTATTGAATCGATAAACTCGAACGATATTGATCACGTCGAAAACGGCTGGTCTAGTGAAGTCTCGTGAAAATATTATACTTGCGTCGACGACGACGACATTACAGTAGTACGTATATCGGTGCCGATCGTCGGCGCGCGTTTTCGCCGAACGCAAAACAAACTTTTTCGCTCTCGACACCGTCGCGCCGCCGCCGCCGCGGAGAACATTCGTTTCCCCGAACGCCGGCCGCCGTCGTCGCCATCAGACGCAATCAACAACGAATATTGTTAATTCGCCCGTGCGGATAACACTGTTTTAATACAGTGCGCGGAGTACACTTTTCGACACGAACAATAAAACACGAGCGCCGAACGGGTAATTATAAAATATAAAGCGCCACTGCGTTGTATCGTATACGCGCGCAAACGGTATACACGTATATGTATATTATATATATAGTTCCCCGCGCGGAAAACGAGATGAGTTTTTTGTCGAAATTGAAATTTATACGGCTCCCCTTCATTCATCAAGGTCCAAATATAAATTACCGGCCCGACGACGACGACTCGATCAATTAAACGGCAGCCGTCCGCGTACGAAAAACGCACTTGCGCGTCGTCGTCCACGCCCGCCCTCCACTGGCGGCCTTCAATTATCGAGCCGCAGGTATACGAATCCTCCGCGGGCGTCATCGCGTAATATTTAAAATAACCGGTAAAGTCCCCCGACCCCGATCCCCGTCCGCGTAAATAATGTTTTCCCGGATAATATTATATTATAATATATTATTATCATTTTCTCATTTAATTATCGCCGTTGAAACGAACGCCATCGTGAAGAACTTCGTCGAACGAGTGCGCGAAAAACCGACGCACATTAAGAAAAACGAAATGCTATTCCGGGAGTAATAACTCGGAAACGGAAAAGAAAAAAAAAATCGTTCGAGGAAAACTTCCAAGGTTTTTCTTTTTTAAATCTAGGTTTCTATATACGAAGTATATATTATTCGCATCTGCGCCGAGTATGTTTTACAACAGCTAATCCGTTCGATTGTTTAAAACTTATTATTTCCGGTCTGAAATCTGGGAACATTTTGAAAACTACCCACGTGGAAAACGCCAAGAGCCTAGTGGTTTCCAGTTGTCCTTTCGTTCGTTCGTTTTGTTTTTTTTTCCGGACGAAATAAACCGCAGTCGTATATTTTACGTTAATTGAGCTCGCGACTGGTAAAATCGAAACGGAAAAAAATCGTTGAAAATATAATAATTAGTAGTTCCGGGAATAAGTCGTGCATTTCTCGAACCGAGGAATTAAAATAACTATTTCAAGTATTTATGAGAATTCTCGAAACTCGCAACAAACACTGACACCACTCGTTTTAAGTCGATTTCAAGCTCTCGAGGTAATTTTAAAAATATTTACCCAGCACAAAGTCGGAGTATACTGCTCGCCAAACTGTCAGAATCATAAAATACGAACCGTGACTACGTTTTGTTTTTCTCTCGGAACACTAGCTGTCTCGCGCGCTATATTATGATATTTTAATAATTCGTTTTTAATTCGGTCGTATATTTATTTATTTTTTAAGTTACATTTTTCTTTTTTTTTATTTCTGTTGCTCTTAACGGATGGATTTTCTTCCGACGTCGATTTATTAGTTACCAAACGATAATATTAATAATACTATACGTTTATTTACTATACAACATCGTTTTTAATACCGAAATTCGAGAGTCTACTTGTTTTCACTTAGCATTACGAATAGATTACGTAAATCGACGTCTCCGGATTAATTTTTTTACCGCGCAAGTGCCAGGGGTTGTAGTACTCGAGGCTTCGAGATGATAAAAATACGAGATCGCGCGGCTCAAGTCCATAATAATAATAATTTCTCTCGAGTCGTTACGATTGACTCGATTCACACATCGTAACGTTTGTTTTCCATAAAATACGAACTACGTATATGAGTTCGTCCCGGAAGTGGGTTTAAAAACGAACTACAAACGACCGAATTTATGATTTTTGGCATTTAGTGGCCCGTGTTTTTAGCGCTCGCGATGAATGATTAATTATGTCCTAAATATTAAGTGTTATGAACTGTTATGAAAAATGTAGCGACCGAAAAATAGCAAACACAAAATCAATAGACGATTGTAGACATTAAATAAGTGTAACTACGTATGAGGACAAAAGTCTTATGTCAACAGTAAAAAAAATAAAAATAATTTCGAGAATAGAAACTAACGTGGTCGTCGAAAACCGTCAAAACGCTTCCTACAAATTATAAACCTCTTTCATTTTTTTTCATTCAAGTCAATATGGAAAACGAAATCCATCGCGACTGGCGCGTGGTCGCTTAAAAGTTAATGATTTTTGTATTTTGTTTTTCGATTAGCGCGTGAGAGAAACATGGTTTTCGCCGTTTGTGCGCGTAATAATATCGTTTGGTAATATCAATCGTACGCGTAACTATGCCGTTCGCTCGTTTCGCTTAAACACTAGACGCATTTATCGGTAACGCGGCGGACGAGCGGCGTAGGTACTCTCGAAACGATTTCCGAGTTATCCGGAACGATACTCGAGTCATCCAGTGGTTAAAGTGGGTAACATTTTGAGGGAGGACTATATTCACTAAAAATTAAGGACACCATAGCCTAAAACAAACCAAACTTTTTATAGGAAGCACAGAGCTTCCTGTAAACTTCCTTCGTTTTTTCGTTTACACACATTTATTTTGTTGATAAAAAGTTTGTAGGGTGTAAAAAAAAATGCCCTCCCAACAAAATCAATCTAATACATATTATTGCTCAGTAACAATTGATTGCAATACAATATGTAATGTTAAAAAACAATTATTGAACTTTTAAAGTTTTTTTTAGTTTTAATTGGTTCACCAACACAACGACAAACTAATAAGCGACCCACCTTTTTTCATGAGTTATAAAAATCATATTTTTGCCACTCCATAAAAAAAAATCGTGATTTTCGCACCGGAAACGAATAACAATCGAACAGATCGGCTATTAATAAGTACTTAATATTATATAATTATACAAGATAGTTCGTTATGAATACATAATTATGTAACAATAATAATTATAAGCGTGTTTACGCGAAAGATCGCGTCGTTTCAATACTGCGTGGGTGACAAGGCGAACGAGAGCTCGCGCCATCCGACCAATAACAGCTGATGTAGCGCGCGCAGCCGAAACAATACCGATCGAGTGACAGGAGCATAGCCACGCGTGTGCGGACGAACAGTCTAGTGTCGACAGCGGTTCGGGAACGTTCTTATCGGTTTTAAATATTTAATTTATTATTTTTCTCCGTGACAGTCAATCATTTTGTCGATCGTTATTTCGTCGTCGGTCAAACTTTTAATCGTGATTTTTTTTTTTTATTTCGATCGTTTTTATCGAGTGACTTTCGTTCTGTGCCTACTTCAATAATTCACAAGCCAATGCCGAACCTCTCAACAGCAACCCACCGACAGGCCGTGAGTAGTACCAATTATATTTATTTATAATATTTAGATAGGTAGTCGGTCATAGGTATACGAAAATCATACATTTTTACACTTCTTTTGGTTTTTTTTTCTTCGGAATTTTATTTACTTCTTCCATATTTCGTTCGATTCGATCGAAATAATAAATTTCAAAATAATCATTTGATATTGTACATCGTATTCGTGTGACTAACGTCTTTAAACGCCCCCCCCCCCCGGACTTTGGAGACTTAAATTAAAAGGGACGCATAATCTTACCTCAAATAAAAAGGGGGACTCCGTCCTCCTCCGTCTACTCCCATTTTAACCTTCGCCACGCTCACGATCGAGTTGTGGTACCGATCTTTGTATTCACTACGTTTAAAACACAGTCGGGTATCGTCAATCCGAACGGAATCGGGAAAAGGGATTACCATTAACTTTTTACAGTTTAAACTTGAACGTCTTTTCTTTTAAACGTACACGGTTGCAAACATTCGCATTGCAAAATACATTTTTGTTTCCATCATTAGAGAATCGTGATTTTTTTTTAAATTGAATTTAAATGTAAATTATTTCTTTTTTATTTCGACTCGCGCCGAGTTAAAATTGATATCATCTCAGATGATTATATTATATCTTAGTCAAGGTCGTCGCACACGTTTTTTCTTATCTATTATTCGTAATAATATTACTGTTCGTGTTTACGGGAGAATTCGAATTTATACGCGCAGAGCGTGTATGTCTGTAACTCGACGACATAATATACGCTCGAAATAATATTATAATGACCCGACGAGATCGATTGCGAGAACTTTTTAATTTCTTAGTTTGATTTGATAAGTTCGAAATTTATCGACGCGAAAAAAAAACCTCATTAAATATTTGGATACGTCGTCGTCGCGGCGCGGCGGTGACACGCACACGAGGTGCATTCGAGACGGGTCGTTTTTTTTTTAATTATTTTTTTTTTATAATTATTATCACTCGCGTTCGCTCATTAAAGTGTCGAGACGGTAATTTTAATCACGTTTGCCGAATGCAAACAGCCAACCACTACTTGACACAGATTTTCGACCGTTTCTCTCCCCTTTTTCTTTTCTCGACGGTACACACGACGCGACGTGTAGTGGCAGATTTCGCACTCCGAGAACGATAATACGTCGCCGCGCAGATAGAGTGTAATGTAGACACACGTTTCCTTCCCCGTTTAAGTAGCGTCTCTCTTAAAAGTAAAGTAGACTCTAAAAAAAAATCCATCCGGCCGTGTACTATCCGCATTATTAGAGACTTTCGTAATCAATGTTTATTTTCCCGTTCTCTCTTTCTCTATTAAGCTTGAAATCGGAATAATGTAATCGGAACAATAAAGTACCGCGCGCTCGTGCTATCTCGAGAGCATCTACACTCCGCGCGCGACAGGACATCAAAGCAAACACGTCTTTATTGTCTACTACGAGCACCCGATTCAAATCGACTCGGTTTGTCGAATATCGCTCACTCGAGATATGTTTGCCCGATATGACGTGGATAATATACGCTTCACGCGTGTACGGCAAAACATCTCCGAGTACGTTTTTATAACTCGATCGCCTGCGTCGTGCGTTTCGTTTACGCGCGTTTTGAAATTTAAACTCGCGCGAGAGCATCTCGTATAAGCAGCTGAATAGTCGACTTTTCGCCGAACGTTCTCTGCGGCGGCGGCGGCGGCGGCGCATAGTGTGCTATTGTTTCGTCCCGATGTTTTCGCGCTCGTATTTTTCATTTTTCTGTTGGACTAGAGCCCCCCCCCCCGCTCCGGAAGTGAGCTATTCTCGCGCGACCTGTTAACATCGGAATCGATTATATTTTTAATTTTTGTCATACCAATTCACGACCGGCTCTCGTAACGCTCTCGGTACCATGCGGTTCTGGTGTTTAAGCTGCAGATAGTGTGTTAGGGATTTGAAAATATATCCCGTTATTGTCGACTCCGTCAATAGACGAGCTTTCGACGCCCAAGTCGTCGGCCGAACGTTCCTAAAATGGGTTCTCGTCGACGCGTATAGTATATTGTTGTTAGAGGCGACGATACTTCGGAGGAGACAACTCGCTCGATTTCGAGTGACCGCGAGTTTTCGAATCGTTCCGTCGTCGTACCGCACTAAAGTTACTCGCGTCGCAACTCGCTGTCCACTTCGATTTAAAACAATATTTGAAAAAGTTTTAAAATATCGTGTTCCTCCGTCACGACGCCAATTTCAAACCGTACGATTAATAATCTGACCCTGACTAGACCAACGCGATTTGTAAATAGATAATAAACAATCCGTAAAAATATAAATAAAATAAAACCAGTAATTTTTTCTTTCCGTTTTTTCGTTCAGTAATAATAATTATAAACTCAAACACGACCACAGAACAATGTGACCGTTTTATTTCTATGACCGCAATAACTCGGTACTGTTGAGTTGATTATTATAATAATATACGAACGAAAACAAAGCGATTTTAAAACAATATTATATAGTCACCGCTCGGCCTCGTTATTATTATTATTATTATTATTATTATTATTATAGCTGCTGCGTTATAATATTATTATAATTAAACAGTGCGCCGGAAACGTCACTCGCCTGGCATATTATCTACCTGTATAGACGCAATTGCAAACGACGTCGCCGGTGCAAGCGGTGCATTGCACCGGGATCCCTTCACTTTGAAATATTTCGGAGCTCCCCCGATATTATGGTTTTCCAGACATAGTTTTCGGTACTCGAGTAATTCTCATTACCATTTTGATTACTATGGCTGGCGAGCGTCGATTTATAAACTCAAACTTGTAAAGAAAATTACTATTGAGAAATCCGTCGCGTGACGAACACGGGCGGCGTATTGATAAGATTTCAAACACAGAAAATAAAACTGAAATCCTAAATACTAATTTTCTCGTTTTTTTTTTTTTTTACGTTTACATTTATTTATTTTTTAACTATCGTACTCGTTCGAGCTTATACAAACCTCTTGTTTCTACGATCATTAAGAAATATATAGAAAAAACTATCAATGATTCTAAATCGACGGGAATTAAAAATACTTGTCTTTATTCTATTATGGTCATTAACTAAATAGAACGTTTTTTTGTTTTCAATTATTAATTGAAAAAAGACATAAAATACCACGTATATAAAAATCAACTCGACAGTTAAACAATAATTCGATGGAAAAATTATCGTGTTTTTATCAATGACAACAATTCGAAATACGACTTAATACAATATTAATTACCACGCCACATCGCAGTCACAATATAGCGACGACTGTCGGAAATATATTTTTCTAAATACTGTTGCAATAAAAATAAAAATAAAACAGGAGTTTATTGGTTTATATATCGTAATTTTTTTTCTTTTTTCTTAATTTGATAAGTTGTTAAATTTATTGTTTTGAAGTCGGTAACTCTCAAACCTCGACACTAGTTTCATTGGAACTAGTGACAAGGTAAACAAAAAAAAAAAAAAACTCCTATCCGTAGAACTTTTTGGTTCTCGAGGGATATTTTTTAGATTGATATTTTTTTCCTCTCGAATTCGCGTCGTATTACTACTACCGATACGGATACTGCGTCGTCGCATTCGTTGACGTGAAATTTTATAAGTCGCGATAAATATAATAAAAAAATAAAATACGGCTCTCGGAAGTCCATAAACCGTTTTAAATAAAACTATTCTCGTGCAACTCTTTGCCTACGTTCGGTTTTCGATGATTTCACTGTATGTCGAAAAACAAGTTTTCATAATATTATGATTTCAGAGTATATTTTTTAACACTCTCACCAGCGTGTCAAATAAAAATGTTGGTTGGATTTTGTTTTCCTCGCGTGTCAACTAGTTTGATAACCCTTCTTTAAACTTAAAAATTCCTACATCTATGGTTTGAATGATAAAAACACAAGTCAAATATTATATTGAGCAGTGTAGATATTCAATTCAATACGTATAGGTAATAATACCATAAACTTAATATTTCATTTTTGTAATCTCAATATATTTTAGTCTACGTCCTACGACCAGTGGTTTTTGATGACAAACTTTTTACACAGTCGAGTGTGTCACTAAAATAGTGTACGCGTTTCACTCTGTGACACGCGTGTCATAGGTTCGCCATCTCTGCTCTAGATGATGACATCGCTGTACTTCATAACTTTGGGTGTCAATTTCATATCGTATTTTTTTATTTTACGTGTATTCTATATCGCGAGCGCGTATCGTTTTAATTTTACCGTTTTGCCTTTTATCGTGATAACACACGTCGCTGTTCGACGGAACGACGGCGGCGTTCGCCGATGCAAACGATCTTTCGGTCTCCGTTTGCCCGCGAAAGACCGTGAAAATTCGAACCCGACCGTGGATAACAGGGGGACAGGAGTCGTCGTCATCAGAGCTGTTCTACGCGTAGTCGCCGCCGACCGGGGGGCGACGGTTCACGGGGGTCAAACGGCGTTGTAAATAACTCCGGCAGCGGTGCCTTTTTATATTTATATATATGTGTGTGTGTATATATATAAATACAGGGTCGAGAGCTTCGCGTGATCAATCGTTCTTGATGGGGAGCTTTGCGACTTTAAAACCCCGAGAAGCCGACACGGCATACGCGCGCGCGCGCGCACGCACGGAGACATACTTTGTCGTGTATACCTACTATATATACACGCGACACATCACGCGAGCGTAAATTGACTCCGCGGCCCCGGCCGTTGTGCGCCGCCACCGCGCTCCCACGCCCCCGCCGTCGTCGTTCGTCTTTTCCGAATTTATAAGCCCGGAAACGAAGGCGGAACAATCCAATTACACCGTCGACGACACGGAGGTTACGGAAAACGGCGCGGCGTGTCGTATAATATCGGGAAAAACTAAGCTCTGCACAGTCCGGCGGCGGTTGTTATTAAGTGCGATGGGCCAGAAACGCGCTTACGCGACGCGTTTAAAATTTGAAAAATTCGTGCCGGACGCGAAATCCGGTCACGTATCTTGTGTGACGCGAACGCCGCGCGGGAAAGAAAATACTTCCGTTCGTACACATCACGCGAGTTTCTCGACGGTCTATAATTAATTATTATTATTATTATTATACATACATATAACGACGGTAACGAATTTTCACAGAGATTGTCTTTACGCTACGCTTCGTGACGTGAAATAAAAACCGGTTTCGTGCGGGAGCGAGACGATGTCAAATCCCTATGAGATTATTTATTTTTTTTAATCGAGACGGTCTTGTCGAAAACCGGTGGCCCGTGTGCCGTATTCTGTCGTCTCCTTTTCGCAACTTTTTGGAAGACCGAGGGAAAATGCACCTTGCCGAATCACACGCCGAACGAGACCAAATGTGCCACCAGACACATTATACCCGCGAAGTAGACGAGTCTTTCGAAATCGTGATATGAGAGAAGCAAAAAAAAAAAATGAAAAAACTACACGTCACTGTAAAACCGATTGTTCGCGCGTATCACTCGAAATCTAAAAAAATACTCGAGGGGCTTCGGTCTCGACCTACCGCCGCCGTCCCCTCGTGCGTTTTTCGCGCCTCTGTGACCGCGGTAGCTCGCAGACGGGCAAACGAGACCGAAATCGTTTCGGCCGCGCCGGTTTTTTATTGTTTCCGATTTCGATTCCGACACTTTTCCGAACGCCGATTTCGAGTCTATAGTGTGACTCCGACGGCGCGGCGCGGCGGGTCAACGCGCGGGGGACAATATTATTATGCCGTCGTTTGACGCGGTGTGCTTGCACGCGGATTTCCGGAATCACGTACAGATTTACGACGACGGGTTTATACGTGCGGGGAGGTATTATTTTTTTCCGCGTCGTTTCGTCCTTACCAACCCTCGTCGCGCGCGTCCCTGCTCCGATCGCTGGCCGCCGATAACGCGCGTTTGAAGATAACCGCTCGTTTTAATTATTTAAAAAAAAAAAGGAAAAAAGTGTATACATAAAATAAAAAAACAATATTTACATACGTATCAGAAACGCGCGCGCGCGATGTTATCCTCGCGCGCGACGTGTAAAACGAACGGTTTGTTTTTTTTTTTTTTTTCGTTTCGTCCTCGTGTCAAGTATTATACGATCGTCCCGCGATAACGTCACTTCTTCTACACTTTTCCTCTTCTTCTGCTTTTTCTTTTTCTTCTTCTTCTTCGGGCACGGTCCCGCGCGGAGTAGGTATCGTTATCGTCGCAGTATATCAAAGACCAAAAAGATGTTTTAAACATAAATCGTTTCGCAGAGACGTGGGGAGGGGGGAGCCGCTCTTCGAACACACTCGAACTGTTGTTGTACATTATTACATCAGAATTAATCTCTAACCGACCCTTAAAAAAAAAAAAAAAACAGAACAGAACAAAACAAATAGATTGTTGACAATAGAATCTCTGACTTTATTTTATTTATTTTTTTTTTTGCAAAACAATTTGCGTTATAAGCCCCACGGCGCGGCGGCCGCGTTACGACCGTAAAACAAAATCGTCGTTTGATGTTTTTCCGATATCGTTTATCCGGGGCATTTAAATCGTCAGAAACCGCTGGTCAATAATATTTTTAACGACTCGTCACGACGACGACGACGATTATAATATCCGATGTGTATCGTTGCGAACGTTCGAATAAAAATATATACGGGTACCGCGTGAAAACGCGCGCGCGCTGAAATCCCGGGCCGCGGCGGCGCTCGTAACAAGACCGATGAGCCGACGTTAATTTTTATTTATTCCGAGAGGAAACCAACTCCATATAGGTATAACGCACCACGCGGCGTAATGTAAAACGGTTAATTTTTCGATCATCCATCATTTCATTAAACTGCAGTGTTGTTTCCGTTCTCGACGGTATTAAGAAATAATATATATATGTTTAGTAATATATAGTTATAGTTCGTCCGTTGACTGCTGCTGCACCTCTCCGTTTAATTACTTGGAAGTTTCAATAGTTACGCCGCCGCCGAATTACTGTCAATATTTACAACAGTTTAAAAACTTCGACCTTTGTTTCCTTTTATTTTATTAAACCAACGTGGCGCGGTTATTCTCCCTCTATATCTCTCCCTCTTCGTCTCTCTCTCTCTCTCTACCTCACTCTCATCTGCGCGTTAACGTTGAAAAGTGTATTATCCGCGAAAACGTTTCTCGCGTTCGTTTTATCAAACGCGCATCATAATTTATTTATAGGCCAAAGAGTGTGTTCTCGTGTAAATCGATCGTAATAATATGTATACCGCAGCAATCGGACGAGCTCAAGCGTACAGTATATATATATATACATGTATCTATGTATATATATGTATATATTATATGTATATTGTATATAGACGCGTCACTCGTCCCCGGGAGAGCCGCAGCGCGTGTACGTCGATACCCATACGAGCGTCCGTGCGACGGACGTCACCGTCAGCACAGCGATTTTTCGAAACTTTATTCCGCCTTCGAGACTCGCGCTGTTCTTTCAATGTTTTTCCTTTAAAACTATCGTTTAAATATTCAAAGCCAAATATCCCGTGACGTGTGCGTCGCGTGATTTCACATCGGTTCGCACGACGACGGTAATAATATCGAAAAAACACGTCGCGTAACATACGTACGTATTATATCGCTACGCATACAAAGGACGAGGAATCTACGAGAATAAAAATATCGCATGCGATATTCGACACTTGGACACGGTTTTTACGCGACGAAATCGCCCGAACGACAAATCACGTTTATTCACGCACCCGGTTAAATCTACTTAGACTCGTATCGATTTCCGAGTCGTATTTTCGGCGTTTCAGATGCTGTCTAATCGGTTCTCTTCGATCCAGATACCACAGTCAATAAAGTATCGCGGTGCGATGAATATAATATAAATTAGAAAGTATTCGCTTTCGAGTGATTATTTTCAAGAAAACCAGAGTAACCCGTGTTTCGGAGGTAGAGAAAAAGTAATGTCAACGCTTTTATCACGATCGGTTCGCCTCATTTCGAGTGAATACTTATATGTCCCGTCCAAGTGACGTTTTCGGTGCAAAGCGACGACGTAGTTGATATTAAGGCGCGCCTATATATCTTTATAATATTATTGCTGTTAAACTGGTCTTTATCGAGTTTTTTACAAGAGTTTTGTTTTTCCACTTTTATCTCCAATACACTTTGGAGACTTTGTGCCGAAACAATATTACCGGCCGTCAACTGAGCTTTCGTTCGAGGACGGGGTTGGCTCGCGGGTCTCGCGGACTTGAAACAAAAAAACCCCCCAAAAAAATAAATATAGAAAATTCCCCGTAAAAAAGAAACTCTGCGCTCGACGAACGCGAGTATAGTATATAGTCTCTCGCCGCCGCGTCAAACGAACTCTACCGCGCGCGCGCGCGCGTGATTTGAGAAGTTGGGAAAAACGACACGTCCGCGTGTCAAAATAGATATTGCACACACGCCCGCGATTACGGCGACAACAATCGATTTCCGATCTTTTTTCTGTTTCTCGTCGTTTTCTCTCGTCCCGCGTTCGTTTTTGTTTTTTTTTTTCTCGTCACTCCGCGCCCGCAGTATTATGTACGTAAACGGAATTATTCATGGGACACGTTGTATACCGGCGCACGTGCATTATAGATTTTCGCGTACCTATAAACCGTATTATAGTGACAATGTATATCCCCGACCGCGACAGCTTTTTCTCAAAATATAGCAACCGTTCGCGTGTATATAACCTACTTAAGCGTATAAATATATCGCGGGCGCGCGACGAGAAAACGTCTCGTACCGAATAAAGCGGCGAGAAACAAACAACACTCTCTCGTTCGCGCGCGTATTGTTTGTGCGTTTTTTCCGTCGCACAACATCATCACGACGTTACGGTATTTCGCGTGCATCAGCGGCGGCGGTCGCGACCGTTTTGTTTTACCTCTCGGACGTACGTAATTCGGGTCCGCCTAGAACCCGGTTTCGTGATTCTCGTTTGAAACTCGTTAAAAATAATAAATAATAACAAAAAAAAAAAAAAAACGTTGACGATACACGCGTGTTACTCGGAAACGATTTCGTCCACAATCGTATATCATATGTGATCGATCGTAGATCGACGATCGCAATAGCCGTTCACACCATCGATCATAATGATATTGTCGTTGTGAAACCGTCGAAAAAAATTATGTATTTCCAGTCCAACGAAACTTTCGGTTTTTGTAATTCATCATTATCGCATAATGTGCTGTGTATATGCGCGGCGTTAAGTGGTTGAAAGCGTGCCCGACCTTTCGGCCTTCGATTCGTTCTACGTATAGAACGTATGAGTTTTTTTTTTTCTTCTAATAGGGTTACTAACATTGGAGTGGGCCAATTCGCGTATTTTCGACATGGCAAATACGTGCCTATTTCGTTTGGCAATTTTCGATCGTTTTGTATAACGTATAGCATTTGCGACGGAATCGATAATATAAAATCGTACCTTATTCGTGACATTATACGAACGCCAAAAACGTTGAAAAATGTCGTATCATAATTTCTACTCGAATCGGTCGATTTTTAATCGGACTTTTTCTCAGTTATTCTGTTGGACTCATTCCGCCATGCTGGTCCGTAGTAAAATCATGCCCTCGCGAGACGTCCTCGATTTTCTGTTTGAAGGAAGATTCATAAATTAAAATACGTTTCACTTTGTGATTTTAGTAAGACGTAGCAATTATTATCGGAACCGATCAGTGAGAAGTGTAAAATCGGTCTTCAAACGCCTTTGATGATATGATTCGGCTGCGTTTGCGGTTCGCATAAAATAATAATTTTTTTGTCCTCGTGATTTCGTACGAAGCCGTTTGTTTCTTCAAGTATATCGTTTTGACGTCATCCATCGATATATTAAAGGAGTAGGACGTATTACGCTCTCTAAGTCAAAGCCCACCGGCTCTTAAATTATTAATGAAACCCGACGAGTCATATTTCCAAACGATAAAATAAATAAATACATTGCGTTCTCAATATTCCTAACAATTTTTCAACTCGGCAGAAATACATTACGATTTGCATCCTTTTTTTTTTTTTCAACCACTTACTGGCTATATATTTTGATCTAATCGAATGGAATCCACCTTATATTAATAATCGATTGGTATTTCCTTTTATTTGTATTTATTTACTTATTCTCTCCCTTTCAACACTGAAAAGTTTCACTATTTTTAATCTATCATAATAATTGTCACACAAAAATATATATATATTGATATTCGCAACTATACGGTCACTGTGTATATATTATGCGATACGCGCGTACATTCGCAGACACGCGGAAATCAATTATTACCTCGTTCAGCCCCGCTCCTCCGGTTTCTATTCGATCCGCAACACACACACATGCTCGGACAAATGCACTCATTGTTATACTATACTGTACGGGACGAACTGGCGAAATCGTACGTATATTATCGTATTATTGTACGACAGAATGCCGCGGCGGTGCTCCGCTATAATGCGCGCGTATATGCCGACGTCGCGCGTCGGTTGAATAATGTCGCCATTAACGGTGATCGATCAACGGGCGTCGCGTGATATTATACAAAACGTTCGTGGCAGCTGACAATCGGTCGCTCGACCGGGGCGGACGGAAGAGGAGAACGCGTACCGCGAGACGACGCGACGCGTGTTCCCGCGGTAGTCTGAAATGTACGGGCGAAAGGACGAGATAAAGAGAGGGAGACGGAGGGAGAGCAGAGAAACCTATTGAGAAATATAAGGATGTGTGGCGAGAGAGGAAGGAATAAAAACGTCGTTGAGACGTGTCGACGCCCAGAGGATTATACGCCCGCGCACATTAAACACCACATCTGGCCCGGAGGTTTCGTATTAGTAAGCCCGTCGACGAGTGACGAGGTGACGAACAAATAAATATTTACGTACACAAAATGGCCTGGGAAATCGTCCGGAACCGGTAAGAGGAGCTAATCGTTTCGCGCGCGATCGCCGCGGATAAAGAACGATATGTCTCTATTAATCGCGGTTATTATCGATCGTCCTTCTCGTCCGACAAGACGCGACGCGAACACGAGTGCACGACGTTCCGAATACTTTGTTTTCGAATTGTATTTATATACTTAAAGACGCGTTTCCGGGTCGATTTTGGATGGAAATCTGTTCGACTGTTTAACATTATGTCGATTTTCGTGAGCGAACGTCGATTCAAAGCGTTTGCGGTGAAGTAAAGGGCAAAGTCGCGAGGTTTTACGAAAAAATCTTAACGAGAGTGAGCGGCGGCGGAGCGTCCGAGAAAGTCAATCGAATCGGTCAAAAGGGGCACAAAGGTCGTCTTCGTGGCCCGGCACTCGTCCTGCAGCGGCTCCAGTTGTCAGAATACGACTCACACAGCGCGTCCGGAAGCCCCGATTGTGCGTGCTCGTGTGCACAATCCGAGTAATGGAAGAGTCGTATCCGATACTATTTTCTAGAACCAATACGCGAGCGTTTCGCACGCGGTGCACAAAAGACATACTCTCTCTCTCCCCTCGGTCGCACTGCGACGTTTCTCATCGTCCTGCGGCGCGGCGTCGCGAACATCGGACGGCATAAATGATATATGTACGCCCGCGGATGAAAAATTGTTTTTTCCGCGATTTCGGAGAAGTCTGTCGCGCGACGAATCCGTCGAAAACGACGTTAAAGAGCGCGCCACGAAAAAAATGATAATGATACGCGTATTTACTGATCGAACGTACTATTTTGCTGTGGGGCAGAGCGCCATCGACGCGCGCGATCGGACAATAAATCGTTCGAATCGAAATCGATATAGTACCGCGCAGTATATTTCAACGCGACGAACGACGACGACGACGACGACGACGACGCGCGTTTTATTCTCTTTTTTACAATAATAGCAATCAAAATAACAATAAAATAGACGGACCGAGATCGAAATTTATCTGGTGAAATACCAAAGGGCGCGCGATCCGATTCGTGCAGTAACTATTGTTATTGCTACACGCGTTTGGATTTATTTCGAACAAAGCGAATAAAAAATGATTTTTCACCAATAACGTAATGTATAGGTAATTTTATCAAAACGTATTTATAATATCAATAAAGTTTTCTCTCGTCCGAACGTTATTTTTCTCCGCGTTCGGCCGTTCCAGCGAGACGGCGCGGCGCTTCGACCGTCATAATTTGCAGACCGTTTTACACGCGAACGAATACGTATTATTACATCGATTGTCTCGAGATAAATATTCGGAGAAAAAAATCCCCTCTTATATAATAATAATACATTTTCATCTCTGCGCGGGCAGCACGTGAAGCGCGATACAAACGTTTTTCTCGATTCGCGGTCATCGTTCTGTACGGCACTAACGATCATACTGTTTCGGGGCGAGAGGGTTGAAAATGAAATATCGAAATATGTTCAAGGACCGCCCGACGACGAGTAAGCGCTGGCAAGAATAATATAATTGATGTTCGTGTTCGTAATTCGTTTAGTATATAGATAAGTCTATCGGTTTTCAATCGGATAGGCCGGCGCAGCGCGCGAGTATATAATACGTGTGAAAGTATCGATCTGTAATTAGTTTTTCACGAGTGTTGGACGCGCACCCGTTGGAAAAAAAATAACGTAACAGACCGAGTTTCGAACGAAAACAATACGACCACCGCCGCCGCGCCGCCGCCAATCCTATAGGTGGGTCCTTCTATAAATTTAATATTCTAATATAGTAGCCGAAAACAGCGGTCGGTATAATAATCCTATCGGGGCGAAACGTTGTATTCGCGTATTTCCACGTCGTCGTCGTAATATTTGCGTTGATATTATTAATTCGTGCGCGGCGAACAAACCGTATATTTTCCGATTATTGTTTAATAAGAACTTATTTGTTCGTCGTCTTTTGTTCGGCGAAACAATTCGTTTAAAATTATTATCGCGTGCAACGATATTATTATATAATAATACGTATATATATATACAACAACGACGACGCCGTTTTTCACAAAAGTGATGCCCGCGATGAACGACGCGACGAGTGCCCTCGACTGCTGCTGCTGCTGCTGCAGCCGCGGCCGCTTATATAATTGAAAATTATATTGCCCGACCCCGCGCGACTGTGCGACCGTACTATATATATATATATACGTCGGGTTTCGTAGCGATATTGTTGCTCGTCGTGGAAATTTCAATAGAAAACAATATTACGTCGACAGACTTCCGCGGCTTTTTCTCTCCGCTCTCTCCCGCCCGCCCGCCCGCCCTCGACCGTCGCTCGTCGCGGCGGACGATTTTAGTTATATTGTTTAAGCGTCAAAAAACGGAAAAAGAAGGCAAAAAACAAAAAACGGAAAAAAAAGGGAGAAAAACACCGCCGCCATCGACGACGACAATAAATTATACGAGGGAAAAATAAAATTACACCGAATCAATATCGACGCGGGTTAGGACGCGGGGAGGCGGCGTCCCGCAGCCAAAGGGGTACGGGGACGGCTGAGCCCCCGTAAATTACGGGCGGGCGACAGTGCGCGTTAGGCTCCGGCAATCAATCTCGGCGAAATAATCGGTTCTGTCTGTAAGGTAATTGAAGTAAGCCACGACGGAGGCGGCGATAGGAAAAAATTACCGAGTTTTTCCATTTTGACGCGCCGAGTATAGGTATACACCGCACACACACATATAAACACGTATACCCTCGGCGGACGAGACGAGCGTTTCGATTTATTTCAGTGCATAATTCTTTGAAATAAAAACACGCCGTCAATTTTAGCCGCCGCGGCGAACGCCATAAATTTCGCGCCGCCGCGGCCCGCGACGACGGCATCGCCGCAAATAAATCACGTCGCCATAGCCGGCACGGTTTCCCCGAGACCGCCGCGTCGACGTTGTCCTGTTCACTATGACGCCGTCATCGCGACGTCAGAGTTTCCGACGGCGACTTTGCACGACGCGACGCGCGACGTCCGACACTCGTCGACACTCGCGGTTGACTCGTCTGCGCGCAATGTTGTGTTTTAATCGTTACAGACCGTGAAAATACACGGCGGGTCGATCGAAATGGATCTTGTCGCGTTAGTCGTGTGCGGCGGCGTTTGAAATCAAGGCCCGCAGTCGTGACTTTGGCGGTTCTCGACATGCAAATATCGTCGTCTAACCCGTAATAATTATTGAATTGACTGAATCGATCGATAAAGTATTGCGCTCGTGCAGACGTGTTCAAATCATTAGACCGGGTTCGAAAAATACAAAATATGTCGTTCGTTTCATAAACAACAACTGCAGTCGTCGCTTAACATATTCGCGAAAACGATCGGTTTTTGCCACTACGGGATATGAGCGCGTTAAATCAAACGTTCTCTGGGCGAAATTTATTTCATTGTTTCCGATTTCTTTTTTTATTTTCCCGCAGAATAGACTTTTCCAAACTGAAAAAAAAATGTGTAAATAATAGAAAAAAAAACACACACACACACACACACTCGACGAGACTCCTTTTACGTGCAGATTTACTACCCGAAAAAGTGTTTACAGAAAATACGCGCATACAACGGTCGTAAAATCAATACATTCCTCTCGCTTCGCTCAGAGTCTAAAAACGCGGTTACACGACCCGTCGTCGTCGACGCCGATATCGAATTTCGTCGATTCGGCCGAAACCCGCTCGTGTTTCCGTCCGTACAATTATTATCATAATAATATTAAATCGAACCCAGTATTCTCTTTCTCTCTCTGTCTCTGTGATCATTATAAGTTTGAGAGCGGACTTGTACGCGGCAAGTTCCGACGACAACGACGATGACGACGTAGAATTAATAGTTACGTTCATAATAGAGGTACCTGTGCTTTTATGACGCCGCGCCGCCGCCGCTGCTCTTAATCGAAAACGATTTTAAACATTAACAAACGACCGTCTGCGAAAAACGTAAAACGGTCGTACCCGTTGCGTATCAGATTCCGAGCGAAGCGACGAATGACGTATTGATTTTATCACGGAGTGGGTCATTTCTTTTTCACGTTTTTGTCTAGAATATTAATTGGTCCGACTTTCGACTTCACGGACGGTGTCTAGTGGCGAGCGTTGTCGGGTCGATACTTTGCCAGTTTAAAACGTCTTTTGTATAGTTTTTACTTATCCATTGAAAAAAAAAGTACGTACGGAATATCGGTTTTCGGAGAGATCAAATTTGTGTTTTTTTCATGAGTTTTTTTGATGAGAATACATAATCGTAGAGACTTCACCGACTACTCATATCGCCCCGTCATCAGCTAGAGATTTTCAAAACATCGCTTCCCCTCGCTCAATATTATACAATATAGGCGTCTGAATTTTTCCAGATTTTTTAGATTTTTCTTCTTTTTTTTTCTCT
Source organism: Drepanosiphum platanoidis (assembly GCA_948098885.1). Lineage (NCBI taxonomy): Eukaryota > Metazoa > Arthropoda > Insecta > Hemiptera > Aphididae > Drepanosiphum > Drepanosiphum platanoidis. The sequence goes on along the minus strand of OX402538.1, from coordinate 8,054,171 downwards.
CTCTCATAAAACGCTGGCAACTATAATTTTGATTCGAAGAAAGAAAAAAATCACGAAAACCCAATACGAATTTCCTCGTGCGCTCTTCTCACTGGCGAAGGAAAATATAGAAAATCCGTAGAGACTTGAAATGTCCACCGAATAATTTTATTATACCAATCTCCGGAGACGGAATGGCCTTTAGAACGTTCGGACTTTTTCGCGCAATTTATATGGAAACAGACACGGATTCTTATTCTTACGTCTTCTTACGCTCGGAATAGATTTTTTTTTGTTCTCGAAAACAACACACTGCCGTGTATGGGTCTGTCGGTATATTATATGCACGTCGATTTCAAATGCAAAATCGATTAGCCAATATTCCAATCGACTTTCCGGGCCCGTCTCGCATCTAAATCGCCCGATCGAACAACTCGCGTGCTCGTGGATATAAAACGCGACGACGTTTATACGCGATTTCAAAAGGATCGCCCATCTTTTCCGTAGACGAGACGCGAAATTTCGCATCGTTCTCGGGCGCGCGCGCTCGGTCCGTCGACGTGCCGCGGCGACTCTTACCGCCGCTGTACGGGTTTCGGGGGGTGCGGCGCATTATTACCTATTATTATTATTATTATTATTCGATGGTAAATCGATTCGGAAGAATTATTATTATTTTTTTCCCCCCGGGGCAACGCCTTAACGCCGCGCGTCGTATTGTGCGATGAAAATAATTAGTTTATAAATCAAACGTCGTCGTTCTCGGAAGGGAGACGGTGGTATACACAAATAGTTTTTCACGACGAACGTACGCGGATGAAAAATCGCCACGGGTTAGTCACGTTTTCGGTATACAATTACCGCCGAGCGCGTAACCCCCCCCAGATTTTCCGGCACGTATATTGTACGAGGACGCGTTTTCACGACGACGACGACGACGACGACGAAAACGCGTGGCGAGCGCGTTTGAATAATTTCCCGTGTCTTTCACTCCCACCCCCGACCACCCTTTACCTCGTTCGACGCGCGATTTCCTCCGACGGGAGTTTTTTTTTAATTTAACGCCCGCCCGCGGTTATTCGACAGCTAACAGATCGCACGCGCGCGAATTCTCATAATAGTGTCCCTTTTTTTCCACCTCCGCCCCCGCCGCCGCCGATCTCGTCGTCGTCGATTCGTTACGCCGCGCCGCCGCAGGTAAACCCGTCCGATAATAATCGAACGATTTCGCGCTCACACGAACCCCTGACATATAGTATCGCACACACTATAATAGTATGCGCGGTAGCAAATTAAATAAACGTGCAGTGATTTTATTCGGTTCGCATTTGTCTGTAGTATTATCGCTCTAATATTGCTATAGAAACGGCAGATATTCTACGTTTCCGCGGTTGATTATTATATTATTTATATCGATTAATTTACTATAAATAAATTCCCAATCGACCACGGCAAACCCACTGGCATCTAACTTGGCCGGCGATTCCGTCCCAGACAACCTCCCCCCCCCCCCCGCGTCGTTCGAAAAGACACCGAAATCTCTCGAACGCCGACCTGCATTGACTAAACTAAACTGGACTTCTTTCCGGAACACGACGTGTCACAATCGAAACTCGATCGTTTTTCAACGGTGTTTTTTTCCTTCTTATTTTTCGAAATCTCCGTCGTCTGCGCCGCCGGTCAAATGAAAACGTTTTCCAAACTTTATACCGCATAGGTGGTATTGATAACGACGACGACGACGGTTCATACGAGACGCCCCCGCGCACAGAAGAGAGTCCAAAAACAATACAAATCGAACGGATTACGATATAAACGTTAAGCCCGCGTCGTTTAATTTGGCAGCTATTCGGATGAACGATGCGATACGTTGTCGCGCTCAGAGGATTATATCGTCGGGGAGAGTTAATCCCCCCCCCCCGATAATTCCCGGACGGCGCGGAACGCTCGCGGCATAAAACTAAGAATTATGACGATATACTAGCCCGGGTCCCGAGTGCGTTTGCGGTATTTTAAAGTAGTGATTATTTTCGCTCGGGACGCGCGCCATTAAGACGGAATATTAATTATGTATACGTAAACGACGGGGGAACGCCGCGCGTTCTCTCGATCCATCCGCGTCCGCCGTTCGTCTTAAACACACCGGCGACGATGCGAGACGTATAATATCGTGTAATCCGCGCGTGTACACGTACGGCGTTAAAACCGTCTCGGCGTGCGCAAAACCGGCGGCGGCGGCAGCGGCGGCGGCGGAACGAATTACGAGCGAGCGTGCTGGAGAGAGGAGGGGTGGCGTGTCGCGATGAATTCGACGATTTCGGCGGATCGAAAAAAATGCAAGTGCAAAGCGATTGTAAATCGAAATAGACCGACCATAGGCTACAGTCATGGGCGCAAATCACCAACAATATTACTGGGGCTTAAGCACTAAAACAATTTCAGAGGAAAAGATCCTCGAGGGAAATATCCTGGTAGTTGTACCTACTTTAAAGTATTCGGATTCGGGGGGCAAGCATTAAAATTCAGGGTGCTGAGCAGTGAGCACCCTTAGCACCCCTGCGATTTGCGCCTATGGCTACAGGATAGGACGATACTGCTGCAATAGGAACTAGGCGGCCACGAGTATATTGACGTCCTGGGCGAAAACAATTTTTTTACGGCACTCGCTGTAGGAAATTCGGTTTTCCAGTACGATTAAATAAAATATAGAATACGCATATTGTACCGTAATATAATAACTCTTCGTTACGCGACGCACGACCGCGCGAGTAATTTTAATAATATCTCAGTGTTACGAATCTATTTTTTTATTTTTTTTTGTTTAAAAAACGCGTCCGTTATTGTTTTTTTTTTTTTTTTTTTCGACCGCAGCGTTCTGTGTGTTTTATGACACAACACTCGCGTGTTCGTTAGTGATAATATGCAAATTTTACGAATAATCGCGCGCGCTATCGATGCGAATTTATCGGCGCCGGATTTTCTAATCCCACTCGAGTATTTATAGGCCCTAGCGGTACTGCATCGGCGCAGTGTGCCGTTCGACAATACGACTTTTCACAAGACCGTATTTCGTGCAGCATTAGTATAACCTACGCGGCGAAAATAATTTGTGCATACGAAAATACATTTCACCTCGAAACGCGATTTAGTATGGTTTTTTTTATTATTTTCCCTAAATCCTAAACCTTGCCAATGCAGTTGCGGAATACACGGATACCGTGTATTCGAGTCGAGCGAGTATTTTTTCAATTTTTTTCCTCTCCGGTTCGCGGTAGGTAAACCAAGTATAAAAACATACGACCCTGGTATAAAAACGACTTCGATAAAAAGTATGGATTCTTTTAGTTTTTCTACGTTTGCGGTAAAATTGTCGTCGATTCGTCGAAAATTCGAAGGAAAAAAAAACTCGAAAAACTCGTCGACTATATAAGAATCCTCCGAACTCGTTCTATCGCGCGCACACGTATAATACTTATAAACGATACAGGTCGTACCTTTAGATTGAACGTTCTCAAAATAAATTGATCGAGTTCTCGTCGTCCGGTCTCTGCGTCGATCGTTATTCCTGGCATCACTGTCACGTCGGAAATGATTTAGAAACATACTCGCGTCGTCGTCGTTAGCAAAAAAACAAATTATTTAAAAACACACGAGGAAAAAAAAAAAACGTTTCGTTCGTGTCGTTTCGGAATCCAAACTAAGAACGTGACAACTATGACTGTTGTGAATTTTTCGTTTGTACTATTTTCCCAGACATGCGTCCACAGATTATTATATACATATTTTACATACTGTGTATATACTCGTATATACACAGATTACTTACAATAATATAATACTACATGGACCTTGTTAAAGGTCTATTTTTACATCGTTTTCTTGATGTTTACGATTAAAAATATTGCGCACATTACGAATAAATTATATTTGATATAATCTGTGTTTCGGTATTCCGTAGATTTTAAAACTATTACTTACTACTCGCGAAGCTTCGAAAATTCGTCGTTCAAAACTGTGTTACACGTGAGCAATTATTTAAATAAATCAAAACGATTTGAAAACAACTATATATATTATGGCACTAAAAAAAGGTTTAATCCCCTTGACTTTTTTCAACAAGTCAAGACAAGGCCATCAATTGTCTAATCGATATAAGTCTACAACGTATTACTTATAATAAAATTAAATAAACTAGGATAAACACTCAATACCAGCTCTCTTAACCGTGTCGTTATCGGACGTTACGTATGTCCTGCCGGCGGCGGTTGCCTACGTTCGCTCCTTAAAACGGTCGAGTCTGACGAATTCGAGTAATATTTTCGATGGGAAACACGAATTAATTAAAACGGTACGTGCATATTGCTCGTCAAACGATTGAACGATTGATTTCGAGAGTTTATTTTTCGTTCGTTCGGTAGGTACCGCAAAAGCAACAGAAGCCTAGATATTATTATTTCCTGTGACGTACTCGTCGTGTTATAGAAGTGCTATCGATTGGCAAATAGTGTTCGCGGTAGACAGACATTACGCGCAGTATTCCATAAAAACGATTCGGACGAAAAGTTCAAATACATCGCGTACACGAGTTGAATATACTCGCAGTATATTTATTTTTAATCGGTTTAAAACAATATTTTCAACCGGATAGGGTTTTTATTATTTTTTTTTCCGTTTTCTCGTAACAAAGAGTCTGCGTTCTACAAGAGGCGAAAAAAAATGAATGTTTCGTCTCGAGGCGCTTTGACGTGTATATACGTAGCTTCCGCGCGTTCTCGCAACGGCGCGGCGGCGCGAGAACCATTTATTTTGAATATTAGTACCGCCGACGTAATAATAATAATATTAATAATAATTTATTTTATATTAAACCCCCGGCTGTAAACCGAATTTGTTATTAATAATTTAACGGGCGCCGAGCAACGGCGGAACGGTTCGCTGCAGCTCGCCCTCCCGGTTCTTCGCGAGCGCGCCAGTCGATTAAATTTCACCAAATTGTCTCTCACGCACCAGCGCGGCGCGGTTACTACTACTACTACTACTGCTGCGCGTGTAAACGTGGACTTTCGTCTCAAGAAGAAAATAACAACGAACGCGCGCGTCCGAAGCGGTAGAAATCATCGAGCGATTATTTTCACGAACGGTCGTCGCGCGCACGCACGTTTTCCCGATCGATCGTTTTGAGGCCGAAACTGAATATTTCACGCGTAAAAACGCGCGTGTCAAGTGAGAGACGACGCCGCCGCGGCCTGGCTCGATGTTGGCCTCTTTGTTCTCGCACTGATATTCGTCGTAGTCGTACAAGTATCCGGTCGATTTGTATGTAATCCCGCCGTAATTAACATTCTTACCAACATTTATTATAAACCGACTCTGAAGAATTTATCGTTTCCGAGCAAAATGTGGTTTCTTAATGAAGGGTTCGAAACATCACTTTCCAGCCTCCCGTCCCCGTCAACGGAATGCACCGCGTCGTAATTTCGTTTCTCGTACAGTGTGTCTGAGTAGCGTACTGTTTATTTGTATTTACTCGAGTTTTGTTTCGTACTCGAAATACGATTTTTGCCCTCTATTTTTTTCGAAACGTATCCGAGTGTAGAATATAATAATTCGCGTCGTGACGTGACACATAGAGTACCCGTAAGTTATCAAATAAGAAGAAGCTCTCTTTTTTGTTGTTGTTTTATTATTCTTTCATTATTCACTTTTATCACAACGACGATCCCGCGAGTAAGAAACACGCTGTATTATTAATATTATTATTATTATTATTATTATCATAGAATTCGGGTAAATTATAGTTCGTATTGAATTCGACGTTGACGCGTGTGCTCAAAGGTCCTGCGTAAATCGTTTAACGTCGTGCATTGTTAATGAAAATCGTTGAGAAATCACGATTTTGCGGTTATTTCGGTAATACGTACTTCGCTGTATAATGTCATTAGTAAAACGTGTCAATAACCGATTCGCGTTGCCGATAGCGGCGAGAATACCGTATGCGAGTGAAGCTTCTAATATTATAACGTAACTATATTTTAGTTTCTTATTTATTTTAGTTTTTTCACACTTATTTCAGAGCGAAACGATTATTTTTAACGGGAGGATGTGACACTATGATTATTCGGACTGAGATTAAAGATAGCGTTTTATTTTGCTTATTATAAAACATCTCTCCGCGGCTACCAGTTGATCGTAATCGCTTTAATCCCGTGGCTATTTTAAGATCGCGTACATAATACTCTTTATGTGTTATTTTAAACAAATCCCTCCGCAGGATCGCGCGACAGGCGGCGAACGCCACCGCTCGGCGGAGAGAAAGAGATAAAAATAAAATAAATAAATAAATAAAACGATCGAAGTCATTCAGAGAGCCTATATACAAACACTTGACGCCGCCGCCGCCGCCGCCGCCGCGCCGGTACGTTGTTCTTCGACTATTCGTTTCGGCCGAACGTATCGAACGATTGCACAGGCAGGACGAGGGACGCGGGGTATAATGGAAAATAATATGCACTTGCGGTGTGAATCTATGCGCGACGACCGAATCGCAATGGTAAATCGGTTCTCGCAATCTGCGAAACGACCATTGCGCGCTGTCAGAGAGTTATTGGAATTTAAACGTCTCCGATAATATTTGGTCGGACCGTCGTCGTATAAAACGATGCGTGCTCGCGCGCGCCACGCGTGCGTTATCGTTTTTGCGTCCGCTGTCTCGGGAAAAACGGAATTCACACGGCTGCAAGCGCATTCACATAACGCATGACGAATACAAATATCGTATGACGATCGAATAATACGTAACTATCGTTGCCGCGACCGATGACAAATGATGACCGCCTGTTGACGAAAACTCCGAATTTACCCGTATTGCTGCTGTAGGATGATTTCAAGTAATCCCGAGTTCCGCGGACCCTCTCAAAAACTCCAGGCCTGGACGGGAGTGTACGATATGTGGTCGGAATACGCGTGTTATTTCAAAATCAAGGGCGACAATCGAAAGTCCGTCGTCACACGCGAAAATGCGGCGCGAGGATCGGTGTGATTCGTTCGTTCGGCGCGTAACGCCGCCGTAGTCGTCGTAATTTTTTTTGTCGTTTTCACGTCCGGAAACTGTTGCGGACGGATATCCGTCATCCGAGTGCATGTCGTCGTCGTCGTCGTCGTTGTTATTATTAGAAACTCGCTTACAGAACCGATCCCGACACTATTACTTTATACAGGGCGGCACGACGAGGATTCGACGGTGGCGGGGACGAGAGTGGCGGGCGGGAATTAAAACGGTGAATAAAGAGACGTGGCGGCGGGTCGCTTTTGTTCCAGAGCGTGCAGAAGCAGTGAGAAATGATTCGACGGGCGTGCGGCTGTCAGTTCGCGGGCCACCGAATCATTAATAAAATCTCTCCCCCGCGCACGCACATATCTGCTACCCACTCGTCGCACTCTGCCGCCGCTGCGGTTCGGCTTCTCTCGCGAATTCATTTCTGTGCGAGAGCACCGCTGCACGAGGCGGCGGCGTCGACGGCGCCGCCGACGACGACGAGGCGTTTTGAGCGAAACACAACGAATTTCACGGCCGCGATCCTGCCGCCCTCCCCTAATATTATATATACATACACACACACACACATATATATCCTTTGTACGCGTGCGTGTGTTATTTATGTCGTCGTTGGCGCGCAGCCGCGACGGCGGCGGTGGGAAAGAGACGCGCGAAGGCCGCAGGCGGAAAAAGCTTCGACCTAATGAATAAATCCATCCATACAGTCTCGAATCAATCTCTGTCAACCCCGCCGATGACGTTCATTGTTGGGAAAATGTAAAAGGCACAATGTGCAGACTACTATATTTCGATACGAGAGCGCCTTCCCTTCGTCCTGCCCCTCAGGACTCTCGGAACCGCCGCCGCGGTTTTCTGACACTAATAATAATCGCACGTTGATTACGTGATGTATGACTACATAATATACAACGCGTGTACACCGCGGCCGCACCCTTATATGCCGCTGTTCTCTCCGTCTCGCGTAACCAAATTTCGAAATTAGACGCGCTTTGATCATCGACGCCACCGCCGCGCCGGCGGCACATTATTATTACTATTACTATTATTATTATTATTACTACTACAGTTATTATTATTATTATCATTATTATTATTGTGTTAACAGAACGGCGGCGGCGTTTCCTTTTCGAAAGGAAGGTGAATAATAATATCAACCCTTTCCCCGTCCCGTTCGCGTTTTCCTCGAGCTTTTCGCGGTCGCTCGCGTCGTTATTGTTTGCGCCGCCGCCGCCGCCCGTGTTTATATTATATTATTACGGCGACGAACGGTTGCCGATAACGCCGGGCGAATACATCTGATCGCGCGAACATCCTCGCCATTCCCCTGCGGATCGTTCGAAACGTTTTCCTTCAAACCCCGTCGTGTTTGCCCGCAGATAATGCGTCATAAATGCGTATAACGAACGTGTAACGCGCCGTCTCGAATCGGCCTAGCCGCTTCAAAAATATCCTTCTCCGTTGAATCGCGCCCCGCGCGTCAGATAGCCGACCCTTTTGTTTACCTCGATCTGCCTCCGGACGGATAAAGCGAATCGATTTCTAACTTCAACATTGTTCAGACGAAAAAGTTGATTTTAGTATTTTTTGTTCGAAATGATTATAATCAACCGGGGTAACAGTCGAGTGGATTTAAAACGAATCGTTGATTTATCTATATCACTTCGGCATTCGGTAAAATATTTCGCACGAGGTGGCGTGAAAAACGACATTAATATCAAAACTTTATGAAAATCAACAAGAAACCCTTCAGATGAACTATTAAAACGATAGTCGTATTGCAAAATAGTCATGTCGATAATTTAAACTCATTCATGGTGACGGCATTATTCGCAGTCGAAATCGTGACGATTCGAGCGCTACTCGAGTTGTCGAAAACATCGAATCCGACGAACTCTTAATGAACGCCGGGCGACGGAGAGGGGAAACGGGTCGAACGATGCCAAAAGTCGAAACCTAGTCGAGTTTAAAAGTTTCGAAAATCACGATTTCGCGGGCGAGGGGTCGGGGTAGGTTTCGATGTCGTCGACACGAGGCGCGGACGGCCGCGTCCTACTTTCGTCCCGGCCGCTCGCGAGCGCGGCGTGCGACGCGTATAAAAAAAGGAATCGACCGCGCCAACGTAAATAAATATTTTTACGGCGTTCCGTAACAATATACGTATAACACATACGCGCGCCGCGACGCCAACGACAATATAATATCCGATCGAATTAAAGAAGGAGAAGAAAAGGGGGGAAAAAAAACACGCGCACCGGTCTCGAATCATTTCGACTACGGCGCGGCGCGGCGGCGAGGACGTGCCGCGCGACTAGTAGAAGAGCCGAGTAGACGAGACGGCTGCGCGCGTTTTACGACCGCGAGTTTTATCCTCGTACTTTCGGCGAAACGGTTTTTTTTCTTCTTCTTCTTCTTCTTTTTTTCCTTATTGCTTTCTGGGCGAGAAAAGCGGGGTAAAAGTATTGGGAAACGGCGGCGCGACTAGATATTTACTTTAACGCGAGCAAATGTATAGTTTTTGATTTTCCCCCTACCTGTAGGCAAGCACGTGCGATTTCCACAATAGACCGTCGCGTTCGCGGCCAAAACCGTATCGACCGTTTCGTTTCAAAGTGATGTCGTCGTTCCAGAAGTCCTTTTTTTTTTTTTTTGTCATTTTTGACATTTTTCCCGCTAATATTGTAACACGCTATACGAAACCACAACGTTTTTCGCTTTTAAACAACAACCGATCGTCTGAAAAGTCACAGAAGAAGCGGCGGCGTATATTGTTATAAACGGGCGTCGTCGTCGGGAGAAAAAAAAAATCAAATGATTATCATCACGTCAACATATTATTTTTGAGTACCGAAATCACTTTTCACAACGTGCCAGCGAGTAGAATTCGTTGAAAAATAGGAATCAAAGAAAACCGAACTAGACGTTTGTAATTAACAAAAAAAGTACACTTTAGAAATTGCACGTTCTATTCTATAGCCCGCGGTTCTTGTAGATATAATAAATTATGATTGCGCAGTAACCGTAACTTATCATTTATAAAGTTATAACGTTCCGCCAGACCACAAATGAAGTTACAGTCTTATCGTTGTTTAATAATTGTTATATGATATTTATGTTGGTATCTTGGCCACAACTTTATATACACACTGTGTGCGACATTTGACTTACGTAGTTACGAGATTGTTATGATTACGTACAAAAAGAACGTTTCGCCGGAGAAACGGCGCGGCGGCTTCTCCCGCTTTCCCCGTACGCGCACTCTCGTCGCGATTGAAACGGTCACGAGGCGACGTGAAATAATATTATTTACAAAAAGGACTAGGTGAAACGTTTGTTTAATGATTTTGATGACACGTTTTTAAATAAATCGTCACAGTAGTTTTACTCTCGTCGGTGTTGAGAAAAAAAAACGTCAAACCGTTTTCCGACGTTCGATGTTATCGGCTTTGCGGACGGGCGATTAATCCTTCGAGACGGACGGCGCGGGTAAGGAGACTCGAATAGTACAACTCGAATATCACACCCGGGCCGTTTCGGCTCGACCGTTTTCGTTTCTCTCTCCCCCGCGAGCGCTCGCCTAAGCAGCTCGCGATGCGAAACCGCGGTATCGCGTTTCGACGAATTAACAACGACATCATGATGTTCTTATCGGCCGCGGGAAATTATTCGCCGGAATAAAAAAAAAAAAAAACATCGCGACGTGTGCCGGTTTCCTTTCGCGCACGACGCTCGAGAATAACACCGAGAAAAAACCTCCCGGAAAAGAAAAAAAAAACCGATAAAAATAAATAAAAGGTTTACGAGCTCGTACACGAATCACGCCAATAATGGCCGACGGTAAGTTTTTCGGTGCCGAGCGACTTACACACGCGAACTCGCGTTAATCCATTAATATTATATCCTCGTGCGCGGCGAAAGAAAGAAAGAAATAATTTCGCTGACTGGCGAAATCGATTTCGTCCGTTTCACCCCACGCCTCCCCTCATATCCCGGCCGTCGTACACATCAAATAATTACGGGGCAGAATTTGTCCGCTCGACCGTTTTTCGCAGTCAAAGAGGATTTTTTTTTTTTTTTAAACGGCCGCCGCCGCCGCCGCCGCCGCCGCGCACATCCAGTTCGTTAGGCTCGGAATTTCGCTCTTTTTTCCTTTTTTTTTGCTTTGCTTTTCTACAACTCAAACACCATTAAATAATTGGTGCCGGGACGGGGGGCGAGGAGACGTCGGCAGATTTTTTTTTCTTTTTTTTTCCCCGACGCGATATTATAATATCGTAACGGGGTTATGCGCGACAATTATTTTCGATTGAAAAAAAAAGACAAAAAAAAAATTGATATTCTATTCTCTCGATGTACGACGGCGGAGCGGAGGCCGTCGTTTATTTACTTTTTTTTTACGTCGATATAAAAAAAAAAAAGAGAGAAAAAAACCAACCGTTAAACATCTCGACTTGCCAATTTCCTGGGCGCGTGACGCAAAGTCGTTGGAAATCCGCGCGGCGAACGCGGCCGACGGATAGCGCGGGTCCTGTTTCCAGGGAGCCCGCGCGCCAGCTAAATATTCACGTCGACCGGGGTCAAAGGAAATTGGTCAGCGCGGGGGTGGAGGAAAAGGCGTATCCTCGATTACCGGTGTGCAAACGAGGGATGATTTAAAAAGTCGAAGGCGGCGGCGGCGGCCGAGCACGTTTTCAATTACGGCTGATGTATGTGTGTGTGACGACGCGCAGTCGCGTTCGTCTTTAGACTCGGCGGCGACTGTCCCTCAAAAGGCGAATTCGCCGAAAATACAATAATAATAATAATAACAATATTATGTGTAACCAAGAGTCCTGCGTGTTGTCGGATTTATTAAACGCGCGATTTTTCTCATTTTGAATCCTATTGTTCTGAATCGAAACAATTTACCGTGTAATAACAACACTTTATTTGAGAATATTTTTAAATTTAACCCTTCGTTAGGCGCGTGGTCTACACTTGTAGACCATTTTAATTTCTGATTATTTTAGTTAATTTTTGATACTTTTGTTTATTTTAAGAATGTAAAATATTCATACACACGTAAGGAACCATATTAATACTGAAATATTCAAAATAATCCATAAATATTTGAAAAAAATACAATTATCCGTCAGTGGTGAAATTTTGATTATTTTTTTCATAGAATTTTTATTTTTAGAACTACTTACTCAATTGTTATCTTCTGATTAGTCTGAAATTATAAATATCTTGAATTGACATGTTTGCGAATGACCCAAAACAAATTAAAAATGTATATTTTTATTTTCTTGGGAGTTATCTTCGAATGAAAATGGATATAAATTACCATATAAATTACCTACCATATGCACATTAGAAATTGATTAAAAATCTATAAACACATAAAATGATTTCATATTTATTTTTACTTACTATTTATAATTCGTTTAAATTCGATTAATTAAAAACATGGATAGTTATAATGAAAATAATTTGGAAAATTTACAAAAAAACAATAGGAACACGGTTAGTCGCGGTTAGTCGCGTGGTCTACACCTTGTAGACCAGTAGTAATATTTTTGATTTGTTCAATCACACAACGCTCGTCAACAGTCACGGTGGTACTGATTACAAAATAATAAACATAAACAACAGCTACCCAAAAGTACAAGACACTTTAAGTTATTTTTAAAGACTTGAATTGATAATATTTATTGCTGGTCTACAACTGTAGACCACGCGCCTAACGAAGGGTTAAGAGTCGTGTCGAAAAAATCGAGTAAAACGCGGCGTAGTATTGCGATCGAACCGGATCGGATTTTCGACGCGATTATTATAATATGCTTTCGAACGACGGCGCGCCCGGTCGGTGACGATTTTTTTTTCGCGGTAGATACGTGTAATGTAACTCAATTATTATTTCGACCGGTCTTCGTCAATAACACGCGCGCCGGATATTATCTCGCGATGGCATCATATTATTAGCATGTATTCCGGTACCGGTTCCCGACGACGGGCGACGGCGAAAATGGTAGTGTGTGTCGAATCGAATTATTAGTCACGGAATTATTAAGCGACGGCGCGGCGACGTAAAAACACGGTGACTAATCGCCGAACGATTCTCCCGATCAGACGGGTGCGAGTCGCGCGCTTTTTCGTCTCGTCGGGACGAGAATTATTAACGAAAACCCGACGAAAACACGCGAATAGACCGTGTCGACGATTAATTTAAACGTCGACTACTAACGTAATAACGGGTAGTATTGGTAGGATCGCGGATATCGATACTCTTTGCGGACGCGTTTACGAGGACATTAGCGCCGATCTCGCGATGACGACGACGACGACGCGGAGCGATTCGTAGAAAACGTCGTAAACGTTCGATGGAAACCAATCGCGCCGTGTTCGAGTGCAATATTAATAACGTCACATCACGTTTCCATTACTTCCATTCCGTTCGGCGAATTCCCGTCGTCTCCGAGCCACAATAATAGTAATATTATACGCATTAGTCACGTTTTAATTATGACTGTTTCGTGTACGGTGATTCGAATCGTAATTGAAATGTTTACGGCTCGTCGTATCGGACAAATCAGCTGGCCCGTCGTCGTCTGGTGGCGCGCGCTTCTCGTCGAATCTTTATATCGCGACGCACGGACGGACGGACGAAACGCGTTATCTATTATCGTCGTAGCGTCGTCGTTAAATAGCCGTTTCGGACTCGAAAATCAATACCGCGAGAACATTGGCGAGCAGGTACAATGTTGTTACAATAATATCGCGTTAACGGACGAGTGTTAAACACCGTTGCGGCGAGACTCCGCCGTAGTTTATCGCGGAAAATCGTGTATAATACGATCGTTTAGAGACCATCTCACTGCGGCGTAGCGCCGAAAACGATTGTATCGTATAAAAATAAATAATAATTGTTATTAGAGCCCGGACGTCGACGCCCCGAAAAACGTATAAAAATCGTTGAAAAAACAATTACGACCCGAAAAAAAATAATATTAAATATATTATGCTGCTCTGAAAACCTACGAAAAGTACTTGGTTTTTTTTTTTAATGGCTCGAACGACGTTTTTTTTTTTTTTTTAACTTTAATAATATCGGAATCTTAAAAAAAACCGATTTTTATTTGACTTCTCGTTTTAAGACAGAATTTTTTTTGAAATTTCACCCTGTTCATCATTATTATAATCGAGCGAACGTTTTCAACAAGATTTTTTATTGTTAAATTTTTTATTATTACCTATTTTTTCATTCGCAATTTTTATCGACGCGAAACAATAATAATTGACGTTCGTTTTTAAACTCAATATAATATAGTATTATTTATAACATTGTAGGTATAGTTATGAATTTTGAAAATAAATAAATAATTAAAACGACCCCCGAGGGTAGGTACTGTTTTTTTAATCTCTTGAGATTTACAAATTAAATTTTTATGGACATTTTTGTAGGGTTTTAGGGAATCGTTAGTGGTCTTTTCGTCGTAAATGCATTTTTTTCGGAGGGTATTTTCATATCGTTTTCAGAGCGTCGAAATGAGCGGACCGTAATATTTTAATCGCATTCGTCGTCAAGCCGAATCGACGAAAAGAAACTCAAACTGTTCAAACGATTAAAACCCGAGTCAGCCGACTGACTCGGGTGCACGCGGATTAGAGATAATCGAATTTTACGAACGAAACGGATGAGGATATAAAATTATACGTACGTCGCGCACGGTAAATTTGCTCGCACGACGACGACGACGACGACGGTTGGCGTGCGTATATTAAACGCGTTATTTCGCTACAACGATCATGGAAATCCGAAACGAAAATCACCACCACATCGCCCGGGGCACATCGTCGAGAGACAAAACACACACGGGCTTTTCGAAAATCCCCGGCCGCGCGGCGACCGACTTGGAATGGTTGCGCGATTATTTTACGCGTAATCGATGTCAACCGGTAACGTCGTCGTCCGTGTTATTCAAAACGCAATCGAGATACCTAGTCGAATCTCGATGGACCGTGATCGTAAGTCGATCTCTCCGCGGATCGAGTACACTATGAGAATTTGCCGTGTTCGAACCGGGCCGTAAGAACTTAGCCGGGCCTGCAGAGAAACGATTTCGAACCGTCGATATAGGGCCAGGGTGACGCTGCCGCTTTACAAAGCCGTTTGATTATACGTATAATCGAAATTTAATCGTCTGCCGCGTGAAAACAAAATAATCGCGCGTCGAGACGGACGTGCCCGCGAAAGTCTCGGTTAGTGCACACGCGACTGTTGTGTTTTTTTTTTCCCTCGGTTTCGCTGCACAATAACGATTAATGCGACGTCCCGCGTGTCTCGTTAAACGTCGAACGCGCGCGCGCGGACTACTGATTGGGTAAGGCGATGGGATTTGGCGAGACGAAACGCATAATATACGAGACAACTACCGAGCAGGGTGTGGGGAGCGGGTGCCGTTTTGTATAGACTCGGAGAACGCGTTTGAAACGACAGTGCTGCAGTTTCGGTGTTTTTTTTATCCGGACAACGGATATCGTCGTTTTCGAAAGAATCGCCGCCGTCGGTCGTCGTCGGGCCCAAAAGCGAATCGCGTGCTCTCGAAAAGAGAGTTTTTTTTTTTTTTCCGAGTTGAAAATAATCGTCGAAAGAAACTCGTCCGAACGGGGTGGACGCGAATGAACAATTTGTCGATTTTTAAAGAGAGAGAGAGAGCTTTGGGTTTATTTTTTTTTTTTTTTTTTCGTACTACAGCGTTTCTCGCGTGACCGGGTTACGAAAAAATCTGACTCGACCGCCAACGAACGAAAAAAAAGAAAAAAGAAGAAAATTCGATGTATTTCCGTTTCAAAACTACCTGTGGATAATGGGTGAAAAAATTCCGTAGGAGCAACAGGAATCTATTCGTCGGCAACGCGATTTCATGGCCCGAATTCGCTTTATTAACAAAAATAACGTATCAGAACGGACACGATATCTCTCATAGAAATGTTTTGTTCGCACACGTCTTTACCGTAAAATCGATTATATTATGTGTTTTGGGAATTCGTCGGAAATTCGTCGACTATTGTCGATCGCGGATAATTTTCGGCGATAAAAATATGGTCGTATTATTCAGTGGATTGTCGGTCGGGTTCGTAACGAGTAAATAATGATTTGTAATTAATAATTACTAATATCGTCGACCTCGTGTCGCCGTCTCGCGATAGTCGTGGGAAAAAATATCGAAACACAATACGTCACGGCCATCCGTTCTACACAGCGGCGTGGAAATAGTCAATCCGAGTGAATCGCACAAAAAAGCCTTTTCCTAACGCACCAGCACTATTTCGAACGAATGATTTTTCAAGCGGGCGATCGGGGCGGATACCTTTCGCATTTACACGTTCTCCTTCTCACCTCGTCATAGTATTATATTTTATATTTTGAGAAAGCGTTTGCGCAACAGGCTCGAGTCGAAATGTCCAAACGTTTCCGGGAACCGCTGCCAGAGCGGGGACTGGTGCTCGCGCTCACGAAACGAATAAACATTGCCGACGCACAATATTATATCGTATAATATATTATTTGCATAATTAAAACGTCGTCGTCGTCGGGCGATTTCTTTGAACGGAGACACATGTGAGTGCGGTTCCCAAACGACCGAACAGATACGGATCGATTACGTATTGAAATCCGAATACACGCAAAGTCGTATTATTCGGCACGTTTATATTCGCATATTTCGAGTGTTTGTTGTTTTTTTTTTTTCTCATTATTACTATTATTTTTTATCGACGTTCGTATCTCGAAAAGTCTCGGTCGTTTCGTGCGCGTGTTTATTGCGATTGTCAACGGCAATCGTTATTGCCGCGAGGCGTTTCCGGCGGCAAATAAACGCATAATATTACAATTATTATTATCATTGTGTCCGTCGTCACGGCGGCGGTCAGACTCTCACGCCTCGAGACGACGAACACGTCACGTGTGCCCAACACACACGTGTTATGTTATGCGTGTTCGGTATTGTTTTGAAAATCATTCGACGTTTTGGTCTCGAACGAATAACAATCCGACGCCAAGCGGGAAAGCACGCCGAATAATGAACCGCGGAGCTGGTCGACCGAGCCGCCGCTGCTACTTGTAAAATATATTCTCCGGTCGACTACTCGTACTCGTAAACGGACTAAAAACGACTTTACGAGCGGCTTTCGTAGAGACTCGGCGGAGGAGAAATAAAACCGTCGATCTTTTCGCCGGTCTTTTATATGATGTCCGCGTGTCAACAAAAGCTATAAAGCGAAACGTTTTAAGTTCATTCAGAATTCGAAAATTGCAAAAACAATCGGTCAGACGTAATTTGAAAAAAAAAAAAACTAAACTAAACTAAATAAATTCAATTAATGCTCTGCTTCTGCCGGAAGCCGAGGAAAATAAAAAAAAAAAAACCGCTCGGTCGAACGTGTCGGAATTCGGCGCGTGGCTTTCGTTCGTCGTCCTCTAAAGAACGCGAACAATTGTTTTTGAAAACCCAAAAATTTACCCCTTCTTCGAAATAAAAAAAAAAACAAATTATTCTTTTATTTCAAACGTATTTTCGGCGTCTGCGATTTCATATCGAACAAACATTATAATTATTGTATTGTTACTTATAAAAAGTTCCCTTTTTATACTGGGATGGGTGTGAAAAAAATGTCGGGGCATTATGTTCATGTTATGTTCCACGTACCTGCGAGATCGATAGTGTTCAATCCGACGTCATAAATTCGTGTTCGACTCGCCTCTACGAAACACCTATTTCGTTCGTCGAATCGCGAAACTACGCTAAGTGTGTTGTCGCTATCGATCGACATTCGGTCACTGTATATAATATAAATATATATACAATATATATATACTATGTACTATATAACGGTATATGTACGGTGTATTTCTTGATTTATGTGAAATTACGCACGTAGTAAACGCGCGTCTCGTAAAACGTCGGTTAAGTGCAACAATAAAACGTCGGATTTCGTTCTCCGTCGTCGTCGTCGAGACGATTTTCCCTCCTTACACTGCGTACGCGAACGATTAGAAAACAATAAAATATTATACGTTAAACGTTTTCGCCGTAAGTTTTTTATCGTGCGCTTTTCACGGCCCAATCGGTCGACCGCCCCGCGACGTAGCACACGTTTGATTTTCGAGGAACGAGACAAATCGGCTGCACATGATGTCATCACTACATCGCGATGTGTAATATACGTTCGGTAAACTATGCGATTCGCGTACCGTCATACGGTCATTTTATCGTAGCGTTACGATTTCGCGTTTCGGTAGAAAACAATAAATGAACGTGAAACGCGATCGCGGAAATTTCATACCGGCTCTAATCCGACGGATTTGACCGTAGTTCGTACCAGCTTCGACCGAGTTTTGAATCCGGGTGAGAATGTACGTGTACGACGCGACGCGATACCAAATCATTAAAATACGGTCAAAACGACGACCACGTGCGAGCACCGTCACGAGTTAGATTTTCGCGGCGATGATTTCAACCAATTAAAAGTTACAAATTAAAGTCCTTACCCTCCTCCCCCACGGACTCAAAAGTGTCGTTTGTCAAGATATACGCATTGAAAAAAAAAAAAAAAAATTAATGCATCTCTACGCTCTAATAATTGACACACAATATTGTTAAATTATTATTTGTAAACATATATAAAGTAAATTAAACATTGATTTGACACTTATTTTATTATTTCCAGTGGTTATAAGCGAAAATTTCACTAAAAAAAAATTATGCAAAAATTATTTATACTTATTAAAACTAGTAGATTACCTACAATAAAAGACGAAGAGAAGGGAAATTAAAAAATTTGTATTCCTACAGATGGGATTATTTTTCATCGATAAAGAAATTTAACTTAATAATTAACGGATTATCTTAATTTAAAATTTATCTTTAAAAGTGGAATATTAATTTAAAATAGAGATGTAGACAACTCGCAAGTATATATCTATTAGATAAGATGAAAGATAAATTCATAATTATCTAGATGATTTATCTGGACAAGTCCCGACACCGATTAAAATATTAAAACGTCTCGACGAGAAATGAAAAATTCGACGACCAGTACGGTACGGGCTCGGCCCGGCCGGGAATGCGCGCACGCGAATGTTAATGGCGGTTTGATGTATTTTCGGTCCCGGCCGCGCGGGGCGCGGTGCGGCAGGACGAACGAAGGACGAGGAGTACATTCGGTCGATAAAATATATACGTATATACGAGGACACGCGCGCGCGCGCGCGGTCCGGAGGATGGGGGGGGGGCAGGACCAGGAGCTGGTGAAAATAGTCAAAACCGAAAAGAGACCGCCGCCGCGCCGAGGGGAATTTTTATAAACCGCGCGCGGGAAACGACGACGGTCTCGGGCCGTGGAAATCTCCGTTAATTACGCGTTGTCCGCGAGCGCGGCGCTCGGACACTCGAGCGAGATAATCACTATCGTGCCCGGAAAATCGTGCGGGTCTTTTTCCTTTTTTTTTTTCGACCCCGTCACTCCGGCGATTTTCCGCAAATTCTCGCGGCCGTGACGGAACGAAAAAGCGTTTTTTTTCTCTCTCTCTCCTTGCCGAATTAAACGAGACGCGATGATATTATGTAATATAAAGTCGAGTCGCGGGAGATCGATTACGTTGTCGTCGATCGTCATTGTTTCGGTAAATTTGTTGAAATCGACGACGTCGCGCTTTCGAATATTTTATACACAAATACAATTCAATGTTTCTTCCTCTCATAGGAAAAGGTATATAAGGTATTTAGCCCATTATATATATTTACATACCTAACTAACTAATAGGCTAAATTCTCCTTATTACAGCGTGACCGGCGAGTGGGTTCGAAGAATACTGTCCTTAAGGCTAGGTTCACATGAAGAGCGTTAAACGCGCGTTAGATAGCAACGCGCGTTCAACGCCGCGATAACGCCAAAAACCTGTCAGCGCGCGTTGACGCGCGTTTGAACATAGTACAGGTTTGCATTGACGTGTTCAGTTGCAACGCGTATTTCATGGCGTTACGTCTGTTTTTCCACAAAAATGGAAGAATTTAATAACGATTTTTTTATTGACGAGATCGAGAAAAGGCCGTCAATTTGGGACATGACGATTCGTGACTACTCAAGTAAAATAATTAAAAAAAATGCAATATCTAATTGCATTTTCGTCAGCCACAATTTCTTCTTTGATTTGGTCCAACAAGTCATCAAAGGATTTAATTGACATCCGGAAATAATTAAAAAATTTGGGTTCATAATTTCTTAAGCTTGGATACAGCGTGATGTACAAGCTTGTACTTAATCTGTTTTTTAAAATAGGATGAACCCAGTATCTCCTATTGCCTACGACGCTGCATTCGTCGATATAAGGTCCATAAGCATACAGCTTCTGCTACGTCCATCTTCGCCGGAATATAAACACGACTGACTATAGTCGCGCGCTCAACGCGTAAAATCTGTAATTCAAGTGAACACCGACTAAAAACGCGCGTTTGGCTAACGCGCGTTTAACGCTCTTCATGTGAACCCAGCCTAAACGAGATTTCGAACGAATATTTCGTGACGGTTTTCGTTGTTGATTATACTTCGCGATTATAATAGATAGTTTTGTCTTCGAAACACGCCTTATTGTTTCACATCAAAATGACGAACGTTTGTTAACAATTACTCGGCGCGCGTCTTAACTCCACTCCCTGCAGGTCTCCTCCTGCCGCGGTGCCGCCGCCGTTCCCGAGAAAAACGAAACGTAAAACGAAATTAGATTTTATTTTTTCCAATTTCGTTCGCGAGAAAATTCCACGGCACCGGAAGGTTTTCCAATTAAAGATTCCGGGAAATATTCAACGATGTGCACACAATTAAAAAGTAAAACAATTTTTCTCCAGTTCTCGTCGTCGCTGCCCGTTGAAGTACGCCGCACACCTCGTGTACACGTCGCCCGAGACGCCCCACTCGAGACGCTGCTTTTCACCTATTAACATTTTTTTTTTTTTTTTTTTACCTCCCCCTTTGAAAATCGTTAAAAATTTAAAATGAGAAAAAAACCAACGGTAGTTTTGAATTTCGAAAGGAGACGCGGATCGTCCGTCCGGGGCGTTTTTTTTTTTTTTTTTTCGCGTTTTCTAGCCGGCTCTAATGGTCGTGAATCATTTATTATCGTACGGCACGATCGTCGTCGTCGGGAAATAACAGCGCGCTCGACACCCACTCGACCGGTAATAATTACATTATTATGTTTGCGAGGAGCGAAACGACAACAGTCGCCCACCTGCGCGACTCGTCGGTCTATTTTTATATGTTTCGAAAACCGTTTGGCCTCGTTCGAACTCTGTATGACTACAGAACTGTGTGGCGCGGTTTACCAGTATTTCAACGTCGTAATACGTATCGTTACGTCGCGTCATTCGTTTTAATTGCGAGACAAATGCGTTCTTCAATCGTCCCCGCCGCGCCGGCGCGGATCGAACGTCAATATTTGTATTTCTGTTTTTTCGATTTTCTTTTCTTTTTCAATAATTTCAGTCGACGGTTTAGTCGTTTTGTTTTTTGTTTCGACGAGAAAAACCATCGATTTCAACCGTAACATTTTGTGACGACCTCGCTGTAAACGTTGAATTCAAATCACGAGCTTGGTATACGTATTCAGATTATGGCTGCGTTTTCTATGTGCGGAGGGCGAGCGCTCATTTTCGGAGAGTACGAACCCTTTCCACTTCCGAGAGTACACCGATCACCGCCGCAGTCGCAATAATAATAATTAGGGTTCGGGAAATTATGCACAAAAACATCGAGCACACATGCACGTACCTACTCGTGTGCACTTAAAAATAATATTTAATGTGCGCTTAACGTAAAATCTCGTACCCAAAACGAATCGCATTAGTTCGCATTGTAGAGCACACAGATCGATTTTAAATCTGATTTTCGTTTGGGTTCGGAATTCCCGTTCGGACGTTTTTATAGGAGTTTTTTTATGTTGATTTTTTTTTTTTTATAAACAACGCGATAAAAGTCACACTGGCTCGAAATTAAAAAAAAGCAAAGCGAACGGCGGCTATCGACTCGAAAACCGTAGAGAAAATGTGAATTAGAGGGACGGCAGTCCGACGGTTTGAACCCGGACCGCGGTCTCTCGGAGTTTGGTTTTGACTTTGCCGACTTCAAACAGTTCCGGTCTAGTAATTCGGTAGATTTTTGAACGTTGGCTCGAGAAACTCGGAGGCTCGCGGACAATAACCGATGCGGTTCGACTCGCGACGAAAACAAACGAAATTCGAAATAAACAATCGACTAGGCTACGGCGGCAATAAATAACGTTTTAATTAACAGACGTGTTTACAATCGAGTGTGAACTGAAAGTGGACAAAAAAACAAAAACCCTTAACTTATTCGACGGTAGTTTTTCCTCTCTCTCTCTCTCTCTCTCTCTCATTTCGTTTTCATTATCCGAGACTTAATCATCGCGTACGAATTCAATTTCCTCCGAAAATTTACAACAATAATAATAATAATAATAATAATACGTAGGTAAACTCGTAATTTCGTTTCGGCTATAACAAGCTTTTGAGAATTTCGTTTCGAGGCGAAAACACGCGTTTTAACGACAAGCGCTACGACGACGGGGCGCTAACGAGATTTAACAATGAGCCGTTTTTACGACGAGTAAATAATTATTATAACATTACGCTGTTAAACGGCAGCGCCTCGAATAATAACAATAATAATAATAAGGAATCTCGCGGAAAGAGTAAATTACCGACGGCGAACGTTAATCGTTTTACCGCACATCAGACTGCGATTGGATTTTTTTTTCTCGGCGCTGACATATTGCAGTCCAGGACGGGGATGGGAAATCCGTGGCACGCGAAAAATTAAAAAAAAAAAATCAAACTTAAAAATGACGAAAGCAGTGCCGCCCCACTCGTACTTTGTTAAAAATTACAAACTTTAAACCGAATATGAAAAAGCATCTGAAAAAAGCAACGAAAATCACATCAAACAAAATATGTATAAACTTTGATAAGTTGCGTTAGTATTATTCGTATTAAATTTCTTATTGGTTCACTGACAAATTACAATAAATATATTTATATCAATACGTTTTTTTTTCTCACATGTATTATATAATATTTTTCATGATTTATTGGCACACGAGAAACGAAAAAAAAAATATAGGAAATTTTTGGCACGCGTCACGCTAGGAAAACTTGCCTTCCCTGGTCTAGGAGTATATTTATACGTAAATCGCATCACCGTCATAAGATCTCGGACGATTCGTAGCGTGAAAGCGTGAGCCTATAAAAACACATGTAATAGAGGTGGATTTTTAAACTCCTCGTTCGAACTGGTCGATTTTTCAACAATCCGACTTTTTTTCCACTCGACTCATTAATTTATCGCGTCGGTATTTCGTTCGACGTGAAATAACGTCGCTCCTCGGAGACGTCCTTATATTTTGAGCTTGAATAGGAGAGTAGAGTTCGTCGATAAATTATACGTTTCACTCTGTTATTATGGTAAGACGTCGTCAATACCGCCATACGAACCGAGCAACAAGAAAAACATAAAATCGGTCTTTTGAGAATGCCGATTATATTATGTACATTATACGATTCGGCTGCATACTTTGTAATAATTCGTATAATATCAGTCTCTCTCTCTCTCGTATTATTTATTTTTTTTTCTGATTTCGGCTCTTTTGTACGATTTATTTTCTTCTTATCTCGTTTTGGCGCTTATGCTTATGCTTTCGCCGGAAAATTCGAACCGAATCCTCTAAAAGCTATACAGTCATGCTCGAGGTCTTAAATATCGTACGAGAATCCGTGCGCGAACATAAATTAGAATGAAAACCTATTATGGTTTTTCCGCTAATTTCAACTTTTTGAGTATAAGCATATTGTGACAATATGCTGTGATTAATTCGCGTGACTGCGTTATAAACAAACAACATTGCATAGGGTTTCACTCGCGAACACACTTGAAAACACGAGGGCCGCCGAGGGAGACAAAAATTCACCGTCAATTTCGTATATTTCGTCGAATTCTATTTACAGTCGTTTGGCGAATGAGGTGGTGTATACTACCACACATTTTGCCAATTTTCGGACGGACCGTTTGAACACGTTTTAATTTTTAATTACGCCTTTTGGCTATTTTTTCTATTCTGTTTTTTTTCCGCTGTCCTTTGTCCGGAGCAATATTCGAAATATATTTTTCACCTTTGCTCACTAATTTCGTTGAGATACGACGGCGAACGGTTTTCTTCGAACTCGAGTTAAGTCTGTTTTCACGGAGGGAAAAATAGAGAACCAATAATATAAAATTCCTAGCTCGAGTATTTTCGCCGGAAAAAGAAACGACGGAAAAGATTCGAGTCGAGTCTGGAAAACGCTATGTTTTTATCGTCCGCAGATCGTAACCAAATATACAATTATTTTTTCGTCGGTAAACTGTTTTCGGAACATATTATGTCAACGAAATCGTATTCCATAACGTCTCGGATTGATCTATCGACACGATCGTTTTCGTAGAAGACGGAGAAAATCATCTCGGAAATAACGAAAATCGAATTAAGATCATTTTCGTTGCGCGTATATAATTCGCATCTACCATCTCGCATAAAAGGTCGATAGTGAAATCGTGATCGATTTTTTTTTCTTCTAAAAATTATCAGAATAAACTGTACAAAATATCCGCTCTCAAAAAAATGTTTAAAAACGTCTTAATAAACAACTAATAAAAATCGTTTTTTTTTTTTTTTTTTCCAGGTACGTATTCTTAATAAAAGAACCTAACCTCGTCGACACCGCGGACCTGGGACGAACAGTCGTGGCAAGGTCGTGCGGTCCGAAAGCCATTTCCGGCGGCGATCGGAAATCCGTCGAAATTTCAAACGACCGGCCGGCCTCGCGTCCCTCGCCAGACCCCGGATTACCCGAAGGTACGATAAAACCGAGACCCTATTACCGAGCCAATTTAACGTCGTTACTAGTCGGCGTTCTGCTGAAATCGCCTTATTTTTATTAGTTTCACGAGACAAACACCGGTCGGGTCGTCGACTCTGATCGAGACAAATAATAATAATCCGCGAGGTTCCGAAACACTAGCGAAACTGTCGATCATAAAGGACGATAAGTACGTGTGTCGCGCAGTGTACGATCGCCGTGAATAAACGCGCGGAGGTCTTTCGCCTTCCGATCATCTGCGCCTAATTACAACGTTCGCGCGAACTTTCAATAATTCGCGACGTCGGCGCGTGAGACTTTGGAAAAAAACCAATTACTCTTTCGAAAACAACCACCGTAGGTAGTGTGTACAATGCAAAAGTCATCAGAGTCTAATAGAATACACACTTCTAGACACGCGAGATGTTCTCGGCGAGGAGATCGACGGGGTACGCGAGAACCGGACGGGGAGGAGGCGTGCATAATATTTTTAATCCGTCGCTAATCCGTAACATGTGCGTCGCGCCCGGACGAGACGACGACGCACACGCGAGATAATTTATGATGCATAATGTACTAATAATAATAATAATAATATTACTGCGAGCGTGTTTATTTATTCACAAAAACACACTGCGAGCGAGCGCGCGCGCGCGCGCGCACCGTCGTCGTCGGGCCCGCCGTCGTCAAGTTCTGCTCCGATGCCGTCGGCGAGACTCGGTCGCGGCTGCGGCGGCGGGGACGAACACATGGCATCGGAGTCGAACGAAACGAAAATAATAGTAATAATAATAACGAAAAAAAAAAAAAAGAAAGAAAAAGACGATAATAATAATAAAACTTGCAGCCGTTCCTCGGAGTAGTAGTATTTTTTTTTCCTCTTCTTTTTCCGTTATCCCCGGACGACCAATTACGTACACCCGAAATATGTCGTTTGTTTTTTCTTTTCCGGAGTGTTTTCGTTGTCGCCGTCCCCGCGAACGGCGAGCAACGAAACGACGACGACGACGACGACGACGAAATTAATTTAATTTGCTTTTAAACCCGCCGCGCCGATTTTCACTCGCCACACTACGCGTCGTCTCGCCGATCTCGGTGTGTCCCGGTGCCCTTTGCGGTCCTCCGAATGATCGTCGTCGGCCGAAAAACACGCTGACGTTCTACAGAGTCGTTCGTCGCGTCATCGGACGACATACCCGCCATCCGTACGATGGGCAAACAACAACGACGCGTTTCAACCTCGTCACGCGACATAATATAATATTAAATAAACGTCGTATCCGTATCGCGAGACGACGCGACGCGAGAAAATGCGGTTTCTCGAGTCGGCCGGCGCGAGAAATCAGTGTAAACAATAATAATATCATACAGATTAGGCGCGGCACGATAGCGAACGCGATAAACACACACGAAAATAAAAAATAAAAAAAACGCGTCGTGTCAATAACCACCCTCACGCGCTTTTTGTTATTTTAGGACTAAACAATCGTTGTCAGAATGCCGAACGCGACGAGTACCTCAAACACATACTCACTATTATTGTACGCACTACAAATCGTCTGATGATATATATTATTATGTATATTTGGTCGGCGATACGTCGTTCACACGCAGACGATATAATAATATTACGAGGACGATCGAACCGTTCCGCCCGACCTGACCTAACCTTTAAACCGGTTCGAGCGGCGTTCCGGGCAGCTCCTTCGATCAAATATTTGCCCTCGCGTCGTCGTCGTCGTAGTCTCCGAGTATTTACTTTTATAACGCGCCCGTGTATGTCAGTATACTCGTATATCTATCATAGACATATTCTATAAAATAGAAACCCTTTTTTTTTTAGTATGTACGCGAATAATTCGCAAAGTACTCGGTGGATTTTAGTACGGTTTTCAATAATGGATTCGCCAAGTCTCGGGGAAGGTTTTGAGCTATAGTACGTCTCGAAAATCCAACCCTAAGTGGGTTAAAAATGGAAAAATGTAAATCGTCGCGAAAAAAACCACGTCACCTCCTGAACTCCTGGTACCAAATTTTCGATTTTTCGATTTTTTTCCGTTTCGCAGTCAAAATAATAGTAATAATAAATAATAGTCATAAAAAAGCCCTTTTTTTCCGTTTGTGAGCGCATATCTCGATAAGTACTCGGTGGATTTAAGTTTAGTTTTCACCAATGGATTCGCCAAGTCTCGGGGAAGGTTTTGAGCTATAGTACGTCTCGAAAATCCAACCCTAAGTGGGTTAAAAATGGAAAAATGTAAATCGTCGCGAAAAAAACCACGTCACCTCCTGAACTCCTGGTACCAAATTTTCGATTTTTCGATTTTTTTCCGTTTCGCAGTCAAAATAATAGTAATAATAAATAATAGTCATAAAAAAGCCCTTTTTTTCCGTTTGTGAGCGCATATCTCGATAAGTACTCGGTGGATTTAAGTTTAGTTTTCACCAATGGATTCGCCAAGTCTCGGGGAAGGTTTTGAGCTATAGTACGTCTCGAAAATCCAACCCTAAGTGGGTTAAAAATGGAAAAATGTAAATCGTCGCGAAAAAAACCACGTCACCTCCTGAACTCCTGGTACCAAATTTTCGATTTTTCGATTTTTTTCCGTTTCGCAGTCAAAATAATAGTAATAATAAATAATAGTCATAAAAAAGCCCTTTTTTTCCGTTTGTGAGCGCATATCTCGATAAGTACTCGGTGGATTTAAGTTTAGTTTTCACCAATGGATTCGCCAAGTCTCGGGGAAGGTTTTGAGCTATAGTACGTCTCGAAAATCCAACCCTAAGTGGGTTAAAAATGGAAAAATGTAAATCGTCGCGAAAAAAACCACGTCACCTCCTGAACTCCTGGTACCAAATTTTCGATTTTTCGATTTTTTTCCGTTTCGCAGTCAAAATAATAGTAATAATAAATAATAGTCATAAAAAAGCCCTTTTTTTCCGTTTGTGAGCGCATATCTCGATAAGTACTCGGTGGATTTAAGTTTAGTTTTCACCAATGGATTCGCCAAGTCTCGGGGAAGGTTTTGAGCTATAGTACGTCTCGAAAATCCAACCCTAAGTGGGTTAAAAATGGAAAAATGTAAATCGTCGCGAAAAAAACCACGTCACCTCCTGAACTCCTGGTACCAAATTTTCGATTTTTCGATTTTTTTCCGTTTCGCAGTCAAAATAATAGTAATAATAAATAATAGTCATAAAAAAGCCCTTTTTTTCCGTTTGTGAGCGCATATCTCGATAAGTACTCGGTGGATTTAAGTTTAGTTTTCACCAATGGATTCGCCAAGTCTCGGGGAAGGTTTTGAGCTATAGTACGTCTCGAAAATCCAACCCTAAGTGGGTTAAAAATGGAAAAATGTAAATCGTCGCGAAAAAAACCACGTCACCTCCTGAACTCCTGGTACCAAATTTTCGATTTTTCGATTTTTTTCCGTTTCGCAGTCAAAATAATAGTAATAATAAATAATAGTCATAAAAAAGCCCTTTTTTTCCGTTTGTGAGCGCATATCTCGATAAGTACTCGGTGGATTTAAGTTTAGTTTTCACCAATGGATTCGCCAAGTCTCGGGGAAGGTTTTGAGCTATAGTACGTCTCGAAAATCCAACCCTAAGTGGGTTAAAAATGGAAAAATGTAAATCGTCGCGAAAAAAACCACGTCACCTCCTGAACTCCTGGTACCAAATTTTCGATTTTTCGATTTTTTTCCGTTTCGCAGTCAAAATAATAGTAATAATAAATAATAGTCATAAAAAAGCCCTTTTTTTCCGTTTGTGAGCGCATATCTCGATAAGTACTCGGTGGATTTAAGTTTAGTTTTCACCAATGGATTCGCCAAGTCTCGGGGAAGGTTTTGAGCTATAGTACGTCTCGAAAATCCAACCCTAAGTGGGTTAAAAATGGAAAAATGTAAATCGTCGCGAAAAAAACCACGTCACCTCCTGAACTCCTGGTACCAAATTTTCGATTTTTCGATTTTTTTCCGTTTCGCAGTCAAAATAATAGTAATAATAAATAATAGTCATAAAAAAGCCCTTTTTTTCCGTTTGTGAGCGCATATCTCGATAAGTACTCGGTGGATTTAAGTTTAGTTTTCACCAATGGATTCGCCAAGTCTCGGGGAAGGTTTTGAGCTATAGTACGTCTCGAAAATCCAACCCTAAGTGGGTTAAAAATGGAAAAATGTAAATCGTCGCGAAAAAAACCACGTCACCTCCTGAACTCCTGGTACCAAATTTTCGATTTTTCGATTTTTTTCCGTTTCGCAGTCAAAATAATAGTAATAATAAATAATAGTCATAAAAAAGCCCTTTTTTTCCGTTTGTGAGCGCATATCTCGATAAGTACTCGGTGGATTTAAGTTTAGTTTTCACCAATGGATTCGCCAAGTCTCGGGGAAGGTTTTGAGCTATAGTACGTCTCGAAAATCCAACCCTAAGTGGGTTAAAAATGGAAAAATGTAAATCGTCGCGAAAAAAACCACGTCACCTCCTGAACTCCTGGTACCAAATTTTCGATTTTTCGATTTTTTTCCGTTTCGCAGTCAAAATAATAGTAATAATAAATAATAGTCATAAAAAAGCCCTTTTTTTCCGTTTGTGAGCGCATATCTCGATAAGTACTCGGTGGATTTAAGTTTAGTTTTCACCAATGGATTCGCCAAGTCTCGGGGAAGGTTTTGAGCTATAGTACGTCTCGAAAATCCAACCCTAAGTGGGTTAAAAATGGAAAAATGTAAATCGTCGCGAAAAAAACCACGTCACCTCCTGAACTCCTGGTACCAAATTTTCGATTTTTCGATTTTTTTCCGTTTCGCAGTCAAAATAATAGTAATAATAAATAATAGTCATAAAAAAGCCCTTTTTTTCCGTTTGTGAGCGCATATCTCGATAAGTACTCGGTGGATTTAAGTTTAGTTTTCACCAATGGATTCGCCAAGTCTCGGGGAAGGTTTTGAGCTATAGTACGTCTCGAAAATCCAACCCTAAGTGGGTTAAAAATGGAAAAATGTAAATCGTCGCGAAAAAAACCACGTCACCTCCTGAACTCCTGGTACCAAATTTTCGATTTTTCGATTTTTTTCCGTTTCGCAGTCAAAATAATAGTAATAATAAATAATAGTCATAAAAAAGCCCTTTTTTTCCGTTTGTGAGCGCATATCTCGATAAGTACTCGGTGGATTTAAGTTTAGTTTTCACCAATGGATTCGCCAAGTCTCGGGGAAGGTTTTGAGCTATAGTACGTCTCGAAAATCCAACCCTAAGTGGGTTAAAAATGGAAAAATGTAAATCGTCGCGAAAAAAACCACGTCACCTCCTGAACTCCTGGTACCAAATTTTCGATTTTTCGATTTTTTTCCGTTTCGCAGTCAAAATAATAGTAATAATAAATAATAGTCATAAAAAAGCCCTTTTTTTCCGTTTGTGAGCGCATATCTCGATAAGTACTCGGTGGATTTAAGTTTAGTTTTCACCAATGGATTCGCCAAGTCTCGGGGAAGGTTTTGAGCTATAGTACGTCTCGAAAATCCAACCCTAAGTGGGTTAAAAATGGAAAAATGTAAATCGTCGCGAAAAAAACCACGTCACCTCCTGAACTCCTGGTACCAAATTTTCGATTTTTCGATTTTTTTCCGTTTCGCAGTCAAAATAATAGTAATAATAAATAATAGTCATAAAAAAGCCCTTTTTTTCCGTTTGTGAGCGCATATCTCGATAAGTACTCGGTGGATTTAAGTTTAGTTTTCACCAATGGATTCGCCAAGTCTCGGGGAAGGTTTTGAGCTATAGTACGTCTCGAAAATCCAACCCTAAGTGGGTTAAAAATGGAAAAATGTAAATCGTCGCGAAAAAAACCACGTCACCTCCTGAACTCCTGGTACCAAATTTTCGATTTTTCGATTTTTTTCCGTTTCGCAGTCAAAATAATAGTAATAATAAATAATAGTCATAAAAAAGCCCTTTTTTTCCGTTTGTGAGCGCATATCTCGATAAGTACTCGGTGGATTTAAGTTTAGTTTTCACCAATGGATTCGCCAAGTCTCGGGGAAGGTTTTGAGCTATAGTACGTCTCGAAAATCCAACCCTAAGTGGGTTAAAAATGGAAAAATGTAAATCGTCGCGAAAAAAACCACGTCACCTCCTGAACTCCTGGTACCAAATTTTCGATTTTTCGATTTTTTTCCGTTTCGCAGTCAAAATAATAGTAATAATAAATAATAGTCATAAAAAAGCCCTTTTTTTCCGTTTGTGAGCGCATATCTCGATAAGTACTCGGTGGATTTAAGTTTAGTTTTCACCAATGGATTCGCCAAGTCTCGGGGAAGGTTTTGAGCTATAGTACGTCTCGAAAATCCAACCCTAAGTGGGTTAAAAATGGAAAAATGTAAATCGTCGCGAAAAAAACCACGTCACCTCCTGAACTCCTGGTACCAAATTTTCGATTTTTCGATTTTTTTCCGTTTCGCAGTCAAAATAATAGTAATAATAAATAATAGTCATAAAAAAGCCCTTTTTTTCCGTTTGTGAGCGCATATCTCGATAAGTACTCGGTGGATTTAAGTTTAGTTTTCACCAATGGATTCGCCAAGTCTCGGGGAAGGTTTTGAGCTATAGTACGTCTCGAAAATCCAACCCTAAGTGGGTTAAAAATGGAAAAATGTAAATCGTCGCGAAAAAAACCACGTCACCTCCTGAACTCCTGGTACCAAATTTTCGATTTTTCGATTTTTTTCCGTTTCGCAGTCAAAATAATAGTAATAATAAATAATAGTCATAAAAAAGCCCTTTTTTTCCGTTTGTGAGCGCATATCTCGATAAGTACTCGGTGGATTTAAGTTTAGTTTTCACCAATGGATTCGCCAAGTCTCGGGGAAGGTTTTGAGCTATAGTACGTCTCGAAAATCCAACCCTAAGTGGGTTAAAAATGGAAAAATGTAAATCGTCGCGAAAAAAACCACGTCACCTCCTGAACTCCTGGTACCAAATTTTCGATTTTTCGATTTTTTTCCGTTTCGCAGTCAAAATAATAGTAATAATAAATAATAGTCATAAAAAAGCCCTTTTTTTCCGTTTGTGAGCGCATATCTCGATAAGTACTCGGTGGATTTAAGTTTAGTTTTCACCAATGGATTCGCCAAGTCTCGGGGAAGGTTTTGAGCTATAGTACGTCTCGAAAATCCAACCCTAAGTGGGTTAAAAATGGAAAAATGTAAATCGTCGCGAAAAAACGACAACATTTCCTGAACTCCTGGTACCAATTTCTCTCAATCCCTAAGGGGGTAAAAAGGGTTTGGAATATTCGAAAAATTCGGTTTTTAATGAAGCCCATAAAAAACACTTTCGAAAATTCGAATCGCAGACCCGAAAGACGACGAGACGCGAAGATGGGACGCGTGTTCGAGATTTTTGTTTTTTTTTTGTGATTTGAACGTCCCTTCTCGAAATCGTGTCAATTTTTCTTTATTTTGACCTAAACTTATTGATCGATATATTTAAAAAAAATTTTTATATAATCAAAACACGAAAAACGCAGTCAAAAATAATTCCGAATAGGCGTGATTTTTTTTATCTAATCGGACGAATGGACACAATAAATCCATGCTAATGATAGAAGAAAAAAAAATGGTAAATCGTTTACATCGGACTTTCGAATTTCCTAGCACAGACTTTGGTTTTCGAAACGACTAAACAAAGTGTGTCGGAACATAAAAAATTTCAAGTCCTGAAAATCGTATAAAAATTATTTTTTTTACCGTAAAAGGTTCTATTTCGTGGGAGTGGGTAACGTTTTTTTTTTTTTAAACCTTTCCCGAAATACCGCGAACACCCGTCACCCTGTACACGCTTTTCGTAATAACGCGACACGATAAAATATATACTATACTACTGTAATATGAGCGGCGCGTTTCTTTATTTATAATATAATATACACGTTCGTGTAAAATTAAGAAGACCCGAGCGCCCGTATTATCACGATACACAACGCCTACCGCCGCCGAAACGTACCTATATCCGTACTACTCAACGACGACGAAATAAAATATTTATAAATTGATCGTCGAATCACGAAAAATATAATAATTCTGGAAAAGTTTTTTAATATCGGGCAGGTGTAAAACGCATAAAAAAAAACTTGTACCGTGTGTCCCAAATATACACACTCTACCCACTGCGACGGCGGCGGCGGCGGTCCCGCGTGGCCCGTGGGGAAAAGGCGTTTCGCGTATAGTTTTTTTTCGCCCGAGTCGTGTCGAAGAAATAAAACAATTTTCACGCACGTTCCGCCGCGCGCCGCCACCAACGTACCTTGAAATTATTACGGTTCGCGTGTTTTTTTTTTTTCTTTTCTTTTTTTTTTTATTTCTTCTAACGAAACGTTGATTGCGAGATTTTAAAACGTGGGTATATGCGTTACTCCGCGTTTCGCCATCGACGTATTTCTCCCGGCTCTGCCCGTCGATGTACTAAAACATATTTTACGTTGTATGAACAAATTTCGCTTTTCTCTCTCTCTCTCTCTGTCTCTGCTCTCTTTTTCATCCGAACAACGACTATATTTACTTATCCGGTACTCTCTTTTTTTTTTCTTTTTTCTTTTTTTGTGATATTTTATCAGATCAAACAATGAATTGCTTTTGACGAAAACGGCGCGTACTTTATATATATATACGAGTATACATAAATATGTACATGTAGTATATACGCATAAAATGTATATAATATAAAAACCGAAAGCTATAAAACGTAAAAACAAACAAAACCCCATAAACACCGCCACGGGACGATGACGTAATTTCGCCCTCGTATATAAACTGTGTTATATAGTTTACGGTTTCTAGGAGTTTGTGTTAATTATAATATTTTATTATCGTTCTAAAACATCTCGTTTCGTACGAGTAAAATAATATATAGTAAATAATACGCGGTATATATATAATATAGATATATATATTTGTATATTATGTTAAGTATTTCGTTCCTCCGAGGCCATCTGGATTGCGTATTTTTTTTTTCAATTACGTTGAAAAACTTTTAATTACCTGTATTTTACGATTAAGCGAATGACGTCTATACGCTCCTAATATTACGTATATATTAACGACGGCGGCGGCGGGCCGAAGAAAAACGTAAAAATTAAACGCCTTTTCTTCGGGAAATACTTAACGCGTTGTTAACGATAAGACACTGCTGCAATTTTCATTCTTTTTTATTTTTTTTCCTGCTCGGAAAGAAAATCTGCTGCTCATTAATAGTACGTTTTTTTTTTCTCCTCGTAAACGTGCGACGTCGTTTTTTTTCCCACCCTTTAATGACGTCGCGACGTCGTCGTCGTATTATAATGATATAGCCGCGGTAGGTAAATTCGCTTTTCCGCTTTCCGTTCGATTAAAAATATTACTCGGCAACGATCGACGGAATCCGACCGAATCCTCGCCGCGAGAAGCGCTCGCCATCGTCATATTACGTTGTTTTACCTATTACATAATAATGATAATGCGTCGAATCGAATTTTTATTTTTTCAATATTGACGACGACGGTTCGATCAACGCCAATCCCGTCGAATTCGTACGCTCGCGCTTCGTATACTGCAGGTGCCGCCGCCGCCGCCGCCCTGGTCCGTTCACGGATTTCATCCGGCCCGTCCGTCTTACCTGTAATAAAATCGTATATTATTAATATATATATATAATACATAAAAAAAATTCCACTCTCCAAAGTCTCGCGAAAAGTTTGCGAGAAAATCTTAAAGAAAATCCTGTGTACCTACACCCGTATTCGTTAGGTCGCGCAGGTAGAACGATAAATTTCTGCCAGTCTTTCTCAAAGTAACGCCTCCTCGTGGGCGTCGGCAGCTTCCGGGAAGGGCGGTTTGGGATCCGAAGAAATTTCGGGTGCGTTGAGACGGTTTCGCGGTGGATTCGCGTCGCGGTCGATTTGACGGACTACCGGATCGTTTACGGTCGCGGTGGGAAACGCGTCGCGTCCGAAATATCGGTCGGACCGGTTTGAACTTAATATCGGTCCGTCCGGTCGACAAACAAACAGACGAATAAATAAACGAGAGACAAGAATTCGATTATGAGATATACGAGAGAGAGAGAGAGAGAGAGAGAGAGAGGAAAAAAAAACACAAAAACACCGGACACCACTTAAACCGGACCGCAGCTTTTAATTGCTTAATTTGTATCCCCGGACACGTCGTTTCGTGTGTGCGCGCGGTGTTAATAAAAATATAAAAAATATAAAAAAACTGGTTTCGGTCGTTTCAATTAGTAATCGTTTTGTCGCCCGCGCGCGCACTCACACACGCGCGCGCGCGCATATATTATAATTACGGCGTGTAAACCCGGACGAGCAACGACAACAACAATAATAACAATAATAATACGATCTCTCCGAGACCGTGCGTCACGCGCGGAGGGGTAGGGGGAGGTAGGGAATTGAGTCGTTTTTTATTTTACTTTTTTTTTTCCCCCTCGACGTCGTCGTCCTGCGGTCGTTACCGTATCATGACGTGTACGTATGTATTCGTATGAGCGCGCGACACCGACGACCGCGTTTTTATTAGCGTCCGAGGACCGGTTGTTGTGCGTCTCCGTCCTCCGCGATCGTAAAACATCGCCGTCGTCTCCACACGGGCGGGCCACCCCGGGGAGCGCGCGGTGGCGCCCGCCGCAGCGGTCGTTCCGCGCGACGCGTTCAGGTCTCCGACAATCCGAGTGTATTTATAATAAGTACACGTCAGAGTGCGTATTTCTGTCACCCGGTACCCCTTGGGTGTCCAAACAAACGTTTACCGGTTATCGACGGAGCAGTTTCACTTTACACGTATAATTATTACCAACGGCGGCGGCGGCGGCGGCGGCGGCGACGGTCTTCGGTATTCGTATGATGAAAAACGTTTTGTTCTCCCGTAGCGCGGCGAGTCCTTTTTCCTTTTTATTTATTTTTCTTTCCTAATCGAACGCCGTCGTCGTCGGCCCGGCGCAAACGACGTACAATAGAGATCCTTTGATTTTTGCCCGCGTCCTCCCCGGTACGATGATATTATTTTATATTCCGAACCGCAACAGTTCGTCGCTTTTATCGCGATGCGTTTTTGAAACCTAGGTCGAATCGAATAAATCACACAAGTCGTATTCGAATAGTTCGTAGTTATTAGGGTTTTTTTTTTTTGTCTTTTAACTCGTACGAGACGCGAGTAAAATAAAAATAAAGTTTTTTTTATGCTCAAGAAAGAACACGTCGCGTCGTGAGTGTGGATCACGCGATAGTTTTTTTTTTTTTTTCAAATTATAATTTAAAATAACAATTATTAAAAAAATTAATTAACATTTATTAATATCTTACTCGTATATTTTAATTCAATCGGCGGCGTTCGGATTTCAGAGCAAACGAATTAATAATTATTTTTGCATTGTATTTTTAATAAATTATTAATTTTTGTACGTTTAATGTGATGATAAAAAGAAAAAAAAGTCAACTTAAAGTAACGATAAACTTGGCTAATTGATAAGTTACTGCTTATCGTGGAAAAAATTTAACTCGTAAAGTCAGAGACATTACTATGAAAAAAAAAAATTAAAAATAATAATAATAACTTAACTTTTACTTTTCAAATCTGCCCAGTCTTGATAACCTATATACCTATATATTGTATATAAACACGCAACGGCAATGTTAGGACGCCGTGATTTTCATGCGAATGTTTTTTTTTTTTTCACTTGAGTTTAAAAAATAACGATTTTAATACAACATTTAGTCTGGCCACAAATTGATTGTAATTCGTTTCGTTTTTCTACTTTGCCTTTTCCCCCGTAAATGTGATTGCATCGCTTCGATACCGCTTTGTTTGAAATTTATCTCGTCTCGAACCTCGCTCTTTCCATACATTCGCGCGCAGTCGTTTAGCGCGCAAAGTGCAAATATAGGCAAGTCGATTAAAACAATTAACTCGAGTTAGTGCGGAGTCCACGCGAGAACGGGTCGAATAGTTGCGAGTTCACGGTAAACAATAATAATAATACAGTTTGATTCTTAAAGTTTCCAAGTCCGTATACGGAGATAAAAATATCGATTCGACTCGGTTGAAAATAAGTCAATCGTCAAGTTCTCTCGTTATTACAATACTACTAGTTATACGAAAAGTATAATTGTGACTTTGAAGTGTTTTTTTTTTTTTCCAATTTCAACAATAACGATTCATCGAAACGATATAATATCGTGAATTACGATAGTAACAATCGTACACAAATTTAGTCTCCTAATGTAAACGACGACGACGTAAAAAAATAAAATAAAACACAATACTCTCGTACGTATGGTGTATTATAATCGACGGAAATTAACGGCAAGTGACGTGTCGGTCGAAAAACATATTATTACAATCGATTACTACACTACAAAGGCAGACAGAGTGATATCGTCACCGGGACGGAAAAAGCGTTTCGAAAACTCGGCCGTTTAAAAAAAAAAAAGGAAAAAAAGGCCTATATCACCGCGCGACCAAACGAGAGCCGGATTTTTTTTTTGATTTTAATGTCTGTGTAATTTCGTAGGAAAATCTCGGTTCCGCAGAATCGACCAATAAACCGCGTGCGGTTTTATTACACGTGGCGCGAAATAAATTTCGTCTCAGCCATTGCGCGTGTACAACACATGTAAGCGCGCGCGCGGTATAGCGTGTTGTGTGTTGTAGACATTTACAACTACGCTGTGTGACTGCAACAGACGTAATAATAATAATACATCAGATGCGAACGCGCGGCGTGTAATTTTAATATTTATCATCGGTTTACCGTCGAAAACGGTAGCCGTTCCCTATTCGCGGGCGTCCGGAAAAGCGTTCGTCTCCCTCCCCGCGTATTTTGACGTTGGAAATGACGCGCGGCCAAGTACACCACCTACGCGAAAGCATATCATTACGTAAAGTGACAATTTTTCTTCGTTTTTACCAGACCTTCTCGTTAGCGTCAAAAAAAAAAAAAAAAAAACAGTTTTTCCGAAGAAAATAAAGTCACTCGTTCCTTATTCCAAGTCAGAGTTAAAATCATTTTTGTAACTCTTTAACACGATTCAAGCCGAACAACTCGACTACAGCGACTATAATATGTATTGTAACAACGCCGTCTAACCGCGATTCGTGTACGTTTTTCCAAAACGTTTTCACGGTCGTTTGCAAAAATCGTCATTCGTTTTCGTCCTCGGAGCATTTTTTATCTACGTCGTAAAACAGAGAGATTATTATATCGAGGGCGCGGATAAATTCCATAATATATACGTCATAAGCTAGAGTCCGGATTTGTATGCATTTTCATATTTGTAATGAGTGTGTGCATTTCGATGGGAGTAAGAAATGTGGACGATTTGTGTCACAGATAATGCATGGAAAAAAGTTTATTTTGCATATAAATGCATATTTTAGAGATGACATGCATATTTGAACATTTTTGCATAAAAGTTTATTAAGCCTATTATTTTGTTTCAATTTCATCGTAGAAATTATTAGTTCATTACGTATTGTTGGGAAATAAATGTGATATTCTCCGTATGTTATATTTTTGGACAGTTTATGTTAAAATTATAATATCTCGTCTATCGCAAGTCGCAACACGGTCATCGGCAACAATGCCGACTGGTTTTATTATTAGATTTATATTTTGTAAAGTATTTGTTTTATTTGTTGAATATATTTTTAAATATTTAGTAGTTCTTTAATAAATTTGTTTAAAGTCGATGTCTAGAATGAAAAAATTAAGTTTTTCAACAATGTTGAATTATTATATTTTATGGAAGAAATTAAAAAAAAATAAATATTAAACTGCATATATTTTGGGTATGAGAGCATATTTTTGCATATTATTAAAAAAAAATAAGAGCATATCGAGTGCATATTTTGAAGTTTTTTGATGCATAAATGCATATTATTTTGGCCTTTTCGAGTGCATACAAATCCGGACTTTGGACTCATAACGCATACGACGACACAACGACGATATTATAGATATTTAATATCAATTCAATCGGCGCGCGTACATTTACATCGTATTAATGTTATCGATTAATTTAATCGACGTTTCCGTTTCGGTCGTTAGCCGCTATAAAGTCGATATAAAGAAAATAAAAAAAGTACACCCGGACGCGAATCACTTAAGCTTTTTGTAATAATAATTACAATAATATTATGGTGTATAAAATCTCGCGCGACGTAAAACGGTCGTGCGTCTTCAAAGTGTATACGTATAATATATTATATAAATTCCTTATATTATTACCGCTCTCGTTAGCGTACTATACGCGGTACAGGGCCGGCGTTCCATAAGCGACGTAAATGACTCGAATTAAAACGTCCCCGGTGATCTAATTTGGCACGCGAGTGCCGGTCGAGCAAACGATCCGGAAAAAGTTAAAACTTTCGTTTGCAGAATTAATCGTGCGGTAACTCGTGTATATAAATATACAAAAACATTTATGTAATAATATTATACAGTCGACGTCGTATTCGTCGATCGGCCAAACCGTTCGACCCGAGAAGGGGAAAGATTTTCCAACGACGACGAAAAGCACGCGATATTATAAATATACGTTACGTAAAACGCGACTTTTTTTTTTCGTCGATAAAACGTCGTCGCCCGTACCTGTGCCTCGTACAGCGCCGCCGTAACGATATCGTTTACGCCGATTTCGGACTGCCCGAAGACATTCGTGTAAAACATTATGTTTGTTTATATTATATAAAAATTTAGATACAATATAAGAACGTCATGGCGACGCGGATGTAAAGACTGCGTGAAATCAAAGAAAAATAGAACCGTTTGCGGGCGAAAATAGCGAAATTCATCGAGTATTCGTTAGATTATCCTTTAGGTACGAATAAACGTATTGTTCACGCGGAATCACGAAATACCGAGCGGGGTGACGATATAGCGATATTTCGACGGCAGCAAATAAACTAAAATATCATATTATTATAAATTCGAATTCGAGACGAAAATGTGTGTGTGTGTGTGTGTGTGAAAAAAATTAAGAGAAGCAAGCGCTTTTCTTCGACGCCCAGACCCTACGGTAATATGTTATAAATTAATAACGATTTTGAGAATCGAAAAACGCGAATTCGCGTAAAATCCTACGTCCGAGCGATGGTTTTTACGGAAAAATCGATACGCGTTTCGTTGGGTCCGCGACGTTACGCAGACAACGAACAATACATCAGAAGTTTTTCCGCGTACGATATAATTATTACTGTACACCCACTCCGCCGCGGGAGACTTTGACGGCGCGCTCTTGCCAAAATCGATTCATCAGTCGTAAAATATTTACTCTTGTTCACTTAACCGCGAAACAAGCTATTAACTCCGTTGGTTCGTGTTTTTTTTTTCTCTCTCTCTCTCTTTTTACGCGCGCGCGCGCGTGTACATAAAAGCCGCGGCGGAACACAAATCGTCATCGTTTTTCAGACTATAAAACGACGAGTTTTTTTTTATTTTTTACGGCTTCGAGCGCGCTCGTCCGTCGTGCGATAAAAATTTCGACGATTACAAATAATAATAATAATAATTTACACGCGTCGCGCGTTAGTGCACGGCATATTATAACGAACGATATATAATATGATGAATAAGTCGTAAAAAAAAGAAAAAACAGAAAAAACAAAATCGCGACCGCGTTATTTTATATATTACGCGGGCGAAACGGCGTGAAAATTCCGACCGATAGTACCTACGTATTATGATAATATTATTATTATTATTCACACCTACGCGCGGCCCGAGTCGTTTGGCTCGTCTCCACTCGGAAAATAGTGTTTTCGTCTTTTTTTTTTTTTTTTGTCGAAACGCCGGCCGGGTATAATAATTATCTCGTCCTAGAAACGCGTTTTCGGCCGTTAACCCACCGCGCGCCGCCAGTGTTTACGGGTCGTTTTCGAGATTTTTAAGTGCTCGTTAAAATAATTTACGAGTGAAGACGTTCGTAACGCCGGAGACTGCCGCCGTCTCGAGATTTCGACTTTTGGTAGCCGCGAAACCGCGAATATTCTATAAAACAAATCCGAAAATTACCCGTTACCGGGCCCTACCTATCATATACGTATACGTATATGTATGTATATACACGCTCGGGCAATAAAATTTAATGTAAAAATAATACCGTCGTAAAACGTGTACACTATTAATAATATTTCGATGCGACTGTATAAGTTTTAAACGGTCGTAAAAACCAGCCGTCCGCCGCAGACCGAGACGCACAGTTCGGGACGAGTTAAAATATCGTCAAATTAAACGGCGATTTCGGCGCAAAATAATTAGCCGACAATATATCGCTCGCGGCGCCGATTAAAACGTTATCCCAGTGCGCGGCGGCGCGAGTGAGTCGTTTAGAGTGAAACTTTCGGGTGTTTGCGAGACGTATATTACAATACCGTGCAAGAAACGCTCTAATTTTCGAAATCTATAGTGCGCGTTTATGTACGACGACGTGTATTACCGCGGTGAAAGACTCTAGACGTTTGAGATCGCGCGGTCGACACGGATATCGTTGCTTCGTTATTGGAAATTAAAACTCGAAAAGATCGTTTTAGACTAATCGGTTCTGTGGCGGGTAATATTTTCCTGTACTACGTGTTTTTATTTTTTCGCCGCGAGAACGTTTTCCTCGACCGATTTGATAAACAATTATATATATTTAATTGATTCGTCTATCGTATGGCACGTAATATGAACTACACGTTATACAACGAACGTCAATACAAACATTATGAAAATAACGAACTCATACGTTTCTATAAATTTAAAATAAAATCCAAGTCTAAATCAGTTACCCAATCCGCGGCTTTCTTTGTTTGTCCCGATAATATTATTTTCCTTTTCCTGTCGGGGTACTCCTCCTCGTATTCAATAACGTGTTCGTCTCCATTACGGAGGTCGTCTCTCGCGCGCCATTTGTGCGTTAGTTGTCCGAGCTTCTTCCGACTCCTGTCTTCATAACCGGTTAATAGTTACCCGATACTGGTTGAAAAGGGAGAAACATGCTTGATTAAATTCTCAAACCGATATTTCGCAAACCGAGAAACGCGTTATTTCAAACTACCCACCCCCCCCCCCCCCGTCCAACTATTTCGGTTAGGATTTAATAACGGATTTTATACATACATTTAATATTTATGAATTTTCGTTGGCGAACGAACGCGCCGAAGGAGTCGACTGAAATCGTCGAATACATTAAAATGAAAGCTCCGAGGCGGAAACGATAATGACGCGCGATATTGCTCGCCGCGGCCGTATTGTTTGCAATTGAATATTAAATCGCGCGCGCGCCAATAAACATATTGTCGAGGATTCTCACCCCGCTGCGGCCGCCGTCTAAATCATCGGTTTCTGAAAATATTACTATAGCGTTCGACTTCACAAATCCAGACCACAACTCAAATCAAATCATCCGATTCAATGTCAAACTCTACAAACAAATTGCTCGCCCTAAGATGACCTACGGAATACAGCTGAAAAACAATATATATATTGAAATCTATGACCCGACTATCGCTTCGGTACGGTCGATTTGATTAGGTAGTTTTTTTTATATATAGAATAAAAATAAACCGACGACCGCCGCGCACATTTCGGGTCAGTATAACGGGTGACCTCGGCGGGGAAAAAAACCGTGGTCGGCCATAAACGTTTTTAGTGTAGTTTAAATATAGCTAACTATAAAAAAAAAAGAAAGAAAAACCTATTCGATTTACGAGTCGCCTTTGGTCGAAAAGGTCATCCGGCACGGAGTGTTATGGAACAGTGTACGCGATATATTAAAACCAATATATATATATTGTTATGGCACGCGTATCCGCCGTAGACCGCGGCGGATTAGATAGCCCGAGCACGTCAGATTATTGTTATTTTAAGTTCGATGCGTTATCGTGGCGATTATTTCGCATACGGGGCAGGTTCGAATTTGGGAAGGGCGAGAAAACTTCGAGCGGCTCCCTCGACCGTCTGCGTTTACGATTTGCAAGTTCTACGCGC
Organism: Drepanosiphum platanoidis; assembly: GCA_948098885.1. Classification (NCBI taxonomy): domain Eukaryota; kingdom Metazoa; phylum Arthropoda; class Insecta; order Hemiptera; family Aphididae; genus Drepanosiphum; species Drepanosiphum platanoidis. The sequence goes on along the minus strand of OX402538.1, from coordinate 8,011,169 downwards.
ACTCGAGAGACGATCAATGAAATCGATTAATTTTCAACGCGGTAATGATGAACGAATTTTTTTTTGTTTTATCGCACACGAGGTTCTTCTCCGGCGCACCGCGGTTGTTATTGTCATGCGAACGGCAAACGATTGATTATATATACAACGGAATAAACGAAGTGAGCGGCCAGGGTGACGACGAGCGGCTTCGTGTTCCACATAATAATATATATTATAATAATTAATAACGCAGACGGTCGACACTGTACACGCCACACGGTGGACTCTCGCGGGCCGAAATCCTGCAGGTACCCCGTCGCGACGGGCCGTTGTGTCGTCGACGGGACCGTTAACACGTAATAATGATAACGATAATGATAATAACATGTTATTATTGTGCTCGTATCGTGTGTAGAAAATGATTTAACAATAAACGCAATTAGGACGTGTGCGCGCGCGCGCGCACACATTGTATACACGTATCACAAGGGCGTGCGTGTCGTGCGAACATTAGCGCGCCGAAAAAACGACCGCCGAAACACCGAAGAATTAATTATCGGCCGCCAGATGTTGCTCAATCAATAATAAAATATACCCACTATACGTATATATATTATATACGTATTGTTGTCGTCGCGTATTGGTTTTAACTCGATTAAATTACTTTCGGACCCCCCGAAAGCGGCGACGACGACGGCCGGCAGCGCACGAAACTCGCCGTTTGCCCGGCCGGTATATTATATAATACGACGGCACGCGAAAGCCTTTCGAAGGGTTGTCGGCGTTCCTGCGCGAGGAAAAAGTATACCTACGTCCCGTAACGAGAGAAGGATTACATTGTTTATTAGAGAGAGAGAGACTATAACGCGCGCGGAGGTCGCGGGTTTCCGTCTCCCCTATCCCCTTCGAGAAGGATAATATAAATGCGCGTTATTTTTTTTCTACTATTTTTTATCATTATAATTATTATTATTATTTGGGTCTGCGGCGACGGCGCGGCGGTCTCCGCGAGTCGTTCGAGTCGCGGTGACAAATTATATCGCGAGGGGCAGCGCGCCGCAGCTCGAGTGCTTATTACAATTACATCACCCCGCACTCTAAATCCCGGACGGTTCCTCGAGGGGATCCGAAACGACCCGGGAATCTACTCTTTTACTCGGCCGGTACCAGGGTGAACCAAAGTATCGGAGGGTATCCCGAAAATCGGCCGATATGTGGACGCAATACACGTGGTGTCCTGAAATCCTGGAATCTCCCGACCCCGTCCGTCACAGACAATATAAAGAAGGCTTTTAAATTTGTTCGACCTGTTTACCGATTACGTGCAGAACGTGAACAATATTTTCCCACTAAAAAAACAATAATAACCTCTATATTCCCTCGGTTACATCGCGACTCGTAACTGCCCGTTTTTAAAATTTGTTTTCACTAAAGACAAAAGCATTTAAAAACGTGCGATCGATATTATAAATAAAAAATCAAAAAAAAATAAAAACCGTCTCATTACGTTCAATTCAAACCGAAATCGGATTTATACCTGTGCATTACGCGCTCACGCGATTCGCACAATAGAACCGCCGCCAGCCGATACCGTAATGGTATTTATATATGTATAATGTGAGCGCGCGCATATTTTCGGGCGCATCGTAGTATCGCGAAATTAAATAACACTTAACGAACGCTCGGGAGGTTTTTTTTTGGTTTTTTTTTTTATCCATTCCCGCGCGTAATTCAATTGTAATCATTATGGAAATTCGATCGAAACTCACTCGAGATTAATTCGGTGCGGTATAATGTTAAACCGGGGCGCACCGCGGGTTAAATCGTATACGAGAGACCGCGCCGCGCGCGTTTCCCACCCGGGGAGTGATCGCGGATTTCGATTAAACGAATAATTATTATTCCCTCGAATGCCGCGGCTTTTGCCCAAAAAAAAAAAAAAAAAAAACACTGCGCGCAAAACGTTGTGTTCTATTATAATATACGTATACGCGGGCGGGCGGGGTCAAAACCCCCGTCGCGACCAGGGTTTTAGAAAAAGAAATTAACGAATGGAATAGAAAAACTTTCTCCTTCCCTTTCCACAAAAATCGAAACGCAATCCAATTGATTTTATCGTATTCGCTACTCGAGAACATAAAATTATTATTTACTGGCCACGAAACGTTCGTTTCGCAGTACCTACGGGAGAACGTTTTGAAATGAAGTTTTGGACCAACTGACAAACAAATAAAAACCGTTAGATTCGATATTTTAATTTGATTAAATATCAGAGGAGATATTTATTCGAGATTTCGTTTTCTTCGCTTAAAATCTATTACAGTGTACGGAAACATTATATAATCTACTGTGATGATTGGAATCGGGGAATGTTATATTTTATACTCGTCGTCCTTTGGGTCCTAATCGTTACACTCTCATCAATAATGCTTCAATACAAGATAAAATAATAGAAAACGTGTTAGTGGAAAAACGGCATACCTGCAGCTTATAGCCTTGGTCTGCGAAACGTTAAAAATTGCACGAGCCCTCTCCTGTCCCCGTCAAATTACCCCGGACACGCGCCTGCGCGTGCGAATAAGCAGACGCTGCCGCGCTCGCCGCGGTCATATTGAACGTCTTCGGGAGGAGCGCGCGTTTTGTTGTATTAGGGTGCGCGTTTATTTATTAACAACTTCTCGTTTTCGTGTACAATCGCATTACGCCGCATGGGTAATAAATCAATAGAAATCTCGACCGCGTCACGACGTGCAGGCGAAACATATAATATACGTATATTATTATTACATTGACTCGAAGAAAAGAGACGCCGCCACGCAGAGAAGGAAAGGGGGAAAAAAGTGCACGCGAGTATACTCTCTTCCCCCATTTCGTCGACCAGAAAAAAATAAACCAAAATCGATTTAAAAGTGAATTTATCCGCTCATCGAAATCTCCGCCCCCCCCCCCCGCGAGTCCTGTCGGAGAGTAGGCGATCCGAACACTCGCTACGGGCATTAAAACACACTGACCGGCGAACATACCTGAGACGTTTCGAATGATAATTCGTATTTGACGGCGAAGGTCTAGAAAAAAATATAAAAAAAAACTCCTGTTAAAAACGAAATGAAAACGAGATTTTTCTAATTTGTTTTTGTTCGGACGAAAATATTGAGCTAGAAGTGATTTTTCGTTTTGAGTCGTGCGATGTATTTCGACGTCCTCTATGGACGCGCGAAAGGCGTTCGTCAAACGCGTCTCTGACAGTGATTTCGCCCTTCTCGTCGACTAGAAAACAGAAAACAAAAAAATGGTGAAACTATAATCCCGAATCGATTTAAAAGTAAATTTACCCGCTTACCGCTACTCGTGACGGGGCCAGCGATCACTTTTTATAAAAACAAACTGATGACCGACGACCGGGAGTACCTTTCCGCAACGTTTCAAAGTTCTTATTAAGCAACGTGAACAACGGTCGTTCCTGTTAAAAAGAAGAAACGAAAATTATTATACTGTGCAAGTATTACGCAAGCTCCGATTAAAAGTGAACGGTTTTTTTCGTGTGGTTTTAATTAGTTGTCATATTCTGCCGAACTGGGAACTCATTCACCCGAATCGATTTCGAAAACATTTTCCCGAAATATTTCGTGTTACTGTCGGAGTCGGAGGTATACAATTTCAATCCGGCTCGAGACCTATGCTTTGTTGCTTGAAACAAAGAAGACAATTCTTCTCGACAATTTTGTACAGATTTCGCGCGAAAGGACGTTGCTGGAAAAAAAAAACGGTCGACCGGTAAAAAGCGGTCGTACTTTTTAGTAGACAACGACGTATACCTACGATGCGTCGTTTTCTGGTTCTTTTTCGATGTTTGGTCGACAGCAGGAGGCGGCGGCGCGACGCGTTCTTCTACTCTCCGCGATTCTCTGTTCCGTTTGATTTTCACGATAATTGTTACGTCAACACTATTGCGAGCATTACTACCTACTGCGCCGTCGCCGTCGGTCACTTTTCCGGCCGCGGAAATATCGCGTTGAATATACGCCGTTTTAACCGTTTCGCGCTTTTCTTCTTCTAAAAAAAAAAAAATAATAAAGTATATTAGTTTGGCGTATATAATGCGAATACTGTTAATGCCGTCGGTCGTTTGGACCGCGAAACCGCACGCGATTCGCGCAACGATTATTTTCGAGTTACGTAACTGTATTTCAACGGTATAGTATCGATTCGCGTCCGTGCGCGCATTATCGTTTTTCCATGATATTGTACAGTCCGAGTAAAATAATATTATCATTAATAACTTTCACTCCAAACCAACGGTTCCACCAAAGTCCATTTATTTTCTCCACTTATATCCACCCGCACGCGCTTCCCGACAACCATCCGCGTCGTATCGATAGACGCCGGAGTCGAGATGAATAAAAATAATTAAGACAAACACGAAAAAAAAACGAAAAATTCGACCAAATTAAATTAGATCCGGAAAGGGTTGTTGTACGTATCATTGGATCGCCCGTCTCGTCGTCACGTCATCTGTCGTTGTAATGTTATGTGTGTCATACATTTTCGTTCACACAATTACTTAATGTGTGTCGCATACAGATTGTAAGTAATCTTTTAATTATAATAAGAAAAAATTAAAAATATAATAAGGATCATGTGATTATACGTGGCCGAAAACGCGTGTAAACAATTTCAACAAAAAATACTGAAAAATGCAATTAAAAAAGAAAAAGAAAAAAGACTGGCGCCTTTAAAATGTACGTAAAAAAAAAAAAAATAAACTACAAAGTCAAAATAGGTTAAAAAAAAAAAAAACGTAAAATAACATGACGTTAACGGATTGAATTGGTCGTTATTAAATTTTCGAATTTTGTGCCGATACTGTGCTATGCGTTTCGCCAAAAATAATGCGTTTTCCCGCGATTCACAGTGCTGCTGGTAAGTATTATATCGCACACGCGCGCGCGGCCTTTGTGCGATAATATGCCAACATGGTCGAGGAACCTGTGCGCGCTGGGTGGGCGATGGCGGAGAGTGCTGAGCAAATACACACACACGCACACATATTATTCGTTGACGTGACGGTCAATGTTCGTGACAGGCGCGGGGACGGTTCTAATATAAAGTATATAATATTATAATATTAAAAAGTGTGTGTGTGTGTGCGCGCGCACAGTCTCGGGCCAGTTTATACTTATAATTTTTTTTTTTTTTTTATTATATTTTTATTCATAATGTCCGAAACACGCTGTAAACGCGCGCACGGCCACGTGACGCCGGTAAAAAAAAATAGGGTCACTACTCTATCGGAAAAGCGCGGCCTAGGATGTTTCTTATTTTCTCTCGTCGCGACGACCTCCCGCCGCGGGCGCGGTGTTTTCGGTCGTCTTTCGGGAAGTTTCTACACGTTTGAAAACCGATCGAAAACATACTTAATCGCGGACGACGATCCCCCTCCCACACACACACACACACAGACTACGACGCGTATTCCTACGCCAAATACTCGACGTGACTATAGCAACCAATTCCTTCTTAAAATCGATAAAGAAAAATCAAACCAATAAAAGAACACCGCCGCGCTGTGAAATCAATTCGTTTCTCGCTTTATTCCGATACTAAAACGGCAACAAAAAAAAAAAAGAACGCCCGCGCGGACGCGACGACTGCAGTGTGTATACGACCTAGCGTCTATTACACGCGCCGAGACGACGGCGTCGCGCGATATTGTCCTGCGGGGCGCAGGAATGTCGGAACATTCGAGGAATAATGAACAGGCGGCAGGAGAGACGCGGTCGCGCGATCTCTCGCATGTGCCTCGTGGCTTGTGATTTACTACGCGAACGACGCGCGACGTGACCGCTCGAATCGCCTCCGAATATAACGTGTGTGCGCGCGTATTACGATGTAATATGTACGGCGGCGGCGGCGGCGACTATTTTTTTTTTCTTTCCATATTACACACGATACACTCGTATTATTATTATTATTATTATATAAATAAAGAGACCGTGCGAGCGTTTTGAAAAATTACGTCGGACGCGAACGGTGGGTGGGGGGGGGTGGGTGGGGGGGAAACTCAAGAAAGAATAAATTAAACCGAGACGACTCGACGGAGAGAGGGGAAGAGGGAGAAAGATAAAAATCGTAGATTTCTTCGTGACATTTTTCGGATGGTCGTGACCGCGCTCGTACACGCAGTAATGGCGAGCGCACACGAATATCGTCGTTTAAATACACCAGCGACAACAACAACGACGACGACGACGACGACGACAACGAGAACCGACTTCATGACAATTATTTATACGTATTGTTCTTGTTTGTGCGGCGGCCGAGACCGCGTGTCTCAGATAAATCGTCAAGTCGTGTAGGATCGCCGCGCTCACGTGAGCGTGTGCGCGGGCCCGGGGCGGACGAGGATCTATCATCGCGAGACGAAAAGAAAGAACATAATAAGAAAAAATTTACAAAAAAAAAACACCGTCGTCGCCGCCGCGCGTCGGACGAGCGAAACGCACGAGACAACGTACGACGACGACGCGCGAACGCACAATTATTATATGGGGGAAAAAAAAAAAACGATTACGTGCTCGCCGCCGCGTCGTGACCGCGAGACCACGTCGCGTCGTCGTCGTCGTCGTACCGAAAATCGGTCGTCTCGTACTCGACTACGTGACGCGAGACTTGGACGTTTACGTGTGAAATCGTTAATGGCGTGTGAAAAAAAGAAACGGAAAAGAGTCCGTTTGCGATGCGCGCTCGAGCAGTGTCGTCGCCGGTCGCGATTTCGTCAGAGTGCCGGTATATTTTGCGCGTGCGCTGTTTAGCGCCTCGGACGAACGAACTGGGAAATATTGTAATATTCGTGACGGCTCGTCTGGATAGTAAAAATGGCGAGACTCGGACGAAAACAGACGCGACACGGGCGATGTCGTCGTCGAATTATTCTTGTAAGTTTGACATCGACGTATACGAGGTGTTGGTTTCGAAAAAAAAAACCCCCCGATCCCGAGTGAAGGAGGGGATTGGCTTTTATTTATATTTTCTACGGATGATAATCGATTATGAGTTATGAGCGCGATTTCTTTTTAGAATAACGACAGATAACTTGGAATAACGTTTAATCGAAATTCGTCGAACTCGTGTCCCATTTCGTCGAAATTTAATTTCTCCGATAAAAAATGTTTACTTCGGTTCTTCGGGTAATTTAAATTTTTCGTATTCGATCAAAATTATATTATCGACATTGGAAGGAGGAAAAAAAACTTTCAAGACGACACAAAAGTCGTCCAAATGTCTTTGAATAACGCGAAATAAAGTCAACGCTTTTTGAAAAACTCCATCTCTACGGAGAGAGATAGAGAGAGAGAGAGAGAGCAGCGATGAGTATTTCGCGAGAATTTCAAATCCCTGCGATCATCGTTTTCGTTGAAAAAGAAAACGGCGGAAAATCGTTTTCATTTCCTTAATTTTTCGTCGGTTTTTTTTTTTCAGTTTTCGGAAAAACCGTAGAAAGTAGAATTTAGAAAGCGACCGCTCGAACGCACGCGGCTACCAGGAAACTACCCGCCAAAGGACCGAGTCTTTTGGTCACGGTCACACACTAAAAATAGATAGACTTGTAGACTGCAGACTCTGTTTCGCACGGATTCCCCGAAAATGTCTACTCGATCCAATACGATATTCTAGTAAATACCAGCGCGTTGTAAAATACGGCGGATATTCGCGATTTGAGATTAGAATAAAATTGTTTTGTTTCGATTGTGCTCGCCCGACTCGAGATTGCATAAACGTCTTAATTTAAACGGCGATTTCGACGGCATAAAAAACAAACTACCGTGGTCGCCGTCATACGCAAACAACATTGCTAATCGATAAAATATACGACTTACGCGATATTGTTCAAACGTCAATGTAAGAACTGCAGTAAGTCGTCGTACTGCAGTAAATAATACGCTATACGCGTCTTGACGCGTGCGAAACAAGACAGATATAGTTATCGTGAATAAACATTTATTTATATATATATATATATAATAAAAATAAAACTCGGAACTGAGCTTACCACTTTGTACGGAGACGATAAAAATGATGTTGTGTTTTGTTTTTTTACCCCAAGTGTAATGGTGAATTTCCTTTTACATTAAAGCTCTCACAACATTAAGCTTTCGCGAGAATACGAAAAGAAAAAAAAAAGGGGGAGAGAAATTCCGCGGCGCACACACAACCGGAGGGGGGCGAGAAAAAAAGGTGTTTGTAAACATTTAATATATTAAAAAAAATCGAAATAATTCATTTTTTATTGTCTTCGTCTACACTTCACCGCTTGTATTAATGATAAACAGTAGTCATATCGGGTCTGGCGCGATTTATACACGTATACGTATAATATAAATTATTTCAAAAGCGGTTTTGATATTAAAAAAAAAAAAAAGGGAGAGAGAGAGAGAGAGAGAGAGAGAGTAAAAAAGAAGATAAATAAAAACGTAAAAGTGTAGAAATATTTAATCGTTTGCGTAACGTTTTTCTCAGAAGTATATTGCTACTAGCGTCGTCGTCTTATTGTTATTACCGTGCATAATATATTTTTATATACAAACGTTTAATATTTACAATATTCATAATTTATGAATGTAATGTACATTATACGCTTATACGACCTGCAGCCGGCCGGCCGCGCCGTCGTCGTCGTCGTCGTCGGGATAAATAAATACTATCTCTCTCAAAACTATTATTTCAGTACACGATATCATATTATTATTATAATGTGGCGTATGCGCGTTATCGTGCAGTCGAAAAGAACGAAAAAAAAAAACAACAAACAACAACAACATGGAAACGACGTCGTTTTCTAAACTATTATCATACGCTGCGGCGAAGATAATACATCGAACACGACCGTCTGATGGTTTTTAACGACCGGCGGCGGCGGCGACGTACGCGTACAACGTAATAATGTTTCGGTGCGTAACGCAATACGACGAGACGGCACGAGTACGGCGCGGTCTCGTTACGATAATAATAATTAGGGCTCGTCAGTCGTAGGATTCGCGTGTTTGTATCCGAGTACTTCCGGTTTTATGGCGTACATTGGCTATAAATCCAATGCATTCGTTTTGCCGAGTACTACACACGGCGAGTAGAAATACGGGGGGTTATTAGTTAGTAAGTGATAGATATGCCGTACCAACAGAAAGTCGTGTTTATAATGTCGACAATTATTAATTAATAAATATCGATTCGTATTGATTGTAATCGTGATAAACATGACTGTACTTCCAAGGCTAGAAGATTGTATTCGTCGTAATTGATTATTAATAAATACCAAAAAAAAACAATCGAACGAGTAATTCACACGCGCGCACTAGATCCATTATTTTATAATACGCTCTGGCGCGTGGAATCACGGGCGCAATAGCAAAATATATAAATTTCAGGGACTTTAGTTATAGTATTATGTTATTACTTATTAGTATCGAGTACAAGTCTCCGGGCCGCGGCGGCGGCGGCGGAAGCACGAATGTGAGCCGCCGACTCGTCGAAAACGTAACGGCGAAAGGTATACGAAATCTATTTTATAATAATATAAAAGAACAGGCCTTTTTTATGTTCCCCTTTTGTGACGACGCTATTTAACTTTTTTCAAATTTTTTTTTTCACGCAGTTGTTCCAAATACCTTCCTAAGTGTCGCCGCGTAACCAGATTTTCAAAATTCGATCCCTACCGGAGTTAAAAGGGGTAAAAAGGGATGAAACTAGAAAAATTCGCCCGGCCGGAACCGCTGGAGCTTTGAGTATGAAATTTGGTCAGCAGTTTCGTTTTATATAGTGGAGACTCCTCGGGAAAGGATTTTCCGAAATTCGACCCCTACCGGAGTTAAAAGGGATAAAAATGAAAAAAGTTATACTCGGGCGAAACCGGGTTATTCAGAGCTATGGTTTAATAAACGCGAGCGTTCAAGTACGGGAACGTCCGAGTACGGATCGTTCGAGTACGTGAACGTTTCCTTTATACCGGGAAAAACTGTTCACGGGCGAAGCCGGGTTATTCGGCTAGTAATAAATAAAACGAAAACCTCCCCCGCGGGAACGCCGCCGCGGACAAAATCAATCGCGAGCGACACGCGGGTATATAGCTATATACAGGTATATTATATTATATCGCCGCCGGAGAGAATAATAATATTATTATTCGTTTCGAACGTTTTGCCGGCGTTTGGAAATCAATCCGAACGGAACACGACCCTCGCGGATTATATTTATTTTCATTTTCATTTTTTTTTTCCTCCCGTCGTCGCGATTATTATTCCGTTCGTCACACCGCCGCCGCCGACGTCGACGCTCCGGCTTGTTTATGATCGCGCGCGCGCGCGCGGTATAAAACGAGGACGTAATGAATTTACGAAAACGAGAAATAACCATTCCACAATCTTTACGCGGACAAAAACGATCGTCGAGACTAGTTTTTATTTTATAACATTTACGCGCCGTCGCGCGTCGGTTTTCCGAGGTTTTACGTGTGTGTTTTTTTTTTCGTTTCGCGGCCCGAGGTAAACAATTACACGTTTGCGCAGGTGTTACTTTGAATTTCGACCGCACGATATATTACGTCGTTCGCGATGATATCGTTTATGCGTTTAGTAGGGATACCCGCGCGCGATATTAGCGGCGGCGCGAAGGGGGTATAATATATTATATTCGAATCACGCGATTCGCAAAAACAAATTAGGTGTCCGCGTTGACGACTTTCAGACATAAAATTACACGCTTTGCCGTTTCGATTTTTCATTCAAATAGCGCGTTAATAACAGCGATAGTTTTTTTATGTTTTGACGTCGCGTTTATACGGAACGCGAGCTAATAAATAGTAAACGTTTGTTGTACGGACACGAGTTTAGATTTTCACGCAATCGTTATTATCGAGCGTCAGTACATAATAGTTTCGAGTCGACGACGGGATGTAATACACTACTGTATCATACGTCCGAAACAGAGTTTTCCTCACCGAAAAAATACAACAAATGAAATTGTGTTCGAATCACGCTCGTCACGTCGCGCTCCGGAATATCGCCGTGAAGACCGTGCCACGGTGAGAGCGAGAGAACGAGAGAGTATAGTGACGCGTGTTTTCGTGTCTTTTCCACGTACGCGTCTCGTCCCGGGCCCGCGCGCGTTTCAAAGGATTTCGTGCCGAAGGTTGGCGTGGGATTTGCTTTTTTTTGTTTTTACTTTTTTCTTTTTCGTCGCGCGTTCGACAATAAAATATATTTCAATAACGTTCGAACTGACATCGCCTCGTAACGCGCGACTAAAGTACGCCACATTTCGTTTATATATACGTATACACTTGAGTGTACGCGCGTCAAAGCTGTATTACGATATCGCGAGAGGGAGAGAACGTTCGGCGGAATCTACCCCGGAGAGGGGGAGGGGAGAAAAAAAAAAAAGTCACCTGCGAGTCGAAAAGAGACCCGCGTGCGGGTTTTTTTACACCCACGAGGTATTATCGATCGAATGGGAATAAATAAATAAAGTTTAAACCGTGTATAAGTATAATATACCGCGCGCGCGCGCGCGCGAGTGTACGATTACGCGGCGCGGCGTAGGACATATTATATACTGAGACCCGAGTTTACACGACGTTTTCGATAACGAGGCGGCGTTGTTAACCGGAAATCGGTGGCGCGAGGGCGAATGCGGGTAAAAATAGAAGGAGAGAAATCTCGATCTCTCCCCCGTGATGTACTGTGCTCGTCGTCGGCCGAGTCGGGATGTTTACGCGCGCGCAGGGAAAGAGAGAGAGAGAGATAGAATATACTTATCTATATATACACAACATAATGTATACGCATCACGTCACCCCTGCACGGAGGTGGTCCCGCGTGTGCGTTTCGGAAGACAAATGTGTTGCCGAAGTTGTGTCGCGAACCTAATTGTTACACGACGACGACGACGACGACGATTTCGAGGGGACACATACGAGACGAAACACGTCGAGATTATGGTGCGGGGGAAAGAAAGAAAAAGGTCTCTTCGGCCTGCGCGCGCGCAATAACACCGTATTATACGCGCGGTCGACGGTATATTATTTTCATTATTATTATTATTGTGACGCAGTGTGGCGGCCAGATGGCGACGTTTTGTACGCGTATTATAATTTACGTGTGTGTGTGTGTAGAATATATGTATATTATATTGTAAACACGCAGCCCGCGTGGGCTGCAGCACGGCGAAAGAAACAAAAAAAAACAAAAAGAGGATCGTTCGAAACAGGTTTGCGCAGGTCCGAGACGGATTCCTCGGAGGAGACGACGACGACGACGACGACGACGGTCGTTAAAGTCGACACGTGATTTAAACCCCGCCGCGCGCGCCACGTATAATATACGTTTACGTGTAGATCTGTGTTTAAATAATAATAATAATAATATATTAATTGTATATTGCACGGCGTCGTCGCCCGCGAGAACCGCGGCAAACGTTCTCGTTTTAACGCGCCCCTTTCACACCGCGGCGTAAATAATTATTATAATCGCGACGGACGCGCATACATAATATCATATACTATGTGTGTGGTACTCATCGCGATTAATTTGAAATCGCGGACGAATTTATATCGCACGCGCGACGTCGCGTCGCTGCGAGTTCGTAGACAGAACGTGTACCTATCCGCGTGAACGGATCGCGCGGAATGTTTGGAGTATGACTTCGAATACGAGACGCGCGAGAACGCGCGGTCGAGGGAAATCGCGCTGAAATCTTTTTCACTCTGCGATTGCGTATGTGGTCGAAACACGAAACCCGATTGAATAAACACAAACGCCGACCGCGAGCAGCGGGAATATAGTAAATAAATATTCTCGAGCGGACCCGCCGCCGTCCGGCATCCTCGCGTCATTATCGAGCCCTCGTCCCCCACTCTTCCGCGTTCGGTTCTAAAAAACCGTCGGCGAGTTTCTGCAAAAGCACTCCGTTCGTTTTCACGCGGACGTCGTGGGTCGTGTCGGCCCCAATCGACAGAACTCGAGTTTAAAATATATATAATACGTCGTGGACGTCCGCAGAGCGGATCGAATAGGGGCGTTCGCCGCGTCCCGGAGATTTCATATCGTTAACAATTATTATTACCGACGACGCAGGCGAAAATACGCTTTGAACGAGTGGTGTCAAAACTATGTATGTACGGTCCACTCGAAAGTCGATTATAAATTTTCAATTCGTATCCGGAAAAACTTTTTGAGAACATTTAAAAATAGTTTGAATTGCAAAACAAATTAAAAACTGCAGACAATACGACGACGCGGGCAAAGGTATACGATATGCATAAATTATACGTACCTTTTTTTTTTTTTTTAGATTCCTAGTGAAACGAGGAACGTATTGGATTTTACCACGGTGTGTATTTATTTATTTTCTTTTTGTCGTCGCCATTCAGGAGTCTTGGTCCTATCATCGACTTTTCAAGTGGTTTTTTACGGAAAATCTTGTCTCGTTAGTGCTTTGTAGAGTCTATTTAAAAGTTCTCTCGGCAGTTTTCAAAATGATTGCGCAAACTGGTGAAAAAAACCCAAACGAATTATATTAACTTTAGAAAACTATAAAATTTCCATTCATTCAGAGAATCGTTTTTTTTTTCGAGAGAGAGAGAGAGAGCAATGGTACTTACGTCGATTTCAAAATTAAAAGACCAGTTCACCGGTATCAATCACCCGTCGCCCGCACTTCGTCCGGGGCTTGTATCTGACGATTTTCGTTTTCTAAAGCGTTTGTATTGATTTGTGATATTCGTACGTCGTCGTTATAGTTAAACCAACAGAGGTCTGTTAGAGAATAATCGGGATGAAACATTGAACTGACAGTTTTAAACATAGAAAATCCGAGTCATTAATTTTCGAGTGACCCTGGCCGAAAAAGTTTCTGCGGACACGCTCGTGTAATATTATAATAATATGTCATCGGGTCCGTTGGGCGACCGATCTGTCGCGGCTTGACGAGCCCGAAAAATATGAACTCGACGGCAATGACGCGTCGTCGGTCGTTTTCGATTATTTTCGCGCGTTCCAAACGTTCTCCGGACACTGCCGCCCATGGTTACCGCATTGCGATGTGCGCGACTCGGGCGCGTTAATAAATTATTATCGTCGTTGTCGGTACCGCGCGAGCGCCCGCGGAAAACGATTTCTAATTTAAATGATTTATAGGCGCGCGCACAACAAATGGAATAATATATAATATGATATATTGTATATAGAACGCGTGCGAGACAAACGCAAACCGTTTACGACGACGACGTGAAGAAAAAAATAAATAGTTCGAAACAGAGATAACCGCATAAAGAAGAAAAAAGGGAAAAGAAGACTATACGATAATACCACGACGTGTTCGGGGGAAGGACGCAGGAAGCTTTTCTCTCCCCGCGAGTAAACGGGCGCACGGGCGCACGCGCGCGCGTCTCGTTTCGCCCTAGAGAGTCACCCCACGAACCGCCGCCGCCGCCGCCTCGGGGAGGAAGATTTAAAACGAGCTAATAATGTGTTTTTGTGGAAAATCGCACGAAATAACATCGGAAAATATTTTCCACCGACTGCGCGAGAGACTTTCAATTTCGAAAAATAATTCATCCGCTGCATGGCGCCGAGTTATGCGAGTAATGCCGTCGGCCGAGGAAAAATGTTTTAATAGGACTCTGACGCGGTGCCCATCGGGCCGTTTGCATATCGCGTTGTGTATGATAATAATAATAATAATAATAATATGTAGTACCGTATAATATATACGTACGAGTAATATGCAATTTAATTGCGTCCTTTTCGCCGCCGCGCCGTCGTCGGGAGGGACCGAAAATGCATATTATATAAGTTGCGATAATTAATTTTTAGAAATCGATGGGCCGAGGCGATTTTTATTTTTTCAACGGCGAATAAAACGAATTCGAAACCAAATACGTGCGCCGACAAAAAAAAAAAAAAAAGAGTTCAATAAACCCTAGAGACAAAACGAGCTAATAATCTTCAATCGGTTTTTAAATCTAATTTATGCGCGTTCGGGAATAGAAACTTTTCGTTCGGTTTTCCACGATTATACTTTGCTTTATTCGACTTTACTGCCTCGGAAATAGATTCGACACGACCATATTATATAATCGTTTTTAATCGAACTCATTTTTCTGCGCCCTCGCGGTTGGCGTTGAAAAAATGCATCATGTTATTCCTCCATTATTTTATACGAATCTACGAGTACATAGGAATATCTCCCTACGGAAATAGAAAGAATTCATAAACACGTCTGAGAAAAAACTAAAGACGGACGTTAAAGTCAACAGTTTCGATGTCGACGTCGTCACACGACTCCTCCGGAGACAACGACCAGTACGATAAATAATATATTATGTTTTTATTTATTTATTTATTCTTTTTGAGCTATAAATAATTGGATAAGTAATGAAAACGAACGTTTAAAAATGAAAACATCATCGTATACGACGTTTCAATGCCGGATTTTAGAACTAGTGCCGTCTTAGATCCTTTATGTTAAATGTTTTGTTTCGTCTTCACTTCGATTCTCCGAACGGCGGCGGCGACGCGCGGAGCACATGCGCGCACACGTACTGGTTCGCTGTCGCGCGCCGTCGTCGTCGCGACGGGGAGAAAGAGGAGAAAAACGGCGTCGTCGGCGTTTCGCGTTGGCGTTCGACACGACGACAACGCGTGCAATAATAATTTCCGTAATGGACGCGATTGACAACTCCGACGAGATAGCGCGTGCGATGAAATATTATCCGCGCCGGTTATATTGTAACGACGTTTTTATGCGATCGAGATACGCCGCCGGCCGGGCGCGCGCGCGCGTTTATTGCCGTTGAAAAACTACGATGTGCTTTTTTTCTTTTTTATTATTATTATAATATACAGAAAGGTAAACGCAAACGATATGATCGAAGGTGGGCGTCGACTAGGTTTTATTAAGAGTACGTTTTTCCAACTCGTCGTCATATGCCTACGCATATTATGTCGTACGCTCGCGACCGCCAGTCGGTCGGTTCGCCTATCGATTCCGCGACGGCTGAACACGACTGTCCACGCGGACGCCACTCGGATTTTCCCGACGCGGACGGAACGGCCTCGAAATATCGTTTTAGACGACTCGCAGCGGTTAAAGTGGGACGAGACGGAGGAGGACGGAGTTATCCTTCTTACATGAGGATTATGCGTCCTCTTTAAGTCTCTCCAAGTCCGGGGCCGCGCCGCGCTCAAAGAGTACGATGTACAATATTAAACGATTATATGAAATTTATTATTGATTGATTCGAACGAAGTATGGAAAAAATTAGATGAAAAAAAGTAGAACGAGAGAAAGAGGTGTACGATGATAGAAATGTACATCGAGGGGTTATATTTTAACTGACGCTGTATTTAATTTTATAAATATAAACGAATACGTTTCCGGTGTAAAAATGTACGATTTTTTTATAGCAAAAATCTGCTGCCTTATTAAAAAAATGACGGGATAGCAATCGACGTAGTATCAAAAATATTTAATGAGGTATTTTTTTCGCGTCGATAAATTTCGAACTTATCAAATCAAACTAAGAAATTAAAAAGTTCTCGCAATCGAGATCGTCGGGTCATTATAATATTATTTCGAGCGTATATTGTGTCGTCGAGTTACAGACATACACGCTCTGCGCGTATAATTTCGAATTCTCCCGTAAACACGAACAGTAATATTATTACGAATAATAGATAAGAAAAAACGTGTGCGACGACCTTGACTAAGATATTATATAATCATCTGAGATGATATCAATTTTAACTCGGCGCGAGTCGAAATAAAAGAGAAATAATTTACATTTAAATTTAATTAGAAAAAAATCATGACTCTCTCATGATGGAAACAAAAATGTATTTTTCAATGCGAATGTTTGCAACCGTGTACGTTTAAATCGATAAATATAATATATAAAAAGAAAAGACGTTTAAGTTTAAACTGTAAAATGTTAATGATAATCCGAACGATCCCTTTTCCCGATTCCGTTCGGATTAACGAGACCCGACTGTGTTTTAACGTCGTGAATACAAAGATCGGTACCACAACTCGATCGTGAGCGGTGCAAAGGTTAAAATGGGAGGAGATGGAGGAGGACAGAGTCTCTCTTATTATTTGAAGTAAGATTATACGTCCCTTTTAATTTAAGTCTCCAAAGTCCGGGGGGGGGGGCGTTTAAAGACATAAGTCACACGAATACGATGTACAATGATCAAATAAGTATTTGAAATTTATTATTTCAATCGAATCGAACGAAATATGGAAGAAGTAAATAAAATTCCGTAGAAAAAAAAACGAAAAGAAGTGTAAAAATGTATGATTTTTGTATACCTATGACCGACTACCTATCTAAATATTATAAATAAATATAATTGGTACTACTCACGGCCTGTCGGTGGGTTGCTGTTGAGAGGTTCGGCATTGGCTTGTGAATTATTGAAGTAGGCACGGAAACAAAAGTCACTCGATAAAAACGATCGAAATAAAAAAAAAATCACGATTAAAAGTTTGACCGACGACGAAATAACGATCGACAAAATGATTGACTGTCACGGAGAAAAATAATAAATTAAATATTTAAAACCGATAAGAACGTTCTCGAACCGCTGTCGACACTAGACTGTTCGTCCGCACACTGCGTGGCTATGCTCCTGTCACTCGATCGGTATTGTTTCGGCTGCGCGCGCCACATCAGCTGTTATTGGTCGGATGGCGCGAGCTCTCGTTCGCCTTGTCACCCACGCAGTATTGAAACGACGCGATCTTTCGCGTAAACACGCTTATAATTATTATTGTTACATAATTATGTATTCATAACGAACTATCTTGTATAATTATATATATTATTAAGTACTTATTAATAGCTGATCTGTTCGATTGTTATTCGTTTCAAGTGCGAAAATCACGATTTTTTTTTATGGAGTGGCAAAAATATGATTTTTATACCTCATGAAAAAAGGTGGGTCGCTTATTAGTTTGTCGTTGTGTTGGTGAACTAATTAAAACTAAAAAAAACTTTAAAAGTTCAATAAATGTTTTTTAACACAACATATTGTATTGCAATCAATTGTTACTGAGCAATATTATGTATTAGATTAATTTTGTTGGGAGGGAATTCGTTTTTACACCCTACAAACTTTTTATCAACAAATGTGTGTAAACGAGTAGGCTATGGTATCCTTGATTTTTGGATGACTCGAGTATCGTTCCGGATAACTCGGAAATCGTTTCGAGAGTACCTACGCCGCGCCGCTCGTCCGCCCCGTTACCGATAAATACGTCTAGTGTTTAAGCGAAACGAGCGAACGGCATAGTTACGCGTACGATTGGTATTATCAAACGATATTATTACGCGCACAAACGGCGAAAACCATGCTTCTCCCACGCGCTCATCGAAAAAAATCATCAACACTTTTCAGCGACCACGCGCGAGTCGCGACGGTTGTCGTTTTCCATATTGACTTTATTGACTCGAATAACAGTTGAATATTTACTATTCGTTAGCCCGGACCCGGCTCACAACTACTCGACGTATAGAATAATTCTCACGGCCGTTTCGACAGAACATTACACGGGGTGGGTATAAATAATATTCGACTAGAGTGTATTATGCGACAAACACATGTCGTCGTCATCATTACGTAATACGTGAGGGTTATCGATTCGTCCGATAAATTTAACGCCGTCGCCGCCGCGAAAATAAAAACAACAAACGGCCCGGGAAAGAGAGGATGGGGGGCAGGACGGATTCGCGCGCGCGTACCTGGATATCATACGCGTGTAATATAATAATAACGCCTCGGTGTTTATTTTGCGCGTTCAAATATTTTTCATCGCGCGCGCGGCAGCACGCGCGGATAAAATGTTGTTTTAAAAACGAAATTTTAAGTCGAACAAATATTGACGTTGTCCGCGCGCGCCACCATACACGTCTCTAAATACCGCGCGCGCGAGGTTTTAATATCGCGTACGCCGCCGTACGAAATCAACAACAATATTGCGCGCCGAATACGGTGTAATATAAACGCGTAGTTCGCGTCCGGAGTGTGTGACGGTGTTGTGAAGAGCGCAATACCGATGACGTAGGTACGGGTACGATGCGAAAAACGAGCGATACGAATCCAGTACCGTCCCGAGGGCAGCGCGAACGGGGGCCCCGCATATTTTATAAACGTTGACACGAGAAAAATGTGTGTGTGTGTGTGATGATAATATTCAAAAAGTCATCCGGTGACCGGCGCGGCGCCGCGGAAGAAGTTTAAAATCGGAACGATGTTTTTTTTAACACGGTCGAGTCAATATTGTATTTAACTTTTTGCAATCGTGTGTTGTGACGCGCGTGGTCGACTCGGAAACTATAGTATTGCTTCCGGGTTTCAAACGAAACCCATCGACAAATAATCGAACAATGTCGACCGTCTTTCGGATCGCTGTTTTCGTCTATACTCTCGCGAGTGCTATGTTCTTGTGTCTATTGAGCGTATATAGCGACTGATTTTACAGATTTTACATGCCGAACGACGAGACTATTGTTTATGACGCGAACGCGTGGCTTTTAAATTAGTAATAAACACATTTCACCCGTCGCGCGTATACGGAGACTTGACGGAAACTATTGAAAAGTAATGTGCGTCCTGTATAGATAACCCTTTCGTCTCGTGGTAAAAAAAAAAGAAGGAAAAAAAAAAAACGAAGGTATAGTCGCGCGGCACTGATAAAGGATCGCCGCGTACACGTCCCGGGTCCTGGGAAAATCGTACGTCATGACGCCCCATGCACGCGTATACGTAAACGTACGACCGAGGCAGGTCGCATTAATCGGTTTTCGACTCGCGCGTAATGTAATACTAGGTGTTTTTTTTAATTACTGCCACTATTTCTCGCCGGAGTGTATAAATATTATAACAGTTCGGGCGGCGCACGTCGAGACGAGAAGAACACCACGATGATATTATTCGTAATTGCTATTTGTACGCGCGCGCGCGCGCGTGTGTTGTGACGGGCTCGGGCGTGGCCGTCGTTGCGACCGACGCAACCCTTAAACGAAAACCAAACAAAAAAAAAAAACTCCCCGTAAGAAAAGGATCGCTGGCTTCTATATACTTTGTTTTTAAATTAAACTCGAAAAACAAATTACTTCCACCGGGGCACGCCAGCCCACCTATAAATACTGTATATATATATTATATATAGTATAGTAGCGTATCTACGGGCAGGACGTATCACAATGCACAGGGGCGGTCGTGTGATAGACAACAATTAATAACGCGCGCTGCAGCCCGCGCGAGCGCGCGCGCGCGTGTGTACGCGAGACGGTTTTGAAGTTTAATTTAGTCGGAAAGTCAACGCGCGCACACAGCTAATATTACCTATATGTTATTATATACGTACGTAAATTATATTATAAATACACGGGGCGGTTCTCTCTCAGACTTTACCCATAATAACACGAACGCGCGCCCGGAACAGGACGAAAAACGTAACCAACGGAGTTAGCTCCGTTCGCCCCGACCGACACAATATTTAAAAATGATTTCGACCGAACGCCGCCGATATACCACGTCCGATATCGTAACGATTTACACGTTCTCTGAAAAAAAACAAACGATTTATGGTCATACGACGTACATCACAGTGAAAAGAAATTATAAATATAACTTACGAAAAACATTATTCCTTACCGGAAAACCGATTTACCGTGACGACATATTATAGTAACAGTTTCGATAACTCACAGTGCTGTTTTCGTATTTTTTTTGAAAAGAAAAAACCTAAACATTTAATGCTTTTATGATTAAATCGTATCGCGGACTATTATGAAGCATATTATATTCGGTGGCGGTTCTATAACTGTATTTCACGGGCAAAGCGAATTGTTTTAGTAAAAATTACATGTCAGATTACATGTTCCCGGTGATTTTGGTTGGAAAAATTGTGCAAAATAATAAAACGACGTAATATAAAAGGAATAGATTCACCTGCTTTTAGAGGTAATTCGTTTTTATCACTGGACTTCCGACATCGAAACAGCGTTTGCAATAACGTTTATGTACACAATAACGTTTAAACAAACGAAACACTAGACACGTTTGCTCAAACTAATATGCTGTTCGTAACGGTTAGGTTTGGTAATTGAATTCGGGAAAGGGTGGCGAGGGTTGGATCGAAGGAACCGAAATCATCGTCTTGGCGTTCCGAAATCGAGATTTTACGTTTTTTCGTAACATTTCTATATACACACAGTAGACGTGGCTCATAAGAAAGACTGACATTGAGATAATAACAGCACAATAAGTGATTCGTATAATCTAACGAAACGTATATAGGCGAAGTAGGGAAACGAATAAAAATATTAATTTAACGCGACTTAGTTTTGTCAGTCGAATGACGCGGATCAAATAACATAATATGATGTGTACATCAAATCCGCGTGCCTACGAAAAAAAAACACGACTCCCGCTGTTTTCGACAGTTTTGGCGACATACTTAAATACTGGTCGCGTCGTTAATTGAATATAAAACTTGTCGTGCGCATTTCCAAAAGTACTCGAACGAAATCCGAGCCGTATGATGATCGATTTCGCGGGAGACGTCCGGAACGTTACGAACGATTTTCAAAACTGTCCGACGACGACGACTCGATCTCCACGTATCTTTTCTCTGCGTTAATCCGTCAGCATCCGTATCCGCCCGCGGGATATCGTTATCGCACGGCCGGGAAGGGAGTCGAAATAATAATAACAACAATATTGTCACAGTCGCGGGGCGGCGGAATCGACTGACGACGGTCTGGCTCGCCCGAGTGTTTGTGTATACGAGACGTTTATGGTTAGTCTGGGCCGATAAAAGACACGATGCGCCCTCGAACGTGCACGTGGCCCCGGCTAGCACACGCGGCATTTGTACACACCGCAGCGACAGCAGGCCGTCGCGACGTCGTCGTCGGAATGACGTTTTTATATAGAATATCGTTACTGCAGCTACTGCTGCTGCTGCTGCTGCTGCCGCCGGACGCGACCGGGGGAAAAGTCTCTATTTGTTTTTTTTATTTACGTCTCTTTATTATTATTATTTTTATTGTTGTTGTTTCAAACGCAGCCGCGTGTTTACTCGCGGCGCGCGCGTTCTGTAAACATTACAGTTTTTTACTTATCATCGCGAGCGCGCCCGTTTTCGGTCTGTCCATCCTCCTCCCCCCGGCCAGGACCTGCACGCTCCGTACACAATATACACATTCCGTCGACCTTGAGCAGTCCGACCTTGGACCGGAACGACCTCGTCTTTCTCGCGTTGGTCGTGTGGTACACGTAAAATGTTACGTATAAATATTGTTGTAATAACGACGAGTCGTCGTCGTCGCGCCGCCGCCGCCGCCGCCGCCGCCGGTTCGATACAGTTTCGTGAACACGTTTCCGGTTTCCCCAGTCGAACCATAACACTCCGAGGATATTGAATCCTATATAATAATACAGTACAGTACGAGTAGGCCGAACTGCAGGTGATCGCCGCACAGCAGTGCACCGCCGCCGTCGCGAGTTTCGATCGACGAAAAGAGAGTTGCTGCTGCTGTTGCAGCTGCTATTGACGTTTTCGATTACGGAGTACGTTTGACAACGCGCCGTCGCAGTCATAAAACGTCGACGCGTAATTACGACGTAGCGCGAGCGTATGGTATCGTATTATTAAATCGAATATTGTACGCGACGAGTCGAAAAGACTCTTTTGTTTTCGAATTTCCCGACGACGACGTTCGCGCATACTTGGCGCGATTTGTCAAACAAACGACTCCGCGATCATCGCGACGCGCGTTCTTTGCGCGTATCGATTTCGGAGACCGGATTTTTACCTTTTCGTTCCATGCGTTTTATATGAGCTCAATAACATTGACGACAAAATACACGAATAAAATTATATTGTGAATTACTCGGCGCGCGGCGCTACAAATATTTAGACCGTCTGAGAAATCAACAAAGAGACAATCGACGAATATGAGATAAACTCGTTTGATTTTTATCGAGATCGTGCGGCGCGTCCAAATCGGAAATGATATTATTATCGAGATTGCTCGGCGATTTTCACCGCGCACGTGTAGTGCAATCAAAAAACTATTATTGAAATTGTCATTGTATTACTTTTATATTCGTTCGTTTGTTTTTCGTGTGTCTATATTGAAAAAAAAAAAGGAGCGTTCAAAAGTTTTCACTCGAAACACCTGGTTTCGAGCTTACCGAGAACACGAATATCCGGTCTTGATATTTCTAATATTTATAACGATTTAATAATAATTATTATCGTCCGCGTACAAATGAGCGTAAACGGTATAATTATCGCCCGTTTTATGCCTACTTGCGTTCTAAACGGACAAATTACAATATTACCATCGAGAGTTGTACGTCATCGTTCGCCGAGCCGAGGGTATATTCTATAATAAGTACGCATATTTTAATAATAATTTAAACGCGATAACGTAAAACGCATACATAATAATAATTTACATACGACCAGGGCAATATATCAGCGGGTATAATCGCCGCGGTGCTTGTTCAACCCGTTATTTGCGTAATCTGCGACACGGATCTCGCCTCATACACACGTACACGTTACAATAATAACGTAACCGTATAGAAATAGTAGATTTTTTTTTTTTTACCACTATTATTATATTATAGTACTACCGCCATATTATGTCCTACACGAAAAGGCCTGCGCATTATATTATTAACGCGTGATTCGAATCAAAAGTCGTACTAGGAAGCGCGAAAACGAGCGAGACGTCTCGGCGGCGGCAGCTGGGAGAGTGGTGAGACAACGGCGGCGGCGTAACGAAACGAATTTATCACGTGTTGACGGCGGCGTGCGCGGGCGATGTGAAACGAAACGTTATCGCGCGTTGAATTCGTCCGATTAAATGAGCTTTTTCGTCGCTTTTTTCTCGAAAAATCACGATCTATACGTACGCGTGACGAGCAATAATTACGGGAGGATAAGAAAACCCAAGAATAACGACGCGGTCGGAAGTCTCGCATTGTAGAGACACCTATATAGCGTCGATTAAAAGTTAAAACTATATTCGGACGTTAATATTAATTTTGGGCATGTGACGCGTCGGGTGTTTTGTTGAAAAACGGACGCGGATCGCGCGCGTTTATACACACATAGACGACAGTGTTCACGCCAGCCGAAAACGACGAGGACGCGTCAGGAACGTACTATACTTAAAACCGACCACGTGTAACGTATTATTTTATACAATCACATGGCGACAATAAAACAAACATAACATATTTTATCCTCTTCTCCTTGTCCCGCCCGCAGCGTATAATAACACGTGTTTTATAAAACGGTTTCGGCTTGTCGAACAAAACGTTTTCGTTCCCCGAGGAATTCCTATTATTACGTCTCGTCATTGCGGTTCGCGTGAAAAGAAAAGTTATTTTTAAAAAGCGTCTGATCACCGGCGTCGTCGTCGTCGTCGGCGGCGGCGGCGGCGGCGGCGGCGGCGGCGGCGGCGGAGGCATGCGTTCGATCCGTGAAACCGCTGGGTAATTTATGAGTTTAAATATATATTTTTTTTTCACAAGGCCCGCCGAAACGCATCGAACCCGATACACGACTGCGGTGTGCCTTTTTTTTTTTTTATAAATATTCGTAAATTCTCGCACAAAACGTTACAAACTCACAACGACTGTTATACAAAAGAAAGTTCTCGGAAAGTATGCGCGACGGAAAATTAACACGTTCGGTAACAATTCCGAGCGAAAATTGTCGTAATATTATTGTATTGTTTTTCAGCGGTAGGAACGTGAATTACGATTACGCCGCCGGGGGAGCGCCATACGTTTAGGCGATTGAAAAGATAAAATACATTGTGTTCGCCTGAACTCGATAATAATATTATGGTTTTACGATTTATCGCTGTTGCTCGAATAGTGTTGTTATATTAAGGTTATCTCTTATCTCGGTCGATGGCGCACCAATAATATATGAATTTTAAATTGAAAATATTTTCACTGAAAAACGAAATAAACGATGCGAAATAATTATGTTTTTAACGAATCTCATCGCCCGACAAGTCCGATCTTTTCGTTTTACAAATAAATGTACTGCGAGTGTGTTTAACGATCGGGCCGAGTGGAGACACCGACCGCGGAGGCGCGAATCGCATCGACGCGCGTGTCGCGTCTCGGGGAGCGCGAATAAAACCGACCGGTCGGTCGTCGGGGAGCCATAAAGTCGGCGCGATATTCGCGAAAACCACGTGTTTATGTGTTTACGAGGATTATTATTGTTATTATCGCCCGGCGGCGGCGGCGGCGGCGGCAAGGACGCGAACGGGAAAGACTTTGGACAAAAAGGTCCTTTCGACTAAAATGAAACGCGTTCTCGTTTCGTAGGTAGGTACGTGTCGAACACGTTCGAGCCGTTTTCCTTGTAAAACGTTTCTCGAGTTATGAAACTCTCGTCGCGAGGTGTCGTGTTTGACTGTGCGCCACAGATTGTACGCGCGGTCTCGTCGCACGTCGTCGGCAGTTTTTCTCGGATGCCTCGTCCTTCCCCTCTCCCGCTACGCTCCGACGATTGCGGATCACGGTCACCGCGCACACGATTTTTCAGCGACGTTCCTATATAAAGGGATTACAATACATACGATACTACGTGTGTGCGCACCAAAGGATTTCCAACGTGTAATATCCGTACGCGATGACGAACAAACGCGCGCGGGTGTTGTTGTCGTCGCCGTAGCTTATCGCATTATTACTACGTATTATTATTATTATACGTAAGCGGCGCGGCGGCGGCGGGAGTCACGACGAAAACAAAACCAAAAAAAAAAAATATTTTTTTTATTTTACGTTTAGAAGGGAAAATAATATTATGTATTGCGTAGAACGTTATTATTATTTTGGTAATTTCATATACAATATTCGACTGCGCGTATATGTAATAATATAATGGCCGGTGCGTATTATATATACTTATATCTGCCTGCTATACGTATTATAATCGTATACTTACACAGAGCCGGAGAGAGAGAGAGAGTGGCGCACGGCAGTTCTGAAAAGCCATAGTAATATTATTTGTCCCCCCCGTATTATACACCTGTATATAATAGTAATATAATGACAATATTATAATAAGGTTTGGTCTGAAACCGTCGTCGCCGCGGCCGTAACGACGACGACCCAAATAGGTCTACCGTAAACATTTAAATATTTTTAATAAAGTCAAAAGAAACCTCGCAGTAATGATGATGATAATAATAATAATAATAATAATATAAACGTGATATGTTTCTAACGTCGCGCGTCGTATCGTATATTATTATTGTTATTATTATTATTATTACGGGTATGACGCGTACGATTGTAAAGCAACTTCACGCCACTAACGCGCGTGTCAACGTCTTGTTATTATAATATAATATTATATACGCGTATTATACGTGTGCGCTGCGGCGCGTTCGCGGCACACTCGTGTTATTGTGTATGAATAATAAAAAAAAAATATATATACATACGTATATTATGTGCTCGTCCTTTTTGCGGCTTTATGTACGAGTGGATAATTCGTTATTTTTTATTGACACCGCGCGCGCTTATGAAATATATAGCTACGGTGCGACGACGACGAGGTAGCGCCGAAAAACCGTAACGCGTTAAAAAAGAACGAAAAAATACACTCTGCCGCGACTATAGAACGGCGAATTATACGCGACGACGATGTCCGAACGTGCACTGAAAACCGTTGAAAATGCATAAAAATACGACGCGCACTAAAATATGTTCAAATATTACGCTCGGGGAAAAAACCGATGTGCGTTTAAAAAAAGTTTTCGAAAAATCATCGTATTTCTCCATAAACACACCAATCGACGATAACGCGCATATCGATTATGATATTATAGACACCATTAAAGTCGTCGTATGCGATATGAACTACGAGTTGCGAACAATTGAAATCTTTGACAACCTCGTCAAATTTATTTCAATATCGTGAAAAGTACAATGAGTTTTATCGCTGACAATAACGTGTCTATAAAACATCA
This sequence comes from Drepanosiphum platanoidis, assembly GCA_948098885.1. Lineage (NCBI taxonomy): Eukaryota > Metazoa > Arthropoda > Insecta > Hemiptera > Aphididae > Drepanosiphum > Drepanosiphum platanoidis. Next base: position 7,984,111 of record OX402538.1, on the reverse strand, counting down.
TTAACATTCGCTCACAGACGAAATATGCGGTTAAAACAATAGTATGCCTAACCGTAAAAAAAAATCGTCAAAATTATGCAAAAATGTGCGCCGAAAAAAAAAAACTAACGTCTTAATCCCAACAATAATCCAATCGTCATAAAAAAAACATTCGATATCGTTATCACACGATCGACTATAAAAAAAATATATATGCATACAAATCTGCGCGCTTATCACGACTTCCATAATAATTCTTTAGGCCCGATTGAGGTCGAAATTCTACGGCTAACGATATTTCATATCAGACCGTACGTTAACGCGTTTGCCCGCACTTTTCCCGTCGACGATTTACAATAATCGGTATGCGTTTGCCAGAACGAGCTTTCTAGTAATTTCTAGTGTTCGATTAAGGCCGTAGTTAAATTTTCGGAATATTTTTCATAAACAGAAAAACGTCTGTTAAAAATCACCTGCAAACGCGTAGGCGTTGTCATATTTTTTTTAAAAATTTAAAGCCATCGCGACCGATCGAATTTCGTCGCGATCGTAATGAATAACGTCCTATATCGAAATGGAATAAACAATATTGATAGAATATCGACGGGAGCTTTGAAATCCCAGTGTTCGAGTCGACGGATATTCGAAACGCGCGGCGCGGCGGCGCGCGGCGTTTTCTACGTTTTGTCATCATAATCCGTCGTGAACGCGCGAGAACGCAGAGTACAGCAATAACAATAATTATTATTATTATTCGTAAACCGAGAGTATCATAATAATTGTGCGCGCGCGGTTTCGAGACGAAACATTACGTCGACCAATTACTTCACATCGATGTCGTCGGATCCGACCGAGACGAGGATAATAAATAATACGCGGTGGTAAAAAATTAAAAAAGGTCTTCCGTTCGACGGAAAAGAAAAAAAAACCCCGATAGACAGACGGACTTATCCCGTCTTAGCCGGCCGCCCCTTAGTTGCGCTGACGATGTGCCGCAGAAGTGGAACGCGCGGCGTTAAATCCGGTGCGTCGTACATTCGGTCGACGAGGCGCGTACACAGAGCTGCGGTCGGCGGCGGCGGCGGTCGTTTGGCCCGGGTAAATCATCAATTAGAAACACTCGAGCGATTTGGAAACGAGTTAAAAATATACGCGCGGCGCGTTACAGACAATTATTGTATGGCTCTCCGAGAGAAAATAATTGGAGACTGCGAGGGGGATATTATGTAATATTACGTACGGGACCACCGCGTCTGAAGAACTCGAAAATTCGTATATTATTTTTAAACCGCCGGGTTTCCGTCCGATTTCCGCAGCAGCCAATGACGTACAGGTCTGCCTGCGTACGGGCGTGACGGCGCGGGGAGGGGAAGGACGAACCATCGCGTCGACCGTGTGTTTCGGATTTCGATTTTTCTGCTTTTTTTCCTATTTTTCCTTTTTTTTTGCGCCAACGAAAAAAACAAAGACGCGCGGCTGTAAACTGGGAAACCGGGGGGGGGGGTAGGTTAGGTTAGTTAATACTTAACGGCGAAACACGATAAATATTATAAACACCGACCAGAGGAAGCCGAAGATGTTCGTCCGAAGCGAATTCACCTCGCCCACGCGGGTACCATTGTCCTGACGGGTAGTAGGCGGCGGCGTGGCGATAACGATCGGATAAGTTCGGTTTGAACTCTGAACTCGGCTGCATATAAATTTCGTCATAACAGACGACCAACTGAAATGCGTTATCGCGATTGTCGATTCCGAAATTTCTAAACGTTTTGCTGGGCGAAAAATCGTCGACGAGCCAAGAAGAATAATCGCTTGGCTCCCACCAGAGCCGATTTCACTGATTTCAATAATAAAACGTTTCCAGTCGTCGGGACGTGCGCGTTACAATATTATCACGGATTCTAACAGAGTGCCAGAAAACACGTTCGATTCGCGCTCGCGATCAGACGCGTGTTTACATCGAGTACAGGTCGTACGTATATCGTGTTGATCTCGACGCGTACGTGTTTCGCTAGACCCGAAACGTTGCGTTTTCGACGTAACGAAATAAAAACAAACATCACGTATAGTCTAGCTCGTCGTCGTCGTCGAGAGAAAACGTTTGTCGCGACGACGATTCTATATTATAATAATATATTCCCGGGAATAGGTACGCGCACGAGGAATTTACGTGGAAACGGGACGGGTCGTGTTTGAAAAAAAAAGAAACAAACGCCGAGAATAATCGCCGGCGAAAAAACGTAAACGAGAAGAAAAATTTCGTTCCCCGGGCCACCAAACCCGAAGCAGTAGTGACTGTACACACCGACGCGTAATAATCCTCGTGGCCTACGTGCCCGATTCGCTCCATCGATCCTATTGTTATTGTATATTATAATATTATGTACGTGTATATTATATTTAAAAGCGACCGTCGTAAAACCCGCGTTGCGCACGCCGTTTTCTCTCTGCGGAGTGATAAGAATCGGCGCCATCGGGCAATAATAATAATGATAATGGTAATAAATATAATAATATAATATATGACGAGACGAGCACGACGACGAATCTCCGAGACGGCAATAAATTATACGATTCGCGCGCTCACCCTCTTCGAATTTTACAACACGTTGTATACGACTCCGACCTTTGACAGACGTCGTCGTGGTCCTCGAGGGTGTCTTGTTTTGGGCGATAAAAGTCCGAACGGTCGTGTGAGATATGTGTGATGTGTGTGTGTGTGTGTACATCAACAATAGTAATATATTATACGTACGCCGAGGGAGTGTTTTTTTTTTTTTTTTTTTTATACGTTTTAATTCGACGAAACGCGTTTTCGGAGACGCGCACCACACATAGGTGCGGGAGAACACGCGTACACGCACACGACGAAGCCAACACACACGATGAAAAATATCTCTCCGGTCCAGTGACACGTCGTCGTCGTCGTCTTATTATTATTATTATTATCATTATCAATTGGCATGGGCACGACCGCCCGAGACCACACACGCGCGCAAACACAAAAACGAATACAAAACATTTTAAGTACACACACACACACACACACACACACACACACACACACACACGAGCCGAGGGTATTTATTCCTCGGGACACCTCCTAGCGCGCGCGAGTGTAAATAATAATGTGTGAGACGGTGTGTGTGCGTACGAGAGAACGCGTGTAACGTATACGCGTTGCGTGTGTGATTTGTGGTGTTCTGGTGGGGAATTTTCGTACGGGATTATGATTTTTTTTTGCTGGCGAATAAAAAATCGAGCGAACGGCGAAAATCCGCCGCCGTGTCGTCGCTGAACGAGAGAACGCCGAACGAAATACGCGACGTTGCGCGCGACCTATTGAAAAGTCACCGCGAATAGTTGATAAAAAAAAAACGTTTTAAACGCGACGATTCCACGTCCTGTTCTGTGGTCGCCGGTATGAGCACGGCGAACGGGAAAACCGAAAGGAAGCGATAAATATCGTCGCCGAACCACCGACACTCGCGCGTTCAAACTGGCCGAAAGGCAAAACGAATTCCACAGCGCCCCGCGGGCGGGCGGCGTTACGGACGTCACGTTTGTACGTCTTTATCGGGCAGAACTCCCGACGGGTTCGCCTCGTTGGTTTCGACGTCGTCGCGGTGTGTTTTATCGATAACGCGTCATTTTGGAAATATGAAAAAGAAAAGAAAAAAAAAACCGACGACTCAAAGAGAGCGAACCGTAATAACGTACCTGCAGATCGAACGGACGGAGAGGCAATGCGAATCCGGAACGGGGAAAAAAATCGTTTCAGCGACGACGGCTAGTCACTGCGAATCTAAGCCGAGAAAAGAAAATTTGCGAAACGACAATCGTTTTCGAGACGTTCCGCGAACGACTGTCCATTTCGTATCGTTTCCCCGTAAACGTAACAATAAAACGTACGTCGTCGTTTTCGCGACATCTTTTCCGAGTCGGTGAATGCGATCGCTTGGTACATTTTGAAATTATTTACGCATCTCGTGTTACGAGTACGGCGATTGAAATATTCAAAACTTTGGCGGGTCTAAACTATTATAATTGTTTAATTTTAATAATTGCGTAAAAAATAACATGACGATACGACAAAATATATTATCTCATACTAACGACCACAATACGTATAATGCGCGTAATAATTACTCGATTTATAATATATTCCTATTCAAAAATAAATAAAGTAACATAATATTTTTGTTTTAGATACAGATCAAACGGTATTAAGTTATGCACACGTCTGAATTATAGTTATATCCGGATAACGATCAGCATGACGTCGCATTTATCTCGATAGAAATTTAGATACATATTTATTATTATTTATTGTTTTAATCTTCCGCCACACCTACAATAATTCTAGTTCGGCGCCACTGCCAACGATGTTAGATTTATATCATTTATAGTACACTTTGAGCAGCTGATACTCTGAAGATATAAACGTGTACTGTATATACGCGTATATATAAATAGAGTGCGGATTTCGAATCATAAAAAAAAAAAAAACCATAGGATAAAGAAATAAAGCTTTAAAAATCCTGCAAAAAAAGCTTAAAAAAAACCTATAAAACGGGCTCCTGAAACACTACCATTATTTACTGTATAAGATATAATTCGTTAAATTATATATCGTCGAAAAATAACGTACGCGATATAATATAATACTATATCTACTCGTTCGATAAAATGGCCAGTCAGTTAAAGTACTAGTGTTTTATATTTTATAATATCCGAATTCTGTTTCGACAAACAGTTTATCGCTAGGTACGATTTTTTCCTAAACAATTAGTCGATGTTCTAAAATAAATAAAAACCTGCCCAACACCAGAAATCAGCTCGGAACCAGCCGACAAAGAAAAAAAAAAATAAAAGATAAAACGTCGTCGTTCGCTTATTTCACGTCACACCGTCGTCGTAAAAACTTCGTTTCGAACGGGGGGAAGCAAACGAAATCCGTACATCGTCCGTCCGTAAAACACACGATTCTACAATAAATACATTTGTATCGGTTCGTTCGAATTTTCTCGTTTTAATCGTTCCAATAAAAGAATTCTATACATATTTCCACTACGAAAACGTGCGCGCGTGCGTGTCTGTCGTCTTGTGTTTGTCGGTCCCGTATATACGTATATATATACATACATATATATTATATACAATAACGAATTCCGTGGGCCACACAACCCCTTTGCCACACCACCGTAGCCGCCGCCGCCGCCGCCGCCGCCGCCGACGTCACCGCAGCCGCCGTGATTTATCGTCCGGAGAGCGCGAGCAGTAAATAACCTTCTCCGCCGCCGCCGCCGCGCGTCTACCCTCTCGTAAACGCCGAGCTCGTCGTACTTTTGTTCCGCCACGGGCTGCTATGTACGACTAGCTGCGCAGCCAGTATACGCTATATCCACTGCAGCCATCGACGACGACATTTAATTGCGGAAATAGAAATACCGAAAATCGTTTCCACTGTGTGCGCGTATATACGATATATATATATATGTTATATATACTGTAGCGTTATAACACGACGATGCGTCCATCCCCCCCGCCACTCTGTCCCGTTCGGTTCTATTGTTGTTTGTTGTTGTTGTTGGACGACGAGAGACGCGCGTGCGTGCGCGAGAAAAAAAGGACTGACAAAAAAAAAAACACTCGTGAAATATCGACACTTTCGGCTGGGGTAGAAACTACTGCGCCGCGTACGATATATAATATATAATAGCGCGCGATGATAAAAGTCTAAAACGTATAACAATAATAATAATAATGATAAAGGTTGCGCGATGTACAGGGCGATTCTCTGGAACCGACCGGGGACGAAATTACGGGGAAACGGGAGTTATTTGCAGCGCTCGCCGCGCCGCCGCGCCGCCGAGGGAGAGGACGGTTTCGGTTTCGGTTTTTTTTTTCCCCCTCGGACGAGGGCGCGCGGATCGCTCGCTCGCAGGTCGTTTACCTGTCGTAACACGGCCTTGTCGTTTTTTTTTTTTTATCGCTGCATTTTTTTAATCGATTAAACTACTATAAAATGAAAAAAAACATCAGCGTTTTATGAAATAGCATCGACGGAATGAACAAGAATATACTTTTTTTAATTTTTTAACCACACGATAATTATTTACCATCGTTCTAGAGTGAAAACCATCAACAGTACTACTGTTTTAATATAATGACGATTTGCTAACAATTTACTCGAGTTCCTTAATCACGCGAAGAACGAGTGTTATTAGATTTTTTTTTCACAACGAATATAGCGCGAATTTCGGCAGTGACTAATGAAATCGCACCAAGGAAACGTCGCGTCCCCGAATGTATCCCTCCGGCTATGAGCCCGAGCGATATTTTAACGTCGTAGTCGATACTAAGTGGCGAGTGCGCGTCCTCGGACTTTCAGCGACAGATTTTCAATCCATAAGGTCGTAACGGACTTTGAACAATGGAGTTTCGAATGATAATAATAATTAGAGAGGCGTTCGTGACGAAACAACTGCAGGTAACGCTCGATACGCTCGCGCCATCTTATCGCGCCATTAAAAATCGTCGAACGCGAAATATAAAGAAATGTATCGGAATCGCCCTGTATAATACGGACGTGCGTGCGGCTGGTCGACGTGACCGGCCGTTTCTATACATCATCGCGATATATGGGACGTGTCGAATGATAATAATTCATCGTGGAAAAAATAAATAAATAGTCGTCCGCGCGCCCGCCGCCGCCGCGCCGCGTCGATATTTTCGACTAGGTTTCGACGATCGAAAGTCCACGTTATATTTATTATATAATATTATGTTTGTGTATAGATATATGATATTATTATTGTTTTGTTTTTCTTCTTTCGCGAAGAACGCGCCCGTCTCGGAGGACGTTTCGCTGTCGGTGTCGCACACTAGCCTCTGTACATATTATTATGTTATTATTGACGTACGTAATCGACGACTACGCGCGGTCGTAATCTCGTCGAGACGCGTTCAATAAGACGACCGCGGCGGCTCGTTAAATTTCATCGTATTACGTTATGAATTTATAATATAATTCTATCGAACGAACGCTGCACGTCGTATTCTATCGGCGAACGTCTTTAGAAAACGCATCGTAACGGTATTATTATTAGATACGTCGCGGCCGCGAAAATGTTATTTTAATAATTTTATTATTTCACGTAGCCGCCGTTGGCGTTTCTGCGCGTTACGAAAAGCATATTATTGTATTCTATAACGACGTAGGTAGGTGCGACGCACGCGCGCACGTGTGTGTGAAATCTTTTTCGAAAAAAATTCAAAGAAAGAAGAAAAACAAAAAACATAAAGTACCTAAAAACATTTGGAGAATTGCGCGCCGCGTTCGGTTAAAAACGGAAATCGTATTCGATTTAGACTGTACCGCGGCAATATAATATAACTACTGTACGCGTATACAGCGGAGTGCAATATTAAAAAAAAGATTACACGCGTTCGCAATACCTGCCAGCTACGCGATATTGTGCGTATATTATTACGCTCGTATATCGTGTACGAGACGAAGCGGATGAAAAAAAAAAAAAGGAGGAAAAAACGAGACCAGCTCGAAATACCGTTTCCGATTCTAAGCGACGAATTACGTATTTCGACTCGTTTGGTGTTTTTCCTAATACACACACGTCTCGTGCACAGCACGCTTTACGTTTATTGTTCGAAAATTACGTCCGTTTCGGTGCGCGCGTTGCACAGGCGCTAATGAAAAACCGATTGATAAGGAAAACGTAATTATTCATACGCAACGTGTTTACAACGAGAGCGACTGTCGTCGTTTTTTACGTAGAGATTGTATTTTATACGTCTCAATGTTTTTTTTTTTTTTTAAGCAACGCGTTTACAAGTAGGATAACGGTTTTTTTTATCACGCGAAACTATCGTGGAAATCGGAAATATGATGGGATCTGCGGACCGAAGGTCGGCAAACTCGACGGCGCCGCGTGCAAATGTTCTAATGGTTTTAAAAACCGCAAGCGCCCGTAATTTAGAAAAAATGATGTTATTGAAATCATCATGACTGATCAAAGCTTTCCGTGCTTTCACTACCTAACCGTGATTATAAATGTATAATGTTACCTGTATCTCATTTTTCCGACGTGTCCGTTGCTGCTTCGCTATATTATAGTGCTGTTCTGATGTTTCGAACCCGTTGCAGGATCCGTCGAGTGTATACGTTCGCGGTGTCGCAGTTGCAAACACAAACGTACTGATCGCATTACCTGTTTCCGGCCTTTATTTCTACCACTGATCCCGCTCTCGTTATCTTTCGGCCACACAGTGAACAGACAATGGATTCGCCTGAAAAAGGTAATAATGTACATTATAACAAGCAATTTGTATCGTTTTGATTATTTGCCTTACTAAACGTATAACGTTTCGTACTCCATTGCCGACAGCTTTGTACTATATTTGCTATTAATCTTGATATTTTCTCCGGCACGGGGAAAAAACGGCAATCTCCTTATTATTATAAAATGTTGGATTCCGCCATCCCTGCAACGTACGTAAATAAAATTTATATAAACAGTACTCGTGTGACTTTTAAATATCATATAATTTAACGAAAAGTACTCACAATAGTTGTTATTATGACGTCCTCCTTCGGACTGTGAAATTCAGCAGTAACTGCGGCCCTGACGCGTGAGCGAAAAAACACTTCGAAATGCATTTAGAGGACTGATGGAGCGTCACCGTTTTTATATCGATCGCTTTTCTAAAACGCTCGGCGAGCACCTGTCGATTTTACGCCACGTTTAACTTGTTTCGACGCAAAGTTTCGCTAGTCTGAGTTCGGGTGTCGGGATCGGCGCGAGATGTTCACAGGACGATGATGGAAAAAATGGTAATTGTTTATCGTGTACCACCGGCGGATTGTTTGGTTGTCGGCGAAAACATACGGAACGACGACGGCCGAGAGAGGTGAAGAGGTTTCGTCGGCGAATGAAAAACCGAAACGGCCGATTTCCGCGGGTTCTCGATTGCCGCGGGCCGGGCGCGATCTAACCGTTCTCACCTAGAACGCGACGACACGCACGCGGTGCAATATTATCGCCGTTATTATTACACCGTAGGCGCGTGTTATTCGACCGCTTCGAGGCATTCCGAGTCGGCCACTCGGGGGAGTCGTTACAATAGTATAATAATACAATGTTATACATTATTGCGCGACGTACGGCGCTTAACAACGTTAGCAACTGCACCGCCGCGGCCTGTACACACACACACACAAAACATAATATACATGTATATGCGCGATATAACATTATGCGTCGTCGTCGGTGCAGCGTATTATTATTATCGTTATTCGTATTATTAAACAGTACAAATTCATTTGGTCGGAAAGTACGCGCGAGTATGATATTATTATACACGTATACGTATTACGTATATATATATACGTACGCGCCGCCGCCGGAGCGATATTTGCATATGCGGGCAGGACGAGGGGCGGCTGGTAAAATATGATTCTCTGGTGCCCGACCGGAAGACGGGCGCGGTTGCCAAAACGCCGTTCCGTATTGCGGCCTCCGCTCCGCCGCCGTATGATTTGTCGCCGAGGAAGTCGCCGGCGTTTTTGCGTCGTCGCCGCCGCCGCCGCAGCGGGTTTGCACGCGGGGAGTGTGTGTGTGTGTGTGTGTGTGTGCGCGCGCGCGCGTGCGAATAGACTACGCTACTGCTTGCTGGCAAACTTAATTTATAGTCATCGTTCGGGTTTATTGCTCTCCTCTTTCTCCTCGCGCCGAACCTCCCCGCAGTCGCGATGTCACCTCGCATCATCGTATATTGCATTCCTCAAACGACCCACCCTCGCCCCTGGCCCACCCCTGCGACCGCAAACGGTCTCGGAATACGCGCGCCCGCGCCTCTTGTACGGGTGTGTTAAAAATCGTTTCGCGAATCGTTTCGTAATTGTGTTCTTTTCGTCCTCGTCTCCTTCGCCCGCCCTCTGGTCTCGCGCGCCAAGTCGTGGCGAGTTCCGACGTAGGCGACGATACTATATAAATTCGCGCCTCGATCGGTTTCACACACCGCGTTTCTTCCGAGCTCAATATAAAAACCGAAAACCGTTGAAAATATATTTATTCGATGCGGAAACAATAATCGTCGAAATCGTCAAACGATATACAGTACTATTATAGTATTTCTCGCTGGATAAAACGCACTTTTACGGACATAACCGATTTCATTATTCGTGTCTCGAATCTTCGACCGTTGTAGAATGTTACTTATCTTCAGTGTTGCGATACTTGCAATTTTCGCGTCTTCATATTACACAAGTCGTGTTTCACAGCGACGACGTGATTTCGAAATTCGGATCCGAGAGCCAACAATATGTCGAGACCCCTTTACCCTTTCACACACACACATGGGTGGGCAATGAATAATAATTATTACCCGTATCACACACATCAATAAATATCCGGGCATAAACTGGGCTGGGAACAATATTTCTCCTCGACTTTTTTGCAAACTAAGAAACAAATTTATATCGTCGTAAAGGTAATCATTATTGTATTTTTTTTTTTTCGGCTTATAGTTGATAATTTAATCTACCTATCAGATTACGATACCATATTATCCACTGGCGGTTCTGGCTGTATTTTTTTTCGAACTGCTTTCAGTAAAAACTACACGTCGTCGATAAAACAAAAACAAAATCGACGTCGACGCGAATATCAAAACGTCTGTTTCTCGCTTCGGTGACTTTGAGCTGTAATAATCGCGCGGTTTTAACACGCGCCGAGTCGACGATCGTTCGCTGAAAAAAAATTCCAACCACTCGCGGCCTTCCCGACGCCGCGCCGCGTCGCCCCGCTGTAATTATTGCGGAGTGTTGTTTTTACATTTTTCGATTCGATTCCAAGCTTTTCGTTTTGATATTATTTTTATAACGTTTTATTTAGAGAGATCCGCGCGCCCGCAGCCCGGCCAAAAGACGCGTTTTGTCCGCGCACCGCTACAGCTAGCAGCGTGTCCTTTTTTTTCTTTCTTTTTTTAATTAACGAATGATAGATGTACGAAAGCGGTCTGGCGCTGGTGCCAGAATATCATTTTTCAAAGATGAAATGTTTTCGAATTGTTCACGCCGTGACCGCGCAACGAGTTTGATACATTTCACGAACGGACGTTGTTATTTTGACACGCGCCCCACGAACGCACGGCTCCGTAACGGACGTGTATCAGCTTTGGTATTATAATTGTACACGCGGCGATTGCGGGCGTGTGTTTTCCGAGAGTAAACAGAAATAACGAGTGTAAATTTAAACGCTATTAACGTGCACGGAACACGACACCGTCGTCGTCGTCCGTCCCGGCTGACGGCGGCGGCGGCGCGTACGCGCACATAATGTACTCTGAAATATTTTTCTCTCACAAAGGAAGTATGCGACCTTTTACTATTACTTTGTAGTCGATATCCCATTACGCGCGTTACGATGCGCGTACGACTTTGAACTTTCCGCGCGGGCCGCGTATTTGTGTTTCGTCGGTCGGTTTTTTTTTGTTCTTTCTGGATTAAATTAGTCTTGACATCGAACACGCGGCTCGACCGTACACTACACCCCTCGCCGTCGAGGATCGGGCGAGGGGAGCAAGGACGAAACGGAACGAATAAATAAATAAAACAAAACAGAAAAAAAAATAAATACACCCGCCGTATAGTTCGGTCGGCGGCGGCGGCGGCTTGCTGACGTACTTGCCCGGATACGTACACGCCGGCGGCGTTCGCGTGCAACTATACGTAACGCGTATTACACGCCGACCGCTCCCGCCCCGGCGTCGAACAGACAATAATTCTACAAACTTTCCACGCAGCCAATTATGTATATATATTATTATAATATTAGGTACCGTACACCGTTTACGCGTGTCTTTTCCTACGTCATATCGCACGATAATAATGGACGTCCAATAATATACGCTGCAGACACGGGCCGGGGTTCGGTGTTTCTTTTTCCATCATTATCATTATTATTACACGCGCGTATTCGGTCGAACCTCCCCGCCGCCGCGTTAAGGAAACTAGTAAGCGCGTGTCGAGTGTCGTGCGCGAACCGTTAATTGGTCCCGGGGCTCGTTTGCGACGACTCGGACGAACGCCAGTCGTCGTATTATACGCGCGCGCACACACACGCGTGTCCGGAAAACTTTGCGACCGACGACGACGGCGACGGGTCGCGTATAGCTGTTATAATAATCGAACTTTGTTGCGTTATCGTGACTTTTCGTTTGACGCGATAAACCACCCGCCCCGTGTAATTATTATTTACCGTCGTCGTCGACGGAAACCGGGATCGGATCGATTTTTCTGTTTTCATTTCGTCCGCACTCGACATAAAAGAGTCGGCCTGTTTCGTCGACGCATTCCGTTTTCAAATTCGTGCCGGAGGACGAGAGAGCGACTCGCGCGACTCCCGAATCTCTAAAAACGAAAATCATTCGCCTACGATATCGTGTTGTAGTAAAATTATTGAACGTGACCGTTTGGTTAGTGTGGGTTTTTTCTCTTTTTTTTCGACGATTGCGAGACTTTCAGTTCGGTATTTAAACTTTGTTGATTCCTCGTGACGTGTCGTAACGGTCGACGACGCTGTTGCTACAAGACGGTCGACAGTACTGTCGGACCATCTCGAATTCCTGTTTTTTTCAGCTCCTGATATGGTATGCAATTCACGTCCTTAATTAGATGGATAACGCATAGCTTTTATGGAAGGTCTTAGAAAACTCTTCGTTAGAAAACTGTTATGTCGGAGTACGTGTCTTATCGTCCTAACTCTTCCACGCTTTTCAACGTTTTTAGTAATGGTTATATTCTGCTTTCTTCAGCTCTCGGGGCGACTTCCTAATTGCAATTTATACGTTTTATCCAACTTATTTTCAGCATCCGCCTATAGCACTATGCACATTGAACGCGAGGATACTGTTTTCTTCTGTTCACGTTTCACCTCCGTGAAATAGAACACACCAGTAGTGTACGCGTAGATGATATCCTTCTGCGGAGAACTCTTCTTTCAAAAACGAGCCGGTTTTTTTTTCCCCTCGTCTCCTATAATGTAATATATATATTACGTATAAATATTGCCGCAGGACTCGGTGGTAATAATTCGCGCCGCGGGTGTAGTCGACGATATTCGATTCGCGCCGCCGACCGCGATCCGAGACGACGACGTACACGAGACACGCGTCCGGACCGAAAAACCGACGAATCACCGATGGACGCGCGACAATAACGTACATCGCATTGTTATTATATTATTATCGAATCGAAGTTTCGATAAAGGTTCCGATATTTCCCACTGCGTTGCCGTCAACGCGCGCGCGCAGCGCATTCCTGCGAATCGTTTCACAGTAAATTTAATTCCCGGTTTTATTACATCGCGTCCCGCAATTTTCGAATTTGTCGGAATTCTTACCGATTTTCAAACGGACTGCACTTACATACCGGAGGTCCTCTCAGACGGACCGGCGAATAAAAACAATGCGAAACGCTTTGTACCGGATACAATAGCGAATCCATCACGCCGAGTAGAAGAGGAGCAGTAGCAGTTCATTGACAAAACGCGCGGTATTGCGCTCACGCGGCCGTGACTCGTGAGTAGGGTCCGGACGACTTTGATGCCCCGAAAAACCTATACAAACGTCCATAAAAAAAATAAAAATAAAAACGTCCTGAAAAAAATTAATCAGTAAACGACTTAAAAGCGTTAGGAACACCCTATCTTTGAATCGTCCGTATTTTGTACTCTGGGATCGTTTTATTTTCACAATATTCAGACCGATTTTTACGTGATTCCCTTCGTCATTTATTACGCGCATAATGTGCACGAGATATATAAATTTAATTTGTTTTATTTTTGTCTATGATAATATACATATATATGTATGAGTATATACGATAAGTACCTACAGTCGGTATTTTTATTATTTTTTTTTCGCCATAAAATACGCTATAATAGTATTGAAATAGCTTGCCTTTTTTTTTTTTTTATACGTCACAATAAAAATATTTTATAACTAATGACGCTGTAACGTAATGCGCGCGATACAATCGTGATAATTTGGCGAGTCGCTGTTGTAACGACTTAATATATTTTTACACGGTCATGTTTAAAAAAAAAATCACCGGCCAAAAACTGCACACAAACAAATGGACTGCACCACCGCGCCGGCGGCGGCGGCGCAGGGTCGTGTATTGCGATCGTTGGTTTTTCTATGAAAAACATTATGAAAGTCTCGGTTTCCTCTACCCGCGCGGGCGCCCAGTGAACGCGATCTTATCAGACACTTGACGCCTAAAAACGTACCGGAGAAGTGAATTCTAACGAGACGCGTAATAAAATGTATTGAAAAAAGTGTTACCCGCCGACCTGACCTGACCTACAGTGGCCCTCACTGGTTTTCGCTGGCGAATATACGAGCGAGACGACAGAGTGAGAGAAAAAGCGAAACGCGATAAATATAATAAAATACGCGTCGCGAATTCTCGGCCGACCGGGTCGGCGCGTAATAAAGAGGCGTATAAATCGTGTGCGCGAGCGCGCGCTCGCGCGGGCCCGTAAATCGCACACGCATATACGCGTATAATAATAATAATAATAATAATACGAGAGCGTTGTGTCGCGTATATGGGTTTAGAAGAAAAAAAAAAGCGAACGCGTGGGCGCCTCGGGCGGGGACGAAATTTATTTCACGCTCCGTCGCGAAGGGAAAACGGAAAAATTTTTCCCTCGCTTTAAAGCGGCGTTTGACTCTTTTTATTTTTTTTAGTCGGCAAAAACACGGCTTTGTTCGCGCGCGCGCGCGCGCGCGCTATTCTATTATCCGCGTGAAACGCGCGCCGATGAAACGACGGCCGTCCGGAGCTCGTTAAACGACGACGGCGGCGGGCATAAAAGTTTTTGAAAAATACGTTTGAAAAGTAGTAATACGTAATATCGCGCGCTCGGCGTCGCCAAACGTCGCGCGCAGTCAAAGGAAATCGTTCGAAACGCTCGGCGAATCTCCGCGACAGGTATAATATTATACGACTTAGTAACGGCGGCGGCGGGTTTTTTTTTCTCTCCGTCTCTCGCGGGCGCCCATAAATTAATTTTCAGACGGCAGGGGGGCGGAGGAGGGACAACACTGAACCGAGTTTTCAAACTGCCACTTATAAAATATATATGGATTACAAGACCTGTAGAGAATTTTATAGAAGTATGGCGAATCCATTACGAGAGGGCGTATAAGTATATAATATCTAGATTATAGTTTATTTATTTAATTTTCATATAGTATTTCAATAATTTATTCAGGAAATAAAAAGTTGTGAATTTCGCTTCTCCTCCGGAGCAAACGTGTTTTGTCAATAAATTAAATTTCTCTAGAGATAATGTCATCTCGAATCAATTTCGAAATCGTAGTGTCCGTGGACTCTGGAGTCTCGAGAAAAACAATTTTCATGGGTTTTATATTTTCAAAATATTCGTAAAATTATCACTTTCATTAAACCTATCAATGAATCTGAGTAATTGTCAACCACGTTCACACATTTTAACGTTGGCTATTATTCGTGACATTTTCCAAGTATAGTTTTAAATTCGCTCGTTATTTATGAAGTATGATTAGCATACGATTATTTTTAATTTTATAACATCGATCGAGCCATTATTTGAATGTAATTGAAATCGTTAGATTTCTTTTGACGAGTATTTGTTTTTCGATAAAATCGTCGTTACTTATTGTACTATTAACATACGTTATGACGTTTCCCCGTGGCCCCGTGACTCGATGTGAACTCAATTTTTTTTATCGATAAAAGTATAATATTATAACTATAAAGAGATCGAAAAAAGTAGAAAAACACACGCGCCGACATGCCCCACCTTGCCCCATCCCCTCAGCGGGCGCACATGGTCTCTCTCTCGAATATTACCTGACCGCAAACTCGAACGCGCGCATGATATACGCGAACCGTTTCACGCGAACGGAGAGAGAGAGAAAGATGTAAAACACACGCTTTTCGAGCGTCTCGAAAACAAAGAACGCAATTGAAATATAGAAAAAAATAAACGTGACGTATATTGTATACACACAAGCGTCACACAACGGCCGCCGCGCCGCGGTCGTAAATATTTTACATTTTTCTTTTCTAATACCGCGCGTCGTCTAACACTACCAGAAATATTTATGAACACGTACGGGGGCTTTTCTTTATCGCAGTACTACGACAGAGAGTAAACGCGGAACGCGGCGTCGAGTGTGTAGTAGGACGTACTACTCGCCGTACCCGCGTATTATTATAATAATTACGACGACGGCCGCCGATATACGTAATAACAAACGAATCGCGTTTTTTCGTCTTTTTCTAATGTCAATTAAACATGCCATCGAAAATTGATGGAAATAATAGTCGCCGCCGCGCACTTTCCGCGTAAAGCGAAATAATAAAAAAAAAAATAAAAAAACCTCCGACGGGGGTAATACGTGTGACCTACTACTACTCATTATTCATGCGGCCCATATCTTATAATTATACATGCCCGGCCGACGACGGCGGACGGGGAGCGACGACGGCGCGCGGCGTTCGAATACGAAATCTACCCGTTTTTTTTTTTTCCATTTCTAGACGTAGTATTTTTCGTACGACTATATTACGACGGTTTGTATTTGAACACGTACGCAACATCCGTATCGCCGTGAGATCCAGTTCGCACGCCGAACGTTCCGTCGAAAATATCGCGTGGCGCATCGTTCCCGACAATCCGCGTTTTATTTTATTGCCAAACAAAAAAAAAACTGACGAAATAATAACAACTCGCGGCACCGACGACGTGTTGGTTTTCATAGGATTCCGAGTGATCATCAATACAACACGGACGGGAGTTTCTGGAAGCAAATTTCTTCTAGTCGTTGAATTATTCGTGAGGTGATTTTTTGAGGTGAATTTCTCAAACAATCGCGCGAAATATCGACGATAATACAGTTATCTTAAAGGCCGTACGATTTTCAAATTGTTTTTCTTTTTTTGTGGTTTTTTTTCCCTAGACATTTTGAAATTTTGAGTTTTCGTCAATTCTTTTACACAGTGTCAACGACATTTTTATTTAAACTTTCGCCAAACGTTGCTCTCTTGCACTTGTGCAGCAAAACATCGAAAATCCGTCGTTCGTCGCAATACTTTTTTTTAAGCGTGTAAACTGTAAAACGTTGAGAAAATCACGAAATTCTGCTGCAAACTGTTTTCAGTCGAATATTCATAAAACTTTTAGTTTCGATAAAAGCCTTAAAACACGCAAACGAGACTCGCCGTGAGTTACTCTTTCTAGTGAATAAAATGAAATCATCAAAAAATGTTTTTCGGTAAAGCCCCTATTCCGCGCGGCGGCGGCGGCGCGAGCCTTCAAGACACCACCGCAAACGTGGATTTTATAATTCGAAACGATTCTTTCGAAACTTCATATACATATATATAATGAGGTCGACTAATAATGAAACAGAGTATTTCCTCGTTGGTTTATTTATTCCGACCGCAATAGTTCCTACCGTAGGTTTTCAGAGTGAGTCGCACATACCCCGTCCGTGTTTAATTTAACGTCGCGCAACAATAATATATAGTTTCTTTACGCTTTGTCGATGGAAATTCTCGTACACCATAACGAAGGTTCGGATTAATATGTAAGAAAGTAAAAAATCGATTCGGGGGAGAAAAAACAAAAAAAAAACGTCACCGACGACGACGGTTCTCGTTTTAATTGGACGCACGCGATGTATTTATACACGGTGCGCGACACGCGGTCACCGTCGTCGTCGTCGTCGTCCGCAACGCATTAGGTCACATATTATACCGTATAATAACATAACAATATTATAATCATGCTATACTTTTTTAATTTCTCGAGTACGTTATAAAATGGTTTTGTTTGATTCGCGTCGTTACACGGCGGTGTTGTATACTCGTATATAAAAAAAAAAAAACCTATAAAAACCGCAGTCGTTAACGTCACGCGCGTCGTCTACTACGCGAATCAGTTTTCGATTTTATACACTCGACCGACGCGCGGCGGGCAGATTTTTCAACGGTTTATCGCGGCGGCGGGAAAAGGCGAGAGTCGTCGCGATGACTAGTTTAGTGTCCACACGGTCGTCGTTGAACTTGACTACCCCCTATCGAGTTACCGACTAACAGGTCTGTGGACCACCTCCGAAATAATCTCTCGTTCCAGTAATGGTAATTGAAATTGAAATAAATCGCGTACCAATCGAATACGCTATAGCAAAACGCACATGTAGAAAAGTTTAAAAACTATTCAAATCGCAGTGTAAGTACAAACTTTGACCGCTCAACGGTCGAATGCCGTTTGATTTTTTTCGAATTGTCATTTTTTTTTTAACGCGTAATAACATCCTTTCGCTCTGAAAAGCGATTTAAAAGTTTTATAGAAATTATTTGAATCGTTCGTTATTCGGTTTTACAAACACTACATCTACAAACTTATGAAATGTCTCGGGACGGATTTATTTATTTTTTACAAAAGAGTTCCTAATAAGCGGCTTCTATGCCGTGTTTCCCCCTCCCCCCTTGCTATAATAATATAACGCGATATCTCGGCGCTCCGATCGGTCGACGTCGCGTCGCGTCGCCGAGCGCACCGGGGCGACGACGCGTCGTCCTTCATTGCGGTTCCTTAAACGCGCGTCGCCCGGAGTTGTTGAACTCTCCGAGCTCGACGGTCGCCGCGGTCAGAGACGACTTTTTTCGATATCTCTCGTCGGGCCCACGGCCAGGAGGATTTCAAAGGCATTCCCCGCGGCCGATCGTAGATTACGCAATAATATGTACTCGTGCTCGCCGCATTGAACGTATTATACGGCGGATAATCAATAGAGTAACGTACGGCAATTACGCGAGTTCCGCAGTTTCGTGCGGATCGACGAAATAACAAACACCGGCACAGCACATAATAATACGGCCGGGGGACGGATGATATATTATCGCGCGCGCCGAAGAGGTTTATAATAATATTCCAAAGACGCCCGGACGACGACGCCGTTGAATCCAATTTATTCGCGTTCGCTGCCGCGTCCGACGGGCGACGGTGTACGATACGTATATCCGCGCGACTCTCGCGTAATTATCATAATCATAAATTCATGACCAAAACGCTGACCCGACCCGAATTTCGTCACGCGGTCGACGATTATCATCGTTATCATCGTTATTATTGCCATCGCCATCATTATTATTATCATTATCATTATTATAAAAACCGTGGAACGCGACGACGATAATAGTGTATCGGTGACCTGAATTCGACGCCGCCGGTTGTCACATCGAGCAGTGTGGGTACAAAGTGGCGGAAAAGCTGGCGCGTGGCACAAACGGCGAGAGGAGGTCCGACATTTTAATAATATTATCGAGATGATATTCTGCGCGAAAACTGTGCGCGTTCCCGGGTTAGCCTTTCGGCGAAAACGGAACGGCTGTCTAAAGTCGCGCGGAGAAAAATCGAATCGCCTGTATTGACTAAATTGTATGCATCGCCGTAACGAAGCGAACGCGATGATTGCTATCGTTTGGTAAAATGTTTTTAAGAATTAACTGCACTGTACACAGTCGTCGATTGGCAGTGCACGAATCGGGCGCGGGAGACCAGAGAGTATACCTCGACTGTTTTTCTAGGGATCGCGAGTGTACCCTTAGTAATAATTTTCTGCGACGCATACGTTAACGGTACGTCGAAATAATTTAAAATTTTTGTTTTTATAACCTATTCGCTTATGATTTAAAAAATAAATATACGTTTATATATTTTATACTGTTTTATTGCCATTGTCCGGAGTAATCGCATTTTTTATCGCCGTTTAAAATATTACCGGTGCGTCTTTAGTTTTTCTTTTTTTTTTTTAAACATATTTATGTCCTCCTCCTAGTTTTATATACTCACAGATATGTATAAATAATTTGATATATTTTTTTAGTTTGATATATTTAAGTTAATTATGCATAGTCAATCTCTTAAAACGGTTACAAAGTGATAGAACGTTTATAAAAACCAATCGATATTGTCGCGTATAGTTATATTTTAGTACATATTATGAGAGAGAGCAAGCCTCGTTTTTTTGGGGTCGAAAGAGGGGTAAATAAATGCCGAGCGCGCTCTATTTTTGAAAATTAAAAACGCCCCCCGCTTGATCGATAATATCCAGGTAGAATCCAAGCCGACGGTCGGTGGTAGGATCGAGCGTATTATGCGTTTTGCAGGCGACGGGAAAAGGACTGAAAATGTGTGACGAAGCCGCGTGCCGTCATTTATATTGTTCGCGCTTTTTACTGTTACAGATCGAAATATTATTACATTTAGATATGACGACGCCGCCCCGACGTGGGTGCGCTAAATCGCGAAATCGCGTCGACCTAAACGTTCGGCGAATATTCGAAAGCATTATTATGCGTTATTTCGACCCGCTTTCGAATCTGCGACGAGAAGAGACCGTCAAGAAATATAAATCCAAAAGTCGACCGACGACGTTCGCGAAAATTTAAAACAAAACTAGAGTTTATCGAGACCAACAATCATTCGTCAATACTCGTTGCGAATTTTTTTCCATGTCTATAACGGTAATATAACAGCGTAGAGTCGTTCGAATTGTTTCCCGTGTAAATTTATCGCTCGCGCGGTATGTTCACCGGTCCATACGGAAGACGTCAATTTCAATAAAAAATATATAAACTATAATATTCAAAGTAGGTGGCGTTTTATTTTACTGCCGCGTCGCGCGAAAATCTTATGAAATCCTATCATATAACGTTCCACCGTGCTAAACAGATTTTAAGGATCGCCGGTAATATGTTTTCTCGCGCGCACGACGACGGCTCCTCCGGAGAGCGTTGTTGAGAGAAAAAAAGGAATTTTTCGTACCTTTATATATATATATATATATATATATATACACGTATACTGAGGTGTTCGTTACTTAAATAAGTGACTATAATAATTGTAACACTAACCATTCGTAAACTACGTATATTCAAATAACTCGAAAAAAAAAAAAATGTTAATTTTGAGGAAAAAAATTTATTTGTTTTGTTTTTTTAAGTTTATTCTAGAAAATGTCGAAATTATGAACATTTTTATAATATACTTTTTCGTAGGAATTGTAAAATTTTATTCATAAAGTTTTATAAATTTGTGAATATAAAGTGATATAGTTAGACCAGTAAAAAAACCCACAATTTCTATATTTCAACCCAGATTTATCACCAGAAGAGGTCGATTCACACGTCAAATTTTACCAAAATTACTACTTGAAATAATTATGTTAAAAAAATAAGGACCACTCTAAGTCGTATACGTATACATTTTTTCCTACGACACGTGTACAAATTATAACGCGGTTTAAAATAAATGAATTCCATTTCAAACTCGTTTTAAAAGATATTTTCGATTTACTGAAATTCGAGGTTTTTTTTTTTTCAAATTCAAACAAAGTAATATTAATTTACACGTGTATTATCTACTACAGTCGTATGGAAATATTGATTTTGTGATAACGAGAATCGACGGGTAACAACGTTTGGTCGAACCCCTAGTGTCGGCGAAGAGGGAAAACGCGTTGCGGCCGAAAATTTAAGAGGACGGCAATGTCCTTTGGATTTTCGGTAAAAACAAAATATTCAAAAAAAAAAAAAAAACGATCGCGAGAAAGCTATTTTATTAGTAGGCTATTGTATGAGTTTCTCTCTACGACGGATGCGGCGGCGCCGCCGAAATTTTTCACCCTCGCGCTACTCGTCCCGACCCCGCGGTCATTCATCCGCGCGAAACAAGCGACGCGACGGTTTTACAATGTCACGTCATACAGTACTAACGGCGTTTTATTTTATTTTTTTTTTTTTATCTGTTTCAGGTAAGTCGACGACGACATACGATACTCGGCGGTACGTTCGCAACGGTGCCGCGTGGCTACGGCGACGGCGACGGCGACGACGGTATGTAATATCCTACGAGAGAGCGCGCGTTCTGCCCGCACGCGAAACGAGCCGACGGATTTGCCCGCGTGTGCAGTC
The DNA here is from genome assembly GCA_948098885.1 of Drepanosiphum platanoidis. Lineage (NCBI taxonomy): Eukaryota > Metazoa > Arthropoda > Insecta > Hemiptera > Aphididae > Drepanosiphum > Drepanosiphum platanoidis. Next base: position 7,962,072 of record OX402538.1, on the reverse strand, counting down.
AGCCGCCGCGCCGCACTCGTCTCGGCGAATCGAGTGAAAAATACAGAATTTCGCGATAACATTATGACGTATACCGAACGAGAGTCTATCGGCGGTCGCGCGTTCGGTGACGTTGGACGATGGTTATTTCATATCGCACGACCCTATATTATACGTATTTTATGTCGCGCAGGTCGTCGTCCGAAAATCGTGTCGTAATAAATTATACACTCGAGCGTTAGGTGATTCGGACGATGAAAATAAATGGGAAAAAAATATTTATCGCGCGATACCCTAAAAACGGTAAACACCGCTTACATACGAACAGGGAATAATTGAAATTTAACGATAATCGTAGGCAAAAACTGGGGCCGATTAAAAAAACGAATTGATAATAATATAATGTTGTGACAAAGACGAAAAAGCAATTGCGCGTGTATTCTATTGGAACGCGTAGTTCGATTTTATTAAAAAAAATAAATATTATCTCGTAACAATCGTTCGATACGACTTTCAAAAGATTATTTAACACTTCCCCGACCACGTCGTTACGATGGCAATATGAGTAGGACACGGATTTAAAGGCGGTGAGAAATAACTTTATCGAAAAAAAAAAAAAACCAAAATATTTGTCCTTGAAAGAAAACAGAAATTTGTAAAATTGTAAAATAATTGTATTTTTTTTTAAAGGTACGCGCAACGAATTCATTGTGTTTTAAAAGCATTTTTTCAGAGTTTTTATAAAGAAATACAATTGTAGCGTTGAAATCCGCTCCCTATTTAATCGTAATATCATCACGTCGACCTATTATATATAGCACACTATAATCAGGGGCGGTCCCCTTCCTGTAATTTTTTTTTTTTTTTTCGCGAAACGACTTATTTTAGTAAAAATTACACGTCAGTAAACATTGGAATTTTTGGGGAAAAAAAATATCGTCAAAGCGAACAACACCGCGTGTTCCCGGTCAGGTGAATAATAAAAATAAATTCGCGACTTTAAAAATAATAAAACGACTAAATCGGAATGGGCGCTTACCTGATTTTGGAAAAAGTGATTCGTCTCCGACGTTGGATTTCCGACGTTCGCGACGGCACGACCTTTTCGCAATTGGATTTTCAAAATTACAATTTAGTTCGGACGTGTTGAAGAGTTCTCGCGACAAATGAAAGCAACGCGCGCGCGTGCGACGGCGAAAGAAATTAACAAACTATTTCGGACGACGACGACGACGACGACCGTATCCGACGCGCGACGACGACGACGGTTCGAACAAGACTGAAACGTGTGGCAAACGATTTTGTTTATTTTAATTTGAACTTTCCGCTCGATCTCTAGACGCCTTTTGATTGGCCGAGCGGTAGACGAAAGTGAGCCAATGATTTTCGATTACGCCATCGCCCACGCAGGATACCGTTGTCTCGCCGACATAATGATGGTGTGACGCAACAACGGCCCGATTGATTTTGTTTTTTTTTTTTATTTTCATTTCAACTTTGATAACAGCTGAATTTCTTACATAACACACACACACACACACAGGAAGAATCAGGTTTTCCCGATTATTATTTCCATAATTACGTAATATCGTGAAATTTTAATTAGTCGAAACAAAAAAAAAAAAAAAACAAAAAAACAAAAAAATCAAAAAAAAAAAAAAAACTCAAAATCTAAAACGAAAAAAAATTCACAACAAAAACCGTAATTTTGTCGATTGAGCTATCGACGAGCTAATAAAAGTACTTATCGAGCATTATGGTCTACTACTAAATTCATATAAATCACCGCCTCTCTGCGCCCTCAAAACCGCCGCCGCCGCCGGTTGTATTGTTTTTATTCGAACGGAAACACGAGTTAAGTCCATTATTAGTTCATAGTGCATAATGCCCGAATAAAACTGTTTTGAATAGTATTTCTAATTCGGTAATTTCGATGATAATATTAAATCGAACTGGAACACTTTTTGATTTTTTCGGTTCTGTGCACGGACGGTTTCGGACTGTTGGGGAAAAAAAAAAAACAACGAAAAATTGAGTTTCGCTTTCGAAAACAAGTTTTCGGAGAACAAAAATTCGCGCATTTATAATTAATCGATTATTTATCGTACTTTCTCCGTTTTCCGAAAATAATCGTAGAAATCCTTTTCCCAAAAGTATAAGGTTCGGGTCTCTCGTTCCGGCGTGTTAAAATTATTATTTTGATAAGGGTTTCGGTCCCCGATATAAATACAGGTTGATACGAAGGCGACGGCGGCGTGCAGGGCCGTATCTGATTGCGTCGTCGATGAATACGGTGGAATTCGCTTATAACGACGATGCCGGATACAGCGATATTCCGGGTATAACGACGACATTTGGATGGTTTTCTATCGCACGCGTGCGGTAGTTTTGTTCGTAAACTGCGTCACGTAAAACTTGGTCGCGCGACGATAATCCGGAAATAACGATGCCAGTTCGAATCTCAAACGACGGCCATTCCGTTCGCCAAAAACGATCCGGCGAGTGTTTAGTAATAGGATTTTATTGAAAAAAAAAATCTCTTGGTTCCGGACGAGCCATTGTCGCCGATTATTTGAAATCAATACGCGATCTGTAGTCAATCGGCACGCGAGCGAATCTCACTAGGCGCATTATGAAATTTAGACCGACGCGTTTGAATATTTTTTTACGAACACGCGTTTATACTCGCATAATAGACCGTTCCCGTAATTATTATTATAATAATTATTTCGACCCGCGGACGCGTCGAAATTCGGGCGCGACGACGACGAGCCGATCCAGTTGTCACATGTCGTAAAATATACGGACGGTTTGTTTTTGTTTCGCGCGAGACGCGCGAAAACGTTGAAAACTCGCCGACGACGACGCGGGCACCCGAAAAGCCGAGCGCATTCAATTCGATACACGATTAACGACGTATTCGGCAGCGACTTGGCTCGCGGTATATTTCAACGTGGCCGACGCGTTCGGGATCAGCGCCGTTTCGGTCACTGGAGCCGGGGGATCAATATAAATAGTCTCTAAACGGATGTCTCCGTACGTTCGGTACAAATTGCATAATAAAAATAGAAAGAACCGTTGGAAATCGAAAAATAATCGAATATATAAAGCATACATATACGTATGTGTGTATATATATATGAAATCGTACGCGTAATATAAGAGCAGTGGAGAAAAACGATTTATTTATTGCTTTTGTACGTATATATATATACGTATATAGTCTTCTTTTTCCCTACCGTTCCTCCGCGCGCGCCCCGTCGGACGATCGAGAGGAAAAACTTATTTGCTGCTCCGGTTTCAAAGACGCGACCCAATAAATCTGCCGACAAATCTACTGTTTAGCTAGTTCTTCTGCGCACTACACACTCGCTCCTCGTATATCCCACCGTGCGTTTATCTGCGAATTTTCGTGTCGTCGCGTGTTTCCGTGACGCGGCGCGGCGTCTTCGTCGCAATGTCTCGTCTCCTCGGGTATTCGGTCTTTTTCCCTTTTGTAACGTTTCGTAAACGCGCGTCCTTCTCGTCGGACGTACAGATAATAATAATAATATGGTTTCAAAAGGTTTTCGAAACGGTGGCCGCGCGATTCTCGTCTTTATTTCGCATCGCGTAGTTTAACCTGCTGACGGTGCTCACAGCAAACGCATTTATCGACCGAACAACGCAATATTATCTGAATCGCAATTCCATCTCGAACGCATTGGTTTTTTTTTTATTTTTATTGTTTATTGTTGTTAAGGAACGCGTTCGTTTTCGTTTGAAACGCAACGTGAACGTTTAGAAATTAGAAAAATAAATATTTAAGTAGACCGACCGAGCTCGTCCGTTTTGACATTTGAACCACCGAAAGCGGTAGATTTGAACTGATAACGCGCCACACACGATTTTAGCCGCCTGAAATGGGATAAAAATATCATCTTTTTTCTTTTCTTTTCTAAATCTATTTCTAGTGTCTGCTTTGAAAACGATGGGCAACGATAAAATCGAGAAATGTAAGAATGACGTCGCTGTCGAACGGACTAACACTAATCGTCACGATGACCCTTTCACAAATTTATAGTAGTATCACAGTTCGACAAAAAGCATTATCGAAGCGTCGAGAAACAAATAAAGGAAATAAAAAGTGCTCGTAAAACTAGAAATCTGAAATGACGGCGCAACAATATTAATCATAGGCAGCGTAACGCTCGGGGGGGGGGGGGGGGGGGAAACACAAACAAAAACGGAAATCGCTCGCATTTACAGGCAGAGGTGCCTAATAACGTATAAACTATTTTAACATAAACGCGAAACACTGACCGCGCGATTGCGTGCCTACGTTATTATTTTACCGCCGCCGTTTACCGTGGAAATATTATACGCGAGCAGTGTACTTTTCTCGGGCGCCAAAACGGACACCCGTCGACCTGTATGAAACGACGACGGGGAAATATTCTATAAATTAACGGGTCAACAATGCGCCACAACAATGTGCTTACGAAACTCACGCATATATCATCGTGACTTTTTGCACAAAAAAAAAAAAACACCGTTTCGGCCGATTTTCGGGTCGGCTCTGTATTATAATACGACCCGAGAATGTCGTATGAAAATCACACGCTCCCTACACTCGACGAGGAGACCTTTTTATTTATGTCCGATAGTTTTTAGAGTAAATTATTTCATACGATACTTTGTTATTAATAATATCACGTCCCGTAACAAAGTGGAAACTTTTCGCGCGACCGTCCGCGGCGGCGGCGGCGGCGGCGGCGGCGGCGGCGGCGGCGGTCTAATGGACATATTTTTAGTCGTCTCATTCGTATTATTATTATTATTATTATTATTATCATTATTAACGTCCGCACGACGATCAGTCAGAAAACCCTAATGTCTCGTTGTCAATTACCGGTGGCGTCGTCGTAGTCGGATTGAACGCCGGCCAACAACGGGTCCTCTCTCTTATAGGTCGCGTCACACTCGTACGCAAGTCCGGGGTCTATAATTAGCGCGTGTCGCTGACGCGCGGAGTTACACCTACGCGCGTATACGCCGCCGCAGCCTTTCCCCGAGTTTTCCCGAAAACGATATTTACATTCATAATTCATTTTTTCCACCCGACCTTTAGACCCATTCGCGTAGGCGGTTCGTACATAACACATTTATGTATCGTCTCTCTCTCTCTCTCTCTCTCTCGGGCATATATATATATTATTATATTCGTACTTGGGCCGCAACCCCTCGTCCTTCTCTCTGTCACCCGTCCTCCTGCCGGCGATGTTTTATTTATACCGTGCCCCCCCTCCTCCGTGGGCCGAGTTCGTGCTCGCATGTTGATACCTCATGAATTACGTGTTAATTGCGGCCGGTCGCCCGAGCGTGTGTGTGTGTGTGTTATATATTATTATACTTGTATCGCATATATGTATGTAGTTACGAGGTCCGATAGAAATTAACAAAAACGTAAAATGTAATAATAATAATAAAAACAACAACAACAACGGCGAATATAAAAAAAAAAAAACCGAACCCGCGGAAAACGAATCCACCTAGTGAATTTACGAGCGCGGTTTTTTTCTCCGCGTTATCCTTTCAAAACGTCAATTTTATCAGAGTCCGACCGAATTCGATTACGCGCACTCTCGGGGTACCGACGACGACGTTGAGGTATGACGCGCGCGTCGTCGTCAACACTTTTCCGTAACGATAGGCGTTCCGTCTATGGTTTCAAAAATTCTCTTTTTTTTCCTCAAAACCTTTTCCCCGCTCGGCTTCTCCATTGTAACCGTATTACGATATGTATATCCGAGTCGACGGAAACGCGCCGCGTTTAAGAGAAAACACTCGTTTCCGCGAATTACGCCCGGCGCGATTTATTTTAAATCGGTATAATATACGAGTACTAACAGAGAGGCACTAATATGATACGTACCCGTCGAACGAATTCCGAATTATTAAATACGCCGCGAGAGGTAATTATTATACGCGCGGTACGCGAAACTCTCGATTTATCGTTCTCGAGATTATTTTCAAATTGTTAATAAATAATTTCAGAATATTTTCAAAGATTTGCATTTATATTGCGTTTTAAACTTTACCCGCGGTTTTATAAATTATTCATATTATATTTATTTTATTAATATTTCACGACGCGACGACGGTCGCGGATAAGAGACGAATAACATTGAATTCGTTTATTTATTTGTTTTTTAACTACGCCTAGTGTTAATCGCGGTGGTCGCGATAAAACGATAATACGCAATATGCTAAAATATACGCTTCGCGCGTCGATATAATAAGTCTATATCAGTAACCGGAAATCGGCCATCTTTTTCGTCCTGGACGTCGGATGAGCCAATGATATAATGCTTATGTTATTGTTTCTGATAAAAACACGAAAAAATTCTCCCGAACGCGCTGAATGCAAACATTTTTAGCGTCTCGACGCGTTGTCGTACCAGTTGATTTTACGGAAAACGTCGTCGTGGCAATAATTAGCGAAAACGTTATAGGTTTACCGTTGACACGCGTGTGCGACACCGATTTATTATTACTCATTCGAAATAATGTTCCGATATTTACCGGTACGGGAGCCCACGACTTCCGAGTGCCGAAGACGGCGGAAAAGAAATAACAACAATAACAATAGGTACAAACGCGCGCAGTAAATACACCGCTAATAAATAACGACGTCCGAGGATATTGACGTCACGACCTACTCGCGAGTTTGGCGTTATTAGGTGAACGAAAACAAAAACCGAACTAGGGCAGCAGCGAATTATTAGAATACAGCTGCAACGCGAGCGGCAAAGAACACGATTCAAAGGACCGAACGAGTATCCGAGCCGCGACGATATTCCGCGGACGTGGCTATTAATTAAAAAACTTTCGCCGTTTCTGGTATTGAAGTGTGAACTAGAAACCCCCAAGTCAACGCCTCTCCCCCCCACCCCCGTCAACGGGAGCTCGTCTTCCGACAGACCACATCACATTGTTCGACGGAATGAAAATAAAAAAACGCTAAAGTTTATATTTACATAATATAATTTTATCGAGACGGAGTTCTAGAAGAAAAAAAGAAGAAATTTAGTTTAAAAAATTCTAGAAATATAATAATTACGTCTTTGTTTTCCAACGATCGATCGGTCGCTTCCCTAGATTCTGCAGTCACGAAGATCGGAATTCATATCGATCGCGAGTACTCTTTCGTTACGGATAGAGATCGTAAATCTCGCGATCGTTGGGTATAAAACGTATGTTAAACATGTTTATTTCTGAGTTTTCAATTATTCCGTCGAACGTGTTTTCTCACTATCGTGATTTGTTGTTTATGAGGCGATTATGTCGTTCTCGATTAGTAAAACACAGTTTAATATGCGATCTGATATCATAAAAATAAAAACCTTAAAACGTCTTTGGAAAAAAAGGAAAAAAAAAAAGGCCAAAAATTCGAAACGAAAATTAGTTGCCCGGATTCGCGTGTTATCGAAACGTATATTGTAGCATTAAAAAAAAAAAAAAAAACAAAAAACCGTCGTTCGAAACGTAAAGAAAAAGTCACCGACGACGTCCTGGCCCTAATTTATTGTATTTATTAGGTACCATTTATCACGATCGAGTACAAAAGAACGCGGTAATGGAATTTCGAGAGATATTAAATTTAACTTACTCTATAATTTAATATCGTACGATATATTATATTATAATCGTTATTACTTTCATTGCGTTTTGCGTTTGTAGACGGAAATAGCTGTGCGTTTCATACGATTGGAAAACATACGACTTTCTTTTTTTTTCCAGTCGAGTTTGTGTGTGAACCGATAGGAAAATCGTCCGGGAACGACCGATAGTGGTTAGTGCGATATTTAAATCGAAACGGTAAAAATTCGTCTGTGCGGCGCGATATTATAATAGTATCTTAGCCCGTTCTCCGGAAGCGTCGACGTCGCGCGTCGTCGGCGGCGTCGTAGGCGCGACGACCAGAGGGGCGGGTTGAAAAACGGGGCGAAACATTAATCATGTTCTCGTATTAATGACGCGGCGTTTCCGTCGCGCCGAGCGCGTCTCGGAGTCGTTGGTCGATCTGTACAACAAGAATAATAATAATAGTGTACGTCGTCGTCGTGTAGAGAGAAATTTCACACACGTCCCACGCGCCGCCGTACGGAACGAGCGTGTATTATGTGTTACGCGACGAAAATAATGGTATTTTCGACTCCGAATCAGGTTCGAAATAAATACGATATTCAATCGATTTAACCGTGGAGTGCGCGTGACGCCTGCGGTCGCCACACTCGCGACTAGGAGAATCGATCTGGCTTCGCGAACGGCGCGGCGGCGCAAATCGGATGGGAAAAATCGACTAAAAATACCGTTTTGAAAGAAATCGTATCGATTATGATGTAGGGCGCGGGAGACATGCTGTGTGTGTGTGTGTGTGTGTGGCGATCTTTACGCTGGCCAAGGATCGCCGAGTTCGATTTATAAACGGAGTTGCAGGACGTTGAGAAGAAGAGTGTCACGCGTCTTAAAATTTCCCATACGCGGTCCTCGACTACGTTTTCAAGTCGTGATTATTACTATTCGTAATAATAACGTTACCTTGTTCCGTAATTAACGATTATCGCGCGCCCCGAGGTCGAGTCCCAGAGACCTCGTAAAAATAAACGCGAGGAAAACCGACCGAAAAGCGTCGGTAAAACAGAGTACGTCAGAAAATCGACGGTGCGGTCTAGTTCGCGCATCGTCTACGTTTCGCACGTCCGAAACCGGTGATGGAATCCTGCGGTCGTTACGCGGACGAGACGTAAAACGTGAGGTTTAAAGCAACTATTGCGGGATTATCGTGCCGCGGGGTTTTTGTTTTGCTTCTCGGACGGGTAGTTTGTTTTTCTGGCGCTGCGTTTTATCACGTCCGCGAATCCACGGGCACAGCGGACGACTATATTTACGACGAAGAGACGGAGGAAAATTAAAAAAAAAAAAAAAAAGAGATACGAGACGAAAACGTCGGGAAAAGCCTACCTTTTCGCGGCGGTTTCGAACTGCACACGCGCGCGCCCCGACACCGTAAGTTTTCTGGTCGATACCGCAGCACCGCCTGTTGACCGAAATCGCTTCGTTTTCCCGATGTCGATCGCCATCCGGCCCCGAACAATACGCGTCGTAAAACGCAATCGCACGCGTGACGCGAACGTATCGCATCGTAACGGGCATGAGCGTTATTGCAATAGTCACGCGCGAAAACGACGCCAACACACGGAATCTTAGTCGAAAATGCGTATTATATTCTGTATTATTCCCGCCGCCACTGCCAAAGGTATCGATTTAAAATAAAAACCAGTCCTTAAGGTTATGTTGTATACGTTTTTGCATAAAGTTTTCGCGTCGACGGCACACGGTTAGCTGCCGGAAATCGATCGTAAAATCTCGTTTTCCAAATCACGGTTTCCGGTCGTTTTAAAACGATTTGAACGCCAGGGTTGCGACGGGATTCCGGTCTCCGAGTCCGCACAATTGGATAGTTCCGGCCACGAAACCGGTTATTTTCGTTACGGTTCCTGCAGGACACGCGGTGGCCCTCGATAGGCGAATGCATCGTTTTCGTCGCGAACTGTCTATTTGTTTATCGCCCACCCAGCGATTGTATATACCGCGCGGTAGTTTCGACTTTCGTGTTTTTGTTTTCGTTTTTTTTTTTTTTTTTGTTACCGTCGCGGAAACGCGCGTACCGTGTCACGAGAGGCGCCCGCCGACATAATCGAAACTCAATAAAACGCGAAACGCTTGTAAATAATACAAATTATGTAAATACGTTTTCAAAACGACAGCAGCAGGAGCGTTCGTTTCGATGGCGGAAAAAAAAACGAAACCGTTGAAACGCTTGTTCGTTATTAAATCGCGCACGACGACGTGCTCTCGTTATTCGCAAGAAACACGGCAAGTGTTTACTATACTTTGTTTTACAATTCACGCGAAAACGAACCGCGTGATGCAATGTCCCGCCGATAACACTGCGACGACGCCACGTCGTCGTACGTCCGGGAAAATCGAAACGAACGAATGTCAAAATACGATCTGACGCTGAGCAAACTTTTCGTTCTTCGGATGTTATTTCGCGATGTACAACGGAACGCGCTGATTACTGCACGTAAAAAAACTTTATCAAAGTCTCACGTAAACGATTCGCGTAATGACCATTTCATTTTTTCCGCCGACTGGTTTTTATTTTTCTATTTTCACGGCTAATGTTATACACGGCGAATAAGAATTCCGTCAAATGTGTTCGGTTGGAAACAAATGCTCGCGGTCTTTTTGCGCGTGCCAAATCACACGAACGACGACGGGTGTTTCTCGATAGGTCTTTATCGATTTCGGCTTCAAAGGTCGTCGACTGTACGTTTTGCGACGATACAGCGGTTTCGTACGTTTCGACCGCGTGTTAGATTTCACGGCACGTTACAGTAGAGGTTTTCTTCCGACGAACAATTTCGGTCGTCGTCGTACGGCTTTGGTCCAAGTCTGAGTCCGTGACGTACGTCGAGGCCGGCGAATCCGGCGTAGTGTCGGCGAAAGTCTGTCACTTGCAGCGGAGTCTCGCGCGAGCGCGATAATGTATCGCGTGGACGCCGTCCAATTCGTTATTGTTTTTTTTTCCTCTTTTAAATCCGGATAACGTCACTCTGCGATGTGTACGCCGCGCTCGTAGTGTCTCGAGTTTCGAAATATTCAGGCATTCGAGTAATTTTTCAATTCGGGTTTTCGCGCGTCACGTATACATACGTACTTTCGCTGGCCGATTCGACAGGGCGTTTCCGCCGATCGGCTGAACAAATTATACTCTTCCACGGCCTTTGGCGCAGAACGTAAATAGTGCCGAGGAAGGCAGGCGCTGGTTGTTTTTTTTATCGTATATTTTATTTTTTTTTTATATAAGAAGGACCAATTTAGACGGCGGCGTAGACGCACATAAAAGCACACGCACACACCACCCACTATATAGACATATATTTATAATATAAACACACGTATGGCGTTATCAAATTTGTCATGTGCGCGCGCGCGCGCCACGTCCATTCGGCGGGACATTATGCAAAGTACGAGCCAAAAAAAAAAAAAAAAGGTTGCTCGACGGCGTGGCGGCGGCGGCGGTGCTCGCCATAATAACGGCACGAAAATAATGTACGCACGCGCGCATTACCGTAAATATTGAATTCGGAAGTGGACTCGGGACGCGGCGCGGGTGTGCGTGAGGATTTTTTTTTTCTTCTTTTTGCGCGAAACGGGGGCGAGTGGAAAAATAAAATATAAATAAACAACCCGCACGCGTATTTCTGCATAATGTAACGGCGTCGGCGAAGATTGTGGGCAGAGAGGTATAATATGTTTGCGTACGTATAGGTACGCCGCCGTATTGAGAGCGAGCGAGAGAGAGAGAGAGAGAGAGAGAGAGACCGTCGGCAGGCGGCGATTTATCGGATCAGTCGGTTCCTTATATTATTACGCGTCCTTCGTCCTGGTCCCGCGCGGTCGCGGGGGGAGGAGGAATGATTATTTCCTGCACGCGTATTATATGTACACCGCCGTTACCGGTGTACATGTATACGGTCTGAAATATGAATATACGACGTCTGTTCGGACGCCCCCAAAGGAGCCGTACGGAAAATACGCGCCGCGGCTCGAACGCCGCGGCACCGAAAACGCGCATACATTAAACGCGTGCCGCCGTTTCCGCTACCCGCGCTCTCATTTTCCGCGAAACGCGTTCGCGGGGGACGGGTGCCGCGTCCGTATTACGACATGCGTCACGTAATAGAAAATATTCATATCGTATAAATTACGCGGGCGGACGATGTTCCAGCGAGATCGCATATTTTCAACGCGCGAATCGTAAAAACGTCGATTTAGATGAAAAAAAAAAAAAAAAATCCTAATCGATCCAAACGAAATACAAAATATTTTCATACAAAGTCGCACGTAGTCTCGTCGTCGAAACGTCACCGCGACTACTTCGAACCGAAATATTGAAAACGAAAAAACGGACAGCAGGCGAAACGGCCGATTAACGGTATCGGCGAATAACGATCTACAACGCGAAACCGACGTTACGTTTTAGAAAAAAAAAAACGATTCTGACCGATGAATCGGCTTCTCTTTTTTTTAAACGTAATACGCCGTCTCTAGGCAACGATAATTATTATTGTGTATTCGGTGAAAATTTCAAGTCTCTGAGGCGATTATTTCATTTTGAGTTACGACGAATCGATATCGTTTTGCCGGTGTTTTTCTTTTTTTTGTGACTTTTACTCGGTTTTTTTTCAATCATTAGAAAAACGGCTGGAGAATAATGTTGAAAACGATTCTCAAAAACATCCACGAGACAACATTTGGTACCGGGAACAGTCCGCGCAAAGTCGATAATAGTAGTTTCTGCCGTTTCGAAAATTTGATCAAACACAACACACACACGTTGTAAACTCAATAAATTCCTCGCTTTACTCAGAGAACCTCAGAACGACGGGCTTCCTCCGATAATCGTCGTTCGTAATAGCGCCGCTTTCGTGTTAAAACCGTCATGGGGTATATATTTTTTTTTCACTATTTATTTTATTTTTTTCTACTCTATATGACGTTATTCAACGGTAACTATATTTTACGCGCGGCGGCGTACCCGCTCTCTACCCGTATATACAATACTACTCTTGAGCTCTTCAATTATTCGTCAGGATTAATGAATAATGAAAGGAAATCCGGTAATTATGATACCTAATCGGCGACGGTATACCTATGTATTATCATTATACGTATATTTATATATATATGTAATGTATATATGTATGTATATAATGCGCGTATATAGGACGATGATAAATAAATTATTATCGTTCAATATTTTAACGTATGACCTTAATCCTATAATATATACATACGTACCCTCGCCGCCCGCGAGTATTATATAATATAACCGCAGGAAAAACACAATTTATTCGCAGCTTTCGGTACGGTTTACGAATAGAGTATACGTGCGTACTCGGCGTTGGTATATAACGTATTATGCACTCGTATATTCATCATTTTAACGCGTATTATTTGTCATAATTTTTCGACAATAATATCGTACGACTCGACCGTTGTCGAGTCGACGACGAGATCACGACGGTTATCATTATTTCGTTGTCGTTTCACTGTAAATCGAAAACGTAACGCACGACGAAGTATATTGGAAATTTATCGCCGAAAGGACGAAAAATACAAACGCATAAATCATCAACGTCGCCCCGACGCGACGTCAATGACCGTACGAATATTGTTATTGTTATTTAACACATCGTTACTGGCGCGCGCGTGACAGCGTACGTCGTGTTTGACGCACGACATCGCGGTAGTAGTCGGTATACGGGTAAATATTATTACGACATTAATTCATAACCGATTAGTCTAGGACCCGGACTTTGCGTTGTTTTTTTCCGACGTTTTTCTTACTGAAAATCGTTTTATCGACCACACCGCGCGCGTGTCCGAACGACCGATTTTTATATGATGAAATCTGCGTTGTTCCATTTTCAATGCATTTTTTGACACCAATGTTTTTTTTTTCGTTTTTCATTTGCAGTCTTCTCTAGACGACTAAGATTTGAAATGTTCGCATAATATCACACATCGTCAATCCATTCGTATTAAAAATATTGTAAATATAATATTGTATATAATAATAGAAGCCGATTTTTAGAACGTCTTTCTGTGTGTGCGTTTATATGTACGCAACGTGTTTGTTTTTTTTTTTACATTTGCGTGTAGATTTTCCACAGGCAACACAGTCAGGTCAGGGCACTGCCGCCGCCGATTCGCTCGATCGGTCGCTGAACGTGTATGATTTTGTCATGTCCTTTGCGCGATGCGAGTCACACGTGACAATATATATGTATTCGGTCGCGCGGTGACGACGGCTAAACGGAGTGTGTGCGAATAGTTTTTCGATCTCGTATATCACCGTGGGTTTCGCGAAATAATCCGATCGCGATACGACGTGCGGCGGGTGTCGTCGTATTAATAACGTCGTATTATACGCGCGTTCGCGCGGCTCGCGGACGACGCCCTAAACACTTTGGAAACTCGAAAAGAGCCCTTAATGCGGTTTGCGGGATTTTGCGCGCGCGTGAAGAACGTAGACCCGACGGGACGCGACTTTTCCTCGTGCGCGATAAACGTATTATAAGCCTTGACGTTTGACGAGAACGTTTCGTCGCGTCGAGCATAAAAAAAAAATAAATAAACCCGAAAACTCCCGCGAGCGGCGGCGGATTATTCTCTCTCGAACCGCGGCGAAGGGTGACAATGATTATTATTATTAACTTTTTTTTTAATCCAAACGGCAGCGAAAAGAAAACGCCGCCGCCGCGCCGCGCCTCCACGACTCGTGGACACGCGGATTTGCAGTCTCGGCAGTATACGATATTATTATTCGTGCAAGGATAACCGGGACATTTGAGCTTACTCGAAAGAGTAAAGTTGGCCTACTGGTAACGGGACGAACGAAATATCAGTCGTATTCCGAGAAACGAAACCTTGTCCGATCGACGAAAAATTAAGGGTTGGAAAAAAATTATAACAAACGTTAGTATTCCACTGCACAAAGTAATATTATAATTAATTATGGATCACGATGACCGCCGACTATGACGTTACTCGTGTATTTGCATTTTTTTAACGGCTAGTTACATAAGTATTTTTATGATTTTGAAAATTAAATTTTAACCTAAGCGATAGAATAAAAAATCGCTGTTAAAATACCTAATAATTCCTGACAAATCGAAAATGTAGTGTAGCACATTTCAACATTTTAATCGCGTAGAAAATAAACGATCCGGTCGAGGCGTGCGGGGTTTTTCGACTCGAACGTTTTTCGATTCTTTCCGACTCGAGAGCATTTTTTCACGCTCTCGCGATGCGTTTCTACACAAACCGCGCCTGCCGTTTATACGACGATAATCGCGAGATTTCGAACGCCGATCGTTCGCGAACAACGCTCGTATTACACTGTACCGTAGTGCCGCCGCCGCTGCCGATCGATAGAGCGTATGAGACGACGAAAAAACGGCGTTTTTGTTTTTTCAATTTTACAAAACGTTCGGATTATTTATTCGGGGTCATTTAAAACCCTATAGTCGGACGACGAACGACGATAGCGCGGACGATAGAGCTCGGGGGACCGAACGAATATATAATAATAACAATATAATAATATTACAATGTTACAATCGTGGCGCGCGCACACGTGTCTGTCGCCATAATAGATGTTTACGTTTCGTTACGTACTGTGCGTCGGAAACAAAATACAACGTACGCGCGTTGTAAATACAACAGTTATTACAAACCGATCGAGCGCGGACCGCGGTGTATATTTAGAAAGCTCCTGCACGACACACGTTTCCCCGAGTGCGTCGTCGCGAGAACGGTTTTTTATTTTTCTTCGTTTATTTATTTTTATTTTTTTTTTTTCGCTTCCTCCGAACGCATTAACCCGAACATATGGCGTTCTCCCACTTCCCCGACTCCTCGCCGTATACGTAACGGTCTTTATTTTATAAATCGTTGTTATGGCTAGCTACTATACGAAAACGGATAGCGACACACTGTTGTGTGATTATTGTGATAACAATACAATCGTCATCATCACGCGTACGACAAAGTCCGTCGTAATCAAACGTCGCGGGCTCCGGAACGGCGCGGCGTTCCTACTCGTTCGGTTTCGAAAATCACAGGTATTGGGTACCTACGACGCGCATTTGCGTTCCCAATATTAGAAACTACTTTTTTTTATACATACTGAAATCGGTAAAATGTGAAACGCGAGCGATAATATTATTGTGTAGGGTTTAAACGCCATTAGCGATTCGTGAAGGGGTTCCGTTAACGGCCGAGGAAGTGATCTGGCCAAAAAGCCAAGAAAATTAGACTTAATATTATGAAAAATAAAAAATCTATTGAATATCGTGTTGTTTTTTATTATATCGTGATTATTAAGATTAATATTAAATGTGTCACGACGACATACGGAGTGGAAACTGAAAACGGTACGAAAGTCGTTTCGTCAGCGACTGCTGGAATTCGCGGGAGCTTTGACGGCGATGACGACAGCCGTTCGCACGAATTATTAACCGGTTATTGTAATATCGTAGTACCGTATTAGTATCACGTAAACCTCGCGTTAAAACCACCGCGAGGGACGCGTTTTTCTCCTACACTATTTTTTTAATAATGGGAATGACAACGTCATTTCTATCGTATATTGTCTCGACGCCGCGCCGCCGCCGTCGAAAACAAATCGTTACAAATCACGTCATCCGGTGTACGACATTATTTCGTTCTCGTTGTTACGACGAGACGGACCACCGCCGCCGCCGTCGAATGACCCGATTAGAGTAATAACATACCGTCGTCGTACGCAATCACGACGAGGTTACGCGACGTAATAGAGTTCAGTGGGAGTTTGGTGTTTTCGCGCATTCGCGATGGAAAAACAAAAAAAAAAAAACCGAAAAACTCGTTTCGTTCGGTTTTTCTCAATTTTTTTTTTGTATTTTTCATCGAAATGATTACAACGTTATGTCAAGACCGAGCGATATACCCGACGAGTTGATTAATACTAAAGCCGAGTCAAACGACTCGCCGCTACGAAAGTTCAAATATACAACGATAAATACTCGATCGTCCAGAACCTACGAAAGAAGTATTTGTTTTTCGCGAGATTATCAGGACACGTTCCGAATCCGCGGGAACAGAGTCGACATGATTTCCAGTTTAATTGCCGCGCGGAATATATACGTAGTATATCGACTTGGATTATTGTCGATAAAAAACGAACACACGACGAACTCGTCCGAATGGAAAAATACTTTCACCGTCGACTCGCCCACAATGCCGGCGGGAAACTCAGAATCGTTCGGAAAATTTTATCTCGCAAATGTCTTTCCGCTCGACGTCTCTGCGATGGCGTGCAAAAACGTCCGCTTTTCGGAGTCGTTATTGTAATAACTTGCGACGGTAATACTGTTGTATCACGTACGAAACGTCTCGACTGATATCCTCCGCGATTAGCTTCGCGTACTCGCTAGATCAATGGAGCTTAAAACCCACGGCGCGGCGGCCTCGACCGAGTACTGTGTTCGAGTTGAAACGAAATTCGACGATCTCCGAAGTAATTCAAATTATAACTTATCTTTCTTCCTCGCCGAGTTAATTGTATTTCACCTCCCCACCGCCCTCCAGGAAATTATGACGATTAAAGAAAAACTGCAATTACTGCAATGATCGGAAAGTCTGGCGTTTGAAGTTTGTCGAATTAAATCTCAATATTTAATAACTTTTCCGTTTCTATCGATGTACACTACGCGTATAATATAGCGTTCTTGCTGATCGATTAAAAACGACAAAAAAAACCTGTGCGCGAAATCAATACGGGTAAAATTGGTTTTTTCCAACATTTTTAGTCGAAATTATCAAGCATTTTCCAAGCGACGACGATTCCATTTCGAATTGATAATATTGAATATTGATTCAATTCGACAGATTTTTCAACGACCTAATGATTTTTTTTCTTTTTTCATTCATCACAGAACAACAACGAAAAACATGGCAGAATTATTGATTTTGTTTATTTCTCACCGCGGACCGGTTACTTTTGAGAGCGAACGATCTTTCTACGAGCGAATAAACAAAAATATAATATCATGTATTTCGACAGCAAACGTTCGTTTTATTAAGTCGACGAAGGGATAGATAAGTTTCGGGTTAAAACACGACCGAAACTAAGCCTGGAGTTGAGTTCGTCAACTCGACTTTTCCACTCGAATCGATCTCATTGACTCGCGGTTTCGTACGTCGTCGTTTTGGCGAAACGGAACCGCGTATAATATGCTACGCGTACGCCGCGCGGCCCCGCAGCGGAAAGTGCGATCGAATCGATACGCTCGCTCGCGCGAATAGGACGCGGTTCGGTGTATAAAAATTGATAACACGCTGGTTTACAACAACAATAATAATAGTAATAATACGCGCGTAACGAAATAAACGTTATTGTTACCGCCGGCGATCGGTTTAAATTACACTCGTCGACAAATCGAATTACAACTTTTATACTGTAATATCGTATTATTATTATTATATACCTACTACGAGCGTTTATACAGTGCGGTCGCGTCTCGACCTATATATATATATATAGTGCGCCCTCGCACAGTGATAATATTGATAGGTTACGGAAAAGTAAACTCCGGGACACGACGAGGTGGTAAATAAGTGCTGTTGCGGCCGAGCGATTTCTCAAGGAGAAAGAGAGAGAAAAAGTGTTCGCACCGCGGGAGTCCGCGTATAGTGCTAAGAGCCGTACAAACGTGTGTAGTATATATATATATATATATATGTATGTATGTATACACTGCCGGAATAAGAGAGTATTGAGAGAGAAAGATTGAGCGGGGACGACGGGGAGGGGAAAAAAATAATACACATTTATTGTGGCGGAGTGCTCGCGCGTATATTTTATATATACGTATATATAACGCGGGGGCCCGCGGTGATGGCGAACAATTCTTCATAGTCAGCGGATATAAAGTGTTGGTTGTAATAAACCAATAGAGGAAAATAATAACCTTGCGGACTTTTTCTCGGGGTCCAGATTAAATCCCTCCTCGCCCGTCGACCCTCTATATAGCCGACTCGCACTTTGTGGGGAATCCGGTGGCGGCGGCGGCGTCTTCGGAATTAGTTTCTCTCTACGACGCGCGTGTATATATATATATATATGTGTAACGCGTAGACTCGACAGATGCTGCGCCGCAATTTTTTACACCCCCGCAAACACCTCGTCGTCGTCGTCCAACCGCGCGAAATAAGCTCTACGACAGTTTATGTACTGACTAATGGCGTTTTGTTTTTTTCCCCTCTGTTTCAGGTAAGACTACGCGACATTAATGATGACGTTATACGTAAAACGATCCACCTGTACGTGCCGCCGAGCAAAGCATGAGTATAGTGTTATACGAGGTGCGTGTGTTGTCCGACCGGACGAGAATCTACACAGGACGCGCGTCGTCATAGTACATACGTATTACGAGTGTTATTTCCAATGGCGATCCGATCGACGCGTTATCTCTGTTAGGCCGTATTAACGGGGGCGGATTTAGGCGATCGTATTTGGGCGCACGTATTGAATTGGATAAACATATAATTGATTTGATTTTACCTGTTTCTATATGGATGTTTGTATGTTGTCTGTACTGTCGTGACGACCCGATCGGTATTGTTCGTTAGATCGACGCTGAAAAAATGCCCCTGCGCCCCCTTCCTCCAACAAGTGCAATGGACGTCCTTATAGGCGTCCTGGGGTCGGCCGTCCGCGTCCGCAGATATCCGCCGCGTGCCAGCCAAGTGGAATGCGAAAATAACAGCGCGCGTGTTGATAAATCGGAAGGCCGTTGTAATATTACGCGCCGCTGACCGGAAGTCGATGACGGCGCCGCGCCGCGCCGCGCCGTCCGAATCGCCGGAAGTTCGAGTGGTCGACAGATTGTAGCCGAATCTGCGCAGACGGACGAGAAACGGATGCAATTCGTTCCGAATGTTGAAAATATTTTTGCACGAAACGCAATGATTCTTATCCAAACAGAGAGAACGAATAAAATACAGAATATACGGTCAGAATTACGACGTGTCGACGCGCTTTATGATTACCGTGAATTTATAACGTATAATATAATATATAATTATGATTCGTATCATCGAAAAATGCGCTCGGATACGGAGACGAATATTTACCGCGCTCGATCGTGTAGCGGCGACGACGACGTTTGAAATCTAAAACTTTGGCGGCCAAAACGATCAACGATTGTTCGTCTAACGTCTTGCGCGTATAAATTCACGATCCGGCGGAGCAGTCAATGATTTCTCGCAGAAGCGAGCCCGAACGAATTTCCGCCCGGGGCTCGCCCGCGAGGCATTCAATCCATTTTGCACCGCTCCCGCGTGAAATTTAGATCGCCGTTACCGCCCGGACCCGCGCCGTTTATTTCATAATATTTATATTTTATATTACAAAATCAATGCGTGCATATACACACTTTACCGTACGCGGTAAAACGTTCCCGCGCCGCGTGTTGTGCGGGACTTCATATATTATATACATAATACATAGGATCTATATATTATAGATACGCGTATGAGCTACATGAAATATTCAAGTTATTTAAATGTTCGGCTGAATAAAATATTTATGTACACACACACACACACACATATATATAACGGGACCGCGTAACATAATATTATTATTAGTATACCGCCCGTACAGATATATTGGATATATGGATTTGTTTTAGTTTTATTTTTTATAAATAATATAAAAACCAAATTAATAAAATTTAAAATAATGAGGTCCGGCGGCCTATACTCTCATATTATAATAACGACAGAGTATTTTATTAAACGTATTATATAAAATCATTTATTAAAAACTATTGACTATATGGGTATCTCTCTAATAATAAAAAATAAAAGGCCTTGCCCGGGAGTATTATGGTAAAAACTGTGTTCACTGTACAGTACTACCGGTTTTTGATTAAAAATTATCATCGGATATTAAAAAAAAAGGCACTGTTTTTTATTATATAATACCTTTTTATTTTTTCTATATTTTTTTTTTATTTTATTCATATTATTATTGCTAGTGTGACATTATAAATAGTTTTTAATAAATTATTTTATAAATGTTTATTTATTTTTTGATAATAGCCGGTTTTTTACTTAAAATACCAAATTATATATCAATAATCGTCACCCGCGTGTCTCGTCCGACTACGATTTCCGGCGTTTTATTTTTTATTCGTCGGCGATCGAAGGACATTTATCTGCTCTCTGTCCTCGAACATCCCGCGCGAAGGATCCGATTACAAACCGCTCTGCGCAGCGTGATGATGGTAATAATAAAATATTATCATTATTAAAATATACTGACGGTAAACGCGCCGCGATCGATTTCGAGACTCCGAACACAATAAAACAATTGTGTTATTCGAAAGCGACGGCGGCGCGGCGTCGCTATACCGATCCGAGTTGTCGTAAGCGCGGCGGACGCGCCTAAATTCGATTTCGTTTCGATCGAAACGAAAAGATAACAACGCGCTTTGCATAAAACCATATAACACGCCGCGGCTGCGTCGAGTCGACAACACACGAACAGATATTATTACGACGTAATTCAAGAACCCACTCTTTATAGACGACACGGTTTTAAAGAAAAAAAATTTACCTGGTGCTCTCTCTCTCTCTCCTTCTCCTTCTCCTTCTCTCTTGTACGATTGGGCGTGTTTATTCGCAGGACCGGCGAGAGTTATGGGTGACTTGAACGACTGCCCAGGGCGGTGGCACGAAAGCGTCCCCGCAAGCGGGATTCCGACTGGCCGAACTTCTGGACATCGAGTTCGTGGGTCGAACATTCGATTTCTTCTAACGTTTCGACTAGGTTTTTCTGACACCTACGCCGACTAATCACACCTATCTAATGAAATTTCAAACGTCATTCGCAGGATATATTTTTGAGCACGACCGTTTTTCACAATAATCCGATTCCGAAGCAAATCGTACCTGTGTTTGGGCTCGCGGATGAGACTCGCGCACGGCTTTGAATCGGTTCTCATTTCGTTTTCTTTTTTCATAAGTGCTATTTCTCGCGTCGACTACAGCTCGATCGGGTATCAGACGCTCTCGTCCCTATACTGCTTTGCGCCGCCACGCGAAGACGTGCACAACGGTATTATTATCGTTACAGCATAAATCGCCGATCGGCTGCGGATAAACGTTATTAATTTCCGACCACGGCCGCGAACGACGACGGTCGTAATAGTAATGATATTTTATTCATGAGCGTATTTTATATTATTTATATAATACAGGCGGTTTGGGCAGAGTCCGTGTTGTTATTCCGTACGTTCTAATAAATTGCACTATTCAACGATTACGCCGCCGCCGCCGTACCGCGAGTCGCATGGCCGGCGCGCGTGCGTTATTGCCTATTTCCATTTTTTTTTTTTCCCATCACGACTTCACCCCGTTCGCCATTTTCGGACTCGGCGCGCTCGCGCAAAACGCTAGTTCATTTTATTGTTCCGTATTCACGTCGTATTAGCGATTCCGCATGCAACCCTAAAAATCGTCGTCAGCCCGCATGAATCCCGCATACGCGACCCGTGAACTCTGCGCGATTTCCTACGACGACGACGGCGAACAATACGTTATATAATTTGAATAAACACGCGCGCTTAAACGCTATACTCTCGATATCCTATTCGTTCTCCGTAGTTTCCGATTCGGACCAATACAATTATTACAACGCGTTCGTCCGAACTCGTCGTCCGTCCGTCAAGAGCGATTGATTTCCCGGCGGGGCCAGACAAATCGGTATCACTGCGCGTATGGTTTCTCTCGTAACTATGGATAGACTTAGGTAGTTTATTTGATCGAAAAAATACACGCCCCTTCGTCCTTTTCCTTTGCCCCGTTCACGAGCGGAAGATTCGCCAACTCGGCGGCGTACATTTTTTTTTACGGTTTCTAAGGGGGCCGCCTGTCCGACGAATTATTTTCGTAGGCCATTCGTTCACAAATGCGACAATGACGGTGGCCATTAATTAGTTAAACATTTGAGTCGAGTTAAATCGTTACTTGTTATAAGTTTTCCACTTAATTAGCTGCTTAATTTATCAATTAGTTTCCCCGATTGCTCGAGCACAGTTTAATAATCGCCGCGTTTTAATTGCATAACTTTTTCCGGTTTAATTGAAATCAAAAATTTGTCTGATATTTTCATTCTTTATTTATTGAAATTCAAAATGTTTTCGGCCCGTAACGATGCCTTGTGCAATGTGTGCACGTTATTCGACGAACGTTCATCAATAACGACTCGTTATTACTTGAAAAAGTAAAAGTTTGGGCATTCCCCTTTTATGTAATCCACGAGCTAATATTCAAAACATAAAAAAACTTTTTTTCGATTATTATAGGTTTTCATTGTTGTCCGTTTTCACTTTGAATGTAGAGTAAAATTGTATACTTGCGTATCGTTCAATCGCTTAACTTGAATGTTATTACGTGTTGGAAATTACGACTCGACTCATAGGCGTCATTTCGGTGGCAGCGGAGGACGCGAGCTCCGCTTTTTCAAAAAACACCCGCCTACAAATACAGAAAAGTACATAATTATTTATTAATTAATGCGATTTTCGTCACCTCCGGGTACGCCGCAGCCTCCGTGGATGAGAGGAATCGTGAAAAAAAGAAGGATAAACTCCAAAGAACGTTCGCTGACGACGTTCGCGGCGCACATGTTGAAAACGCGCAGACGGGGCAGCGTTTCGTAACGTCAAAGCGCGCGTAAAAAAACGCTCGACAAGAACGCGATGTTATACGCCCGCACGCGCCGGTTGCTCGTGTGTGTGCTCATATTATTACGATACGGTCGTAACGTCCGGCCGTGACACATTGCGCGACGACGAAACGGCGGAAAAATTATTGTTATTATAATGCGCGCGGCGGCGGCGGTCGCCGGAGAAGTCGTGATCGCTTCGCCGATACGGTGCGAAACGGTAGAGAGAAAAAAAATAAATAACAAAATCGGTAATTTCGGGATCACGGCCACGAGATCACACAACAATAATAATAATATACGACGCATTCTTCGGCCCCTCGACGATTGTCTGTGTCGCAGTTATCAGTTGAATTGCGCTCTCGCCCACGACGAAGCACACATTATTATACAACACAACACAATACCATGTCGAGTGATATATATATACGAGTATATGTATGAAATACGTTATTATTTAACAATATTAATAATACGTGTTAAAGCGACGCGTGCGGCGACGTGGGCGTGATCGAAAACGGACAATAAAACCCGAACCTTAACGTTCGTCGCGCGCGATCATCCGTACGTACACGCGCGTGCGAAATAAACGGGGGCGATGACTCAGTGCTTCTTTTTTTTTGTAATTTATAACGCCAAAACGAGCGCGAAACAATAACATTATATAATCTTTAGGGTGTGGATGTCGCCCCCTCCCCCCAGAAAAAAACCCCGTCCGAACACTGATATCCGAATACCTTGAAAATTACGAATTCGAAAATATTTCGGTGAAACTCGACTCGCTCGTACACGTACTGCTCGGGAACCGGACGGGTTCGAAAATCCAATTATTTCCGCTGCGGCGTGTTTACTTGGTCCGAACGCGACTGCTTCCCACTCGACGGGGATCTCTCGTTCGTCAGTATCGTTGAAAATATCCCTAAAGTTTCGACGAACCATCTCGCGTCCTCTTTCTTCTCGACGACTTCCCCGGACGGTTTTCTCACCACGCCAGTTAGCAATAACTGCCATATTGTTAAACAATGTTAAAACATCCGCGTCGGTCGAATAAAAAATAGATACTACAGAGTGACTGTTAAATGTATCGCTCCCTACATGATGGCGTTTTCTTAGCCGCTCTACTTTGTATATTTACTATTATTACCTACGATTTGTGAATAAAAACCATCAAATCTGACGGTTAAAAAATTAAAAACTATTATTACTATAATATCTCGTGTCATTAAAAACGCGCGTTCGTCCAATAATAATATACGTCGTCGTAGTGTTCTCGCGCGCGCGTTAGGTGTTTTTTTTTTTTTTTTCCCCCCCTTTTCGTTTTATTCGTAGTTTTTTTCGTTTTTGTCGTATTCTCTTAACGACGTAATAAACTGAGGAATAACGAACTATAACGGCGACGGTGCCCGGTAACGGACCATTTGTTCGAAAACTCATCTGGCGAGCCTTCGGGACCGCGCCGCGCGTCGTCCGCGGGAGAGGGCAAGGGCGCGAAAACTTTCGGATTTCGTTGCCGCGCCGTCGATATATATATATATATTATAATAATATTATACGCGTGTCGTTCGAATTTCGAAACCGACGACGATTTGGTCCGCGGCGGGCGAAAAATCATTAGCCGGAGTTTTCGTTTTTCTCGATAAAACCGTATTATATTCTTTGCAATAGTAATAATAATATGTATTGCCCGTAAAGTTTCGCAACGCGGCGGCAATAAAACGTTATGGAGCGAAAACAATTATTATTACTATTATTATTTACGGTCGCCGATACAATAAACGACGACGACGACGACGACGACGACGACGACGCGGCTCCGCGCGTAAAAGCAATCGAAATAATAATACGGCGTACCTATTGATGACTAAAAATCAAATCCTTGCCGAAAAGGATACGCGACGTTTAACATTTCGTCCGCCGTGCGAGTGGTTGTCACGAGATTATGATTTCAAACGTGGGTTTTATTGTCGATTGAAACACTATACCGACACGTTCGGGGGCGTGAACACACACTATACGCGAAAACGGCGATCAAAGACAATAATAATAGTAATAATAACGATTATGAATCGATTTTTCCGCAGACGCCGGAAAACGGTGACGTGCGCGATGCTCATAAAACGCGCGTGATCGTTATCGATTGTGTCACCGAGATTTCGCGACATACTGTTTATACGTGATTAATTAACATTAGGGAACGGACGTCGTTATCGCGTGTATTTATCAGAACAAACCATCTGATAAGTATGACGTGCACGATTTTCGAATTAAAAAAAAAAAACGATTTTTTTTTTTTTTTTTTTTTGCATACGTTTATGATTGTACAGAGTGCACATTTTTGTTTTCGGTCTGTATATATTATATTTTCACCGTGATCGCGTAAAACCGTGTTTTAGAAAAACAAAACAAAAAACATTAGCGAAAACCCGGTATTCATTCGACGAAAACGCGTTTTCGGCCGAGATGGTAGAAAATAACTAGCGAACGACACTGAAATTGAATAATTTTAAACGCGTCTAGTAACGTCTCTTTTGCCTGTGCGAACGCGGTGAAATTTTCATATGATAAACGCTCGTTGTGCAGTTCTCAGGGGCGTATTTAGGCATAGGCCCTATAGGCCCGTGCCTAGAGCGGCAACATTTGGAGGGCGGCAAATTTTAACGATATTTTTTTACAAAATTACAATAAATATTTTTCATTTGATGAAATCAAATTTTACTAATTTTTTGTTCGCACAAAATTAAACATCTATCTACATGTATTATATTACTATATTATACAAATACGAAACACAGTACGAGCACATAGATAACAAAACATACGCGCATTCAATGCGGGTTCGGTAAAGACAGACAGACAAACAGCATAGTTTATAGTTAGATAATGACAGGGAAATACCCGCTTATCGTTATGAAGCCGCCCGTCTTTAACTTTTATTCCAATGCTTTTAATAATAACATTCAATTTTATATAAACTAGTTAAATATGTTTTAAAAATAATTTTAGGAAGGATGGAGGGGGGAGGCGGCAAATTGGAAAGTGCCTATAGGCGGAAAAACCTTAAAATACGCCACTGGCAGTTCTCGTCGTGATATTTTTCAAAGCGTGTTTTCCGCGCGTATAAATCCGTTGCTCGATATCATCGGACGTAAAAAAAAAATATGATATCGACGTACGCCCGTTATAATTAATATCGTCGTCCTCGAGGTGAAAACGTAAAATCGCACAAAAAGGAGAAACAACAGCAACGACAAGGCGAAGTTTGGATCCGAGCCCCATGCCCCCCCCTCCTCCGTCGGCCGCCCGCGCCGAACAACGGACGACCGTTCCGCAACAATTCATCGTGCACACACACACACACACACAACAGACGAATTTCCATAATATTGATAATGCGCGATTGTCGGAATACTAATTATTATTCAATGAAATATACATATTCGATTAGAATTAATTTATCAGCCTTACGTGTATGAATAATAAAGCTCGATTTACAATTACGATTGAGAACGGCGAGTTTGAATAATGCACGACCGCACGGCATCAACTATATACGTACGCGCGTTACTACACGACGATGATATGGTGTCGTGTTCGACTCGTACCTAAACTCTCCGGTACCTGCGCCGACGGATTAGGTATCCCGTCCATACATTACATATATTTATGTTACGGTGAAAGATGAATATTGGTCAATGTCGTCGTTCTCCGGTGAATGACGTCTTTTACCAAAATAATTCGATTATGTAGGTAAATGATGTAAAAAACCAGATTTTAAATTCAAATGTACATCTTTCGCCGGTGTTCAATTTGCGCTCTTGAATTAAATGCGGAATGTAGAATTGGTTTTGTCACAAGCCCTCTTTTTGGATTTGATTGTTTTACTTGACAATTACTGCATAAACCTAAATATGCCATAACTGCCTCCGTTGTCACATTACGATATTTTGTTTTTAACACAGCCATCATCCTATTTCTACCAACATGCCCTACTGTTAAAAGCTTATTCGGCACTTGCACGCTTATCGCTGATCGTTCACACCGACATAAAAGTATTGAACATCATTCGCCAATTAAACTGGGGATTGACGACAATAACCGGGGAATGTCTGCATTTACAACATTTACCAATTTTTAGGTGAATGATGTCATTTACCGGGGAATGACGTCTTTTACCACGTTTACATCATTCACCGTAACATATATACGTATATGATATAACGTACGAGTGCGAATAATTTGCGCGCTCGTGTACGTTTTCCGAGTCGATTGGAAACGTCGTCGGCCCAACCAACGGTAAAATATCGGACGGCTGTTATATTATTATAGCGATTATATTCTGGAGACCCGAATTTCCGATTTTTCCGACATTTTTCCCAGTCTCGCGGCGTCTCGTCGTCCGTAGATTCAGAGAGCGATTATCCCGTTCGATCGTGATTCCAAACTAATGTGTCTCGACCTCATATGCGTATACAGTTCGACGGTATTCCAAAGAACGAAAAATCTTCACTATCTGCGCGGTCTTTTTACGTTTTTCGACTCATCATAATATTTATACCGACTCGTCGTGGCTTCCTGCAGATCTGTACGGCGTTTATGCCCGAAAACACCGTCGCTCTGTACATTTTCAAATTATTACCCTTCGATCGACAACAAATTGTTTTCAGTCCGAAACTAAACCCTACGTGGGGGGTGGGAGGTCGAGATTCGGACCTCCTGAGACTTTATTTACAGTTAAAAAAGCCACGATTACGAGTCGTATTCTTCTATAATGTTCGGAATGTTTTTCAAGAGTTTTCTTATTTATTTATTTGTATTTTTGTGCTCGTGATAAGACGATTCGATTTAAAAACTGGTCCGACTTTCGTTTCGATCGATACACGTTTCGATTATAGTCGCATCATGTGTCGAGACTTTTTTTTTTTTAGGTCATCGACATCCCATCTCCGTAACGGTATTTAATCGAAACGTATCACTGTAATATACGTATATAATATATTATATTGATAAATATCGTCGAAAAATATACGACGGAGAAGATTAAAAACTGTAAATTAATCGCGTGTGTAGTATATATATATACGTATATAGCGATTGACGTGTCCCTGTCTTGACGGTTCGAATCGATCGGTCATTTATCAACAGATTTCCTTTAATTTATCGTCTTCTCGCTTCCGCTGCGGAAATCGACGCTGAACATATATTTATATACGAAACCGCAAACGATTAATATAATGAATAATTACGTCGTCGGTCGCACACATATGTGCGAGGTTAAAAAAAAAAAAAAAACTTTGTGAAAACCGTTTGTGCACGAGAGAGAGAGAGAGAGCGCGCGCGCGTGTGACTGTATTATAATGTGTATAATATGTTGACTGTCGAGATTAAAAATAAAAAAAAAGTTTTCCGACAAAAGTAAGGGTAAAATTATTACTATTATTATTACGTATTATTACGTTGGCCGAGGCCGCCGACCTTTTATATTATAAGACCTAAAACGTTTGTTTAATAATTACTGCATGTTTGTTCTAGTTTTTCCGGGCGCCGCCGCCGCGCACGTGTTACATCAAATAATAATAATATATTTATAGTATTTATACCGCAAATTATACGTATTCGTATTACACGCACGCGGCAGGAGGAGGCGCCTACCTGCTTATTAAACGAATGTTATAATTATTATCCGAGATCGACCCACTATACTGTGCTCGCCGTGTCGTACACGATTTACCGCCGAGGTTTAAACGATAGTAAATTACGCTGACGGGGGGTAGGAGGAGGAGGAGGAGGAGGAGGAACGCGAGGACCCGGCGGAAAGGAACGTCGACAGACCAATACGTTTTAATATTCTTCGGGTCCAGAGTCGACGCCGCGCGGGGCCAAAAGTATTGACCGGGTAGAAATTTTAAAAAGTCGTGTGCAATGTAAAAATTACTTTTATTTTATTTTTCTTTTGCGTAACTTTAATGCGCGTCCCGTTTCGCGCTCACGATAATCTCGAATGATATTTGATCGTGACGAGCTACGAGGAATTCGTAATTCGTATATTGTTCGGAGTGTCGGAGAAATGATTACGCAAAAATTAAACACCGAACGTACCTACGGCACGCGCGTTACAATAATTAAATAAATCTATTCGAAATCGCAATAACGACAGAGTTCGTCGACGGATTTCGAACTTATATCTCTAAACGGACCCGTTTTAAACGCGACGACGACGACGACGGCGACCGATTAGAAAAACTTTGATGACTATATTGATGATTTCGACTAGACTTTTTTCGCATAGACCCGCGGGCGAACGACTAGCAGTTCTCCGATTAGTTCTCGACTAGGCGCGGCGACGACGCGACGGTCGCAGTTTCCATCTATCCGCGAGCATTCGAGTCGATTGATAAATCGTCGACGACCGCCTTTCGGGTTAAAAAGTCAAAAGAAATTAACTCTCTCGGACGATCGTCGACGCCGCCGCCCACCGTCGTATTCCCGCGTACAAACAACAACAACAACAACAATGAAAACGACGACGAAACAATAACGACCCGTGTCGCCTCACTATCTCTCCTCTGTTTATCGACACAACGCTTACGTTAATATTACGACGATAGCTGCGGTATTAATTATTTATTTTCGTTTCCAATCCGATATGGAATCGCTACAGCCGCCCACGGAGGCGCAATATAATCATACGGTTGCCGGGGAACGCACGAAACGCTAATTAATTTAATGCTCGTACTGTATTATGCATGCGGGAGGACGTTAAAGTATATAAATACACTATTCTGGTGTGCACTTCGTGTGTGTGTGTGTGTGTGTATCGGATACGTGTAATTGTTTAAATAATTTATCAGGGGAAAAGTCGACGGATAAATAAAAGAAAAAATAAAAAAATAAAATAAAAAACGACTAGGTACGACGTTACGACGACGACGACGACGACGGCGAAGACGAAGAGACGTGACCGCGTTCGAAAAATATAGATAAAAAAAAAATAAATAAAAAAATATCACTTCGCTCAAACACGCCAGTCGATGACGCGAAACGACCACGATCGCGGTCTCGCGCTGAAAACTTCGTGCGGCGATATCATAATAATTATGGCTCGGATTTAAACGCCCTAAAAATGTCGAAAAACGCATTCACGACCTCTACGAATTCTAAAACTCTATTGAAACAGTTCCCCTTACAACATTATATCGTTAATTATAATTAAAAATTGTATTTTTAAAAATACACAGAATATATTATATAAACACAGACCCACGGTGTTTATGGATAAATTAATTGATAATATTATTCGATTTACTAAATTTTTATTATATCGCTATTCGATAATATAGGATAATATAGGTTGAAAATGTCCTTAAACGTCGAAAAAATACGAAAAATGCCCCAAAAAAAGTTCGTTATTAGAACAGCGCGAAACACGTTTGTATCTTGGATGACATCGTGTCGATCGTTCTAGAAGAAAGATGCGAACGCATCGAGCACTAATCATAATATTATTATGCGCGCGTGTGTTTATTGACTTATTGCTCGCGAGCGGACCGACGACGACGACGAACGATGCGTCAGCCGTCGCCGCCGTTCCGGTGCGCCGGACGCGTACCTAATTATCGTCGGTCGTTACGAATATTATTATTATACGATCTCGTTTTATTTCCCCCCCCCCCTGGCCGTGCGATATCTTCGTTATTATTCGCTCACCGTTTTAACGATCGTTTTGTTCGGGACGGAAGAAAAAATAGAAATAAACAAAAACTATTCGCAAGACGCAAGAACACGTTGATTACGTTCGTTTTTCCGACCGATTTCCGTGACGGAAACGAACGCGCGACTCGAGCGCGCGTCGACTGCGGAATCCGAGATTCGACCTAATGATTCGCGAATTTCAAATTTTTATAGACCAGTTGTTAACACTCGCGTAACAGGACACAGGACGAAGTATATATATATACAGTAGACTCTCGATAATTCGAAGATGACGGGACTGTTGAAAAACTTCGAATTACACAGAGTTATGAAAAAAAATTTGTTTTTTATTATTGTGCATATTAATTATTTTAGTAAATTAGGTGGTACATATTAGAGTTATTTATTGTTTTTAAATTTTAAATTAAACTATATGTGTATGTAATAATAATTATACTATTTAAATTAAACAGCGATTAAATATATTGGTGAATATATACTTCGAATTACCGAGTGTACTCGAATGAATGGTTTTTATTCGAATTACCGCGAGATTTTCAAGAGCACGAGCATTTACGAGTACTTTGAATTACCGAACGTTTCGAATTATCAAAGGTTTGAATTATCGAGAGTCGACGAGAGATTATGATTTCGCGTCATTCCTATACATTACGAGCATTCGAACAATCGACGTCTTTCGATCGAGCCCAGAGTCTAAAAAAATAAATAAATATCGGTTTTTTGTTTCGGTTCTCTTAAACGGTGGTTTTTCTCGAGATATAATAATATTACAAAAGTCGACGTGTCTGAGACGAAACGTCGTCGTCGCGCTCATTAAGTCGCCGAAATCGATCG
This sequence comes from Drepanosiphum platanoidis, assembly GCA_948098885.1. Lineage (NCBI taxonomy): Eukaryota > Metazoa > Arthropoda > Insecta > Hemiptera > Aphididae > Drepanosiphum > Drepanosiphum platanoidis. Next base: position 7,930,151 of record OX402538.1, on the reverse strand, counting down.
TAAAAAAAAAAAAATCCTTTTCCCACGACCGAACGGTTTTCGAAAACGGTCGATACGCGATTGATGTTCCGCGACGATGACGTTTCTAGAGAAATCGAAACGAGACGTCCGGAGAGATTCGCGAACGTTCAAAGGGATTCCGGTTCCAAAACCGATCCCAGGATCCACACGCGTCATCGTACCGTTTCCCAAACGTCGACATTTCGTACACGCATAAAAATAAACGCACGCACGCCGTGTGCTCGGCGACTACTAATGCGACACCGGATCGAAAACATATCTACACGCGTTATTCTCCACGACGACGAGTGTATTCGTACACAAACATAATAATATTATTATGCGCGCGTTCTATTGTCACGCGCGCGCGCATTGTACGGTCCGCAGTACACGTTTCGTTACTATAAATGCGATAGACGCTCGTTCGCGACGGGAAATCGCTCGGGACGCGGATTACTAATTGCCTCGTTGTCTAGGTCAGAACGTTGTTGGTTTTTCAATAGAGTCGTAAGCTACAACTACAACGGGCAGCACGTCGGCTATTCGACCGTGGACATTTAACAGCGGCGGCGTTGCGCCTTTATCAGGGTTTTAAATCGTGGCGCTTGATCAAATCAAACCTATTATATTATTTAGTAAAAAAAAATATCAAAACTCACCGGACTTTGTCGTTTTTGTTGTGTACATTTGAGTATGTATTAGGATGTGTCGGTTTTACTATGATTATGACGTGTTTTGTTCGTCTGACATCACGTTTTCGACGAGAAGAGTTTGCCCCGTTTTCGATGAAATCTTTAGATTTTCGTCATCTCCTTCGTTCAGAAGCGTTTTTCTAAAACAACGATACGTAATCAAGCTTAAAGGTTTTTGAAACAAATTCATTGATAAACAATATACGGTCAACTGGATGTCATTTTCGAAGATAAAAACCAATGCGTCAACTGCCGTCGAAATTGGGGAGCGTGCAGGGCAAGAATAATGCCGAAAAAAATGTAACGATTGGGAAGATCGTTTTAGTATTGAAACCACCGGAAATTGACATGTTCATAACCGATCAGAGCCATATTATTATTGCTCAACGTGTATCCTCGAAGTTGCGCGAGGCGGTCTCGCGGGAAAAAATGTCGATTTATCCGTCGGAGTTTACGTCACTTTTTACAGACAAGAAAAACAATAATACAATGAACCACCAACAGTTTCCGAAGAAAACCGAAAAAATCTATCTATAATTTATAAGTCGGATTATGTCGACATTTTCCAACGAGTTTTGTTTTTTTTTCACAATACCGACGATTGAACCACTCCGACACGCCGAAAGCAAGAGAAGGCGCGACGGATTTTATTTGTCAGTTCACGTCGTCGTCGGTCGATCGTTTCGATAATCGCGTCGACTTGGAAGATAAATAAATGATCACGGACGTCATCCGTGCGTCGCGAATCCTTCGGATCGAATTACTTCTGGTCGTCGCGGTGGAAAAACGTCTGCGGAACACTGGGTTAGAGTGCGCAATAAACTCGCGGCAACTGCGCGATTAATGGGCAGTGAGGGGTTTAAGCGCCGCACCCGCGGATTCGAAATTTACCCTCTCTCCCCCGTCACTGTTCGTCTGATCGGGAAATTTAAAAAAACCGCATATTATACTGATTTCGAGTCGAACACACGTCGATAAATCCGCGGACCCGTCGCTGCGGCCGCGTGAGAAAACGATCGCGCGGTCGGAAAACGCGGGCGCATCGACGGCGGACCGCGCCAAACGTTCGGTCGAATATACATTACGTCCTCTGATAAATCTTTGAACGCGAAACTGCCGGTCCAGGGGCACCGGGAGCGTGTAATTATTACGATTTATCGCTGCGGGATACGTTCTTGGAAAACGATAAAAAACCCAGAGCGAACACAATAAAATAACGCGGGCGCGAGCGCGCGCGCGCGAGTTACGATAATAAGAAGCCCGGAGTGCTGCGGCGCGCTGCGTCCGCGGAACGATAAAAATAAATAAAAACCGATAGGGTTTTCGGAGACTAAACGAACGTATATTATTATCGTAACGACGACGGACGGGAGAGAAAACGAGAACGAAAGGGAGACAGAGAGAGAGAGAGAGCTGGTTTTTGTTTGAGATCGAATTACGTCTGGTATGATCGAGATCGTTACGCGGCATTCTCTTAAATTACCGAACGAAATGAAAAACACACGAGAAATATAAGGATAAACGAGCGTTATTGTGCAAATCCGCGGTACGAGATATCATGCATGACGGTCCTGCGCCCAATCGACACGACGACGTTCGCGAAAGGATAATATTATTCTCCGGCGGCGCATAGCTGCGCGACACAGTAATCTCGCGAACAAAGTCTCTCGGTCGACAATGATTTTTCAATAATAATCGTCGAAACACTTGACCCGCGACGGAAGTGCGACGGCGGCGCAACGATAATTATTATTATTATTGTCGTCAAACGCGTTCGGTTAACGCGCGCGAGCGTACCTGCGACCATTACAACGCGTATAATAATTCAATCGTGTAAAAATAATGATTCGAAACAGTCTGAGAGAAAATATTTATCTATTATTATCGAATAATAATATCGATCGACGTGTTGTATTGATGCGTGTCGATTTCATCTGATCGATGAAATTAAAACTCGCGCACAAGTCGCAATGGGAGATTTTAGAAAAAAATTAATATCTCAATAAAATATCCGTTTTTCTGTGTAACGAAACGACTCCACGGCGCGGCGGTGCAAATTAATATATTATTATGTCATAATTAGGGATGAGAAGTTATAGGATTCGCATATTTTTTTCTGTATCTTCGATTTATAGCTAGGTGAGCTAAAAATCTGTTCTATAACCTAATGAATTGAAATTTGGTATTTAAATTTTGCATATTTTTGCATATATTGGTAGTTTTCTTAAAAGTTGCGTATTCATGTTTTTTTTTGTGCATAAAAATGCATATTTAGTAAAATTATGTGCATTTTAATACAATTGACATGAAAAATTTATTATTTTATGGAATTTTAAATGTTTGTAGTCAATAATCAATAAAATAAAAATGCAGGTGGCAAATATTTTGACAATTATAGAATTGTCAATGTAAAATATAACATGTAAAATAATTATTAAATATATTACAAAACTTATAAATTTTTATTTTTATTTTTTTAGATTAAATCACCTGACTATCAATATAATATTATAATCAATACACCTACCAATCATTTATCATCTCATATTTATACCTAGTATTAATTTTTTATCACTCAGTTAAAAATTATTTATATTTTAATAGAATCAAATTTAACGAAATATTATTTATATTAATTTATTGTAAACATGTTTTTTATTTATAGAAAAAATTGCATATTATAATATATTTTTTGCATATTTTCATATTTTTGATGCATACGAGTATATCATAATTTTTCCTTGCATATTTGCATGCGTATTTTGTCTATTTTAGCTCCTATAACTTCTCATCCCTAGTCATAATAGTGTAATTACGGTGTCGGCGAACCGGGAAAGCGCGGTCGATAGTAATGACGACGACGGATTATATTTTCTTTCGTAACTCGCGGTCCGTCCGTGCGCGCGGTTAGAGGTACCCTACGCCGGAAAAACGAACGAAAAGAAAGAGAAAAAAAACATAAAAAATGTGATCTCTCGCGGTTGACGCGTGCTCTTATTTCCGTACGCCGTATTCGAATCGAATGTCACGACAACAGATTGTGTGAAAATACGAAAATATTTCAAACGAATCGCGCACATAATACTGTTATTGTTTTTCTCGGTATATCATCCGCGCGGTGCGCGTCGCGCTCGCGTGCATCATCTCTTTTTACTTTCTACACGCGCGAGAAGAGGAGAAAAGAGAAAAAAAATAAAACGCGCGTGCATTATGAAAACATATAGGGTTTTGCACGGTGACCCATTTTTTTCCGTTTCAAACGCAGTCGCTTTTTCATAATAATACACGTCCCGTACACACGGGGTCGGCGAAATAAAAATATATCGCGGCGAAAACGTCAGAGACGGAAAGAGCTGAAAAGACGTTACACGCACCGCCGTAAAACTCGATGCATACATTATAATATTATCGTTTATAATTTATAATGTCCGTTGTCTTCTGCGCGGCGGAAAACCGACGACAACGATGCGCCGTCATTACGTATGTATTTAGAGCGGAGGCGACTCACGATTTCGGAGACCGATTAACGCGCAACACAATATTATTATTCTTGTCTCGTTCTATCGGAAAACCGTAGTGTATCGCGCAGTCGTTATTGTTTGAACCTCGCGACCGTCTGGCTGCCCGGGATTTTATAGCATTGAAAATTACTCAAACATGCGCTCTAATATTATTATAGTATAATATATGATTCGAAAACGATACGATCCGAAATACAACAATAATTACTGTCGATTTAAGTATATTATCATAGTCTACGATAGTTTGATGCAAACCCGAAAATAGATACATCTACGAAAATGTTAAACTCCAAGTGCTGCAGACCGAATTTAAAATCGCTTCGGACTAAAATAATGGATTCGCCCCCGAGAGTGAAAAAAATCAAATCGTAATTTATTTATTTGCACGACCAAGTAACAGAGCGTTACTATGTTTCGAAAATCGAACTATATAATATTATATTAATGTTTTGTCGTTTCGGTAATACGCGCGCATTAGTATAGTTGACCTACGATTTAGAACGAAAAGGTGCGAAATCCACGTGACTCAAACACGCGAATAACAAGTGCGAAACCAACTAAAAAAGCTGAAACGCGCACTCCAGAGAACGACGTCATAGGCACGATATGAAATATCGCGTTTTAATTTATCGCGAAACAAAATTGCATCCCATTCGTGCAGTGTTTCCGCGAAAACAATATTATGTAACAGTGCTATAAAATCCTAGCCTCGTTTGTGACGAATGGCCTCGGATTTCAACGCGTTTTCGCCCGAAACTCTCGACGCACGATACGTTTTTCCGGGACGTCGAGCCTCGAGCTCACGCGCCGCGTTACAAAATCGAAATTTTACGAATTATTTCTCGGCGTTTGAAAAAAATAAAAACTCGACCTCCAGGTACCGCGTACAGGTCATGGAAAGACCAAACGAGCGGTCGGATTTCTCTCGGTTCGTCGACTTTTATCCTGGGCGTGAGAAACCGAGAGGAATAATAAATAAATATCGCTGTGGAAACGCGACCGCGTCGTCGTCGATCCGCGAGAAACCGCATCCGACGACATCGGGGGAGGACGACCGTCGCGAAACGTCGACGATTTCGGTCGCGAAACGACGCGAGTGTTGGTAACGGCGGTTATTATTTATCGACGATTTTCCCGGTCGACGTCCGATGTCGATGCGCCAAACTATCCTATCCGCGGTGCACGACCGAAACGTATAATTTCTTCTAACGTGCGTTAGAAAGTCGAACGGTAGAAGAAGAAAAAAAAAAAAACGTTTCCGCGAATCGTTTGAAAGCGGCCCCTCTCTCGTCCTCTCGCTCAACTGAAAAACAAACTCGTCGGGATCAGCCGCTAATCTGTACTAGAAAAACACCGCGATTTGTATTACGTTCGAGTACCTCGTATAAATATTATAATACCTACACGCGAGATCTCGGTTTCTTTGCCTCCCCTCTCGTAATACTATTACCGTCGTCGTCGGCCGGGCCGGGGCGAGGCGGGGCGGGGCGGATTGGAATTATTATTATTATAATAATATGCGACGGCAACTGCGGCAGCCACGCGTGCACTGTTTATACGGGGTGTCTCGCGCGCCGAGATCCGACCGCGAACACGATAAAACGTATTTATTAGTGTCGCGTTTATGCGTCGTTTCTCTTTTCTCGAAACAATCGTCGTGATAATATTGTTTCCGGGACGGAACGAGCGGGTTTTTAAATAGATTTCAACCGGATGTGCCGGCGTACGAGGAGAGCTGGAAACGTAAAGTCTCATTGTGATATTGAAAAAACTAGGGGAGAAACGAAACAAATAGATTTTGCCATTTTCCGAGTGCGGTTTTCACGAAGATTTCGGAGCCGGAACGTGTGTGAACATTTCAGCGTTTGTCTCGTTCGACAATGATTCGCTATCATCTACGTATATACGTTGCCTACAATAAAATCGAAACTTTCGAATCGAACGCCACAATTTATAGTTCGTCGAATAAAATAATCGTGTCTGGTTATTGCTCGCGACGACGACGGCGCAGTGGTGAGACTCGGACTTTGAAAAAAAATATCGAATTTTTTGAATAATCTCTCTAGTTTTTCGTTGAAATAAAGAAATGAAACAGCAAAGCTGCCGGAAAAACAACTAAACATTATTGAACGGAAATGAAGATATTACACGTTTGTCAGATGTCCGCGGCGGGACACCCTGTATACCTATAGTTGCGAACGACGACGGCGGGTTCACACTCGAACGACTATGAAAATGTCTTCCAGTAGAACGACTCGGGCGAAGCGTCGTCGTCGTCGTCGGCTGTGGCGGAAGGTTTTCTGCGGTTATATCGTCGACGTCTGTGCTCCGTGTGTATAATATATATAAGTATATATTATATATATATATATATAAAGGGGCGACTCGGCGACGCCTGGCACGTCAACCGGCTGCAGTGGCGGGCGAAAAGTTTACGTTTAATAATAATAATAATAATAATAATAATAATACCGCCCGAGGCCGGGTGTACTGGAGCGTTTTGCCGGGGATTTATATATATATATATATGTATACATACATGGGTGTGTACAATGTACGTCGTCCTCCGAGACGCGATTCAGGACACGTCGTCGTCGGAATAGTGTTTAAGGAAACCCGGAACTATCCTCCCTCTCGACCGTACCGACGCACATCCCCCCCCTCCCCGTCGTAAGTCGTCTCAGACTCTCACGTCCCTCTGCGCGCGTGTAAACTCGATCCGAATATTATCCTTTTTCTTCTTAGGCCGAAAACCTACGGCGGCGGCGAGGCGGTTTCGCGAAGCAGTGCCGAGCGTTCCGAGTATGATGTACTCCGGGGGGCCGGACTGCTGTGCGACAAAAAACTCGGACCGAGAACATAAAAAAAGACCGTCACAGAATGTGTGAGAAAAAAAAACCGAATAGAGTACGAGACGCGGGTCAGAACGGGTGAACAACACTACTGGGGAGAATAGAAGTCCATTTTGAATTCGATACCGGACGGGTGGGTCTGATCTCCGTTTGAAATACGAATAAGTCGAAATCAAAATCGAAAAAAGTGAAAATTTCCAAGCTCTGTGATTATTATATTTTTTAAATTACGATGAAAATATCAGAGTTAGATTTTGCCGAAAGCCGGTTATTTTTTCTCGACTATTTGAAAAACTGCGAGAGTGCATTTCAAAATCAACCCCCTTCCCAAGTATACACTTTGGTTTACTACCAGAGATCACGCGTGAAGTCGAAAACCGGACCAATACTTCTAAAAAAAAAGTGATGACAACGAACTCGCCCAACTCAGATTCCTTTTGAGCCTATCCGATACGAAAAGTTGTAATATCATTGTTATTTATTTAGATTACATATTATTATCCGACTACTGATGAGGCAGTCAGAATAATAAACAATGATTGACTATATCATTTTATAATATCATAACAAATACGTTCGACTCTAAGAAAGATACGAGATGCTCGTCTATTATACATCATGTTTATTCTCAGATGTAGAAAACAGAAATGAATAAAAATATAAAACAGGAGAACGCGTATAAAAGTGCTCCTCTCCTCCCACTCCATAAAATGAAAATAAAAATAAACCCGGGCCACGGGCCTACGATTTACCTACGAATGACCCGCCGAGTAGTCGTCGTGATGAAATAAAAAATAAATCGTTTTCGATATTTTGTTCGTCCTACACGCGTTGTATTCTTTTTGCTCGCGCGAAACGACGCGGCGGCGGCGGCGTCGCGAAGTGGCGCGTTATAAACGACCCGTACGTATACGATTTCAATAATAATAATAACAACGCGCGCGCGCGCGCGGGGGAAACGCATTCGGCGAAAATATTAAAATAAAAGCCCTCGAGATTACCCCCGCGGAGAGAGCGCGCGTATAAATTATGTGGAAATATGCGCGCGTTGAAAAACTTGGCCCCAGATGTTACTGCAGCCGCTGCGCGTTCCTGCCGAACGAATAGCTGCTCTACCTGTCAAGTATTAAATTATGTCTCGGGAGCCGGTGGCTGGGATGTTATTAATAATTATTGCCGCGGCGGCCGAATCTCTAATAACGACGGCGGCGGCGGCGGCGGCGGCGGCGACGACGACGACAATAATAATAAAACGGAAAAAATACGTTCGCGCGACGCGACGTTTCACGTTTTCGTCGGTAAAAATACCGAAACTCGACCCTATTGCAATGGCGTCGACGCGACGACGCGTTCCTCGATAAAACCGTCGATGAAAGTGAAGTGAAAAAGAAAAAAAAAGAAAAGAAGCGCTCATCGTTCTCGTTATTTGACCGTGATTGTATTAAAAAGATAAAAATTAATTTAGAAATATGCGAATGAATATTTCGCGCGTCCGAAGAGTACCTACTACAACAAATCTATAAAAGCCAAAGTACACGTCGCAATAGCTGCGATAGCTGATCGCCGCGGCTTTGAATAACATTACCGTTTAAATCGAATTTTCGTCCGTCCGATATTATACGGCGGCGTCGCGTTGTCAACCGTTTATTTCTATGACAACGTGGAAACAAGTTTCCGCCGCGCGAGAACCGTATAATGTCACGACGGCTATAATAATAATAACAGTAGTAATATCATACCGACGACGACGTACGTTCCTCCGTACGTTGTTATTACGGCGCAGATATCGTACGCGGGGACGATAAAAGTCGTTTCGTTTATTTTAGGGTATATATTATTTTCGTTTATTCTCGCGCCGATGACGTCGGAGAAACTTTGGAAAGTAACGCGCGCGCGGGCCGCCCAGACTACATTAGAATAATATACGCGTAAAGGTATTTATTTTTAAACGCGTAAAAGACTGTAATAAACGACTTCGCTTCGTCCCGGGCGCGCCGCAGTCGTTTCGAAATCTCGCGAGGCGAATGTGCCGAAACGCGACGGATAACCTATTGTTATTGCGTATCGATACACAACAGAGAGGCGATTTCGGGGGCGAGTTCTCGGGAACTTACCTTTTTTTTTTATTATTATTTCCTATTTTTCTTCCGACCCGTAGACGAACCTTGAAATCGCGGTTGTTAGCCCACTCTTCTCTCATAACCAAGAAACTCTTCTATCGAAACCACGGACATCGCGAAGCGAGACCGGACGCGATAATGGCAAAACTAATACGCGCAGAGCCGGGGACAGAATTGCAGCTCGCTATTTCGTCCGACGACGGAAACGATTGTTATTTCGTAGTAGAGATTAAAACGTGACGTTTTTCGACCACAGCGAAAATCCCGAGACGGTGAAATCAAAGTGTGGACATTTATATCCGAAAAGGGTTGAGGACGAGCGGTTAAAACGAAAATAGAAACCGAGTTTAGAGAAAAACGGAGTGATTGTAAAACTAATAGGTCGTCCTGAATTTTAAAGAATTATCCAGAGATTTGATATAGTCAATAACTACGAGTATGTGAACATAATATATATTCGACGATAACAACGGTTAGTAATAATAATCACCGCGCTTGAGAAACGTCTTGTTGTACACGACCATTTTATTTAAGGGTAAAAATTTCATTATTTTCCTAGTGGGAAAATAATGAAAAACAAAATCAAATATGTAGACACTGCACAAAGTGTAATTTTGTCGTGAAAATATGTCATATTATTGATATTAAGATTAATTGAGATCGTTTTAAAATTCAAATTGAAATTTATTAAATCGCGTTTGTTATTGCTGTATTTCATACGATCGATATTAAATTCTCAATGTGCATATAAAAATGCCATAGTTCGGTTGTTTCGAGTAGATATTATACGCGTGCATATTTCCCACATTTTCAGCGCAATAAGTCCCGAAACCCATTTATGACGACGACAAACAAAGTACGAAAACACGTGAAAACCCTTCGGAAAATTCGCTCGGCTGCCGCGGGGGTCCCGCGAGCAAAAACTGCGATCCGCCGTGTGATCCACCGCCCCGACGACGCCCTCCTCCACTACGTATATAATATTGTAATATTTTAGCGCTCGGCCGAGGCCGCGATATTATATACTTGTTGAACACATTCGTACGTACAGTTTAACAATAATTATTAATTATCGTTCACGTCGGACGGCGGTAAAAGAGTCGATGTATTTTACGTACAATTATATTTTTCTGATTTATTATTTATTCGCTTATTCGGTTAGTTCGGTTAGTTTTACTACCTAGTTCGAACCCTAACTCACGCCGCCGCCTAAGTCGCGAAATATACAATACGTCACAAACGGATCTCGCCAGAAGTGGTCTGGCGCTCAATACGAATAGGTAAGTGCGAGCATCCGTTTACAAAATGTTTACGTTTCAGCAAAAAAATATAACAATTGAAATCAGACCGATTTCGAGTCGGACGAGTCGTCGTCGTATAAAAGGAACATGGAACTCGATGACCTATAGAGATGGACTGATTTTCGCCAAAAACGTCACCCCCCCACACACTCGACCGCGCTTACGCGCCGAGAGACCGACAAAAAGCGCCTACCGCGCGCGATAATATACTTTTAATGTTTCGTCCGCCGCGGACCGTGCGAATGGAACATTACGTTTATCGTCCGCAACAGTATTAAACCGCGGCACGCTAATAACAGTCCGGACGCAGTGAGCGCGTCGTCGATAAATTATCGCGCCGGTGTAAATCATAATATTAAAACGTCGTAAAGTAAAAACTACCGCGCAGCCGCTCGTTTTCGTCGCAGTTTTTCACGCCCGAAAACCAATAATTATATTAGCCCTGCAGGCACTCGCAGCAGGACCATACGCGTACGTGCGAACGCGTTTTTCGTCGCCGCACCTACGGTCGAGAGAAATAAACAAAAATACGCGTTCTGTCGGTCTCCGTCCGCCGGGTTATAAAAGACAAAAATACGCATTTCTTCTGATTTACGACGACGGCTGCCGCCGAGGCGTCGCCGTCGACACGTTATACACGGTCGCGACGGGTTCCGAAAAGAGTATTGTCTCGTCGTTATCGCCGTCGTTCGAATCGAAGATAAAAACTTTGCCGTACGATAGCGAAAAAATGAACAATTCGACCTGCCGACGACGGATCGAACGGTAATCAATTCGAATGTTAACGTTTTTATAATATCGTTAGAAGGAATTTCAGAAGTTTTCGAACGAGTCTAATGTAAAAGAGATTTTTAACGTTTAATGACTTCAATCGTTACGCGACTGTTACGCGTTTGACCTAATCCGCTATCACACACACACACACACTAAATAACGTTCGATAAACAAAGACGATAACTCGCGCATTAGTACGATGGACTAGGGTCTTTCAATGGGAATTTCGTTATCACCGTGAAAAAACGTCGGATTGTATTGCTATTTAACCGTAGATCGTGATTGTTTTCAGTCCTAGTTTTACGAGAAAAATCATTTTTTTACTCACTCGTTTTCGCGGACCGCACCCGTATTCGAAATTCGCTCTCCTATTGAAACCAACTCAACGACCAGATCAGCTCATCTCGAAATTGACCGTACATCGTCTCCGATACCATAATTATTGCAATAGTTCTTACTCCGTATACGAACTCGTAACGATTCGCCATTGTCGACTCGACCCGTACACAACGCGTTTGTGTGTGTGCGCCGCCGTTAGCGAATACGCACAAAGACGGGGCCCGAAAGAAATCGTATCATAACGTAAAATGACGTCACGGCCGCGTTCCGCTCGCGCCTTATTGTTTAGAAAAAAACATTTTTAAAGGGATTCGTGTTTAAATCGCTTCAATGGTATCATAATAAATTCTCGTTAAAATAATATATATATATCGCGTATATACCTCGCGTTGTATAATAATATAATATAGGAGGTAGTATTCTCGCGCGTACGATACATTTCGCGTTTTGTTTTCGAAATAATTACGTAACAAATTATTTTTTAACGCTCGAAAGCTCTCCCCGCCGCCGCCACGCGCGCGGTGCGCATTACGTCGTTTCTCCCCGCGAAAAGCTGGTTTTCCGCGCAAATCGGATTCTTGCCGAAAGTTCACGGGCCACTAGCCGCCGCCGCCGCCGTGATCATCATTACGCCGCGATCGGAGTGTTACCACAAAGGACGAGCGAGGGATGTGGCCGCAAATTCGTAAAAAAAAAAATAAGAGGAAAAAAAAAATAACGAAAAACGAAACCCCGCGGTGGCGGCGACGGCGGCCGTCCGACAGATCTATATATAATACGTATGTATCTAGATACCGGAGGCGGCAGACGAAATTACGCCGTTCGGCCGCGTTGTTATTACCGCTGGACCGGAAAATCGTTTTATGCCGAACAAAGAGAAGTGACGAGCCCCGGCGACGGCGGCGGCAAATTTAATTTCGGGCGCCGCCGCCGCCCGGCCGAGGAGAGGCGATTTCGCAATTAATATATTAATAATATTATAACTGCACGTACACTACAGCAGCTGATCTCCCCGGCCACAATGCGATAATTAATGTATTCGTCGCCGTTTGCGAATCGTATCGGCCGTCACGCGCCCAGTGTCCGTCGCGAAATAATAATTCGCGCGCACGCGTCGTTTTTTCACCGCGTTCCAGGAAACGGAAGCGAAACGCGCGGTCGACGTGGTTTTCCTCCGCGTCATTGTCTCTCGCGCTCGTATCAGTTGACGAATTTCGAAAAACGTCATTATTCCGCAGGGCGACATCGCCCCTTTCCGCGGCTAGCAGACGCGAAACGAGGGCTATCGCGAAGGAAGGAGGGGAAAAAAACAGAACAAATAAATAAACAACAATGGTCGAAACGTTATCGATTCGACGACGGTCGTTTTTCGATGTTTTCCGTAATGTATTTATACACTTTTACACGGGCTTTATTTTTCTCGTCTCGCTTTTTACGGCTTTACAATCGTCGAGCGCGAAACCGTATACTATATCCGCGGTCGGAAAGTTCACCGAACATAAAAAGAACCAACTCGTTCTCGAGTTCAAAGTTTGTTTTTTTTTTTTCAATAGAACGCGTTCGTTTTAATTGTAATTTATTAAATATAAAAATAAAAAAAAACCCAATCCACCGTACATAAATCGTTCGGAAATTTTCTATTTTACTATTTGAGATTACAAATCGTAGAAATACGCCATTCTCCAGTATGTCGAATTGTCGCGAAATATTTCTCGAATTGTTTTTTTTTTTGTTTTTTTTATTCATTCTATGAAAAACGATACTCGACGTGGACATTCTAAAAACGAATTCGATTCGAACGACTAGAAAACGGTTCGGATCCTCTATCAATATTTGGACTTTGCTCGCGTTCTATATTTAAAAGAAACGAGCGACGACGTTCGCAAATAACGCGTTCTTTCCGAACGACCGCGGCGGCGGCGCGCACACTCGTTGAAACTGCGAATCGAATGTTATTATGAAGCGACGAAATTTTATCGCCCCGGTCGCACACGTCCGTGTGTGTATATGATTAAAACGACGCCGCCGCCGTCGGAGATTCGAGACGAGACGGGAAATACGCGAAAAACACACGAGGAGAATGAAAAAAAAAAACAACCAAAAACATTTTCAATTGTGATCGGTGGGGGGCAGAGATGATAGCGAGAGAGAAGTGTTTTTCATTGTTTCGCGCGTTTTTCCTGCCGCGCGCACGACGTCATCGTTTCGCCCGTTCGCGACGCCAATAATTGAATTATAGTCGACGCACACGAGTGGTGGCACACACATGTCGTATTACACGTCGGGAACGGGGTTTTTTTTTTTTTTTTTTAATTCTACGCTCGGAAAATGTTATGCGTACGCGACGTCCGCTGATTTATTAGCGAAACAATGATAATATAATATCATTATTCGAATCGGATGACGTCGAAATGATTAATGAACGGAGGCGACGCGCTGCAGCGGAACGCATCACACGCGGCTACGACGAGACCGCGAAATCGATACATTATTATATTATTATTATTATTATTGTCTCGTTTGTACGCCGCCGCCCGCGGTGACGGTTACACGAAGTAGTCCTAACAGACGGGGGGAGGGAGGGGGGAAGTCATCCTTTCGTTCGTTTTCCTCCACTCCGCCGACTAGCTCGTTTTGTTTAGAGTTGGCCCGTTTGGAATTTGAACGAAAAAATCCTTTGACTACTGCGGATATAACACGCGCAATTCACGACGGAAACTCAGTGCTTAGCCTCCAAGTTTAAACTATAGCCCCCCGCCCTCCCCGATTATAAAGTGACGCAAAAGTGTTTGAGTTTTGTAATTATTTATGGTGATTTTATGTACTACACAAAATTGTAACGATTGAATTGAACACGACTCGGCCGTCACCTGCGCTCTCATTATTTTAAAAATTCATTCGACAAGTGCCGAGTCCTGAATGTCGGAGCTCCCTATCGTAGGGACCTGCCTACGTCGATAAGTCGATTGAAAAAAAAAAAAAAAACGGTCGTATTTATATTCAGAGGCGCTCGCGCGATGAAAATCTGCCCCGGGCCCCGCAAAACTCCTTCTACCGGCATTGCATTCGCAATCGATTCGTCGTCGTCGGCGGCGGCAGGATAACGATTTTATTGGCCAACATCGGAGTCGTCCGTCAGCAGGAAGAACCTTTTCGAGTGCGGAATGCCGATCGATCGCGACGGAACCTGCACGAGGGGTGTCCGGAGAAGAAAAGGCGTCAGTCCTGGCGCGTGTATTTTTACATCGTATTACGCGGGTACGAGGTGGTCTATACCGGTGTATACCTGTTATACACCACTCGTACGGCCGATGTCCGTCAATGGCGTGTTTGCTCTGAGCCGAAATCATAATTAAAGAGAAAAAAGGTAAAGCACGGGGACCCGTCCGCAGCGCCCAGCGAGGTTTTTCAAACGTTTCACGAAAATCCTCACTAAACACGCTTTTGCATGACATAGTAGTTTATCGAGTTTCCGGCGGAGAGGCGCGGCGGCGGCGGTTTTTCGGCGTCCTAAGCAAATATTCTAATAAAGGAGTATTAATATAATACGTATACTCGAGACCGCCTCCTCCGCGACGCGCATAAAGAGTTACCTGTATTATAATAATCACGACGACGACGACGATGATATTATTATGACGGTACACAAATCTCGAACAAGTCGAACGTTATAATATTCGTATTGTTATTATTTTTTTATTTTTTTTTCTCGGCCGTTAAACGCGGCCGTATAACGACGGAGACGAGTAGGAAAATATTGATTAAACAAAAATACACTCACACACGCGCGCGCGCGCGCTCGCCGATGTAAACGAAATATGATTGCGCAACGGCCTGCCCGCAGAGCGACGGGAGGTGGGAATGTTCTCGGTCGATTTTATTATTATTATTATTATTATTATTTTTATTTTTTTCCATTGGATTATCGTCCGTTTGTAATGTGTTTTAATTATTATGCGCGCGCGCGCACTCGTACGCCGCATTGATCATCGTCCGCGAAGCATTACTGTGATTAATTTTCATCAGTTGTATTTTGTATTATTACTATTATTGAGTAATTAAACGTTATCGAATTGACATTTAGAGTCTGCCGGCACACGATGTTATGTGTTGTACACAATGCGTATTATATTATATTATTATATACGCGACTAAAAGCCGTACGCGTCGTATTATTACGATTCGCGGGGACGTCATCAAAATGGTATGTCGACGACAATAACAGATTTAAATAATACGATATCATCGCGTACACCGCGGGGCCGCGCGACGCGCACAATCCATTGACGTTACGAGCGCTGAAATATTAGACGTCGTCGTCGGATCGAGTTTTGAATTCATTACTCAAACGTTCGAACCGAGCAGAACTATTTCTTTTCATTGTTTTTTTATTTTTTTTTTTTTTTTTTTATCGCCGCTTTCTATTGACTTTGACTCCTACGGTCCAATAAGCTTTTGTTCGTCTTTTATACTTTTAGAATTAATTAAAGAAATAAAAAAAAAAAGTAAAATTAAAATTCCAGAATTAAAACGCCTACGTATTCGAATATCCTAATTATTGTGCTAAAGTTTGAGAAAGAAAAAAAAAACTTTTCGTCGGATCACGCAAACGATTTCGACTAGACGCCGCCGAATATTCGAACGGAATCGGCGATTAACTGCAGTGATTCGACCGGTAAATATTAGCTATGCAATATCGAAAGACGAAGAAATCGATGTACCTAACGTCCAGACCTAAACGATGGGCGTCTACTTTGACGATACTTTTGACTACTTTCGATAAACAAATACGGACGAGATATTTACCCTTATTATACAATGAGTATAGGTACGACGACGACGACGACGATGGATCTCCCGAGTGCATCGTAAAATAATACCAGAGTGCGTCGGCAAAACAAAACGCGAACAGTTTGCGCCCGAAATTATTATTTTAACGTATAGCCCGTGAGCGCCCCGAGTTCATTTAGCATTGCGCCGAGAGGCGAAACGTATTACGCCTCGAAAATCGGTTTCTATCGAAATAATTTTACTATCATAATACGATTTAATAATTGTTGTTGTCGGTTTTTTAAATTTTTGAAAAACGTCAATATCTATAATATAGATTGTGGTCATCCTAACAATGAGAAAATCAATCCCGTCGGAATAGAATAAATTTCAACGATTTCATTTTTATTTCTATCAATAACAATTTTATAATTTTTTCAATTCGTTATTGATTTCGTAATAATCGTACGGACTTTACTATAATATAAGAGACTTAATATAATGGACTTAATACTATATAGCTGATAAATAATATAATCGGTACTACTTACGGCCTCCTCCCGGCGGGTTGCTGCTGCTGAGGTTCGGTGGTGTTCGTGGTGCACGCTGCCGTCGTCGTCGCCGCCGCTTGTGAAATCAAGTGTAACGGACACGAAAATCACTCGATAAAAACAATGAAAAAAAACCGATTCGTCGTCGACGAAATATAAACGATTAACACAATTACAATCACTGAGAAAAATATTAATTTAAAATATTTAAAACCGAACCGAGCTTTCCGAACCGCTGTCGACACTATACTGATCGTCCCGGTAAGCTGCTGTGCTTTCGCGCGTCACTCGATCGGTACCGGTTGGAGTACGCGCGCAGCTCGGCCGTCATTGGCCGTGTGGCGCGAGCAGCTTTGTTATCATTGGCATCGTGCGATTTCCCGCAAACACAACTGTTATTATTATTACACAACTATTATACTTTTGTTATGTCATCATCGTTATTGTTTTCATAGGTAATCACATAATCGTTACAGTTTACGTAATCTTGTATATAAAAATGAATCGCAAAATGTGTTGTAAGCGCATAACTCGACAACCCCTGAACCGATTTCGCTAATTCTTTTTTTAATAATATTCCTTGAAGTACGAGGATGGTTTTTACGGTGAGAATTATTAAGAAAATTAACCCTAAGGGGGTTAAAAGGGGTAAAAATGGAAAAAATCTCCTGAGTCACTGGAGCTTTGTGGTATTAAATTTTGTCAATAGTTTCATTTAATATAGCGGAGGCCCCTAAAGAAAGGATTTTCCAAAATTCGACCCCTAAGGGGGTTAAAAGGGGTAAAAAAGGTGAAACTAGAAAAATTCGCCTGGCCGGAACTGCTGGAGCTTTGAGTATGAAATTTGGTCAGCAGTTTCGTTTCATATAGTGGAGACCCCATGGGAAAGGATTTTGCTAAATTCGACACCTACCGGAGTTAAAAGGGGTAAAAGGGGTAAAAATGAAAAAAACTGATAAAATAAAAAGATATACTGCACACGGGCGAAGCCGGGTTATTCAGCTAGTTATTCTTATATAATCGTATAACGACGATTAACGAGATTTTTTTTTACCTTAATAAATATATTATAATTAGCATAACATGATATAAAATACAAATAGTACATAATCTTTAGCTACAATCATTATAAGCAATGCTTGTGGTGGAGGTAGAGAGTGACATTAAATACGTGAGAACGAAATAAGTATTTTCGGAATAAATATCATTAAGAATATATTAGGTAACAAATGACATGGATAGAATATACGTACTAATAGTAATTAACTAATAATTATAGTTATAATAGATAGATAGATAAATAAAACATTTCGTTAAAATATTAGAATTAATCGATCGACGTGAATAACCAATTTACAATTGTTTTTTCGATGTAAGTAATTTCGAGATTATGTCAACCGCAATCACAATAATCCCTTCGATCGAGATTCGACGATAGCGGATCGTTATAGAGTCAAAAAAGTCGCGTGCTTTTAACCACGTGTACTACTACCTGTCACCGCGACAGCGATGAAATAAAAAACTAATAGCAAACGGTCTGGTCGACGACAAAGATGATCGCGTATAATATTATTATAACGAAATTGTTCAGTGCGCTTCGCATTTATCGGAAATCGATTGTACGAATTCGGTCGTTTTTTTTGTCCACCAAATAGTATGATTTTTACACCGGACCAGATGCTCTCGTACTACGAGTAAAATAATATTTATTTGAAATGAGTTTTCTATTGGACGCGTGTGGAGAAACGTGATTGTCACTAATCGAAAAGTCACGCGCGCCGTTAGGTCATTAGGTCCGCTCGGCCGGTAAAATTCGAACCGACTGGCGATAGAAACGAATTACCGGCGGCGCACGCGGAATTCGTCCGCGCGTGTTTCCGTCGTACAATTATTATTGTGTATGATTTTTGGATTTCTCTCGTTCCGTAAATAATATCGGACGTTATATCTGCGGAAAAACGTGCGATTCGTCGCCGTTTAGAGATCGATTCGAAACAGAGGCGGTCGTCATAAAATAAAATAGCCGGCAAGGCCTTTTCCCGGGACACCGCCCGAGCTCACGTCGAGCCAACGCCGCCGCCGCCGCCGCCGCCGCCGCCGCCGCGTACACATACGCTCGTACGAGTAATACGTATATACGCACATCCCCAGATCACATCAAACGTATTCCGATTCCAGAGCCGACTGAACGTTCTGATTTACGGGCTCCGGTCGGACTAATTTCGTAAACTGCGGTCGGAAATGTTTTACGATTATCGCCCGGCTTATAAACCAACGCAGTCGTGTGTGTGTGTGTGTGTGCGTGTTCCCCGTAGGCCGCGCAGCGGACGGACCGCGCGCGCTCGTGGACCGATCGTTGCGTGAGATTAGTTTTTATTTTTTACATATTTTTATTTTTTTCGTTTTTTTCCCCCCTTCCCAGTCCGTCCGACTGCGTTACGCGCGCATAACCCCGGCTCGTACGCGCTAACACGTATGCGTACGAGTTGTCGTCCGTTACGACCGATTACGGTTTAACGACTGCACACGTCCTCCCGGTCGCGGCCGTACAGCCGCGCGATATTGTTGTTATCAATACGAACGGCGGCGGCGGCGGCGGCGGAAACGTTTACCGAAACAAAGCGAAAAATAATGCTCGAGAAATATTTTTCACGCCCGGCGATGATAATTAAATAATTACACGGCGGCGCAACGCGTTTCCTCTCTAGCACGCAAAAATATAATAAATACGCGAGCCGCGGTAATGTTCGGAGAGAGAGAGAGAGAGAGGAGTCCCGGACACACTCGAATATATTTATGCGCGCGTTAACGTCGTGAAATATGACATATAATATAAAGTACCTGCCGCCAAGCGCGCTCTCGAGGAGCGCTGTAAAACGGTTTTCTCGTTTTTCTTCTTCCCCTTTCTGCGTTACGGCCCGTCGTCGTCGTCCCGCTCGAAATATCGCATGTTCTCAACGACGACTGTTTGCTATGTTCGTTCGGCCGCCTGTGAACTCGCGAAAGCGTCGTTTTTGCGCGATGACGTTTCCATGAATTTTCTCACGGATCCGGCACCTGCCGCCCCGTGTGCTCCCGCGGTAAATCGTTCATCGCGATATTTATACGAAAACGTACCCCGCGGAATCACGTCGTCGGAAAGGTTAGGTATACTACGCGCACGACAGAAGTCGGAGGTCTACTTGTTTGACGCGGCCGGTGTTTGAATATATTAAAAACGACTCAACGATCGTTAATGTGTATCTGTGTGGTATGCCAGACAGCACCTGTAGCATGGGCACAGCAACGGTTTTAGGGCATCGACGAACACGATAATATATGTATTCAAAATCGATTTTTTACGACATTATAATAATGTGCGACTCGATTTTAAAATCTGAAGAAAAAAAAAACATTATTTCGAGATTTTTAAAAGTAAAAATTAATCGACGATTAATTGACAAAAATGTCGGTTCTCACGAGTGTGACGGTGCGTCCGTCTGAAACAGTCGGACTCTAACTATATGTTGTACATTATGCGCTTCGTTTCGATTCATTTCAAAAGTAAAATATTGCAGTTGGGTTTTTCGTCTCGACAAAGGGATGGACCGTGTTAACTAGTGATATTAAATCAAAACGTCTAAACTGGTTAATCTCGTTTGTAGAAGAGGCGAAACGCACTATATACTCTACCAGGCCATATTACACGCGCTGCCGGCGCGGGACGCTGCACGTAGTGTTTATAATAAGTGTTTTTATTTTTTTTTCTAGAAAAATGTAGACACGCGCACAATCTACGAACGCATCTTAATCCAATTTACGCATAAACGTGAAAGTAAAAAAACTATATATATACACGTACATATAAAAAAACGAAGTAAAAATATAGCCTTTAAGATAATAATACGTATATCCTATATTATATACTGTGCTGCAGTGCGTCAAGCCGTGATAGTTCCCCACCCTCCCCCTCCCCACCGATTCGAATTAAAAATAACCTGACAATAATCCATGCGCCACGGCGAGCCGCACAGGCGTATAAACTGCGAAGGATAGGAGGGCGACTGCAGCGGCGTCCCTTATGAAAATCTAAAAGACCAATGCCCCGTTCGATTTATCGTATTAAAACAAATATTATAATGTCGTCGGGAAGGCGAACATTTATATGTTTCGAGGCAGTGATTCGATTACACGCAGAAAAACGTAATGACAATGAAAAGGACGCGGATATTTTAATGTAATATATACGTCATGCGCGATGCACGTGCGGTCTCGACAGATGCTGCGTTGCATTTTTTTTTTTACCAGCCCTTGCGAACGACTAGCCCCGATCGCGTCCGGGCGAAATAAACGCCACGGCAGTTCATATAATATAATACTAACGGTGTTTTATTTGTTCTCTGTTTCAGGTAAGACAACGACATGTGATACTATACGTTTGCAGTAGTTTTTTCGCGACAGCGGCATCCTTCGAGGGAACCCAGGTATACCTATCTATTCGTAAAACGATCCGACGGATTTACCCGCGCGTGCCGCCGCGACCGGCGATCTAACGGATCGAACAAAAAAAAAAAAAAAACAGAATGTTATCGTATACATAAGGTTTACAGTTTTCAGGTTTTCTTACTTAATGCATTTTAAAATGGAGTTGAACTTCTCGACGAGCCTCGATTCCCTCTAAAAAGTGAAATGAATAAAGTATTATAATAGAAATCATACGTACATTTTCTTTGTTAAAACCAGTCCTACATTTTAATCTCACAGGCTTGTCGACAATACACCGATAAACCATTACAATAATAACTATACCGTACTTATAATAATCGACGTCAAAATGTATAAAAAAAAGTTAGAGAGAATATAAAAACGAAAGCGGATAATAATTTATCACACGCGCTTTCGGACTTCGAGGTGCACTGCACACTTCACATTTCGAACTACACTAAACGCGTCGTATCACGTACAATTTTAAACCCCGGGTGTATATAGCCTCATCGATCAAAATAGTTCGATATTAATATAGAATATATTAATAAAAAAATTAGAATAGATCGTTTGACTCGTCTCTCGGCTTGAGACAAACAAATAAAATTCACATAATTTTTTATCAATCGTATTTCGTTCTTCTGTTACGTCCGACCTAACCGAAAACGAATACGATCGCCTAATGTATCAGAGAGAGCCGAACGAGGGTGTTGCTGCACGGACGAAACTATACTACTTCTGTAAACGAACTATTATATAATAATACATAGGACTCCGGTAGTCGGGCGAAAAAGCGTTCCGAGAAATAAATAATAATCTAAAATATTACGTATATTATTATATCATAATATCGTGTCGTACCCGACGACGACGACGACGAGGAACGAGCACACATAATACGATTCGATAAGACCGTAGGCGGCGCAAAAATCTAGTCGACGGGTATGCGCGCACGTTTATTAAATTCGAACGACGACGACGACGACGAGAATTTTTCGACCGTTCGAAACGTCTCGGAGTCGACTGACACCGCGAGCGATCGCGTTTTCGTTTTTATCATTACTACTACTACTACCGAGCGTATGATATTATAATATTGACCGAGGATGTTACGACGTTATTGGCTTTGTGATAAACGGTCTGGACAGTCGGAATATTATTCTACGAACCGTCGTCGTCGCTCGGCGGCGGCCCTCGAGGATAAAAGACCGGAGACGACCGCGCGTAACGAACGAGAAATCGGCTTCGATTGAACCGTATACTTGACCCCGCAGCAGCAGCAGCAGCAGCAGCAGACGACGACCGTCCCGTCCTGTTGTTCGGGCCGCCCGCCCCCGTCGTTTATATTATAATAACGCGCGTGTATTATATGCAATACGCGCGCCGACGATTAATTTACGTTCGCGTCTGCCATTACGATTATTGTTTCGACGGACCGTCGTCGTCGTCGTAGTCGTAGTCGTAGTCGTCGGGGCGCGCTTAATTAACATAAATCAAAACTAATAGACCGTACACACGCGCCGCAACAATATCGATATCTACCGATGACGTCCGGTCCGTATTTAGTCCGTACGCCGCGCCGCCGCAGCCGTCGTCGTCGTCGTGTATTCGAACAACATCAATATCGTACTATTACGCGCCGGCAGCGCGAGAATCGAAATACAATAACGACGACGTATAATAATAATAACAACGATAATTAGGGCTAGTAGCATTTTTCATAGTACTCCGGGACATGGCTTATTAAAAAAAGGAAATTCCATTCATACGTCACGCAGTTCAAATATACAATTTTTCGTTGCGTTTTCTAATGATATTCGTGAATAAAATACATTTTCGGTACTTAAACGTCAGTTTATTAGCTTTTATGATACGCTTTTGATTAATAATTATTCGACATTTTTTTGAACATTTAGGTACACACTTCTCGATTCAAAGTAAAATTAATAAATGTAGTATATATTTCGTGTATGAAATTATTGGTAAATATTTTCGAAAATAGACACTTAGATATGGTCAGGCGTTTTTATTATTTCATTGCCGTTGTATACTTATATAATCGATTTCGGTATGATGTACGTGGCCTCGTTTTATTGCTGACAAAAAAAAAATGACTGTTCGGTTCTCGAGTTCTCTTATATAATAATGTGTTCGTATAAAGGTACGATTAAATTCTTCCGATAAAATTAGAGGCGAGTACAAAAATACAATAAATTACAATGAGAAATCAATTGAGAAAATAAATGTTGTAAAATAGTTCACCAAAAACAATCGAGGATTTGAAAAATTGTGTGCACAGTGTACCAGCTTATTATTTGATGCGTTGACGGCGTGGTTTAAGATTTATCGTCTTCGTAAACTGAAGATTTCGGAACGGATTTTCCTTGTCAGCGTCTCGCGGATATATCCCAATAATACTATAACTTGAAATTACTGTTCTCCAGAGATTGTGTAATTCCTGACTTTCTTTCTTTTTTTCTCGGTCCGTTCGCGAACGTTTGAAAATGTTTTCGTAAGAAGACGACAAAGTAATTTCGGATCGGACGATTTGACCTCTCGAAAATACGAATAATACAAAAAATAGATTTGCCCCGCGCGTGCGGTGGAGAAAATTTCTGAAAAATCCGAAGCGACGATTGTGTTTTCACGAGCTAAATCGCAGCACTAGAAATCGGACGTTTCGACCGTTTGGAAATACGCAAAATCGTTGTTCTCTTCTTCAAAAGCACATCGGTTTGAAATTCCTATAAAACACCTGTTCGCCCGTATCTCGTATCCGACTCCGATCTGCGCGCTTCTATTTCTCGCGCTCGTAACGGCGGGGAACGTGCCGTTTTTTTACGGTCTTTTCTAATACGGCGTGCGCGCCAGACGTAATAATATTTAATATCGTACCCGTAACGTATGCCGTATGCAATACGCGTCCGTCACCGTTACAAAATAACGCGCATGATATTATTGCTCGACGGCGGCGCGCGGCCCGGGGCGACAACTGTATACGATAATAATACAATATATAATAAATAAATATGAAATGCGGAGGAAACGTCGCGTGCACGCGCGCGCTCACGAAAAGAGCACGATGATATTGGCCGGAGCGCCGCCGGCGTGTAGGTGTTTGATGACGACCATGATGCATCGCGTCGTTCCGCGATCACGACCAACAGGGGTTTATCGCATTGTCCACGCGTCCGCGGGGGCGATTGTGAATTACGCCTACGCCGAAAAGGCCATGGCGAATAGCGACCGTCGTCGTTTTCCGACGTCTGTTTTGCGTACAGTAATCCGCGCCCGTCCGAGTGACTTTGAATTCGTTATTACCGATTTTATGCCCGTACATTAATAGTGGCGTGAAACCACACTCGATTTATCGTTTACGATCAATCTGCATATCAATACGATGGGTATAATACGAATCGGTCGTTCGTACGGCGCCGTCGTCGACTGGATATTATGCCAAACGGCTATTTTCAAAATAATTATACTCGACGCAGCAGTGTTTACTACACAGAAATTTCATTCTAAAATGTATTCACAATTTTTCCCCTTCGTCGGTCGCAATAATTATTTACGTCCGCCCGACCGCGGAACGCCGCGCAATTATTACAATGAACCCATCGGATTCGCTCGGGAATTCGGTGCGAACGGAGACGAACTGTTGTATAGTTTCGCAAAACGTGCCGCGTCCGACCGGCCAAAAAGTAATGTCCGCGATCGCGACGGATAACCTAGTGTTTTCCAAAGTAGAAACTAGAAATATTGAAAAAACAACAAAGCCGTCGGCCGACAAAAATAGAAATTATGTGCGACAAATGTATTTTTTCGAAATCCCCGAGGCTATATATTATATATAGTATATATACGAGTGTGTGTGTGTGTGTGCGTTTTTTTTCTGTGTAAATCGAGATTTCGCTGCTCTTTTTACTTCGCAGTCTGAATTGAAGTGATTTCCTTCGAGATCCCTTTCGAGCAGTGTGGAAAAAATCTGTCGAGTGAGGATGACGACTATGTACGACTGCAGCAGCAGCAGCAGTGTTGTCGGAGGGGAATCGTTATGATTTTCCCCCTCTCTCCGCACTCTCCGAAACAGCGATTGCATGCCGACTCGCATTGGTAAGTCTGCGGGCGTGTTCGCGGTAGCCTGCGAACCCCCCGCGGAAATTCGTTTCGTTTTCTTTTTGTCAGACTGTGTTCCACTCTCCGAGCGAAAAACGTGTTTGTGAGTCACGGAAATCGAAAATCAAAACTAGTAAAAACGCTCAGATCGATATCGTAATATTATTATCTCGAAATACGTTTATCGAGTTCAATGTTATACTCGTATAGTAGACCGATCCCGCGGACGTTTCCAACGTTTTTGCTCCTCGGGAAAAAAAAAAACCTCCGATTCGACGAGAGGTCGTATTTATCGTTTGCCGCGAAAACACGACGACGACGTTCCGCCGTCACCGCGCATTATAGTACGTCCGATACGCGTTATGGGCCTCGGCCGAAATTCTCCAGAACATAATACACACGTAATGCTGTAACTCGAGCCGCGATATCGGTATCGTTTTTCACGAGACTAATTATTATTATTATTATCGGGGCCGAGCACTCGGAAGTGTATACCTACTCAAAACAAACCATCGAAACACTCGCGCGCTCAAAATGTACTCTGAAAAACGACTCGTTTCAAACATAAAACTGTAGGAAAAAATGATCGCGAACGATAGCGTTGGAAAAAGTATAAACTATTGTTTATTTGAAAAATGCATTGTTTTCTTCTCGCGAACGGTGAAAACATTATTTTCACACGATTTTCATACGTTCGTTTTGCAGGTTTGTCCGAATAAATCGATGACTATCGATAGTAACGTTATCGACGAATTATTTCAAAAACGATCGATTCGTCAAACGCGCTCGAATTATGCAACGACCTAGATGGATTCCGCTTGTTTATTTTTCATCTTCGTCTTGGATACAAATCGAGTGTCGTTATGTTTATTCGGATAATTTCTCTGTCGTCTTCGCTCGCGACCGTCGTCGCGCGGTCAATGACGACGTAATATTATTATTATTCATGCACGCACGTGGGCAGACCGGAATGAACTGCGAATTCCTCGGCAGCAGCCGCCCGCCGCGCCGCCGTGTCGGATTAAAAATTTCAACCGTCGTCGCATTGCGCGAGCGTGGAAAAATTTCAACGTTCTCGAATTACGGAAAACGCGCGGTCCGCACGCAAACGTCGTCGCGTTTCCGCCGCAGTCATGCGCAACGCCGCGATATTTTTTTACCCGACTCGGTAACGCGTCGCGTTCGTCATAATATAGAATTTCCAACTTTTCTCTTCGATTATATTATATCATACGTGCCGACGACGCGACGGTTTAAAAACTAACTAAAAAAAAATAACGGACGCGTTTCGAATCGATTAGATTTTTTTTCCAACGCTCGATTGATCTTGTTCTTTTTTTTTCCGATGCACCCCGGAACCAGCAAAAATTTAAAGTGGCGAATGTTCTTGAAACTTTTAGTGCGCGAATGGCTTTTCAGAACGAACGTTAAAGCGACGATAAAAACTCGAAATTAAATAATAGAGACAGTTGGAAAAAAAAAGAAAAAAAGGTTACGTTATTATGCTTTTGAGTTGACGACGACGAGGCAAATAAGTCGAGTTAAAATTAAGTTAATAAAAAAAAAACTGAAACTAGTGCGCGTACAGCAGGGCTGTAGGAAAACGCTTTTGTCCGTCGCGTAAACTCCCCGCATATAAGGTATATACATTTATATATATATATATAATATTTTATATATATGTATATGTAGTCGGTAAATATATAATATTTTTAATCCGTTTACCTCTCGAGCCGCAGTCCACCGTCGTCGTCGCCGTCGTCTCCGGTGACCTATAAAAATACACCTGCGACGTATTCGCGGAAATATCCGTCGCTTTTATAGACGACTTCATTAAGTGCGAGGCGTATAAATCCGTTCAATTCAGTCGTTTTCAACAGAACCGACCGGCTATGATATAACGCGTAATACGGATGTAATAATATGTGTGTGTGTGTGTGTGTGTGTGTGTGTTATAATAAATTATTATTATTCACGCGCGCGTTTTATACGTGCGCGGCGTTTTCGTTTTCGTTTTTTTTTTTCACCCCCGTTCGTTTCGCTAAAATCGTAACGAACATAATCGCATTCGCGTTCGGAAAAATTAAATTATTACTCCTCCGCTCGCGCCCAATTAGTGTAATTAATGTAATTTCACGTGCGCGCGCGTATGTGATTATAAACTAGGTTAACTCCGGTACACGTGGGACTAATTAATAAATCCAGTTGATAAAAATAATAAATAACATTATGCGTACATATATACGTATATATATATATAATATATTATGTAGTCGAGTAATAATATATATATATAAACGCTCTCTATATCTCACTCGGTTCCTCCGTGGGGATTTTTTACGAGTTCAGTCGACAAACGATGTCGTCGACCGACGACCGCGACGTACTATTATTATTATACAGGATGGGTGGCGGGCAAAAGGACCGCGGAAAACACGCGTATAAAGGCGGAGACACACTATTATCACGTCACGTGAGCTCACGTGCTGTTTCGTTTTTATTTTTCTATCGTTCCAGATATTTGATATTACGTGATATCACATTTTATTTCGATTTGGTGAAGCTTGACGTTTTAAACCTAACTATTTTATTAAACGTGGAAGAAAACTTAATTGAACAAGTTAGAAGGCATGAAATTTTATATAATTGTAAATTGACCAGCCATAGGGACCAAAATATCCGTTTTGTGTTAGTTGTGTGCAGTGGCGTACATACGGGGGGGGTTTTCGGGTTCAAACCCCCCCCAGGACCAAAAAAAAATTGATATTATTGATGAATTTTTTATTATTAATTATCCGTGTATACACAAACATACGTCATAATAATATGACTATTGAGTATACACTATACTTTACCAACAACGAAAAAAGATTTTATAACGAAATTATGGGTGCCATAATATATCAATCAAAATAGGCATTAAATGTCATAAAATTTTGATTGTATACAGTCAGTTAGTTGCGTGCAGACAAAAATACATATTAATATTGTCGTTATCTCGACCGACTTGATCGGACAACTGAGAAAAAACCGATTACGTTATAATCGTCAAAGTTCGTGTGAACAATTATACGATAAAATGGATTCTATTTTTATAGCACTATCTAACTGTATTTAACAGTCATGAGTTATGTAAACCTTTGTATTTGTTTTGCTATTTTGCCTATTGATATTTATACGTGTAATGTGTTTGATTGTTAGAAAAATGGGTAGTTTTAAAGAGAAGGTTTTAGTGTTAGTTATTTTTTTAAACCCCTCCCAGAGCAAATTTGAAAGTACGCCACTGGTTGTGTGAACCCATTTTGATCGATTTTTCCGTTGTTCACTTGTAATTATAAAAGCAGCAGCATTTTCTAGATCGTTTTCCCAATCGGAAGAACTAGTTGAAGTATCAGACTCCATGTTGTGTCATACACTGAGTGATATGACGTGATAGCGTGATATTAGTGTGGCTCCGCCTTAAATGGCTCGGAATATTTCGAACGTACGACAGTTTTGTTTACACTCTGCGCGAATAAAAAGTGCCGTCTCTCTGGTTTTAAAACGAACACGAACACGACGGACCGCGTTTTTCGAC
This sequence comes from Drepanosiphum platanoidis, assembly GCA_948098885.1. Taxonomy (NCBI): domain Eukaryota; kingdom Metazoa; phylum Arthropoda; class Insecta; order Hemiptera; family Aphididae; genus Drepanosiphum; species Drepanosiphum platanoidis. The sequence goes on along the minus strand of OX402538.1, from coordinate 7,901,074 downwards.
ACGAGTGATTCGAAACACGTCGATTTGATTCGATCACATTAAAGATGTTTGAGCTGATAATAATTATTAATATAATATACCGGCCGGGCCGAGTTCGTATCTGGTACATCGCGTTGTTCCTAATAGATAATTATATTTCATTAGTTTTACGCAGTGAAATAATTACAATACGATCGAAACGATCGTATGACTCAACTATTATTGTATGAATCGATGACTCGTCGTATAAGGAGTGTTTAAATCCATTCCACCAATATTGACATCAATTAATATCACTTAAATATTTACGCGTGTCGACTTTCCAAACGGTTCGATCGTTATTCCCGTTCTCGTCGAGGTCATTAATTGTTTTGACGATTGCTTTTTCTTCTCTCTCTCTCTTTAAATATGACGATTACATCGTTAGTGTTTATGATTACGTGTTGTTTTTTTCATTCGCGACGTCGCGACGTCGTCGTCCGTTGTAACACGGAGCCGTAAAGTTCCGTCAATCAACACGATTTCCCGTGCCCGTTATTGCGTCGGCACGCGCAATTATATTTCTCGAAGGGCACCATCGATATATCAAATTTCAAGTAATTAGAATCGGTTACATATTTTATTTTTAATATCCTCTTCGTCCTTTACGCTCCAGATCTATACAATACGGTTTAAATATATTCAAAAGAACGCAAAAATGTGTTCACTGCATTCATATTCGACGGGTCATCCCCGACCGCGTTACACGGGTTAGATATTATGACCCCCTCTATGACCGAGTCGAACGCGTGTGGTTTGAACGAGACAAGAGTGCGGAAATCACATCGATATTATCGTTCGAACTTTTCAAAACCCGAAGCGCCACTCGTGTGCGTGAAATATAAATACAGCGGTTAATAAAACGTGAACGAAAACGGTTTCACGTGCGAAATTTGCCGTGTTGCGTCTATTCCCGGGATCCACACACCGTACATATGTATTGTAATATTTATTACGTGGCCGTAGGTATAACGAACAATAACGGTCCGCTCGGTTTCGGTCGTCCCGCGGCGGCGGCGATATAAGTATACCAATAATATAATATAATGTCGTCGTCGTCGGTATACACGTGTGTGCGCGTGTGTAACACATATACAAGCGCGTATTTTTAGACGTCGGTAAAACGAACCGATATTGAATTATGCTCCGACTAAACTATATAATATAAAATTGGAAAAATCACTCAGCGTAATTGTATTATACGCGCACAATAATTCAGTTAGAAACGTCACATGCATCCTTTTTCGCATGCACCCAAAAGGTTTAATTTAAAAATATATCAAAAGGGTATACCGTCTATATATATATAAGTATATATAATATACGTGTGTGTGTGTATACAATAATAATAATATGATCGCGCACGTCGTGTGATTGTGTGCCCCTACGTGCGCAGCGAGTTTTTCCCCTTTCCGGCGCACTTGTTACATTTCGAAACACTCTTGGCGGCGAATAATGAATTTAAATTAAACAATATATTATAATAATAATAATAATAATACTGTTGCGCGTGCGTGTGTTTATATAACGATAATATAACACGCGGCGGCTGACGCGCATGCGAGACTACGTTCTAATAATATATTATGCGAATCAAACATCGTTATTATATTAGTTTTCCTCCGTAAAAAGACCGTCGTACTAACCGAAGTTGCTTCGATTCCATCGAATACGGCGCGGCGTCCCGATAAACCGACGACGCCCCGAAGTGCGGCACAATCGTCGTACGCGAACAGATAAATGCGATATTATATTCGATTTTCACTCGTGCGAATCCGTCTCGAATCCATCTCGCGATCGAATATCCGTTCGAAACGCTGTACCGCTGCAAATACATTTTTCAAAAAGACACCCAACCCTTTTTCGCACGTCCTGTTTATTATTATTATTATATTATTTCGAAGGGCTAGTTGAAAAAAAAAAAACTGTTTGTTTCGTTCGATTTTTCTAGAGACGGAACACTACTGCTGCTGGGCTCGGCTAGTGTTCGGTGTTTATGCGTATTTTGTGCTAAACTGTAAAGCCGAGATCCGCGCGCACGAATTATACCCCTTATCGTTTTTACGTTTTAGCACGAAATAGACGGTCGCGTGTTTATTCGAATTACGAATTACGTTCCGACGAATTTGACATCTGCGAGTGTATAATATAATAATATTATATTAACGCGAGAACGGCATTTTATTCTGCTGGGGGAAACAGTACGATTCGAAACTCGCGCCGAAACGGTTAGTGCACGTTTTTCATAACGTTGCGTTTCGAAAAGCCCGAAAATCTTCAGCTTACGGGTCTGTTCCGACACGGTACGACGCGTTTAACAAATCAGTTCGGTTCCACTAGTTTCGTGCGGTCGTGTGTACGTCGTGCGACATTATACGTTGAGTATTTGTTTCCAAAGTCAAAGGTAGTATCGATTCCGTCCCGATAACGTATATTGTAATCTAATACGTATAATACGTTTTTTTTTTCTTTTTCGATGTTATATTTAGAAAAATACGATCTATACTGAAAGCCTATACGAATATCACAACGAGTATATCTAATTCGATTGATAGCATTAGTGTACGAAGCTGCACTCTCGGCGGCAATCCTACCGACCACATTTATGTATAATCGAACGCCGCGCCGTTGCAATTTTTCCCCCGTTTATTGTGGAGGAGACCTAGCCGCGGTCGTTTTGAACGACGAGGAATTGTAATAGACGAGAGAGGTCGTCCACGAGGGGTTTCTGCGAATGAGATTTATTCGTCTTTTATGAACGTTCGGTGGTTTCGAGCGTGCCGAACAATCTCAAAACCAAAATGGATTTTCTCGATCGATCGTGGTAGGCTGTTGGTTTTAATGATATTACGGCCCGGACTTTGTGGACTTTTGCGTTTGTCTCTACAACTAATTTCAGTGTTTCAACAACATAACGCGATTCAACGTATTTTCATTTTGCATTTTTCGGTCTGCTTGTATTTTTGCCAATATCGTTTTTGTTGTTTTAGATTCTTTTTTTAACTATTTTCCACTAAATTAAAATAATCTCTATTATTTTACGCACACTACACTTTCATTTGTAATTTGTACGATTCGACATGCTCATACGTACATTTTATATCACAATTAATATACTTTATCAATAATAATTATTGTTACAATTATATATTTAAAAATTATTAGATAATTTAAACGTGTTTTTGATGTTTTTAAATTGTATATTCGTATTAGTCGTTGGGGCTTTTTTTGTGTTTTTCAAGCCATTTATACCTTTGTTTTCGGTAGTCCGGGCCCGATTGTAATAACAATAATATCGAATCGATCGGTTCGAACTGCAACTACACATGCCCATCGCGGCTGATACAATATAATAATATTATTATTACGTCGCATACACAATGGGAAAGATCGAAATACCGCAAAACTAAATCGAAAATCACGTGTGCGCCGCAGAGACCGTGGCGCGGCGCGACGACGCCCGAGGACGCGAGCGAGCCTTAAAAGGACCTCGCCGCGACGTTATCCTTCAGCATCGAACTCGGGACCCGGCGAGCAGACACGACGCGGCGGGCGAGGGCGGAGAAAATGTTGTTTCAGCCGATTTCGGGGCCCCGTGTTATTGTCACGGGCGGTGCGGACTGCAAAAACGTACGAATAAAATAACGGAGAATGGGTTGCGCAAAACCGTAAAAGGGAGCGGTAGAGCGGGAAGTAGAAAGGTATACGGACGCGCGCATATGGCGTGTGTTATAATATACAGTAGTAGCGCGGTTCGCCGGCGGAGGAGGCCCCTTTTCGTACGGCGAATCCGCGCGGGTGAGTTCAATTTAAAAATCGCGTTGCCGTTTACGACCGGGTAGGGCCTTTAAATCATTTCGGGACCGACGCAGTCATTGAAAACCTGCCGCGGAGCACCCGGCCGACGAGGGGGTTGTTGGATAGGAAACGCGACGGAATCGTTACGTACGGTCCGTACGCCGTGTATACGGTTTTATTATTATACGTCGTCTCGGTACGAGTGATGCCGTTGCACTGCAAGTGCAACATCTGTGTCAACACCGCGGCGAGTATGCTCGGAACGCAAGGTCAAGGATTATATTGGTGCGCGCGCGGGGGGACGGGGGAAGGATGTACGATAAAGAATACTATTATTATTATTATAAGTATTACAGCATAGTATTGCGCGCGTATTCCGTCGATACAATATATATATATATATATATATGTATATGTATTTATAACAAAATATAATATGAACACACACACATGTACGCATATGATCAAAATTAATTTATGACTGTCCCGGTCCGCCGATTCCTATGGCAAAATTAAATGAATAATGCAACCCCCTCCCCTGACGATGCACCGGCCGCGGCGCAGACGAGGAGCGGCGATGATGGTGGGAGGGGCGGACCCCTCGGGATTATTAGAGAGGAAACGGCGGCGTTATGGTTCCCAAGGGCTCTTTGTCTCCGGGATTAAATTTTTTCTCCACTATACCTCTTGATTTTTCTCCTTTTTTTCCTGTCCCTCTCTCTCTCTCTCTCTCTCTCTCGCTCCTTTTTTTCTCTTTTTTTTTTTTTTCTCGTACCGCTCGGAATCCAATCTACTCGCGCGCACTCGGGCTACGCGATATAATAACGTCGTCGCCGATATAATTAAATAATCCCTTAACGCGATTCTGGGAGCCCCTTTAATAACCTACTTTGCTTAGGGGACGTATCAACTTACGCGGAGCGTTTACACGACTGGAGCAGCTAAGCTATTTTACATTTTTATAGTAGGTAGTCTTGTTGTTTTTTTTTTTTTAATTTTTTGTTTTTTCATAACCGAATTCCCGCTCGTCCCCGCTCTTCGCAGCCCCGTGTCGCACACCCGATGACAACGACGACGACGCGACGCGACGTATCGTCGTTTGAAATTTAAAAATATAATTTAGTCATTTCCGTAACGTTAGAAGTGTTCGGATAGCGTTTCGGGTAATGGTCAATAAAAAAAAAAGAAAGAAAGGGAAAAAAGAGACGTAAAACCGATTATGGTACGGGTACAGTTGGGAGTTTTCCACGTCATTCGGTCAAATCAGACGGATCACGCGCAATAACGGTAAAGCACTCGTATAATCTCGAACAAGCTGTCAAATGATCGAGTATATTCAAACAAACTCGTCCGCGCGCGGCTGTCGCGTCTCGTTTCGGCCGACGACGTTTTCAAATATTTGAACGGTTTTTTTTTTTACGTTATTAGTTTTAATTTTTTTTATTTTCGTTCATTCCCACTCGCACGCGTCTGTATACGGCACTTGATGCGCGGTATTACGCGCGTCGGGTGAACGCGTGATATTATAATACGCATTTATCCGAAAAAAATCTTCGGTTTGACGTCTCGCGAATCGTACCGATGTTGTGACGTTACGCGGAACGTAAACATCGAGTTCAAATCGATTTCTTCCGTCCGGCGAATAGACGCGTTATTATTGTAATATCGAATACGGTGACGTTTATACACTAACGACCGCGGGTCGACGTGAAAAAAAAATTACTAGAAATATCTACACGGTCGAAAAGATTTTCGATTTTGCATTTCTCTTCGTAATAGAAGCCGCCGACGACGAGCGCGCTAATTTTTATGCCACGCGACGAATAGTCCTCGAGGAAAACCCGCGTACACTTTTATAATAATTGCATGTGTGTATACCGTACGTCATGTATAATAATATACATGTTACTCCGAAGATACGCGGGACGGCGCGCCGGGGTCGCGTGCGAATTCGCGAATATGAAAATGTTAACTAAAACAATTCTTAACCCAATTACGGGAAACAATCCCGGGCTTGCCTCGGGGACTAATTTGCTACGAGAGAGAGAGAGAGAGTGCGAGCGAGTGGGTTTCGCGGCGAATCGCACGACACTGCGGTGTGTGCGGCGGCGTATTATATACGTACGGTGTGTAGGCTCGGTCGCGGTTATCAAAATATAAACAAATGATTTTCCCCAAACTTTGGGCGCGAGCGATTATCTTATCTTATCCAGAAACTCGAAACTCCTCGGTCAAATGTAATAACACGCGCGCGCGCGCGCGCGTAATCGAGCTTTCGCTTATACGCTTATATTACGTGCATGTGACTGTAACCGTATATAATAATATAGTTTCTGTAGTCGCTCGCAGCGAACTTGTGATATTACCGTAAGACGACTGCCTCTCGAATCCTTTTCCTCCTTTTTTCGAATCCTTTTCGCTTCCTATTTTTTCCATACCCCCCCACCCCTCGGCTCGTTTGCATATAATCGAATAGACCGTCTGGTAGGCCCGGCAGGCCCCGGCCCGCCCCGATTTCAATGCTAAAAAAAAAACATAAATCAATAGTCACTATATATTATAATGTTTGTTATGTTAGTATAGAAGTTTAAGTGCCAAACAAACGTAATATTGTTTGTAAAGGAAAAAATCGTACTCGAACGTATCAAAACGCACGCGAATGTTTACGATTTCACTTTTTTGAATTCATAAACGTTTACTAATTTACAAACAAATTCCTACTGTGTTTAACGGTGGACAGCTATTATAAAAGTATTGGTATTCCACTTGACACTGAATTAAAACGTAGGTATTTACTCGTTTGCACTTCGATCGCACTTCACGTTTGATAAATATTATTATTTAATAGTATTTCAAAGGAAACGTTCCCTTTTTCTCGCGCGGTGTCGGCTCCTACAAACAAGATACGCCTAGAAATATTTTCTAAAGAAACATCCCGTTTCGCTTCGAACCTCTTTTGATTTCTAACGAGCGTTTTACTCTTTAATATTTTTATTTTTTTTTTTTACTCGTCAGCTATAACTGATTTTTATCGCTTATTTATTTGTGTTTTATTGCCCGACAGCGTATTATAGACTTCGTAAAGCATTACGAAAATTTAACGTTTTTTATATTTCGAATATTTTTCGATCTTTTAATTTCGGAAAGTGGTTTCGTTCTTTTTTCATTTTTTATACCCGCACTAACGCCGCAGCGATACTTTTATGTAGTAAAAACGAGTAAAACTCAATGCTGATTTCATTTTATGTCATCGAATCAATACGCATCAAAAATGCTTTTTTCTTTTTTCTTCCGTCTCGAGCCCCTTTCGATCGGGTATTACAATAATATAGTATTATGCATTTTTACAATACAGATAGAAATTGCGCTCGGCATTCGTATGCAAATCGAATTAGGCTCGAGACGTCCGTCAATTTTAATAAGTCGGTCGGTCCTGGCTCGGTTCTCGAGTTTTCGCGGATTACCGTTGTTCGTCGTCGACCGGACGTTCTATCCGTTTTACGGGTTGAACTTAATAATTATTAATTATAGCATTACACATTATTTATCATGTCTTATGTTAAAATATTAAAACATTATTGATATTTTAAACGATTGAACTTGTCGAGTGAACATAAATCTACCCCGGGTCGTCTCTACGCACGCGATTGAGAAAAAATGTATCGCGATTAGGTTTTTCAACCAGTAAACAAACAAATAGCGCGACCGATACGACAATATACGATTAAAATAATAATAATCATTATTGTTACCCGCGCGATAGTTGTAATTATAAAGTACGCGGAGGAATGCCGTTCGCTAATGTGACGTGGTGCGCGTTCGCCGCAGAGACGGGCCGAATAAAATGGCGTCTCGCAGCGCAGGGTTAAGGAAATTGGTTTTGCCCGCGGCGGAGGAAGAGGTCGTAGGCCAATGCGACTCGGCGGCTCGGAACGGCCGCAAATTCAGTAAAAGCCGACGGAATTGAATTCGAACATTTTATCGGACGAACGCGGGCAGGCACAATGTGCCTGGCACATCATACAACACCTGCCTGTGAAATAATAACGCGCGGTCGTAATCAGAGAGCTTTACGTCGACGCGTGACGGCGAGACGTGTCGTCGCGCGCGGGTCGTCCTGAAGTTCGTCCTGCGCTCGATGCGGGGTGTACGTGAAGTGCGCGTACGGGTCGCGCGAACCCAGGTCGACGGCGATTATTCGACGGTTCTCGGTTCGAAAATTTCGAAAAAGAAAGGGAAATTCACCCGAAAAAGAGGGAAAATTTAAAAAAAAAAAAAAAACGCTTAAAAAATACGGTAATCTGCGATAATTCGGAGAGGAAAAATGCCAAACGGCTCTCGTACTCTCGTCCTCCCGCGTAACATTATTTTTGCTCGTCCGATTCGCCACCGCGTGCATTCTAATGAACGAGACCGCGACGACAACAATATACAACGTCTCTGGCGCGCACGGTTTTAGCGGCCGTATCTTTTTTTCGTATCGCGGTGGCGTGTAACGTACGTTTCGTATCTGTAGATGCACACGAAACGCGAACGTATCTCGTGTCGTGTATCGGTATAATTTTTTTTTTCTTTTCGCATTTTCATTCTACCCGTCGGTATTTATAGTATTTCAATGCGAACGGCACGGTTCGCGATCGGGCCGCAGCGAGCTAGCCGTACGCGACTCCGGGTTCGCGAGATCCCACGAGAAAAGAAATCATTATAGATTTAATAATAGCAACACAACAACAACAACAGTAATAATAATAATAATAATAATGTAACCGTCTGCGAGATATTTATTATGATTAAACCGCATTTCGATGTATATATACATAGATATATACGTATACAACGCGTAATATAATATTATACGATTTCGCGTGGGATTCGCGAGAGACGCGCGAAAACAAATGTAACTTCGCCGTATTAATAATGTCCGCGCGTTCGAAACGGTGTTAAATAATAATAACAATAATAATAATATAATATATTATAACGCTAACGATATGGTAACAATATTATTATTATTATAATATATCTCCGAGTATATTATAATACGAGTATCTACTCGTATGCAAATTTGTTTTCCTCTCGTTTCGCGCGCGCGTCGCCGTGGGAGGATCGTGAATTTAAACGCTTTTCGGACGACGACGACGACGACGATTTTATTTGCGGCTGCTCGTTGGCCGATAAATAAATCTTCGATTTATTCCATGCGTTTGCGCGTGTATACTATATAATATTTTTTATCGTAGGAGTTTGCATTTGTTAAAAATTATCTGCTTGCGGTGAACACATAATATGGTATTGTATTAAAACATCGAATTACAATAATAATAATTGTAGTAGTGAAATCGTATTTATGCGCCACATGGTAATCGCAATAATTAAAAAACCGGAAATAATTTCTGTGAAGAATTCTCGGAACCGTATCGCGGTATTGCGAGAGACTGTAACTATAATAACGTTACACTATTTACACGAGGAAATTGGATCGACGCCGCCGCCGTTCTATACGACAAAATGTATTTTTAATCGCGAGCATTAAAACGGATAACGAAACGACGATACGCCGCTATTTTTAAAAATGGCGTGTCTGTATAATATGATATTATATAATAATACTGTTTTATAATATAGTAGTCGCGATTTTTTTTTTTTTCTTTTAAACGGCGTCCTCGAACGGTATTTGTTCGACAGATTAGTTTTGTCGTTAAAAGTTTTATTTTTTATTTTTTTACTTTCAAACAGTCCGTGTACGATGGTTTGTTTCGTGAGGACACGATTTATAAATATATATATATATATATATGCATACCATACGTTAAGTTGGAAGAAAAAAAAATACTTATTCGTATTCAACGGTAATATATTGGTTATTTAAAATGCATAGTCGCGTGTTTATTTAGATGTTCTGTGTAATGCATAAACAACTGAACCGTGATTTACGATTAGAATACACATCATGTAAATACGCATATAGACGAAACGTGTGTTGGCCGAAAAGTTTTTCGAAAATTCGACATTACAATCGTGGGCGTTTGTAATATGTTAATATATAGCAGTTGAAAAGCGAAAAAATGTGAGAATCGAGTGGCTGGCGCAGATTAGCGTTCGCCCGGTAGATCTGCAGTGCACAAAAAGAATAGAAAAACGTTTCGAATTTTAGAACAGCTCTATTGGTTTTTTTTCTAATTAAAAACGTCGTTTTGCAGTAGTTTTCGAATAATAATAGTTTATACACGGCGGCGGTGGCGGCGGCGGCCGGAATAAACAATAACTGCGGCAGGGCAAATATTGGCTTTGAATTTAGTTTCGCAGACTTTTAATAAACACAATACAAATCATCCGACTACATATTATACCTAATATGTAAGAATAGTAGGAAAAAAAGGAAAAAATACTTGTATTTCAACAAATTTAAGTGATTGGATACCGTTTCCGCCGCGCGTGCGTGGAGTAGTAGTGAGGAGGAAGTCATACAAGGCTCTGCTGCTGCGGCCCTGTAGAGGGATCTCGCTGCTTTACAGGAATCGTTTTACGATAAAATTACTGTAATGTTAAGCTCCTTTGTCAGAGCCGGCGGTATATACGTATACGTATATATATATTTATTGTATTGAAAAATGTCGACGATATTGATTAAATCATTTCTGTGAAGTACATAAGTCATGATATAATCTTCTTTTTCATCCCGCGCGCCCTCGTCTTATCTACTCCGGGGCTTTATTACTACCCGTCGTCGAACGGACTGAAAATGTAATATGAGTTTCGTAAATAAAATCGATCACCGCGCATACCTATCGACGTGTATTATTATTATTATTATTATACAGTTCGTACGTTATGAGTTCGAGCCCGTTCGCGAGTGTTTTGCGCGCCGGATATGAAAATAATGTGCGAAAACAATGCGTTTACGATCTACAATAACAGGCGCGAACGCCCCGACGAATACGCGCAGTGTACGACCGGGAAACAACATTAAAAAACAAAACGTTTTCTTCGTTATTAATAATCACAACAATGAATGAGACAGTGTTCGCGCGTCGACGAGACTCGTGGAAAAATACGTTTTCGACTGTGGTGTTTCGGTTTGAAAATGAAAATTTCCCGTCGTTTCGCCGATTACCGCGAAAACCGGTCAAACAAAAGTAAGTGCGCCAAGTCGCGGAAAACTAATTGTTCGTTATCTAGTCGGAAAAGCGTCGTTCGAGAAGTAAAAATAATAATTAAAATCCAGTGGCGTCATCGTTTGAGATATTATACGCGTAATACAGCCACCGGATTTCGATGTGTACTGCTGCCGCCGTTTTATTACCACTGCGAACACGCAGAGTCGGATTTTCGTCGAGATTCTCGTCGTATACACGGCGATATTAAAAGGACAAACGAAAACATTATAATAACAACGTTGAAAATTTTATTATTTTCCTCGTCTTTGTTTTTTTTTTTGTGTTTTTGTGCGCGTTTTCGGCGCGCCTATATTCGATCTTACGTTCATATACATGTTAACAGCTGCAGACACGAGCCTCGGGCGGTTTAGCCGTATCGTCTGACGAGGACACGCGCGTTTTTGCGAACTAAACGAAAAATATCGGTATTTTTAATATACATAATACACTCGTATATAAAAGCGAAAATAGAAATCTCTGTTACGAGTCGGCTCCGAGACTATATTATTATGCTTATCCAATTGTCATGCGGTTTTTTTCGAAATTAAAGAGGACAACACGGACCGGGTTTTTGGCATAAGTCTAGTCCGATAAAATTAATAATTAATTGGTTATTAATTAAAATGAAAAACAGCAAAGCTTCTCTGATGACGTAGCGGTAGAAGTTTCTTCGGTCCTCCGCCGCCGTGGCAAACGGCGAAAAACTTATGCCGCGTGTACAGGCGCACGGTTACAAGTATGGAAAATAATTTTCATTTTTTTAATTAATTTATTCGTTCAAATATAGTATGTGCGCATATTCGATTGTTATCAGTAGATATTCAGTTTATTGTTAAAAGTTTTGTCGCCAAATATTAGCTGGTTTTTTTTTACCGATATAGTTTGTCGATTTCTGTACAATACAAAAAAAAATAAAAAATACACTTGTTATCCTTTCAAAACGACATATTTTCTGATATAATATTACGGTAAAACCGTATACGATAATCGTTTCGAACGAATCGCCGCGAGTCGTTAGAAATGTACAAAATATGATAATTCGTTCGCTGCAGCACCCAATTGCATTTCTGCATTTTCCTGCGGCGGCGGGGCGACAAAGAGCGCGCGAGTTAGAGCGAGACAGAAAGCCATGTGTGTGCGAGCGCGCGCGCGCGCGCGCATGTCCTTCTGTCCTCCGTCGTGTGTCTTCTTTGTGCTGGCAGCAGCTCGTCGTGCGTGTTTATTTAAAATCGTATTTATCGCCGTTCTCGGAATAATAAAACAAACCTCGTTCTGAAAAAAAAAAAAAAAAAATCTTCCGATTGTGGCGGCGGCGGGGCCCGTGGGGACCGCGCGAGTTTCTCGCAGGGGAAGGAAAAATACGGACGAAAGGAAGGAATAAGAAGAAACACAGAGAGAAGCGGAGAAAAAGAACAATACGGCCGCGGTCGTCGTGTCTAGAACCCCTTGGTTCGCGGCGCGCGGTGACAACGAGCCTTGAATACGTAATACTCATATGAATGTGCGCGTCCGTCAACCGCGCGCGCGACTCTATTATAAACACATCAATCGTACATTGTATTCAAATGCGACAATTTTTTTTTTCGTCCTCTCTCTCTCTCTCTATTTCTGTGCGCGGCTTCCACGTGTTTTCGTGTACGACCGATCGGGATTAAAGCGATGGAGGGGGGGGAAACACTTGATGCGGTATCATTGCGGCCGGATGTCCCACGAAAGATGTTTTTACATATTCGTCACCGACCGACCGACCGACCGACGACACGTTATTATTACTATCATTATTATTATTAAATGCACTGCACACACCCTGCGACCACGACGAGGAGTCGGTTGATGAAGACATAAATATTATCAATTGTCTAAAGGGTCGAACGCAGTAAAAGTGACTTTGTCATTGTGACGGAGCGCGTATGAATAATAATAAAAACCGAGATGACACGCGTGATAAATTCGAACGTTCACGAAAACTCGATTATAAAACGTTTTTATTCAGATATGCATCATTGTACGCGCCGGGCCCCGGGTATACAATAATGCAATTATTTTCTTTTTAACGTTGTACAAACACAATGATAACGCCGTAACGGACGAAAATTCTTAGAAAAATAATACGACCACAGACCGTCTCGTACGATGAGTGATATACGAGTAAAACGTGTGTGTGTGTGTGTGTGTGTGTGTGTGTTCCTTGTGTACGGTTCGGAAATTATTTCATACGCAAAGCGTTTCGAACAAACCTTCACGTTTTATATTATAATATTATTTTCTTTCACGTCCGTACGACAATATTATTTATCTTGCCGGCGAGGGATGAGATACCGCGTCCCCGTGTACGTGCTGCACGCGTCACTACAAAGCGTTAAAAGTTATAGATTAAACGGTAAAAAAAAAAAAAAACAAAAACAAAAATCGAAATAATAACGACCGTCGTCGTCGTCGAGTATAATAACGCGGACACAAGTGTATAACCTACACTCGGGTAAATTCAAATTTCATTAATTAATTTTTTTTCAACTGTTTATAACAATAATTTGTTCGCGGATTTAATGTAAATAGAGGGCAAACTTTAATGTAATATTATATACATAATACATATAAACACCGTTTGTATACTAATCGCGCAACAGCGGCGGCCGTCCTAACGACAATAGGCATTGCTCAAATAACGAAGTACGTAGCCCGAAAAAATAATAATAAAAAAATATTTATAATATACGTTTGAAAGAAAGCATTTAATATTTACGTCACACGAATTGTATATAACGAATATTCTCTAGCTCTTATTGACTTATAAGTTACTGACCTGGTGCTGAAGCTGACCTAGTACTAGCTGACCCGGGAAACGTTTTTTTGCCATTGTTTCTAGTGAATTTTGTAGTATAAAAAATAACCAACTGATTGTAAGTATGCGAGGACGGCGTCAATGATTGAAAGGGCGCACGCACGCAATTTCGGTAAAAGTTATGTAATAATATATGACGTTGCAAAATCCATACCTTTTGGTAAACATCGTCGGGTTTTCGCTTTAATTGTGTACATCACGGCCAATCGGTCGAGTTTATCGACCAATGACAATAGATTTGCCTGCGATCGTATTCGACCGTCCAATGAAAAAAGTTCTATTGTATTCGTTCTATTGTTCATCGCACGCACGCACGCACGCACGGTAAAAGTTATGAAATAATATGATATTGCAAAATCAATATGTTTTGGTAAAGATCGTCGAGTTTTTCGATGACATAATAATCTAAAGCGGCCCATAGACGTGCAATATTATTGCGCAATATCGGGGTTTGTACAATATAATTGATCGTGTGTAGTTAATATTGAAGAGTTGTGCAATATATTGTACGAAATCAAAAAAGTTTGAAATATATTGTGCAATTCGAAAAATATTGTGCCGTATATTGGTAATATTGTGCAGTATTCAGTAACGCAGTAACGCACAATAGATTGTACAACCATCAATATTACCTCTACACGACTCAATTTAATTGCACAAACTCGATGGTTGTACAATAATATTGTACATCTATGGGCAGCCTATAATATATTGTACAATCCATATTGCACAATAATATTGCACGTCTATGGGCCGCTTAAAATATAATTATTATAATATAAAATGCAAATTAACACGCACTCGCTGATCGTTGCGTCTCAAAATATAGCCCGTGAAAAGTTTTTCCCGGTATGAGGGAGAAACAACGTTCTTCATTTTCAACCCCTTTAACCCCCTTAGGGGTTGAATTTTGGAAAATCCTTTCTTAAAGGGGCCTCTGCTATACAATACGAAACTATTGACCAAATTGAATAGGTACCACAAAGCTCCAGTGGCTCCGGATTTTTTTCCATTTTTACCCCCTTTTAACCCCCTTAGGGTTGATTTTCTGAATTTTTTTTTTCCGTAAGGTCCTTGCTAACTAACATAAAAAAGGCCTGTTCTTTTATACATATACATATTATATAAAGAATAATGTCATTGTAAGTTATCGTACTGTGTACAACGGTAATATTGCGGTCGAGTAAAAATGAATATAATTAAAGATATAACGCATAAAATATAGAGTAACATAATTATTATAATAAATAAAGTTATTTCTCCGAGTGTCATTTTTCACACATTATAAAAATAGGTATATCTCTTCGACCGCGGTATATTTCATAATATTATCGTTGGTCAATGAATTATTACGATCGCGTTAAACCGTCGAAACGAAATAGAATAATAACCGTACCGGTTCGTAAAATTTACGTATTAAAAAAATATAATATGCAAAGTACAAATTTTACACTCACACACACACACACACATTTAGCGCGAGCGCGGCGGCGCGTGCTTTTCTCACGATAGATTCTCTTCCCCTCTCCCCCACCCACCGATTCGTTGCAATGCGACGGCTAAAATATAAATTGGTTTTAATCGTGCCACTCAAAGTGATAATAACAATTATTATTATTCGTGTGTGTACGCGCGTTTCTCGTTATAAAACGAATTATATTGCGCATATCATATTATGTATCTACGAGCGCGCACCAGTTTAGTTGTTTAAATGTTATTATTATTATTTTTCGTTTTTTTTATTTTTTGGCCCGAGGGGGCCGCGCGGCTATACCGTTCGTTATGATATACAACGTACCTTATACGATTCAGCACTTTCGGTATTCGATAATAATAATTATTGCTGCGCGCGTTTCCATGGCGAATCTTTGGTGCGATTTGAATATCGCACGCGAAAACTCGTTTACCGCGTTAATAATAAACGGTATACGACGACGAACAACACTCGAACGAGAGAAATCCCGGACTGAATGCATTCTAAAATTATATCAATTTTATCAATTATACACAATTTCCAAATCGGAACATTTCTAAAAATAGACAATATAATATTGGATACAAGATATTTATTTTTCATCGGGCGTTGGCGGCCCGCCGCACCGTCAAATACAACTATAGGTATATAAATAACTTGTATTGTTTTATTTATCAACAGGCCCCCATTTAGAAGTAATTTATTTTGTCAACTACTCAATATTTGACTCTAATATGCGCACTGAAATACATGGGCACAATTTTCTTGTATAAACATATGAATAATCAAATTTTACTGAAATTTCATAAAAATACGAAAATCTGCAAATTTTTTCGTAGCTTACCCTTCACTCGGAACGGTATTTGCGTTTACCAAAGATACATTGATACCTACCAATATTCACCTTTCATCTGTATCTCATCTTGTATCCCACGCGAAAGCTGACGGCGGCGGCGGCGGCGGTTTTGACGCGTCCGCGCCGCCGTCGTTTTCGAGTGAGGTCCTTTCGGTCGCTGCAGACCAAATCCTACCGAAAGAGCGCAATACACGACGTACATACAACGGGTATAACGATACACGGTAAATATCATCGGGTGAAACGTATGTATTATTAATGGTCGTGCTTTTAACCCGACGACGTACACTCGACGGCGTATTATATTATACGCGACGACGAATTCGGTCGGGCCCGTGACGTGCGGGTCGCCGCGGCAGCGATAATAGCCCGCGAACGAGACGACGTGCGTTCGGGTGGCCGACCCGAGTCGTACACACACGCACGCGCGCGCGTCACTCGGCAGTCGTCGCTGGCAAATTGACGGCGGATAACTGATTAATGACTATCGTTTATGACGAGTACCTCGACGTAAACCGCGCCGAAACGTCCGCCCGCCGCCGTCTTCGTAATATTACACACATGACGCGGCGGTGGCAGAGACTGTTTTACCCGCTCTCGCGTCTGATTGATGACGGCGGCGGCCCGAGACGAAAAACGAGAGAGAGCGAGAGAAATAATTAACAGACGGCGGCGGCGTAATAATAACGTATGATTTCAACGTTTTATAAAATAATACGTGGAAGCGTTTAAGCGTATGCAATACGTATATCATGTAGATGCATCGGAGGGGCCGAACAAATTGAAATATACCGAACGGAGCGCGATCGCCGCGCGTCATATTGAAATAACGTACCGACGACGACGGGCGCGCGGTTATTAATAATGTATTATATTATTATTATGCGACCGCGACGACGAGCTCCGCCTCGGCCGACCGTTTCGGGTGGCCCGTTTTAAAGATAATAATATTACAATTTTGAAAATCGATTATCGCGTCCGACAAATACGTTACCGTCGCTGCAATGATAATATGTTATGTTACGTATGATGATGATTTATACTCGACTATTATTATTATGCTCGCGCGGTAATTGACATTTATCGACGTATTTATAAGTAACTAGCCGAATCTACCCGTCTTTGCCGGGTTTAAGTAATAAAAAATGTGTATGGGCCAAATAATAATAATAACAATTGACATTTCCCCGTTATCAGCTGACTTCTATTATTATTGAATAGTTTATTATGGATATAGCAACGTCCGCGTCCGCAACGACCTACTCAACTCGCTACGCGGCGATACTACAACGACCTCACGAAAAACTCTACTTACTCGTGGTCATGGTCTCGGGTTTTCACCAAAAGCTCCGCCGCGCGCGTCTTCTTTGACCGCCAAATATCTATCGCTCCTCGTCTCGTTTCCACCAAAACGGAACCGATCAGGCGCTCGTGGTTTCCCTAGTATACCACCGCGCTACTACACGAATCCAGTATAGCTCGTTAGCATAATAGCTCGCTGCTAACCGATTCTACGGACTGTTGGTCGGCACGTCTCTAGAGGCTCGGCAGGAATCAGTTCATTTGACCATTATCCGTGACAAATTAACTTGAAAAAAATACTCGAAAAAAAAAAAACTAAAAATGAACTTGAAAAAAAAAATCTGAAAGTATACTTGTTAATAATACGGAAAAACATACGATTCACAAATAATAATACACGAGCGAGTTCTGTACGTGGGGATCGACATTGGTCCTACGGCACGTGTACTGTACCGCGCTATACCGAGCGTCGCGCCGAGCCACGAGGCGGTGACTCAAACGAACCGTTCCTGATGAAATCACCGCGTTCGATTTATTTTCGTCGCTTTCGAACGCGCGGCACGGGCTCGCAGCCGAATCGGTCCGCCGGGTGGGTATTCCTCGTCGGTCGCTAGACCTCGTAGAACTCGTCGTCTATATTATTATAAAGACCGACCGATACGACAGTTAATTCAAAATTCTTTTGAAAATCCTTATCTCACAATCGGAAACCAACAACGCGCGGGTTCAGACCGTTCGGATTCGTTTGAAAACAAATTATCATCAAAAATGTTTGGACGACGCGCGATGTGACGGATAATACCATCAAGTTCACAAGTACGAGTGATATATTATTTTTATCTCGCTCGAACACGTCGAATTATAAGAAATTCACCAAAACACATTATTATTTCTATATTTACGTTATGCGGGTTTAATCGGCCATTACGCATGACGCTCGTGCCGCCGTCGTCACTTCGGTCGAGGCGACGCAATTTCTCGGTAATCAGTTCAAAAATAATAACATTACGCCGAACGTCGTGGAAAAAAAACTATGGATTATATAACCGAAAAGAATTCTAGACCGCGTTTTCAAACGCGGGACGTATCAGTCGTCTTCCGTCGGGCCCGTCGCACGGTCATCTCGCCGTCGTCGTCGCGTAAATGGTGCCGTTTTTTTCGCAAATTTTTCGTCGTTAATCGTTTAAACGATCGTCAGTGCGCAACAATTTTTATTTCGATCATTTATCGCCGATAATCGTCACCCGCCGTCGGGGTCGACGTGACGGAAATTAAATCGCGCGTGTGTGTGTGTGGTGTGTGTGTGTGTGTGTGTGTGTGTATGTGTGTGTGTGTATGTGTGTGTGTGTGTGTGAAGTGCTTGAAAACAGCTGCGTAGATCGAACGCGAAATCGGACCGAGAAAAAAAAAATGGATCGGTGAGTACCTATATACATCTTAATTATCGCGTACATATCCCGTATCGTCCGGGTCGTCGTTATAGTTTTAATGAAAATCCCACAGAATCGGGACGATTGTTAACATTCTCTGTGATTATATTTAATTATAAAACATGAATATATTGCGGGCGTCACCGTTTTTACCACTATTGACTAACCCCCCGGGGGATTACATTTTCAAAAATCCTTTATTTTCGCTCATCTACGCGGTCTGTTCGAAATTACATCAGTACCGGGCGGCGGCGACCGGTTTTCGTTCGGGCGCTATCATCGATCACGTGAACGAAGCTCGCGCGGTCGCCTGTGCCTTCGCCCCGTGTTTCGGCCGTCGTCGTCGCGCCCCGTGAAAGTGCGTGCGCGCGTCTCGCGTTCGTTTTAAATTACGTGTAACTCGTCAACGGACGATATTGTAATAATGCGGCGGCGCACTCGTCGCCAGCAGCGCGTGAGGCCGTGCCACGGAACAAAGCCGCGCAGAACTTGGGGCCGCCCGGTACTGATTTAATTTCGAACAGACCGCAGAGCATTAGATAAATCACATTGATCCAAAGTTCGAGTTCGTACGTTGTGTAGTTTTTGAGTCGCATTGAGTGAGATTGAATTGCATAGGTATACGTATATATATAGGTTAGTTATATGATTAGGGCTCGGAAGTTGTAGGGATTGCATAATATATTGTTCTATTATATTATGCTCTCGATTCATAGCGGAGACCGAGCGAGAAACCCGAGCTCCGATACGATGGCGAGTTAAGAACATTTTAAATTTAAAACGCATATTTTGCACGTTCCGTACATTTTCGACAGTGAAAAGTGCACATTTAATTGATTTCGTTTGCATATTGCGTTATGCATATTATTTCATACTTTTCCGCGGGATCCAAAATGTCTTGTACCAATGGCTATCGGAAACAAATCTAGCTTGGCGTCGCACACGCAATATTTCAAATTTATTTTCTATGAATGTCGGAAACGTCCCCCCTTCTCGCCAAACACACAATGTGGCGGTGGTCCCGTAAAAATTATACCGCCATCCTTCTTGAAATATAGTTCGGCACTGGCTTCTTTTATCGAAATGTATAATGAGAACGGTATTACACAGATTCGTTTTTTTTTTCTTTTCTCGAGAAACTATTCTTTTTCGCGCTTATTGTTCGCGACACTGTTATATAACTGTTCACACCGAATGAAAATCGTGTGACGCGCGTCCGATTGTCTATTGACTTTTACAATGACGTTTGCCCCTCCCCCGGCCAACACTATTCCGCTGGTAGTAAAAACGCATCAAAAGTTTCCGCGACGACGACGCGATAACTTTTCGGACCGGAAATTGGACGCGGCTCGAGGTAATTTAAAACGGTCATTTTTCGATTTTGTCCGCAGCTCCATGTAGAAATAGGTACATATATATAATGAATAATGATGTATAGTGTTTTCCTCGAGAGCGAGACGAACGCGCGTAAACGTCGAGATTCTTCGAACGAGTATATCCTTATCTGCAGCGTTTACCGGTCATTATTCTTTCGATAAAGTCGGTTTAATCAAGTGAATATTGTTTCGACTTATAATTACAATAATAATAGGTCATTTCAAACCAATCGTATACGTCCCGCTGTAACCGTGTCGAAAAAAAACGTCGTATCGAACGTCTGCAGCGGATTCGTTCGTCGTTTACGTCCAGTCATACTTGCAGACTCGTCGATTGGTTGTAACTCGACTCAGTCCCTTCCGCACCATAGTCGATTTTCTATTCGAATCCCGTCGTCGTCTCGTAGCCGAGCGTCACCCGAGTGCGTCCGATAATCAAATTTCTACCTTTTTAATAGCTCGAGCACGTCCGCAATGTTATCGCTGATAATCGGCGGATATCCCGATCGCCCCACGAAACGATATCCGTATATTTATTCCGACGGGATTGATTTTCTCATTGTTCGGACGACCAATCTATATCAAATATATCGACGTTTTTCTACATAATAAAAATCAACGGAAATAAAATTCCAACACGATAATATTATTCTGATGGAAAACAACGAAAACCAATCGTTGAGGCGTAATGCGACGTGAACCTTCGATATGTAGTGTATATAAATATAATATAATAACATAATGAAAACAATAATATTCAACTGGTCAGCGAAAGTTTTTTTTCTCACCGAAAATGAATAATGTACACACATTATTATTGTACCGCGCGTGATTTAAAGACGGACGAGTTCACTCCGGGGGCCGTCGCCGCCGCAGCCGCGCCGACACCGACGACCGGTTATTAAATACGCGCGCGCGCGCGCGCGGGAGCGATTAATAATAATAATATATTGAAAAAATTAATATACAATGTTTCCGGACGACGCGTGAGGATCGTCGTCGTCGTCGTCGTGTATAATGTAAATCAATAAACGTCGGTATGTAGATTAATTTATAAGCGTGCGCAGGGCGTGTATATTTACGCGCGCGGCATCTCGCGCAGAAAGAATACAATTAGGTGCCGACCGAAACCCGAAAATCCGCGCGAAAATCACGCCCAAATCGAGGAATGCGATTTCGCGACGACGACGTTCGCGCATAAATCAACCGAAATCGTTTCCGGTTGAATTTAAAATATATGCGATATATAGGAACACACATTTATATATATATTACATATACGGTTTGCAGTGAACTATTCGACGACACTGTTTTCGTAATCCGCTGCGGGCCCGACCTTATAATATATACTACACCTGCTCGGTTTTTTATTTATTTATTTATTTATTTATTTATTTTTTATACGGTGCCGCGCGGTTATTGCCTATTAATCACTATCCACAAAAATATACCGATGTAAACGGTGCAGTGGGTGGGGGGTTATGGAACTATCGATCGTTTCTCTATAGCATGCAGTGACGTAGTTACGATTTCGCTCTGAAAGGCAATGGAAACGACTTAATAAAAATAAAACCGTTGGGTATAATATCGATGAAAACGTTAATTGTTCAAAACAAACTATTACCTAATAAATTATTGATTTTTTCCACCAATATTTATTAATCTTTACTTATGTCTATCACGGTGAATCCTACTGTCTAAACTTGGAACGAGATAATATACGATAGCGAAATAAAAAGAATTTTCAATAAAATATATAATATATGTATTCATTTTCGTAGAATTTCCTACGGTTAATATTGTTATAGTTATCGAAACGATATAAAACCAAATTATATTTCCGATTTCTATAAACGGGCATTATAAAATATACGGATTATACCCGCCGGTAATTTGTTCGGTACCAATCACAATCGTTATAAAAATAATTTCTGGAGGGTTGGAGGATTTTCTCCTTCTAATATTATGCTTCGTGCCGATTATAACTACGTATACTATAATATTACAATATGGTCTTGCTCTCGGGATTCGAATTTCGCTCGTAGTCACGGTTTCCCGAACGCGGCCGTAACGATTTCTCGTTGTCTTCGCGCGAAAAGTAACTACGCTATTGTAAAACACTAACATCTTCGCAGACGTCGTTTTCCCCGTAAAAAAAAACAAAAAAAAAATGTTTATTCGTCGGCAAATCGTATACTCCACCCACCCGTCCACCGATACTGGGATGAGAAACAAAGCGCGCGACCGACGCGTTATTTTTTCGTACGTTATTCGATTTTCATAATAATATACGAGATAATATTATTATATATAAAACGTACACATAATAGCGAATAATGACTCGAATATTGCAGCACCACATGGCAACAAAAGCCCACGCACGCGAGCGTAGATGTAACTACCTATATTATTATACATACACACACATAGGGGTATAATAACGGCGATTGATTCTGCGGGCAGATAGTAAAACGGACGCGTAAAAAAAAAGTGCAGCGTAGTATCGAAATTGGAAAAAGCCGAGCATAATAATAATATTGTAAATGACAATCGTTATCTCTGCGCGCGAGGGAAAAAGAATCGACGGCGGCGGCGGCGGATCGCATGAAAAAGCTTATAGAGGGAGCCTCCGAGGTTTTTTTTTTATTTTTTATCATATTTCTCTATTATCGGAGAGCTGCCGTTATTGGTCGCCCGGGATTTCGTGCGCTAAAAGGCGGGAATCGACCGTTCGCGATTTTATGGTCCATTAAACAAGGCCCAGGATGAGAGTATATATACTGTTGATATTACATAACGCGTTCGTATACATGTTTTTCATTTTTTTTTTTCTCTTTTTTTTTTTTTTTCCTCCGCTACGATCGTTATTATACAAGCAAAGTGCTCGGTTCTTACGACGTATTAATCGTTTTTATTCCTCGCGTGCGCCGCCGCCGCCGTCTTCCCATGTATATTTCAGCGCATCCGATGGAAACATTTTTTTCACCTACTATGACGCGGTTTTCCACCAGCAATTTTCTCGAGAATTTCGCTCCGCGGTCTGTTCTCCTTTTTCACAAGCGTTCTTTTTTTATTCTCGTTTTTATTATACTTTTATTTTTACCGAGTTTAACGCGCAAAAAGCGCCGCGGCAACGACCGCGCCGCTACCGTATCCGGATCGACCGAGTGTGTACCTACAGCGTATGTTGTATATACGTTGTATATAACAGACGCAAGCGCAATGTGTCGACGTTGTTTCAAAAGGAACTTTACGTCCGTCCGTGTCTGTGTAGTATACGTATATATTATATGCTCGCGCGCGAGAGTTCTATTCAAACGATTTCGACTGGTACGGTTAAAAAGAAGAGGGGGAGAGTTGCACAAAAGAAATAATGTGTGTACACATACAATGAGATAATAACGCGAGTTTGAATGAAAAGTATATTATACAGTAGTGTAGTAGTCTACATTATTATTATAACGACCTTTACTATATCACGTGCACGCGTGGCGGCGCTCTATACATTTTCGGCGACCTGCAGTTGCATATTTAAGATTTCGTTATACTCGGAGTGAATCGTTTATTTATACTGTGTGTCTTACCATATCCCCGTCCGCGGCAGTCGGTGTTATATCGGTGTACGATCGTATCGCACAGATGAAACACATGGTAAAAACGAAAATATATACGTATATGTATATAAGAAATAAGTGAAAAAATGAAAAATACCCCTCGCACGCGCGCGCGTTCAACGAGAATTCGCTGCCCCCTCTGGCAATTTCTACGAAACGTTGCTCGGAGCAATTTTCTCCCTTATTGCCGCCCTTTCTAAAATACGCCGCCGCCGCCGCCTGCGGAGAGGAACGTATGACTGAAAATACCAACGAAAAAAAACTAGTAGACACGGTCATCGGACTCGATGTGTCGATTATACATATTATCGTGTTGTAGAACTCTGGTAAATCAATAACTCGCACATAATATACGCAAAATAGTTATGATTACGTTTTCTAATCAACTCGTCTGTGTGTGCAGTGAACTCTATAATAGTTCCGGTTTCTTTTCTTTTAATTTCCGAAACATTTGATTTTTCGTCACGCGTATGCGTAACACGAACGGCTTTCTAGATTTCTGGGGAGCAATCGATCTCTCCACCTGCCCCTAAACAGTGTCTTTGGCCCGCGGGGCTTTAAACAGTTTACACGTCACCGTCGTCGCCCGCGCATATAAGTTCTGTTTATTTCATCATTACTATATACGTATATTATACGATTTGGGCTCGAAAACACATTGCCGATATACCAAGTATATAACGTCATTCGTGTACGTATATAAGCGCGCGCGCGCGCGCGCGCGTGTGTGTGTACAAGCGACAAAATTGTTTCGAAACTTTCCGCGCGCGCATTTCGACGTCGAACAAATCTGCACATTTTAGTTTTTGCGATAAAAACAAGTTGTCTGTCTTGTTAAAATCACCAACTTTCTTTAAAGAAAACGCGTCGCCGTCGGAAAGTTTGACTCGAGTTTCACTACGCGTGCGTATACTATATACGTGTATAGTCGAGCTTATTGTTTGCGTACTTAATTTATTGCGCGTATACGTAGTACCTATCCGACCACATAAATACAAACGCATACACACAAACACGCATAATATATAAATATTTATATTTTATATGCAAAAGAACCACTGACATCAAACGCTTGATTTATAAAAAAAAAAAATTGTACGCGAATTTCGAAGTGGATTATATCATTGTGTTTTTGTGTGTGCGCGTGTTTTATTTAATTGAACATAATTCAAAGTATAATCGAAATAATTGAATGAAGTTTATTCAAATCTCGCAGACGCGCATATATTTATATGACACAATAACGCGCGCCTATATATATATATATATATATATATACATATTATATACTACCTGCAGCCGTATGTATATTCTTGATTTGTCGTCCTATTCTTTCGGGAATTTATGTTAATTCGCCCGAAACGAATTTCAATTGGCAATTGTGTTTTTATTTATTTACATTTTCAACGATCCGCGGCGAGGAGACGAGACCGTCAGCCGCCGCCGCCGCCGCCGCCACCGCCGCATATCATTACGGTATACTGTTGTTGTTATTATTGTATATTTTACAGTCCGACGCCTTTGATTATTATTCGCGTGTGCGAATCGGTAAATAATAAATAAAGAAAAACACCGCGAAAAAACCGAAAAAAAAAAAACCAGTTGTTCGTTTCGGCGTCGTCGCCGCCGCCGCTTTATTATATACAAAATACGAGACAGCGACGTCCTACGCGCGCCGTTGGGCCTCGCGGTCGTCGTCGTCTCGACGCGTTCCGAATTCGACGGTCGCCTCCAGCGCGCAGCTCATACAGAGCGAAACGGATATTCCACGTGACGGGATCGCCGGATCTCGCGTACAGAGCGATTCAAAAGTCCCGTCCGATTACGCGTGTTTTCGGACAATATGTTATCGCGTACGTTATTCCGGACAAGAGAAAACGGTAATATTATTATCGTCGTACATATCGCGCGCGTTCTTACAACCGATTTTCGAGCCGTTCTTTGTACACAATAATTTCATATTACGTTTACGCGCGCGCGCCCGCTTTGTGTACGGCTGCGGCGGCGGCGGCGACCGTGTCCGGCCCACCACCACCGGCCTGCCGGTTGTCTCATTTATTTGATGTATTGCCCTCGGACGAAACCGCTCCTAAACGCTCTTAACAGCTCATTAGCGGAGCCCGGGCACCGGCAGCGGCATTATGTATATATATATGACGTATTTGCTGCCGAGTTATTATTATTTTTTTTTATTACATTATTTAAAAAGCCGCGCGGATGTGTCCCTCTACAGTACCTGCAGTACCCGTGCACCTCGGGCCATTATTATTATTATATCGTGAGACGTCGTACACACACACACACACACACACATATATATATAACGAAAAGAACGAAATTACTATTTAAACGGACCCGGGCGGCTGCGAGGAGGAAACGTGCAGAGCGACCGCGAGCGCGGGGGATTTACAATGATATTATTTTGTTATTATTTCTATACCTTTACCCGTAGGTGATTGAATAATATTCCTTTTGTGGGCGACGAATGAGTATTCCGACGTTGTCTCTACATTCGTATATATATAATATACTGCCACCGCAACGGAACGTATAGTGGCCGTTCGCCCTAATGGCCGTGTCATTTGTAAAATCGTTCACATTCCTCGAATTCGTCCGACTCATTATTCTATGATTTAGACCTTTAACGTTATTATATTATTGTTATTTAGTAATTACATTTCAATCGCGTACGCTATAACAGACGATCTTCGATCGGCGCGCATGATAATTTTATCGAGCAAAATTTAAATTTTTCGCGATCGAGAGAGGTTTATTCTTTGTTTTCATCGAAATCCGCGTCCTAGTGGTGGTCAAACGTGCGATTAAAGATTTACGCGGGCCCGATTATTATGCGGCGGATAGACGCTGCGACAATCAAAAATAATCTATGTGAAATATTTACACTCGGTCGTCGGGACCAAATGATTACGTATGCGCACAATTTTTAAATCCTCCGGCGCACGCGACACGTCGTCGTCGTATCGTATTCTAAAAAAAAGGACTTTTACGTATTCCGTCGTCGCGACACTATATTATATTACACGCACGACACACGCTCCGGACGCGATTTGTACTTAATTTTTTAATCGATTAGTAGTAGTAACGAAACACCGTTTTCGTGCGTCATAAACTAATATTATTATTATTATTATTCCGACCGGTCTATCGTTGTACTCCGCAAACACATAATTCGTATACATATATACAGAGAGAGAGAGAGAGAGAAAGAAATACGTGTCATTTTTTTTGAACGTCCGACGCAACACAATAATCATAAAAATATTAATTTAATATATTCTTTAATCGTATATAGGTATATAATTTTAATATTATATTATATCGTTAGCGCTCGGAGAATTTGATGTTCGGGTTTTTTTTTTTTTTCGTTTCTTTTCCAACCCGCCGCCATCACACCACGTATTATATATATATACGAAACGCGCGTAATGATTTCAAAACACGACGTAATAAATAACGAGAGACAGAGACAGAGACAGTGAGAGAGAGAGAGGGAGAAAATAACACATTCAGCGTTCGGCACAACAATATTGTGTGTGTGTACCTACATGATAAATACACGGCGTACAGATTATTACGGACGGTTTATTTTTTTCAATCAAACGTCTGACAATTTTCTTTTCGACGCGTATAGTATATAAATACAAGGCACAACGCGCGTCTATAACCTTTTACGGCCCCGCGGGCACGTGTCGTACACGTCGTAATATATAGTGGCCGACTATTATTATTATTATTATCATTATTATTATTACTATTATTATTATTACTATCGTTAAGTATGCGTAAGCGTTCGACCCGAGCGACGGGACGGACGCGATCTCATTATAAATGGATCGGAAATCGTTTCGTGGCGATCGCGCTCAGCTCGTGTTTGAGCTGTGCGGTCGCCGTCCGTCGTCGGTTTTCTCAGAGGTTTTCTCGGCCTCGACAAACACACACACACACACAATCGGTCTTTCGAATGGCGAGACCGAGCGTCCCACACGTTATGAAATACGGCGCGCGCCGGTGCAGCGACGAAAGCGGATTATTTTTCGGTAAACGATTGAAAAAAAATCAAAACGATTTCTTGCGGTAGTTTTTTTACAATCTTCGTAGACGAGTGTCGATGACTGTGATGTCGTCACGGCCGTGCGTAACTATAGCTGCCCCCGGACGGCTTCATCTCTTCGGATTTCGAATTCGTTTTTTTTTCTCTTGTATTCTCTGCAAATTGATTATGACGCGTTTGTCCGTTTTTTGGTTTTGACCGACCTTTGTGAGATCGAGACGGCGAGATTCGAAGACATTCCGCCGAGCCGTCGGCGGCCGCGCGCGAGTCGAATAATAATTGCAATATATAATAATAATAATAATATACAGACTCGCGTACATCGTCGTGTACAGACGTATACGGCGGAATATTAATATGTATTTCATAAGCACGCGTTATCTAATCGTCATAGACCGCGATATACGTACTCTTATACGGGCGGGGACGAGTGGTTTCTATTCTTTTTTACTTTTCTGTTTTCAGTCCTCTCCTGTTATAGACCGCGCGGCGGCGGCGGCAGCGGCGACACCGGTTTCGCGGCCCTACGCCGCCGTCGCGCGGTGTCAAACGTCGTCCATAATAGTATATATTATTATCATTACACCGGCTCTGTGTTTTATGAAATATCCGTTCGCGACGATATATTATCGTCGTCGTTATTATTATTATGACCGCAGACCAGCCGACCGATCGGAATGCGTTGTGCCGCGCGCGCGCGCGCGCTCGCGAGTTTCGCCGTGCACGAGTCGTTTATATAATATTGTTATTATCATCGGTCGCGCGACGGCTATGGACGGGGAAGGGGAACCGCGAACACTTCGCATGTACGAGACGTAATTGCAAACCAATTGCCGACGACAAGAACAATATACGTATATATATATATAATATGTACATTTATAGAGAAAGAGAGAGATGAAAAAAAAAGTATCCAAGCCCGATCCGGAATAGTCGTCGTCGTATTGGCCGTATAAGTACGCGTCTGCGGCAGAACCGAATCGACGAGACGTGTACGTTATATACATAAAAACCGTGTACACACGGCCCCGGCCGCGCGTGCCCGAAGCAGTGATCGCCGGCTGTCGCTGCACGCGCGCAGACCGGAGCACTCCGAAAGTGTCGATGTAGTATAAAAATATCGGTTGTACTCGGTCTTTGTACGTATATATCGCGGGCGATTCTGCGAAGAAGCCCCCGTTTGAACTCTCCGAGGCCCCGATGCGTTTGGCTTTGCCGTCCCCGTCGGTGCCTGTCGCCG
Organism: Drepanosiphum platanoidis; assembly: GCA_948098885.1. Taxonomy (NCBI): domain Eukaryota; kingdom Metazoa; phylum Arthropoda; class Insecta; order Hemiptera; family Aphididae; genus Drepanosiphum; species Drepanosiphum platanoidis. The sequence continues at coordinate 7,871,895 of OX402538.1, read as the reverse complement.
AAGACCCGTCATCGGGGTAAGGGACGATATCGCGGGCCGCTCTCGAACCGTCCGGTCTTCTCTTCGTCGTCGGCCATACGAGTGTTATAGAAACGATCGCTATATGTATGTTTTTCGCGGGACGGCGTATGATTTTTCTATAATTACACCGTTTAAAAATAAAACGAGTGACGAGACCGCAAGAGACGAGAAGTTTTCGTCGGAAAGGACATAAATCGCGTACGCGGGAGGGATGGGGAGTGCACGGTTCAAAGCTCTCCGAATCCGTATTTCGTCTGGCCAACACTTTTTATGGCGTAATAATATTATATTATATCGCATGTTAGATTTATCGTCGGTATTATAGTGGAACGCGCGGCGGCGTCGTCGTTTATTCGAGTCGATGAATGCGCATTAGCATGTAGTTTTTAAAATCGCACAACCTACGACTAGTAGAGAGATGTACGTAATGTCATATTGACTCGCGCGCGCGTTTTTTTCGCATACTCGTTCGAAGAAAAATAATAAAAAAAAACGTAATATTTACACATTCATAAAAGGATTGACCGCGCGAGCCGTCGCGTATAGCTACGTCCGTACGGGGCGAGGGTTATGCACATAATAATATATCGTTTGAACGCATCGGAACACGCGAGGCAATCGCGATAGACGATACGGTAGTAATCGTCGCGTTTATAATTCGATGTGCGTATTTACGTATAAAATATACACCAGTTTGACACAATAATAATAATAATAATAATAATAATAATAATTTCCGATGACTCGTTGTGATATGATTTTAAATTGCTTTCGGTAGTGAAAAAAAAAAAATAAAAAAAATGCCGCAGTAAAAGTAAAACGCCATAGCGTATAATACGATTTAATAGTTTCGTGCAGATTAGCTCGTGCAAATAAATTGAAAAAAAAAAACAAAAAAAAAAACGGTCATTGCGTTACATATTTCATTCGCGTGTGCGTGTCTGACCGTAAACACACAAAGTTCTCTGCATTATATTTTTACGTGGTTAATTAAAAAGTAACTGTGCGTCGTCGTCGTTCGTATAGCCAGTGGCCGTTTTAACGATATTATAACGCGTATAATATTTTATGCGCGCTTTTCGCGAAAACAGTTTTTTTTAGTGTTTTTCCGAAAAATTTCCGAAACCCCCAACGCCCGCCCCACACGCGTTCGCGCGCAGTTTGCGAACCGCACCGTTCTGGCAATGACGACTTTACGATAACAATACGATTATCGTATTTGCGTGAATATCGAACGTAAAAGCAAAAATAAGATCCTCATTTTCACGTTCGACTTTAGAGCGTTTCAACAGTTTTTCACGTCTTTACACCGCCGCCGCGCCGCCGTCGATTCCGAATCCGTTCGTTCGCAAAAACCCATGTTCGATCAAGAAGTATTATACAATAATATTATTCTACAATTTCTCTTCTTACATAACGGTTCATTCGTGTTGCGCGTTCACTTTTGTCGAGTTTTATTGTTTGTTTTGACTTTTCGAAATCGATTTCGATATAATATTTTAACATAAAACATGTATCTACATGTAAAATAGATATACGATTCGTTTTCATCTTATTTGAATTTTTCGATCGAGGAGCACGATTGTCTACCTTTTTCGGTGCGAACGTACGTAATTCTATCGCGCGAAACCAAAAACGATCGAGCAATCGTATTTAAATAAACTCCAAGTCCTCGGCCGAAAACACTAATAACAACACGCGTATAATGTATATTATACATACGTATATAGGCTTGGCGGGTCACGCCGATTTACAACTTACCTTTTTCGGCCAACGGTGATGATAATGTAGAACTTTGGGGTGCACGACGTATATACACATACACACGCTCACCACCAGGCCGCCGGGCTTCTTATCGCACCCTACCCACCTACGTATATACTAGCCTATACATATATATATATTTATATATACCTATGTACAAACGGCGCGTTACAGCAGTAGTTTACAATCGGCTTTCGTTATATTATTACGCGGCGGCTCCGTCGACGCGGTCGGACGGACGGACGGACGGACGGGGGTGTCGAGGAGAACGCGGCGCAGAGAGGTTCAAAGCGCATTTCCCGTACGCGATATATAAATGAGAGGGAGACGACTACTACGACGACGACGGGGCGTTAACACCGGGCGAAACGTCTCGCGAACAAAAGCCGCCGCAGACAAAGTTCACGTGCCCCTCCGCTTCCGCCGACCGATCCCTCGGCATCCGACCCGCGCGCTCCCGACACGTTATATTATAGCTTTCGGTCCGGGGGACACTATATACATAGACCTATATATACACGCATCCCTATATATACCGTAATAATTATTATTATTATCGGGTTTGCAGTGTGCCGATGAAAGACCGCGGCGACTATATAACGCTCCGCAACACCTGCGGCAACGTGTGTCGTCGTAAGTCGCTTCTGCGGACCGCGATTTCCAACACGCCGCGAAAGGTCCGCGTCGTCGTCGTCGAATAATAATAATACGTTCACCCCGAAATATCGTACGTATTATGTACACATGCCGTCGCGTGAATTACGACGGTGTGTACTCCGCGCTCCCTCCGCCGAGATCGACGCGTTAAAACTTCTCGTCGAACGAGAATAGACCGCGAAAACGCTCGCGCGAGCGCGCGCTCTCACCAAGTCGTCCACGAAATACGTATAATAAATCAATAAGTCGTCTCGCTGGTATCAATCATCCTGTGTGAAAATCAGACGCGTCGTCTGGAAGGAAGTTCGAGACGATGGCGCGCGGAATCGAGTAAAAAAAGTTCGCCGGGGGAGACGGCTAAAGTCACCCCCCGGGGGGGGCGTCGTATACGACGAAAACTACGTGTGATATTATGATGTTATGTACATGTCATATTGTTTTTCGCGTTGCAAATTTAATACCGGCGTCGTACTGTGTCGAACGCAGTCTTTAGCAGGCGAAATCGTGTTCGAATCCCGCGTGACGCGTCGTGCCACGTGCGAAATAATAAAACGAATGAAAATCAATACCGTAAACATCTAGGAAAACGACTGTACGCGTCCTGTGCACGACGAGCACACGTGTGCGCATTAGCATGACGGGCGGCCGGCGCGTGGAGAAAACGTCGCGAAATGCAAATGCACTCCCCCGCATAAAAGGACGCGCGAACGTTTGAAAACAACAACGATAATAATAATTATACTATCGCTGTACGCTATTGTGGTGTATTTCATATTATATACGTGTTAAAACCAGTACGTCCGTCCGAGATTACGGATACATCCGCAAAACGTAAGCCCCGCGCGTGTTATATACGCGTATAATAATAATATGCCGTTGCGGAAATCGTCACCCGGCGCGCGTGTTACGACAACGTACATGATAAATATGTGGTGAATGGATTTCGCGATAATCGCGTACACATTGTAATATATGATATTATAATTTGTATTATTATGATTAACATTGGCGCGCGATGAACCGTCGTCGTCGTCGTCGTCGTCGCCTTGGTCGTGCGCGGATGGGATGATAACGCAATAATTATTATCGTTACGCGCGTTCGGAGGCCCCGGAAACGGCAAACTATTATCACGTTTTATTGACTCGTTTCGATAAAAAAAACCAACAGACCCGCGGACTCGCACGTCCCGCGTTCGGGCCCAATCGTTTTCACATACGCGCGCGCGCACTCACACACACACACACACACACACACTTATATACAGACACGCCGCGTATTTACTCGTAACGACCGACTAATTTAAAGTTTATTGTTTTATTATACAGTGTTTATATTTAAATTACCGAGCGAACATTAGCCATTAGTATTACTAGTATTAATTTTCGTTCTCCGCGGTTCCTCGCAGCTGGCTCGGATACGCGGGCGCCGCACACGTATATTTCAAGCCCGGCGCGCGTATGATATATATCGTCCGGATAAACTTTTGAAGATGTACACGTATTATTATTATTATTATTATGCGGATTCGGAAGTTCCGTTTAAGGTATTTATCACCGCAGACACGCCTTGTCGTATATATTATAATATTATATTATATCATATACGCCGTATAGGAATAATATACCGGCGCCGCGCCTCTAATACGCTAATTGCCGCGCCGCGCCGTTGGAAAATTAAAACGCGAAATCCCTGGCTCAAAGAAGAGTAACACGAGTAAGTAGAGTTTTCCGTGAGGTCGTTGTTAAAACTTTGATCGTATGACGAGAATATAGTACGGCCACACCGAGAGACGCTACTCCTCGGCGCATCTAGACGACGAGAGCTCCGCGTGCAACGACCTACCCAACTCGCTACGCGGGGCGACCGTTGATCAACACGTGACACGGCGGAGGGCGGCCAATGGGAGCGCCAACTTTCGGACTGATTTAGCGTCTCTCGTCGGCGGCGGCCGTACTATATATACTCGTTAGAGTCGTTAGACGATCAAAGTTTTAACAACGATCTCACGAAAAACACTACTTACTAGTGGTCATGGTCATGGTTTTTCACCAAAAGCGCCGCGCGCGTCTTCTTCGACCGCCAAATATCTACCCGCGAAATCGCTGGCTCGCGTTACATTACGTTTTTTTTCGTTCCGATTGTTTTGAAATTAAGTATACATACTCTATAACACAAATCAGGGGCGTATATATGGGGGGGCCGATGGGGCCCGGGCCCTCCCCCCCCGAAATGAAAAACAAAATTATTAAAACATTTTATTTTGGACATGAATAATAACTTATGGCCTCAGCCACAGTAATTCCGAAAATTTGTTGAAAATTTTTCTCTGGTGAAGTAATGATGATAGTCCAAATAGTCCAAAGGTCTTTTAGCGTTTAAGCAATATTTGTCATTGTGCCTCCTCCGTCATTTCTCCCTAAACTCTAAATACATAATCGGCCCCCTCCGAAATTAAATCCTTTATACGTTTAAATTGTATATCCATAATAAACTATTCAATAATAATAGAAGTCAGCTGATAACGGGGAAGTGTCAATTATTATTATTATTTGGGCCATACACATATTTTATTACTTAAACCCGGCAAAGACGGGTAGATTCGGCTAGTTGTAGATTAAAAAAAAATAAAAAATCTAAAACGCACCCGCTCGCAGCAGTTGTATAATATAGGTTTTGTGTTTTCGATACTGTGTTGTAATACGTTATGTGAATACAGTTAAACTTTTCGACAAACCGATCGCTATACGGGGGGGGGGGGGGGATTCGATTAAAAAAATAAATAACGATTTAAGAAAGAGAGAGAGAGAGAGAAAAAAAAACAAAAAGGATTTTCGTCGGAACCGTTCGCCGCCGATTGCTCATTGTCTGAAGAGAAAAAAAATTTCCGACATCCTGGGCGATATCAATTAATTTCCTATCCTGTCTCGAGACGCGATATCGTCCTATACGACGCTGCAGGTATATATAATATTATACGATATTTGTTCAAGACGCGCGCGTCCGACCGATCGGGGGGGCGGCACGCCCATAATACTCGCATGTGTAATCGGCCCCGCGACCTATCCGCCGCGGTAAAATATAATAATAATAATAATAATAATAATATTATAATGGAAATTTCGTTTCTTCCCTTTTCCTCTCTCGATCGCGTCATTCTTCGAAAATACCGGGCCCATTGTGAACCGAGCGACGGCAGCGCCCGGGTCACGGGTCGCCGCCGTGTGTGCTGTGTGCAGATGGGCAGATATTGTTAATTGTCCGATATTAATTACAACTTTACGAGCGTGTGCGAGCACGTCGTCCTCTTCGTGATAAATAATGCATTCCTAGTGCGGTGGTGCATACACACACACGCGCGCGCGCGCGCGGGGCTCGACAATAATTATTATTAGCCGTGAACCTTCTCTCGGCCCGAATTGATTTAGTGGTTATGGGCGTAGTTCCATTTCACGACAACGCGCAACGATGTTCCCCAACCCCTTCGCCGTACCTGTCCCCCCCCTCAGCTCCCCCCCGGCCATGCCGTCACATCCGTCGCCGCCGTCTTTACCTCGGTTTCTCCGACTATATTATACATATTATCAGGTATTATTATTTTTTTATTTTTTTTTTTAAAGTCGGACGGTGATGTACGCGTAGAAATAATAATAATAAAACACTCCTAGAAAACGATTATTATTGTACAACGCCGGGCACACGCGCGTACATAATACACAATCGGAAACGCGTCGTTCTGAGCGTCACTAATCAACGAACAATAGCGAATAACAGCCGAATGTCGCACGAGCCGGTTATGTTATTAGGAGGGCGTCTGGGTGTGATGCTCGAGAGCCCGTGGAATATTTTACTGTTCCTATATTATTATGTAATAACGTCACGGGACGTTGTGCGTGGCGCGCCGAGGAAAACAGTAATGAAAATCCGTCGCGCGAGGTGTAGGTGCCACAACGCACTGGCGGAGGCTCCGGCTCCGAGGGAATTATTTCGAAAGGTGAAATCAAAAGTTGTCGGTTTTCAATATTGGAATTCGAGTGAATATAAAAACGAACCATAACACGCGCGCGCGAGTTATAAACGCACGTGAAATCGCTAAACGCGAATCGCTCTCGACGGGGGCGACTCGCGTTTTACCGTTATCGTATATTATTATACGCGCTTTTGCGATCGTCTCGTGTCCGCGTCCGTCGGCCGTTCATCGCGAAAATGATAATACGGCCGGAGAGGTTGCGTCCGACTGAATTATTCAGGGCGCCGCCGTTTCGGCCTCGAGAATTACATTCGGGGATAAAGAACGCGGGTGTTTTATCGTCGAAACGCGTATAAATCATATACGCGCGCACGTGTACGTGTGTATGTTCCGGCGACGGCGTTTTAAACAATATATTCGTCAGCGTCGAAACGTAGCCGTAGACGGCTTATTTACCGCGATTTTAACATAGAAACATCAACGCCGTAAACCGAGGGGAAGGAGGGGGGCGATGCCCAGCAGTGGCGCGCCGGGTTGAAGTCGGGCCACGGTCCGGACCACTGTTTCAAAAACCTGGCCTCGGGACTACGTAATAGTTATAAATTATTATTTAAATTATTATTTCCCGAAAACAGTTTCCTATCGATATTTCTAGAAGCCCTAAGATATCTTCGGGGTTAATACTCGATTGCGGGTCACTTTGTAAATGAAAAAAACGTGTTACGGCCGAAAACGTTCCGCCTCTCCGCGATAAATCCCAAGTGAAAACAGTGAAGTGTGAACATTATGCGTTTATGCGTTGTTCTACGTCCTCCCCCCCCCCCCCCCCCCCCCGAGTTTTTCGATTCTGAGAGAGCGATATTTCGTGTCGTGTACATTATTATTATTCCTCGACGGCAATAATATCCGCGCGCTGTTGAATGGATGCTGCACGCGGGCCCGCCAGCGTGTAACGCGTTTCTGAATAAAAAAACGATTGTCTGATATTTATATATATATATGTACGTACGTATACGTACGACTTAAAACTGTTGTGCTTAATTTTTTTTTTCTTCCATTATTATTAAATTTTCTTTCGAGTGGGCGCGGGGGAACACCTGCAAATTCCGTAACCCGACACGTACTACCCTCCTCCTACCCACACGTCATAGCCGTGAATATACTAAACAGACGAGTATAATATAATAATATGTCGAGCGCTCGAATTCGCCGAGCGAAAATCCAAAAGTAAAATAATAATAATAATTATCATCATCGTCGTTGCAGCAGTTCGGACGGCGGCGGCGCCGGTCGAGACTACAATTATCGACGTTCGCCGGTATACTACTATTATACCTACTCGGGGAACTATCGCACGGCCTCCCGCGCAATGACTAGTATTTTCACGATCACGCAACAATTATTATTTTAATGGCACACCGTGTCGCGTACGTACGTAAACGGTTGAAAAACCCGTCGCGCAGACGGATCGCGATGTCCGCCCTTTTGATTTTCTCGCGCGGGAAAAAGTTTCACGTTCAAAATGTATATAATATACACTGTAGGCAGGTATTCGTTACGAAAAGAAAAAAAATGCGCGAATGTCCGCCCGCGGCCACTAGAAATAATGAAATATAATAAAGAAAAATCGCGCGTTGTCATTTATCGGGTTGGGATTTTAATGCAAAAACCAACACGTTTGAAAAATCAATAATAGCAAAGACGACTTTAAAATTCTTAAAAAAAAAAAAACAAAAAAACCAAAAACAACTCGAAAAAATTCAACGTTAAATAATATGTATTTCAACTAACTATTCTTACGTATTGTGTACGTGTTCTTCTCGACGGATGCATAGTGTGGCAGTGCGGCGTAAAAACAATCGGTAAACGTTTTGATAATATTATTATTACGGACGAGGTGTACGCGGTGACGTAGGTGGTATGTTTACGTACGCGAAACGATTGTTTTCCGGTAAATCTCGGATATCATTCGATTACGAAAACGAATTGGCGATACGCCGAAATCGCACGCATCGAAAAAAGAGCGTTTCGCATCGAGGCTTGATTAATTCGCGGCGAAAAAAACCAATAATCAAATCCCTCTGTAAAACCCTATAGCCCGTGTTATTATGACGCGCGTATTATAATATATGCGGCGCGGTCGCGTTTCATATAATTCGAAATGATATATATACCACTGTTATTACGGTAATATCGCGCATTATTAGTATCGTATTATTAGCGCAGCATTACGTTATTGTAAACTGCATTTCGGCCTAGTGCACTCTGCTCATATATATATATATATATATACATATATGTATCATACGCGGGGGATGACGCCGACGATCTGGCGGTTCGGTGTCGTCTCTCGCCGCGCGACACGAAGGGCCCGGTGCCTCCCTCGAATAGCGCTCACACGCGCGCCTGTCCCACTCGTATACGTTTAATACACATACGCACACGTCGGCATAAGCCCGCGGGGCGTTGGCAAATTATATTATTGCGACCGCATCGTAAGCCCGCCGCAGCCGACTGATTTATGTCCGATACACAACGACGCGGACTTTGCAGCGCTTGTTCGTAAACCATATAAATATATATTTTATGTGTGTGTGTGTGTATATATTTATCGCACTCGCTTTTAATGTCGCCAAATGTTCCGACGACGATTGTAATGTGCGCCGACGGCCGTACACTTACAGGATGGGGGAAAAAACGCAGTGTCGTCTCGGCGGCGATGATTTTTTCCCTCTCCGTAATCGAGCTTTTCTTCGTCACTCGGGGAATCGTTGAAAACAATTTTCAAATCATCTCTTCCGAGCGTTATATTGAAATTAAAACGGATTTATCTTTTCGATCACGCGTTTATTTTAGAAATTTGGTTTTACTACTACAATATTATAATATCAATCGTTTTTATAGAAATATAACCCGGTCCTCCGCTCTCAACCCCTCTCCTTCACTCAGAATCGTTTTTTTTTTTTTTCTTCAATTATATATCATTTAAAAGACTAATTCGCCGATATCGATGGGGGTGCAATAAAACCACGATGTTTCTTAAAACGTACAATATTCCCATTGTCAGCGCACGAATGTCCGCGCCGCTGTCTGCGAGATAACATCGATAACGTCGATATTACTGTTTTCACGTTCAGATCGGGGCGCGCACCTTTTGTGTCCGCGAGATGAAAAACCGCGTGCGCACGGCGTAACGTGATAATAAATTACCACCTATCGGACCGAATGCAATTTCTCCTCTCGTTCAAAGGACGAAACGACGATTTTTCGCGTCCTCTTTCTATTTCCGCCCAGTAACACGATCATTGTTTATAAACGCGCCGCGCCGTTGCCGTTTCAGTCGCGCGCGCAATAACGAAATGTGCAAATGCGAAAACTAATAAAACTCGCGTCCCTCCGACGACGACGTAAGCGGCTCCCCGTCCAATTACTATTATTATAGGTCGTGGCCGCGGTCGTAAACAAATCGCGAAGACTGGGGTTAAAAACGCGGCAAAGATATATATATATTATATCGGCCGCGCTCTCGTTCCCCGTTTAATACATATTATAAGTGTAATAATAATAATAAAACTATATATTGTAAATTTTTACGCGGAGAAGACGCGTTTTTACCCGAGGGCAAATCTCGCCTGCGCGCGCCGCCGAGCTAATTAAAAACGATTAATCAACGCGTAAACTCGAGCGCGCGCGCACATAATGTATACTGTAATGAACAGTTCGGCCGCGATGTTTTATCGTTATCATAAAAATAACCCCCTCTCATTAACACTATCGGCGACGAGGACGACTCCTCCGGAATGGGTATTATTGTTTATTGTTATTACACTCGAAATTCTCTCGCTCTCTCTCGGTCTGTCTCATTTTTTTTTTCCGTTATTATTATTATTATTGAATTACACGTCTCGCGTACGATTATGTCTTTTCATCTGTGCGCGCACTGAGCAATATCGGCGAAACGAATCGTGTACTTTACGCTTTATTATTGTTTTTCGCGTATACGCTCGTACTCTCGTAGATTGTGCCGCGTAGCGGCTGTATGCGACGGGATTTATAGCGCCGTGATATTATAACGATGCATAATATATAATATGTATATACATATTATATTGCGCTCGGAGGGTTGCGTTTTTTTTTCTTCTCACTCTGTCGTTTTTATGTACGCGCTAAAAAACACGGTCGAATGCGATATTTTTAGCGAAATTGCGGCGGCGTCTTTCGTCTCGATTATTTATTTTTCGTGAAAACGACGACGACGACGACTACTACTACTACTACGTACTACCGACTGAATCCGAAAATTAAAATAGATCTCAAACGCAACGGAAAGCGCGCTTTCTCTCCCGTTTGGAAACGGGACAAACGATCTGGGTTTTTTGGACATGGTTCAAACGAATTTTCTAAAACATTATCTAAACGATTATAATAACGGTTCTAGGCGTGTAGGGGGGTTTTATTTTATTTTTTTTGTTCATACTGTAAACCGTAAAGAGCGGTTGTTGCCGACGACGACGACGACGACGTCGTCTCGAAAAGGCGTACGATATTGCGTGGTAGTACGCGTTAGTCGTGCAAAAGCGCGCGTTCGCGTTCACGACTTCGTGGATAGTCGCGTACCGTTTTCGTGTTTTCAAACGCGCGCCACGACGTCACGTGAATCGGAAATAAAACGATATACATCGTACCTGCGCAATAAATCCTCGTACGAATTACACGGCGCGGCGGCGGTTTAGATTTTTAAAGTTTTAACGATACCGCCGCAATATACGTGTAACGTATTATTGTTATATCGTTTACACGGGTACATTATATTATTTTAAACAACATTTGTTCGGAATACTTTTGTGTTGCGCGCAGGTACCCGCCGCGGCCGTACTACGTGACGGGGTTAGGAGCACAGGCGCGCGCGTGTGAGCACCTACAGCGAAGACTTGTGAAACGCGTATATTGTTTTCGTGTTTGCACGTCCCGGTAACGAATTATTATTGTTGTTGTTATTGTATTTCTCGACCGGATGCAATAATAATTGTTATTTTATTGTTTCGACGAAACTTCGGACTCGCCAACCGTTCGTAATGATCACTGTGCGATAACCCACGATCAAGGGGCGCGTATACTCGAGGGTAGCGGAAGGGAGGAGGAGACGCCACATTCGCTCCTCTCCTTCCGCGGCTCGTAATTTTTTTTTGAAATTTTTTCTCTCTACTCATTTGCATGAAATTATTTTCAACCTCCCCCACGGTTAAAAACCTCAAATAGCGCCCACGCCGCCGGACGATCGCGCAATCGATTCGTCGTTTCGATACAAGTCGCGAGCGTATGAAAAAATACGGGACCGATACGTCGTCGTCGTTTATATAATCGTACGAAAAACGTACAATCGTATCGCCGCTGTATAATTACATAACTCGGCGTTTTTTACTCGGTATTCGCTCGCACCGGCCGTTTTTCCGAACAAATAACACTCGTTTCGCCGTCGCCGTCGCCGTCGCCGCCGTAACACCGGGCTCCGAAAATATTATTTACCGCGGTCGCGGTCGTTATATTAATAGTGTATAATCACGTCCGCGCGTATAAACACTCGTCCATTATATTATTATTATTATTATTATCATCATCATCGGCGACGAGTGGCACGAGCGGGGCTCGCGGTCCGAGTTTATATCGCGTCTTATAATAATGTTTCTATACTATACACGCGCGTATACCATTACGCACACACATATAATATTATCACAGTCCCGCTCGTTTACCGCCCGGCACAGAGAGGGTTAAAAACAAAAAGGGGGAAAAAAGAAACGTATACGGACTGCACCACATCATCATCGCGGCCGTGTGTTATTATACAGAACTCGGTGTTGTTATTATTATTATTATTATTACTATACGAGTGCTACGGCATGTGTAGTATACCTACCGTAGTCGCATCACTATACAGTCGTCCGCGTGTACCGCCTATCGTTTTAGAACACACCGGTTATGCGCGGTATATACCTATATACGTACGTATATATCGATTACCAGATCGTTTTAAAAAGAGGCTACCTATATAACAATCATGCACTACCATTTCGGAAGAAAAACGAAACGCACACGCACGCAAAGTCGTACTCGTATAATGGGTGTTGGCCGTGGGTCATTCCGGCCGAGATCCGAATCCGCACGCCCACACGCCAACCTATATCATCATATACACGCGCATCATCCAAAAATATACATATATACACACACATGTTGTCATTATCTCGGCGGCCAACTATACGGTTTATTGAATACTTAAGTGGACTTAACCCGCCGAATTTTCACGACGCGTTATTATACACACGCGCGTATGTAGTGTTTAGGGCTGCAGCCGCCGCCGCCGCCGGAACCGCCTTCACTCCTGGCGCGGTCGTTTCATTATAATCGTTGTTGTTGTTATTATATTTCGTCCGTTTGTATTTTATTACACGATATCGGCGTTTATCCAGGTATTTTTGTTTTCAACTTCCCGCGGGGGCCGACGTCGTCGTCGTCGTCATCGTCGGATACGTGTCGTTCTCGTTTCGCCGCCGCCGCCGCCGCCGTCGTCGTCGGTCACGAGCGGTCTTCCCGAACATCCAGACCGCATTTACGTATAATCACAATAACATCGTATCGTCGGCGACGACGGTGGCTCCCGCACGCGTTCGGGCTGACTTTACACGCGAGATCCGACGGTTTTCGGATCGGAAAACCGAGACGCGGACTATTATTATAATATATACGAATACAATACATGTGTTACGACGACGACGATAACATACAACTCGTCATTCTATACCCGCGGCGGAAAGAGCGCCGAACCGGCCGTCCGGGTATACTGTGTACAGGGTGTCCCGCGGGGATTTACTATTTCAACGTGACGTCGTCGGACCCGTTGACCCGCCACCTGATTACGGTGTTTGTAAAATTGCTTCGGGACACCTGTCGTATAATATCATATTGATCGTCGGCGGGCGTCCGATGTGTAGATATACGTACATCACCTAGGACTATAGGATTTCCACACGCGTTTTCGTGTTTCTCCTCCTCCCCCCTCCTTTAAGTCAACGACGGAACACGGTTCTCGATCGGGCGGTCTTTTACTTTGCACGTTTTCACAATACCGAAAAGCACACACGGTTGTAAATCAAGAGTCTCTGAAGGCCAAAACGCAAAATCGACGTGTTCGCGACGACATTTCCATAAACGATTTTAGTATTCGATAGGTTTTTGTACCGTATACCTGTTATATAGACTCGTATACGCATCTTCGATTAAATTTTATCACGTTCGCGTGACGTTTGGAAGACGTATTTTTATTTTTTTAACGATGTCGAAGAGTTCGGAGAGTTAAAATTAAAAGTGCCGAGTTTCTTCTGAAGTTCTCAAAACCATAAGATTCCGTACTCGTAAACAAGACGTGGTATTGATTTCAATCGGATCGTGTCTGCAAAATAGCGGTCCATAAGTCTTATTATATCCAAACGATATTATCGTATATTCGTCAGAAATAATGTTTTGCGTATTCGACCGGTTTTTTATCATCGCATTTAAATCCTATACGAGTTACGTATGTACACGTACAAGACGTCAATTTGCCTGCGATTCAAAAATACGAGTGGACGGCGTAAGAGAGTGAAGTTCCCCATTCGACCCATTGTTTGGACGATAAATTACAGTTAACGACGCGCGCGGAACACCCTGTATGTATTAGTCCCGCACTCGAGGCCAATAACAGTGTACGCGAGTAATGATTTTCGATCGAAACGCGCGGAATGTATATGATATTATATACGTATAGTATAGAATGTCCATCAATAGAACTTGACGAATATCTGCGCGACGATCTCAATTTGTTGTCCTGCGCCGACCCAAACGACTGAAATATTAGCCGCGTCCGTGTATAGGTACCAATATAATATATATATATATATATATATACACACGCATTAAGGCAGGTATGTATATACAATGATAATAATGCATTTATTATTATTATTATTACTACTGTTTACATTGGCCGCGGGCGAATATCGTAAATAATATAAAAGTCGATAAAACTAATGATACAAGACGACATTCCTCGTCTCTCCGCGCGACGGCGGCAGTTTGACGAACAGCGGTCGAACGCCCAGACAATGTGTAGCGATATTAACGTCCCGATAGGCCGCCGTCGGTCGCAGAGTTTTTAATATAAAAACAAACGAGTTTCGGATGCTCGTATATAGTGTATATGTGTACCGCAGCGACGACTGTCGTTTATAACACGGCGTAACGTTTATGCACTCTCGAACAATGACCGCGCGTCCGGGCGTCGGTATAATATAATACAATACGTAATAATATACGCGTTTATTAGGAGCGATTCGTCAAAAAAAAATAATAATAATAAAAAAAAAAAGAAAAAACCGAAAGAAAAAACGCGGCAGCGAGACCTCTGTCGCGCGGTCACAGATCGTACATTATACCGAATCGAATACCGCACAAGCAGCGGCGGCTTAAAACAGTATACGCGTTTATTACGTTTGTTCGCGGCACGGCGATAATAATTATAATAATTACTAACCAAACGCGTTTTATTCGTACTCTCGTCCGCGGAGCGTTTTCGATTGCTTCCGCGCCGCGGGTATGTCTCGATATCGCGTGACCGTTTTAAAAATTGAATCAATCGCGTGGGAATACGTGAATTTTACTGACGAGAGGTGTCTATTTTCCAAACTACACGACGTACGAGCACACAAGTTATCGATACGGTTTTTTTTTTCCACTTTCCGAGTGGCCACGTACGAGTGCGCGATATGTGTACAAACGAACATCAGTTGGAAAAATTACCATAGAAACCGCTG
Source organism: Drepanosiphum platanoidis (assembly GCA_948098885.1). NCBI lineage: Eukaryota > Metazoa > Arthropoda > Insecta > Hemiptera > Aphididae > Drepanosiphum > Drepanosiphum platanoidis. The sequence continues at coordinate 7,856,636 of OX402538.1, read as the reverse complement.
ACTTTCGGAGCCTCGAAACACGACGAATTCTCGCACGAGGGCCTCGGAACTGCCGCGTGCCGTCGTCTTCTAGAGATTGTTCATAGACCGTTCGATACGCGCGCGCATATTATACTATTATTGTGTAAAACTCGCGCCCTATAAATCATTCGCGTACGATTCGTATAATATAAAGCGATATGTAAATTATTAATTTCATCGGCATCCGCGCGACGCGTTTTTCCCTCGACGACGTATGATCGGCGCAGCGGCGGCGGCGGCGGTTGACGACGATGCGCCGGCAGAAAACAACGTGGACGAGAGAGTCGTGCCGCCGTATCATTAAGAACGCGCATAATATATACGCGCGGGTTCTATACGTACACACACGCGCACATATCGTCAATTCATCGCCGCGCCGCCGCCGTCCATTGTGAGAGACGCGCATGTTATTATGCATATATAATAATAATAATAATATGCGCACGCCTACCTATCCGCCGTATAGAATGTGATCGTCCGCGGAGTGTATACGTACGTACATTTATAAATGTATACATATAGATAGGTGTACCGGTGTACGTCGTCGTCGCGCAATCTCCGCGATCGCCATTGTGATCGCTACGGGCAGGCAAGCGAACGGGACGGACGGACGGACGGACGGACGGACTCGCGGTCATAATATGGTATTATATACGCGCCGCCGCGGCGTGTCCCGCGAGGATTTACCGTTTTAAAACGCCGCGCCGTGCAGTGTCTATATTATAATAACCGCGGTTATTATTGCGCGGGCACACGTATACGTCGCAGAATAGAGTATCGTCTACGCGCGACAATATTATTCATCGAGTATAATGGAATTTTCATTATTCCCACCGGTTAGAAGGGAACGAAAAAAAGAAAGAACAAAAAACGACGGGTAATCCTCGCGGGACGAAGCCGCGTTCCATAAGGGCGAGTCGCGAAAAACCGCACGCGAACTCCGGCCCGACCGGACGTACGTCAACGCCACCGCCGCCGCCGCCGCCGCCGCGAACCGGACGTCCGGCGCCTTAAAACGCAATAAACGGCACCGACGGCGGCGGCGGCGGCGACGACGACGACGCGAGGATTTGCATTATCCTTCGACCTTCCCCATCGCCCAGCATCCGTCCCGTATCCAGAGAGCTTTAATATTCTGGCGAGATAGTTGAGAGAGGGCCGGCGACGACGTCTGCGCGCGTAAACAACGATTTTGTTTTTTTTTTTCATAATTCTTTTCGCGTACGCGTTGTGTTACAAGTTCACAAATTCTACGTACACCATAAGAACACAAAGACGCGTGCAGATAGGCGCGGATTTGGAGGTCCTACATGGTCGAAAGTGCTCCGCTCTCGGTTTCGTTCGATCGGTCGCGAGGGGAGTTTTTTAATTGGTCCATTTATCAATACTATCGAGTTCGTTGACACAAAATAATCCGACAATTCAATACAGTTTTATCTACGGCCCGGTTCGGCTTCGAATAATATTATCGAAATCGGTTTTATCGGTATAGTTTTTTTATTTTATTTTTTTCTGGAACACGACTCGCAAAAGTCTGTGATATTATATTTATATATCGGCGCGCGTTCTACACAGTAGTCTCCAGTCGTTTGGAATAAAAATTCCCAGACATTTCGGGGGAAGGGGGTGGAGGACCTCTTTGCGGTTGCAGATGAGAGACGCGCCAGCAGCAGCAGCAGCAGCAGCAGATGACGATAGCGATCTCGGTCGTTTGTAAAACGTTAGCACACGGTTTTCCGTGACGTTCGGGCGCGCGCACGCGAAACTCTCGCCGACTGTTGCGCGCGGCAGGAGGAATGCATCCGCACGGCGCGTACGCACACGCGCTGCGGAGGAGAGGGGGCAAACGTGCCGATTGCGATCTGAGGACCTAGTCGGAAAATAAAGAAGAAGGAAAAAAAAAAAAAAAACATGTTCGGTTAGGTCGCCACGGCTCGGCCGTTGTCGTGTGTGGTGCGCGCGCGTATATTATAATAATACGAGTACCTACAAATGACGACGTGCCGTCTTCTTCTTGGCTATTTATTTTTTTCGTCCTCCTTTCCGCTCCCGTCGTCGTCGCCGTCTCGTCTGCTTTGTCATATTATTACGTTTGTTTATTTTCAACGCCCGGCCGAGATCCGTCCGCGGCACAAATCGATCCGACGAACGCGCGAACCTATACGCGTATATCGAATCGATCGCTCTCTAGTACATAAAGTCTTATCCGTATTTTTCACTTTTTGTCCACATAATACGACGCGTATAAAATAGATAACTATATAATTAGTGATGCCTGCGCACGATTCGTTTGATTTGCGGCACATCCGATAACATTTAAAAAAACCGCGACACTTCTTATTTCGGTTAAAACCCGTACACAACACGCGCATTCAACACATTCGGAAAAACAAAGTCGCGCTATACGTGCGTCACTCAAAACCGTAGAAAAGTCCACCCGATCGTTTAGTAGTACAGTTGTCGAGAACGACGCCGCGTTGAGACGACTTTGATTCTCGTTATTTTATCGTTCGATTATTCCTTTTATGTGGGAAATTAAAAACGAACAAATTGTAAACTAATATTATATTTTCACGACACATCGTCGGCGAGCTCGACGGGTCTCGAGTATAGGTCGAAGACCCCCGGGGTTACAATATTTGCACTTACATCACGATATATTATATATATATACTATTATAGTGTGTACTCTATTCGAAACGCGTGGGTCGATCGCACGCCGAACCGCTACCGCCGAAACAGACGGTTTTCACGGAAGACATTAAAACGTTTGTATTCTTCGGTTTGTTTCGCGAACTAAAATATTATAGCGTCGGAAGCGCTGCCGAGGTGATGGAGCGCGGGGGCACGGGCGGCGGAGGAGACTGCGATGACTATACGCGCGCGTGCGTGTACGTGTAGTCGTACTTAAAATATGACGCTTACATCGGGTTTATAATTGAATCAATTTTCGTTCCGACGATTCGGAACCGCCGCCGCCGCCGCGACGACGACGACGTATACGCATGTATAATAATGTATGCAAATCGTAGTCAAACAATCGCGCGCGCGCGCGCGAGACTGCAGCGGCGCACACACGCCGCCGTCAAAACAAATATGACATTTACATATTATATTCGCTAATTCGCGCGTCGTCGTCGGCACGATAAAAAAAATCCTGAAAACCCTCCGGCGGCGGCGAGTTTTCGTCCGCAGGACGACGAGCAGAGCCGCGTTCTAATTGTTTCTTTGCGAATGCCGGTCGCGACGCGACGACGGTCTCGCGCAGATATCGTTACGTTAAAATATACATAAATATAAATGTACGCACATTGTTTGTCTTTGAGATTATTATTAACTAACCGTCGAGATTGCGCGTAATAATAATAATATTTCAAAACTAAACTCGGCGCAGACGTGTACATACGAGACGGGGCGAATTACGCGCGCGCCGTGCAGCAGTAAACTCGCCGAGTGCGTTTACAATTTGATTATGACGTTGTGATATATACGTGTGCGCGCTAGTCGTATTCCCGTGCCGGAGAAACGGTTTTGATTAATCAATTTAGCTTGTATCCGCGCGCGCGCGCGCTCGCGCGTTTGCGTTTCGGGGGAAAAACTATTATTTTAAAATCGAATTACACCTGTGACGATGCGCGCGATTGGCATCGTAATGTTGTACAGAAACTCCTAGCGATCTGCGTTCAGTTTGTATAATACGATCGGCTGTGAAAATTCGCCGAATTCGAATCGGGCTGAAAACGTTCAAACGCCGACGTTCTACGCATGTCTAGTGCGCGTCTAGATCAGGCATGTCAAACTCAAAGTATCAGGTGGGCCAAACATATTGAAAAGTTTACTATTTGGGCCGCACATAAAAATTTAGCGAAAAAATTAATATTTTGTATACATTTTTCAATTTTATTCTTTATGTTTACGAATACAGCAATTACAACAAAATTAAAAAATTAAAAAACAAATGAACATTAACATTTAAATAAAATATAAATCATACTAATTATTTATGAAAATATATATATAGGTGTTGTATAAATTACAAAAAAAACATATTAATAATTCTTTTTAGACGATATTTGACATCTCTTTTCTCCCACCAACTTTTCAATTTCGGGAAAAATATTATTTGACGAAACCACTTTTAACACTGCATTTAGATGTGTGTCGGTTAATCATAAAAGATAAGACAGTATAATAATGTATACCAAATAAACCATTCTCTAAGAATCTAAAATAGTCATTACACGACATTAATATTTTCTTTTTTGCACATTAATATTGATGGCCGCGGGCCGCGTGTTTGACATGCCTGGTCTAGATCGTTTGCTACATCGAATTTTTTTTCTATCGCAGAGTCGATGTTTTTAAAAAATCCATGCCCGCTTCTACGCCTCTTGTGAAAACACGAGCTCGCCGCCGCGCCGCGCCGTTACGATTTACGCGCAAGTGACCCGTGTGATACGATAAAACATATAGATTTATACGCGACCAGGTGTGTAGGTATGTACCTAGGTACGTAATTACGAATGTTATGTTTTTGAGGGCGGGCAAAAATACAATAAACGCGTAACGTATATAAAAAAAAAAAAAAACGGGGGCAACGCGACGGTATGATTTTTATTACGGAAAAAGAAAACGGTCGGTTTTATAAATTTATATTTACTCTACTCTTGAACTACTGCTGCGCGCGGCGTACCTAGGCGCACTCGAAAGACTAATTTTCGTTGTTTTTTTTTTTTTTTTATATCGTGCGAATGTGCTCGAGTCACGGCACAAGCAATAATATGAGTTTTTTTCCTTTTTCCTTTTTCCGTTCTCGTCGAAATTAATGTTTTTACGCCGCTGCAGTCGCGCGTATAAACGCTCATACGCGAGCCGTGTCGTCATATAATATGCAAAATGCAATTCGCCACACCGCCGACGAGCGCGGGCGCGCGCGCGTATACTCTTCCCGTATATGCCATATATACGCTTTACGGCGTGTAATAATATGGAATCTTTTTTTTTTCCCTCTACTTCACTCGTTCGGAACAACTATAAAAACGGAAGAAAAAAAAAAAACAATCCAGAGTTTAATCGCGGCGCGCGACTGGTTTCGTTCGCCCTCCCGGGGAACTGCCGATTTCGTACGTTTCGGCCCGTACGTACGGGCGTATATTACGCCGAAAGATACAGAGACGCGCGCGCGTATCCACCGCGAGGATCTTTTGAGCGCGCACCAAAGCGTTTAAGACGAACCGCATACAATAATATAATACACACGCGTGTGGGCCGCGCACACGCGGTCCGACGAAACTACAAATTAGACGGGGGAAAAAAATAATAATACGACAATCGTTTGCGCCATTGTTGGCCGCTTTCGTGTGTGTGTTATTTTCACGTCGTATACAATATAAACGCATATAGATAACGTCGTGTACGACGCGCGTCGTCGTCGTGTAAAGACGATATAATAACAATAATACTGCGCGCACCGTGTAATTATATCGCGTTTAGTACGTGTCGTCGTGTATACACAGCGATTATAATAACGGCCACGATTACACGCGATTATTACTGTCGCGCGAGCCGCCGCTCTCCTCTCGGACGAGCCTCGCGGGGCACACAATGATACGGCGACGTAATTATTATCGTAACCCGCGTTTTCTTCAAAACCGACAGTCGTGTTGCCGTGTTACTCGGATTCCATACGCTTTTATATTATATTATGCGTCCTTTTCGCGGCGTTCATCCGAGGTCAGAGAAATGCACCGGGCGTACGGACTTACAGCGAGATAATACGTTCCGCGAGACCTAACGACTATGCGGGCGGCGCGAGGGTAGTCTCGCGGATTCAGACTCGCGGATTTTCTTTGTTTTTAACAGTCGGTGTCTAAAAAGGAATAGTATACCTAGGTTTCACTCGAGTTGGAATCAGTCGATAGAAAGGCATCATAGCGCCGTTAGCCGCCGAGTCGAATTTAACGTGTTGTCTGCTGAGGAATAGCCAGGACGTGATTTAAATGTTTTTTAAGTAAATATTAATGTTATAATCTGCGGCACGAGTTAAGCGTTACTAATGGGTGGCTTCTTACACCCGAATTTACCTGCTATATATTTCACGTGTATATTATCGTCGTGCTCTTTGTGTAGATTTTATATTTCTTATGGAAAAAAAAAATAATATATTATATTAATTAAAATATCTATTTTATTTTATATATAATTGAGAATTTCATAAAAAAAAGTATTTTTAAATGATTATAACATTTATTATAAGTATTTTAAAAACAAGAAATTAACAGCGAAACTATGTTTGGGTATTATAATCGTCGACGTCTGGTTTTCATTACCGTCTTCTACGAACGAAAGATTCCACAGCCACCGTTCGTGGTGTGTTTTTGTTTTTTGTTGTTTTTGTCACTTTCTAAGCGGTCACACCGTGTTTACACGGTCATTTCGTCGTTTATGAATAATTCAGCAGTTTCGCATAACTGTTTTTAAAAATTGACGTTTCGTATAAAATTTGATTTTGCATACTATTTTTGCACGTTTATACGTTTTCGGGACATACGTATTATTTAACGCCTTGATGGGGTTTTTTTTTTAATTTTATTTTGGAATTCGTTCGTTTGACTCGAATTATCGTAGGATATACAACATTTCAATCTGCTCACATCTTGTGAAGTCGAACACATTTGAGAGTCGATAACATTGGAACCGTAGAGTTTTCAGTGAAATATTTTTATGACCGAAAAATAGTTAATTATTTTATCTCTTATCTCTAATACATTAACTTATTCGTAATATTGAAGTTTGGGATTCGAGTTAAAATATCAGAATTAAAATTTTTTTTTTTGAGGGCACGTTTTGGACGTTTTTAGGGCAACTGCGCATGCATAATGCATATTTAGTAGGTTTTTAGGGCGTTTAATTTAGGGGCGTCCCAGATATTATGTAATTTTTAATGACACGTGTTAACTATAATATAAAGGTGGCACTGGAACGAGCTTAATCCGCCCAAACAATTTTTATAGCTCTTCGAAAAACATATTATGACCAGAGCCGTAATTAAGTGGTGGTTCGGAGTGGGGACTCGAGCGATTGCCCTCGAGTGAAAGATTTCAGAGGGTGACATGAGTTTTTTTTTCCACGTGGATTTGATATTTTTATTTTGGACGTTTCACAATTTCGAGCCGTAAGGTTAAAATATGACTTGAGGGTCAGGTCGTTATTGTTACCGATTCGGCTGTAGAAAAACAAGGTTTATCCGGCAACGGCAACAATACGCGATCGTTCTGTTTTATTTTTGGCGCATTATTTTAATAAAGTTAAAAGATTTATTTCCAAAATACATACGATTTCTTATAATCATACAATCTTTACGTTTTTGGCAACTAAGCAAAATCTTAATCACGGCCCTGATTATATAGCGCGTGAACATATAGGCGTATAGATTCCTAACTGAAATCGTCGAATTCGTCGTCGTCGTCGTCGTCGTTTGACGAGATTATTTTCAACCGATGAATTATCAATCGCGCGTCCGTGTCACTCGCAGAGGCGGTCTCCGTATAGTATAGTACCTTACGTCGTATGCGCGCAATGGGTCTTTCAAAAGACAGGAAATACGTCGACATTGAAATAAACACGACCACAGGACACGGGCACACGGGACCGCCGAAAAAACAAAAACCAGTGGCTCCTCTACGCGTACAGGGTGTGCCGGGACGTTTCGCCCATCCGACGGAGACGGGGGAAACGGGTTGATGATCGCCGGGCACTGTGCCGCCACCACGAAAACGGCGCGAACCCCTCGCGGCACACCCTGTGTACGCGCGTATATTTTATTGTGACGGCCGTCACTCGGCGGCGGCGCGGTTTTTTTTTCTCCTTCCCCCGGTGCCGGTACAATAATTATTATTATTATTGTCGTCGGAATGTTTTCGAATGTTTGCGTTTTAAAGCCGAATTCTGACTACGGCGTGTGTGTGGCGGCGGCCGCGTGTGTTCGTGCGAGTGTGTGCGAGTGCTATTGAATAAACACTGCTGCTGCAGCGGCGGCGCGCGTATTGTCTCATTCGCATTTGCGGTCAAACCGTACAGAACAACAGTAATAATAATAATAATAATATTATAATACCGAATACTCGGCAGCCGGTCAACTGTATTATTCTCCTTTCTACCCGTCCGTCATCGGTCTCTGTCTCCCTTCCTCTTGCCCCCATCCCCTCCCCCGCAGGTCGTTTTTTTTTTTAATATTATTTTTCGCGTGTAATGCTCGCGCCGCCGCCGCCGCCGCCGCCGCAGCTACTGCACAGGCGTATACATCATATTATTACAGCACTCGAACACAATATAATCGCGCCCTACGCGTAGACGATATAGTAATAACAATATCCCGTACAGGTTTTCGGGCGGCTCCCCGTCATCATCGCGGCATAGCTAATACGTAATAATAATAATATATAATATCGGTTACAAACGATATGTTTTCGTTCGAGTTGGCACACACGTGGTGCGCCCCCGACCGTCATACGTACACGTAGTATATATACGAAATATTATATACACAATGCGTCGGATATTCAAAATAAAAATGAAAAAAAAAAGGGAGAAAAAAAATCATTTTTTTCCTCGACGGTCGACGAGGGTGCGCCGCCGCCGCCGCCGTCCTCGCGCGGCACATACAGGGTGATGGCCCTGGAAATATCCCCGCGTAGATATTATGTTAATTCTTTTTTCGTTACGGTTCGTCGAAACGTGTATAATGAGGGGTCGTATTAAACATCAATTGCATTTACGAATCCGTATTTTCACCCCTAAACCGGTTGGGAAAAATAAGTTTTGAATATTTCGACTTCTCGTGTGAGGAAAGCTTCGCGATTGAAAACCGAACGAGTGTACTCCCGCGGAGAATTCGTAGCTAATAACACGATGTGAATTTACGAGCACTCGGTACAGTCGTGTTGACCGTTTTAATGAATTGGTATCAATTAGTCATCGTTTTCAAAGACAATAATAACTCGACAGCCGTATACGAGACGTCTGTATCTCGAAACGTTAAAAACGCGTTGTAAATCATCTAATAATTTACATTGATTCGTCACGACTCCACGTCGGGCAAGCTATCCCCTCTCATATATTGTTTAATAACTTACACATTTGCTATACGCGATAATCACGAGACCAATAATTATACTGTACATTTGATTGCGATATACTTTGAAATCGTCACGCTACTCGTCTGTTGTTTATCAGAGAATATGTAATAATAATTTACATTGCGATTTTATAATATAGAAACGAAGTTATTTCTTACAAGTCGCTCGAAGAAGAGCGGAAGGGTGAAATTCGCCAGGACATGTTTTACTTCCTCCCCCACAAAAAAACCGCGTAAAATTGTGTACTCAAACGTTAAAATTAATATCTTTTTCGAAATTATTCCGCGGGATATCCGCTCGGCGCGGGTTCACCCTGTACACACGACATATACATGTATATATGTATATATGTACCGGGCACGGGTGGTATATAGTAGATCCTGCGACGGCCCCGCGAGGACGAAGCGGGCCGACAGAAGGGGGTGGGGGGGGGGTTATATCGCAGCGATTACGGATTTGTCGTCACCCCCGGGGCACATGATGGATCGATGACATGCGGATGATGAGTGAGCTCTAACACACACGACACGCACCGGGGCAGACCTGCACACGGGCTCTCCGTCCGTCTCTCTCTCATTCTATCCTGGCCCGGTCGCGCGGCCTCCTCGTCCGCCGATGCTAATATCCCGACAAACATCCATCATCGGTTTTCCATTTAAGATTATATACCATTTTTTTTCTCTCTCCTCCTCTTCGTCCGCGTTTTTTTTTTGCCCGCCCCCGTTTTCCTTCTCTCGTCTCTCTTATTCTTTCTTCGTATGAGATATTGCCTTCGCGCGCGCGCGCGCGCCGGGACGCGATATTTATTCGGGCCGGCCGATCGAACGGGAGGAAGAGGTGTTTTTCCGTGCCGCGGGACCGATTGAATTCGGTCTTTTCTACGGGTCATTTATCCCGTACACACGACCCCCGTACAATATTTATATACATATACGTGTGTGTGTGTGTGATCGACCGCCCCTTTCCCTGCGCGCGACCGATTTTATTCGTGTCATCCGACCGGTGCTGCGGCCCCCTCGCCCGTCCGCCGAGAAATTCCGTCACATCCGTATATATATATAATATTATGTACACCCGCACCTATACATATACGTGTATATACGTAGTGAAACGCGCGCGCAGGATACGCGTACATAGAGATTGGAAATCTAATTTATCGACGGACCGGCGGCGGCCCCGCAGGACTCGCGATGACCGAAGCCGGCGGCGGTATATCGGTCGGTATACCGGTGTGTCGCGGTACGGGTTAAACGCGCGCAACAAAAACGACCGTCGTCGTCGTGTAATTTAATTTTTATCTCTTCGCACACCCCGTGCCCGACGGACGGACGGGCCGGTCGAGCGGCTATACGCGGCGGCGCGCGCGTTTCACACAGCTCGAAAACCCGTGTGTACGCATGGTAATAATAATAATAAACGGCGTGTTATCTCGCGGGCAGCTGTTGTTATACGAAACGTTGTTACACACAATGTGTCGTTTTAATAATAATTAAATCCATCGGCTTTTATTAATATTTATTCAATATAGATAACGGCCGACGACGACGGTGCGATATCGAAAACAATAAACGTTTGTCCCCGGCAAAAGTATCGAGATTCGTCACGCGTCCATATAAAATCACATGGCGCGCCGCCGTTGACTATATTATAAATAATATACGCCGTTTATCTTATCGTGAATCCGGATAAATCATCAATAATAACATTCAAACAATCGATAATGATTATAATAATATAATTACTGTTATTACGCGCTAAACACGTCGTCCGACCCGGTAATTTTACCGTCGTCGTCAATGCGATACGGGTTTTTTTTTATTGGTTTCAGGACGTTTTCCCAAAAGCTCCGAACGTTTTTTACGATTTTGTTTATTTTTCCGTTGATTTTTCACGTCACGCGGCCGCCCGCTATTTCGATTTCCTAACCTTTGGAAAGGGTTCGTGTGTGGCGAGCGCGTTTGACCGCCGCGCGGCGGCGAATCGATACGCGAAACAATACAATCATATTATCTCGCATGAGCCCAAATCGTCGTTTCCCGACCGACCGAGTGTATGATACCATTATATTAATTTAATATCGCGTTACGATTATTGTGTTCGGACGAGCTCAACGGCCCGGGCACTCGCGGCGTCGCCGCCGAGCATCTGGCGGCGCCGGTCAAACGTCGAGTTTAATTGGTTTTTCTCTCCGTCTATCTCTCTCCCGCCGTCTTTTCGCCCCGGAACTGTTTTCACTCGAATCCCCGGTAGTTAATCAAGGACCGAAGAAAAATGAATAATACAGAGAGACGTTGGAGAGACGCGCGCGGTTGGCATTTCGTTATTCGGCCGCGGTTCGAATCGCATCGCGTAAACATTTATATACAATGTATATCGTCGGTTTGAACGCGCGCACACGATACACGCGTATCCTTTCGTCCTCGTCGCAGCATACTATATCGATACTGTCGTGTCCTTTTGTCGTGTTTTTTCCCGTTTTTATTTTCTCGACGCGGAGAGTCGGTGAAATCGCGCGTCGGGTATACATATATCCGTTTTATCGGTGTCCCGCGGTGCTCGGTCCTTTAAGTGGTCTCCGGGTAAAGGATTCTTTCTGACCGTCTGTGCGATCTCTCGCTATTAAATCCTCGCCGCCGCCGCCGTAGCACAGACTCGATGGACCGGACCGATACCACGGACTGGACCAGACGCTGCAGCGGACCGACGATGCAATATTATATACGTATTATGTCATAATATTACAGTCGAGAGCGTCCGTTTGCGAACAAATAGATAATAATACAACGTGTATTATACATAATACGCGTCGTGTGTTATATTCTTTTTATTCCACTTCGACATGACGTGAGTGAACACGAAAATATAATATCATATGTACGTACATAGAATATATCGGAGAGTGCGCGGCGCGGCGCACACTCCCGGTGACATACGACCTGCAGTAAAGATGTCGGAGGATAAAAATAAAAACCATAAAGACGATATGGGCCCATATGTCGAAGCGCGGCGGAAAAAATATCGAATTCGCGACGCTCAGACACTATATTATATACGTGTACGCGCGATCGCTCGCACAGATGATGACGACGATATCATCGATGCAGTGCGCCTTACTGCTGCAAACCGTTATGTGTAGGATAAAATATTGATGTCTCCATTATATTATCGGTCGTGTGTCGGACCCATTGTCCGGCGTCGTGGATTAAAGGCCTTACTTTCCTTCATATATATATAAAATATATATATTTATAAAATAAAGAATGTATATATATTTTTTTTCTTTTTAAACGCAGATACGGTCTTCCTTTTTTTCGCGGCGCATGGTAGGCACACGGCCGCGTCCTTTTTAGATCGGCCACCGATATCCTTGTGTCGTCCTCCTCCCCCTTGACAGTTCAGGTAATAATAAACGCTCGCCGCGTGGATCGTTATCCAAGACTAATCTGATGCCGAGGGTGTTTTCTGTAGTCGGTAGAAAACGCACTCGAAACCGGCCGCAGCAGCAGCAGCAGAAATACTTTGCGTCAGCGACATTTTCCTCGGTTTTCGAGAGCGAAAACTCTCCGCCGCGCCGTTCCCGAAAAGTTTTTATTTTTTTTTTATTGAATTACCCACACACAACGACTACGCGGGAACGAGCAGAAAATACCCCAAGTATTTGTTTTCGTTTTACGAATCCATTATCCGCGGATATCGTGCGGTAAATAACGTTATATTATAATAATGTTATAACGTACCTCCTACCTATAGTCGTTGTATGAATTATGTTATTTGAATTTGGAGAAAATCGAAATACATTTCTGTTAGAACGCATTCCGGTCCCGATCGATTTTACGGCGGCGGTCGCAGCATTCGAAATTCCCATACCATAAAACCGCGCCGTGGACATTAAACACGGCCGTTTTTTTTTTTCGTTACCAATAACAAAAACGTGCACTTTAATGGATTAAAAATGAATAAAAAGCCCGTTTACGTAATATTATTTTAAAATAATCAATTACTGATATTGCGTTATATAGTATATATACAATATAATATAATTGTTTGTTCATCTGTTTATTTAGCGTTCTTCTTGGTAATGGATTTTTAGCTTTTCATTTTTTTTTTTTTTTTTTCCATCAAAATACATGTGCATAAAACCGTTCGTATTATCATTGTAATTTTATCATTATTTTAGTGTACGTTTTATTAATATTTTATCATGTCATATTGTTAGACGTAACGTATCGTGTTCTAAACAAAGTAATTGGAATCTTTATTGAGTATATCGTTTTCGGCATTCGATTATCTACCTATGTATATATACGAGTATATATATATATATATACACATATGAATATTTTAACGGCAATAAAATATTAAAAGAAACACGTCGGCCGTGTTTAATAAACATTTTATATTCGGAGTGCGCGAAAAGCTAATAAAAACTGCGTTAGACAATAAAACCTATGAGCCCGGTAAATATCAAACGCAATCAGACGATAAAAGACAATACAGCGTCTCGGTCGGTGCATTGTCGCGAATGTGTAACAAACAACAATAATATTATTATTAGAAGACTAATGTCTACGCGCGTGTACACGGTTCCAATATCCGCCGACCGCTAGCCCGTGTCCCGTCGACACAATAATAACGATGAATAATAATTGCAGCTGCGCGTGAAACATGACGTCACTATATTCATATTCATAGTTGTATATCGTGGTAGTGCTTATAAATAATATTAATTTTACAAAATCAAGTATAAAACGCTCGTGATTATTACCGTTTGTCTAGACCAGGGGTCGGCAATTAATTTATATGGCGGGCCAGATATTTAAAAAAAAAAATTTCGAGGGCCAAAAAAATCTTAAACATAATTTTATCATTAATGTATTTATTTTTGTATTAAAAACACATTTTAAGACACAGTATTTAATATTTAATTATTTATAAAGTAATAATACATTCATACTAATAATAACAAAATTTAATAAGAAAAATGACATTTCTTTTCTTGATTTCAATATTAGTTTAATTTTTGTTATGAAGGGTGGGGGGGAGTGATGCATAGGATATATAGGAAAATTAAGAAAATTTTTGGCGGTCCATATTTTTTCCTTCCGCGGGCCGCCTATTGCCGACCCCTGGTCTAGACGTTATTTTTTTGTTAAAAAAACCAAACTACTACGTGGTAGGGGTACATCGGAAAAGTAACCGACGCTCGACGATTATACGGATAACGATCATTTATCGGTTTGTCCCCGTCGTCACCGTTATCGGCGATTTAATATATTCCACTCTCGAGGGTGGGGGGGGGGTAAACGAAGTGGTTTCCGAATTTCTTCTTTTCGCCCTCGCCCCCGGACACACTTGTGTTTTTGATTTTTTTTTCTCTGTTTATTCTTACGGTCGCGCGGTCGTAAAACATCGTCAGCATTGGCCATTGTTGCGCTGCCCCCCCACCGTCCCTCCAATGACCCCCTCGTCCATCTACCGGTCTCTCGTCTTTACCCTTCTGCCGGCCGACCGACCGACGACGGGGCGGCGGCGGCGGCGGCGGCGGCGGCGACGGCAACAAAACGGGAGACGGTTTTTGTGAGTGGGAACAAGAGGGACCGCCGCCGCCGCCGCCGCCGCCGCCGTCGCCGCGCGCACCGCGTTGCCGAAACCAGTGCCGCCGCGCCGCCGCCACCGTCTCCCCGGAGCGTCGTTCAGTCAGTTCGACGTCGTCCGACCGCGAGGTACTCGTCCGTCCGTCCGTCCGTCCGTCGCCGTACGTACGTCGTTTTCGAGTCTTGGAAATATATATAATTTTATTTTTATTTTTCATTTGTTAATTTTTCGCCTCGACGATTTAATTCGCCCGTCGTCGTTCGCGTCTAGTTGTTTTCGTCGTAGAAAAACACGGGAAAAAATCTCTGTGCCGAACGTTCGCTCGCGCGCGCGCGTGACATGTCACCAACTGTTCACACCACCTCGATACGTTCAAACGACTGTGATTGATGAAAAGCATGATACTTGGATATCCACCGTATGGTAAGCGAGACTTGTTTTCTCTTATTATTTTATGCCCGTCCCACCACTACTTATATAATAATATTATGTCGATCGGTTTTTGATTTTTTTTTTTTTTTTTTTACTTTTGAATTTTTTACGCCGTAAATAATATCGACGAGTGACGATTTTCGGCCCGAAGCGCCGTAACGCTAGTGATTCCGTCGTCGTCGCCGGAAACGCCGAGAAACGTCGTCGCGCGAGCGTTGCGATTAGGTTTCCTGCGAGATTCGTCTTATTTCGGCGGAAAAACTTATTTTTTCCCTAGGTGGAAAAAAATAAATATTTATTATATCGCGATTTGTATTTTCGCGCGCGAGATTTATGCCGATTTCCTCTGTGCGCGTCCGCAGTACGTACCACGGGGACGTGCGTTTCGCTACGTCGACGTTTGCCCGACGGGATAGAATCGAGTTATCGGCGAAATTGACCCCTCGAGATTTAAATCCCCAGCTTCATTAAATCAGTAAGGGGAGAAAAAGTCGCGAGTTAGAAAATCAAATTCGCATGCCTAATATATTTCAATCACAGTTCGGGGATTTCGGATGTTTCGCGCGCGATATTTCTAATTCCGCGAGTGACGCGAGCGACTTATGAAAAACGCGATCACCGGCCGGCGCGGCGCGGTGCGGCGCGGCGCTCGCGGACCGTCCCCGCGCGTTCGTCTGTCGCGCGAGCAGGTCCATGCATCTTTAATGATATGCCGTTTGTTCGTCGTTTGTTTAGACTTTGTCACACCGCACTAGTCATTATTGACGAGTGACTGGTGTTTGACACCTATAGGGCACAGTATACTATAATAAATTAATAAACACCGTAAGTGTACAACGACGTTCCGTTATTATTCGACGTGAGAGAAACGTTCTCGTTTATATTGACACACTCGCATAATATAGTAGTATAGTAAAAAAAAAAAAAAATAACACATATATATTTTGTATCGAATCGAAGAATAAACACCGTGTTCGTGTGTCTGTGCATCATGTGGAGTCGTGCGTTTCGAGGTACCTAGTCCTAAACGGGAAGAGCCATTAATTGACCGCATTGTACACGGTCGACTGTAAATCATATAACAATAAAAAACAAAATAAAAAACCATTACGCCTCGGAATAATAACAATAATAAAAAACACCCGTCCAAAGCGCTATCGTATTCCGAGTCGGGAGTCACAGGTAGGAGGCACCGATATTACCGGAACATTACCGTCTATCTCTATACAATAATCTATACGTATCGTAATATACACATATAAGTCGGCCATCATCGTCGTCGACGATTACGATCGACTCGTGTTTGTGGTGCGCGTACAGTACCCTCGTTGGACTTAACGTTCGTGAGATTGACGGCTCCGATCAAAAGGTTTCGTTATTTATTTTGTATACACTTTTATACATATATATAATCGAAACACCCTGTATGCGCCGCGGAGAGAGAGAGAGATATAGATAGATAGCGAGTCTGAATAACAAAAAAACCGTACAATGGGAAGAATGCGGTTTTCGGCGCGGCGGCTATGGGGCTGTAGGGGAGGGGAGGGGGAGGCAGAGAGTATTTAATAATAATTTCGACCCGACAATGGGTGCCCCGGAGCTTCGGATGATACTGATATTTTTCTTTTTCTTTTGTTTTACAGGTAAGTGTTCGGATTAACAAGCGCATTGTCTGTTTTGAATATTATACAAACAACGTCGACGCTGCGGCGGCAGCCGCGCGCCAACACAATGGTGACGACCGATAAGATGAGACGGCCGGCGACACTGGTCGACGACCGAGTGTCAGGCCGTCAAACATTGTTACGTCCGTCACCGTCTTCGTCGTCGTAGAGGTAAGCGATTGCCGGCGGTCGTCGTCGTCGTCGCGATCGGTCGGGCCCGAAACCGAACGACGGCCGCGCGAGACAATGGCGCGCGCGCGTATACGATAATTATTATTATTATTTTCATTATTATTATTATTATTATTATTGCCGCCGCCGCCGCCGCCGCGTCTAACAGGGACGACGCCGCGTGGGAAATCGCGAGCGAACGCCGCACAATGGGCGGCTGTCAATTAAAAGAAGAAGGAGTTGGGGGGAAAAAAAACCGACGAATTATGTATATAACATACGTGCGTTTATATGTATATATTATGTTGTCGCGAAACGGCGTAAAGACACTCGGCGGCGGCGGCGGCGGCGTTTCGCGTATGATGTGCTCGCGGTGGTAGTTGTGCGGCGCGCGTATTTATAGTAGCCGGCAGTGGTCGGATGTAAATTTTCGCGCAAGGTCGGACACTCGTAGATATCCGTATATGTGAATCGCCGGCGGCGGCAATCCGGTTTAAACGCCGTAACCATATGGTTTGCGGTCGGTCAGTGCTCGCGCGCTACGTGTTTTTTAATGTGCGGGTACGGCGCGCGACGTGTCGTGTGTTGTTATTACCGTCGTCGTCGTGAGATTTCGCCGCGGTTTACCGTACTTATCGCCGTGCTGAATTTCACGGTTTTATCGCGTAACGATAACAATAATAATTATTATTAGAAGAAACGTTCCTTTCGAGAAACTATCGGATTTCGCGCGGGCGCACTATAATATTTTACTGTTTTCGGAGATTTCGGCGCGTTGTATGAGTACACCTTATGAGACGTGCCTAAACCGTTCGAAAAGCTGTCGCGTCCGTCGGCCGACACCGTTTTCTCTAGATCGAAAAACGCACTGTAAATGTTCTTCGAGTATTTACACGATTTTTTCATAATCGATTATATTTTAAACGGTCATTAATAAACACGGAGTCGAGTACGATGTAAATTCGTTTATCAACGAAAAACGAATCGCGATAACGGCGGCGGCCGATAAGATTGGAAACTAAAAAATAAAATAATTATAATAATTATTAAAAATTACTTTTAAATCGTAAACAATATTATATTGTCCACATAAAAATAAGCCACGAAATGCAAAATCAAATAATTTTATTTCGATACTTAAAATACTATTACGTTGTCGAAACGCGTTTTTGGCCAAGACGATTCAGAAACAATAAACGTGAAAATCGTTCGAGCCGGGCTCTATAATTACCGTCGACGGTAATGATTACTTTATGGATCTATCGTTTTTATCGAAAAACGCGTCGTGCATTATAATAGTTGTTGTGTTGATCATTGTTAATTACGCCCGTCGGTCGACAATATAAATTCGTCAGAGCGGCGGATTCTTTCTTTTTCTTTTTTTTTCATTATTAATACGCGTACTTTGAAAACTTATTTCGCGGTACGTCAACAGCTATTATCGTTATTATTGTTGCTCTCTCGTGCCGGCATTTAATCCGTAATAATTCAAGCAAAAAAAACAAAATAAAAAATATTGAAAAAAAAAAAAAAAAACATTACAACGATTTTCAATTATAATACGGGCTTAAAAATAATGGAGATAATAATGCGGTAAAAGGACAATCGTTTGAAAAGTGAAAACGGTTGACCGAATATCATTAGATTTTTAAATCCGATTAGGAATGGCCGTGCATGCGCCGAGTGCGCCGGACGAGACGCGAGGGTCGTAGTGTAATCCCACTCGAACCTGCGGCGGACCCGAAAATATTTCTCGAAAAACCGGCGGCGTTCGACGTTTTTTTTCGTTTTTTTTTTTCGCGCGGACACGCGATATATCGTTAAATAATGTTTCCCGTAGAGATGTTCCCCGAAAACCGACGACGACGTAATATTTTTATGCCAAACCGTTTTGCGATCGAAACGCGGCCGAAATTAATTAGGCGGAGCTGGTTGCGCGCGGCGGTCTCGCGGGACACGGCCGAATATCAAAACCGAGCGCTAATTATTTAATAATCAAATTAGTCGATTTCGTACTTTGTCAATTTATTATCAATAATAATCGTCGAAATTAACGATTCCCGTATAATTTATAACTCGATTAGTACATTCGGAACGGTATTATACAATAATAATAATAATAATACACACGCTCCCGTCCAATATGGCCAGCGCGCGATCACATATTACGTATTATTTCTCCCGTCGTCGTCGTCCTCGGCCGCACTCGGTTTCCAATGTTTTTATCGTTTCGTTTCTCCCGGGGGTTCTCCGTTCGCGAACGAGTATTAATATAATATCGCCGAGGATTTTTTTACGATCCCGACGTAACAAAACAATATATATATTAGCGTTACCTACCGCCAAGTACCTAACGCGCGCGCGCATATACGTGCCCGTTCGTTGTCACCGCGATTTACGGCCGTTTAGCGCTCGCGTATTTCATACGAATTATTTATTATTGTTTGCGTGTCGAAACACCACCACCTGGACACGGTCGTCGTCGTCGTCGCACCTCCCGACGATTTCTTCGGCTCGACAGCGGTCTCTCGGAATGCCGCCGCGGCGCACAATACCTGCTGTAGAATCCTGCGCGTTTATCCTGCTCCGGGGTCGTAATTTTCGTCGGTTTTTCTCCGATCACCTCTCTTTAATAAAAAAAAACAAAAAATAAAATACAGGGTTTATCATATGCATACGCGGAGTTTTTACATATATATATTATTATTTTTTTTTGTTTTTGGCAAATTATACATACACCTCCGGGGGGAGGTACGGGTTTTTTATTTTTATCCGTCCACGGTAATTACACGCTGTCTGCTCGAAACCAGACGCGCGCGTCCCAGACACGGTTGGCCGCGGAAACAAAGCTAATTCGTCGGAATCCCTTCGGCCGCCGCGCGTGTGTTGTGCATTACAAAAATTATTGTTATTATTATTATTTATAGCACTAAACGTGAGCGTGTACGCGAGGGGTAAACGTTACCGGGATTAGTAGGCAAACGTGCGCGGATAGGGCGTGGGGGGATATTACTACACTTCGGGAGAAACAAAAAAAAACACACACACACACGACCCGTGTGTTTTAATGGCACTTAACGTCGTCGTGCAGCTGTATTTCCGATTAGGCCGGAGAAATATTCTAATACTCTTGTACACACGTGAACGCGTATCTGTTCGGTTGATGGATTGATATCCGAAGCGGCGGCGGCGTGGCGGCGACGGCGGCAACGACTACCGGTGTCCGACACATGGCTCTGGTGTTTTCCTTTTTCTTTTTCTCCTCGTCGTCGGTGCGATGAAAACAATATTTCTCTTACGATAATATAATAAATAATAATACGTACTGAAATAACGCGCGCTCGCGTGTGTGAACTTTTATTTTACGTTTCGAAACGTCTGCGGCGATTTGAGGTTTTTGAATAGTTTGAAGTTCTTTTTGATCCGAAATAAAAGAATTGATTATTATATAGAAAAAAAAAAATGCTCGTACTTTACGCGATATCGATGACGCATGTTCGAAAACGTTATTGTTCGGCGCGTTGTTCATTATTTTTACATTTCGAACGGTGACCTTTTTTTCTCTCTCTCTCTTTTTCGTTATTTAACAAACAACAAAGAATGTGTAACATGTGTCTGGCAGAAAGGTCGTGGTTTACTGATTAGGAAATATTCTACATTTATCATATTTTTATATATACGCAGTGAAGTAAACGAGCGAGACGTAATGATTTTGTATTATTTTAAACAGTATAATAAGATTACCAATAACCTTTGTCCGAATAATTTCCTCCGCATAGGGCTCATGTGTGGTATTGCGGTCCGTCGAAATCGTTTCGGACAAACGAAACGTCCTACTTTTCTAACACTTGTTTTCTTTGTCTCGGAGACTCGTCGAGGCAGGACGGCCGCGTCGTTTGGCCGGCCACCACTCCGCGTCACGGTGTGTGTTCGGATTCCACGCATAGATAATGGGACCAGGATAAATCGTAAAGCGTCGTCGTCAACCGTTCACAGTAGATACCCCCCCAGGACGCAGGCTCTAAACGTCTCCGTAGGCAAAATTCGACTTTTTTTCCGACGGAAAATTCTCACAGACGCGCGACGGTAAAAATCACACGATATTCGTAAATGCGACGAGTATTCGTTCTCGACGCGGTCCTCATATTATAATATAGTCATCGAGACGCCACCGCGATACCAAAACCGTAGCGTTAAAAATAAAAATCTCTCGCGTTATTATACGACGATTATGGTTATGTGTGTGTGTGCGTGTAAATAAAACGATGTTGCCCGTCGCGTGAATGGTATTTTTCGTTAACGAAAATAATAATAATAACGTCGTACCAGTCATCCCGGTAACCGCGGCGCCGCGTGCACGACGGGTTATTGGAAATATCTCGTATTGTAATGCTTAATATTAGCGTCGGACCGCTTCCGGCCGCCGCCGTCGAAATCGAACGGTCGTCGTAGGCGGCCAAACTCGATTTTTTTTTCTCCTTCAACCGCCCAGTCGGTTAGCGAGCGTGAAAAAACGCGGTACCTACCTGTTTGTCGTAACGTTTCTATTAGGCGCGTCGACGTGACGGACGACGGCGTTGGGAATTTTTACGCCGCCGCCGCGTCGCTCCGTACGATTCGCCCGGCGATTCGGAAAAAAATCAATATATATATATATATGAAACAAAGTGTCGTACGATTAATTGTCTAGTGTGCAGTGGTTCTCAATCTTTTTAGGGACGCGACTCGAATTTCCCCCCGAAAATCACCAAAAATCTGTACATTACTTTTATCACTTTATTAGTTTATAACGACTGTAAATTTACAAACGTATTTTAAATAAACAGTGGTGTGCGTGCGCTTTTTAAACGTTTATAAATTTCTCGGTATGGTTAAAACTCCACCGAAAATCGACTTTCGCGGATCCACCGGTTTGAGAAACGCTGTGGGACGATTAAAAAGGACGATTATCGTCCTTCTCTTCGTATCTCCTCTGTTATTATTGTCGGCCACGGCGATATCGATAGCGATCGTTCCTATAGTCGTTTCCACGAAATACGAGTAATAATAACGCGCGCGGAGTAAAGTATTTTCCACACTTCACCGTACGCTGCTTTTTACCGTCGACTTTTCGTCGACGGCCGCCGCCGCGTAATATATTATCCCGACGTGTTTAGCCTATCGCGATGTATAATATATAATACGTACCGTACACACACACACACAGTCCCGGTCGTTTGGTTAATATTAATGTGTACGAGTTTGAAAAATTAATTCCGTTCCGAAACTACGACGCGTCCGCGTGTATGTATTATATATATATATATATACGTATTCATATACACAATGTTTATATACGTTGTATGTATACGTATAAAAACGACGACACGATAATATTTTTAACCCGTGTCAGATATAATATAATCGTTATTAATATACTCGCGCGACGTAATGTTTCTCTAGAAATAAGAATAATAATAATTATTATTCTTGTCTCGTAGCATATCATAAAAATAAAAAACAAAAAAAAACTAGACAAAAATAAAAAAAACCTCGCGCTCCATGACGACACATAGAGTACTATTATTATTATTACGTATTTCCGTACACCTCGGGTGCACCGGGCGGTAAAATTCGTACCCCCGCGCCGCGGCCCGGTGAAATGTTTCGAGTGTAAACTCTCGCGCGATTCGAGGAATTCAACTACGTTTTCGGCTTGGGGTAGAAGGCCGGTCGGTCGGTCCGGCGCGTGTGCTCGCGGCCGAAAAACGACCGGTCGCCTAAACGTTTTGTGTACGGTCACACTACACCGCGACTGCTATACAATAATGACTCATTTCGCGTCGCGCCCCTCGTGTAAAACGCGCGCGCTCGACATTTCACGCGAAATATGTCCCGCGGTCTGCGAATCCGACGCGTAGCAGTAGAGAGTTAATCTACGGTCTCGCGGGGATAATAACGATAATGTTTCTTTTTTTTTTTCTTTCCCTACGAATGTTTAGCGTTTATTATATTTTAATCGGGTCCGTATCCGGTGGCGGTCGGGGCAATCGCCTCTACCCCCCCCCCCCCCCCCATAGATTCAAAATATATACACGTTGCCGTCGAAGTCTTTGACCGGTTATTTTATGATTTTATGATTTTATGATTCTCCGTCGACGGAGAATTCCTAGTTCAATTTTAATATTAAAATCGGATTGATTTTTCGTCAGTGTATTAGGATATCTCGTGAAATAATACCATTCAATATACTTTAACGCTAACGTAATTCAATACAGTACGATTTTCGGAAAGAGTATTTTTTATTTTTTTATCGCGATTTTAATTTTTGTGTACGTGTTGAGATACACTATTACACTATCACCGTGTAGACCGCGTTTAGTTTGTTTTTTTCCGAAACTCTTTGGTACGCGTTGGTAACATAAACTACCTCGATAATTCTTCGAATACGCGATAATGTACTATGAAAAAAAAAAATACATACAATTTTGTCTAATGTTCGTAATAATAATCAATAATATTTAATAATAATAAGTAATTACAAATCTTTACCAATCTCGAAAATTAGCGGTCCCATCGGTAACACTACATTTAAACACTCGGTGAAAATTCGAATATTGTCGACTATTTGGTATAGTTTGTTTAGCGCGATGACCAATATTGGTTACAAATAAAATCGGCCTATCCATCAACCCTAACTCGACACGAACTACGCGGACACGGTGAACGTGTAATAGATAATATATGCGTGACGTCTATGTTTTAGTTAGGCGGAGTGTAATGTTCGGGGGTGAGTTTGTTTTTTGAGTTGCTATTTTAGAACCCCTTCAGAGTCTAGTGAAAACCGTCACTTCTCCACGTCTCTTTGTCGGAAAAAAAAACAACTAGATGTTATAATCAGTTGCCCACTTATTACGTTACGGCAAACGCGGGGGCTCGTGTGTATCGTCCGCTGTAAACACCTATTGTTTTCTCTGTTCCCTACGAATATGCGACCGAATTAAATAAACGCCACGATTCCGAATGTCGCATAGGTACAATGGAACAATTTCTACTCATAAAATATTTCACTCGTAAAAACAGTACATGTTCTGTGTACTACAGTGGTTCTTCGAGCGGTCGGCCGCTTTTTCGATTTTCGGTTCGATCGCGGCCTTCAGAATCGGATCGTGATGTACATTTAATATTATACCTAAAATTGTATATATATACGAGATCGTGAAAATCGTATTCGTTAAATACGTTAGTAAAATATATAAAACGATATCGCGTCGTCAAAAAACGCTTTTATTCCGTGGGGTTTTTTTTGAAAAAATTACAACCCGTGTTCGGTATATGAATAATAATATCGGTATCGGTACCAGTTTTCGTCGGAGGGCCTTTCGGGATTTTCCTCCGCGGCCGCCCGTTAACAATCGAAATAAAAACATCGCCGTTGCGAATCGCGTTTGCGTCGGTATCCGATGCATATACGTACTCGTCTATAATATGTATATATACCTCGCGGGTCGATTTGTTTTGCTCTTTCGTGCATAATAATAATAATAATAATTCCGCCGCGCCATTATATTTATATTATTATACTCGTTTGTGTTTGTACGACAAACCGGTAGAAGAATTTTTCCGCCGACCGCAGTTTTCGAGTGTATAAATCAGGTTTACTACACGAACGACCATATGGTCTGTTCGCCGCAATACTATACCGTCGCTGCTTACGGATTCTTCCGCACGTTGAATTCTTCGTAGTCGTCGCCGGAGAGCACATCGCGCGATACATAACTAGCTTCGCATAGCGTACGCACACGATTTTTTTCTCTCTCTATACACGTGTATATGTACGTATATACACGGACGAGTACATGATAATATTGTAGAAAAATAAAATAAAACCTCCCGTAACGCCCGGCAGTATTTCGTTGTGTTTTTTTAACGTTATACAAACAATGTGAAATCGAAAAAAAAAAATGAAATGTTTCACATTGTTACCTAAGGTATTATTAATTTTTCTCCGCGCCGTTTTTCTTTTTTGCGCTACCCGCGTACGCGCGCGCGCACACGAGAACGCCGCGCGCGTATTGTTGTCGGCAGTTTTGTTGTAATTCGAGAATTATCTCGACGGGACGCCCGCCCGGGCCAATTCCCCTTTCGAATCTGCATTGTGCCAGCCCATTGTTCCACATTCAGCAACATCAACAAAACAATACTCTCTACCTACGTAGTATAACCGGCTCCGCCGCCGTACGCGAGCCTTTGCGAGGCGGCTAATCATAAAACATTCAAGAGGATCGCGAGCGACTGCAGCGGGGCGCGGCGCGGCGCGGCGCACACGCGTTTTCCGACCGTTCGATTCGGAACGCGCGGTTTCTCGCGGCCCGCGGGTGGCGGCGGCGAGCACGATGAATAATAATAATATCGCATCAATCCGAAAGGGCACCGCCGCCGCGAGAGAGACTTTTCGGGACGATCGTCGTAAATTCGCGCCCGCAGTGATCGCGCCGAGTGTTTGTTTGATTTCTGTTTTTTTTTGGGCACAGTTATTTGCGCGCCCGCGGTTAGGTCTGTGACGACCGCGAATCTATTGTTACCGATTATATAAACACTGTCGTTCACGTCGTTGTTATAATATCAGAACAACTGGAACGGAAACTCTCGAAAATCTCGCCGACGTCACTGTTTTATTCGCGATTCTGTCCAAGAGATCTGGAATAATTTTCAAAACCATGTCTAAATACGATTTTACACAAAAACCACACGTCGGGCGCGATTTTCGTTTGCCCATATTTCGTCCCGTCGTCGTTCGTTAACGACCTCGCCGAACCGTTGGTCTGCGCTAACCGTGGGGAGGAGTTCAGATAGTGGGCACATGATTATTATAATAATTTTATCGCGTAATATAACGTGTCCCGCGCGCATTGTCCGCGGTCAGTGGAACGGATCGCGACGAGACACCTGGAAAATTAGCCACAAAAGGCCAAAACGGGCGTGGACACGGCCATAATATTCCGTGTATATACGCGATGTATTATTGTAAGGCTACCGACGGACGTTTGTCGAGCGCGCGCGAGTGCGTTATTATTCGTAAAAACGTATGCGATGTACATGACGTGTTTTATATCCTCGCAGGAGACGACGACGACGCGGTGTGTAAACCGACCGGGTAATTAATTTTATTTTAAACTCTCGGCTCTATTGTTCGGGCGCACTTGACTCGCAGGTCGGGTTTTTGAGAACCCTCGTCGATTGCACACACACACGAGCACCACGTCGTCGTCGGGGGATATCGCGAGCTGCAACAGCTGCCGTTCAAGATGTCGAGTGATCTCGGGGACAATGTGCGATTGCCGATGCGATTAAACACCGCCACCGCCGCCGCCGCTTCTTGGGTCCTTTCGTTTCGTTCCTTTTTTTTCTCTTCTCCCGATGTTGATTTAGCTGCACACATATTTATCCTCCGTTCGTGCGGAATATAATAATAATAGTATCCTCCCGCGGTCCATTGTTCGTCCGACGCGTGTTATTTTAACGCCTCCGTCGCGCGTCGTCGTCGTCGTCGTATTCGCGCGCATATTTTCGAATTATTCCCCCGCACATTGTGTGCCACGGTGTTATGATAATATATTATATTATTATTATTATTATTAATATTATACGGCGGCGTACCAAATTGTTATCGATCCGGATTGCGGCGGGCACTTCCGTTCTCCGGTCGGACGGGCCCACTGATAACGGAAACTGGTAGCTTCCGGCCGGCCGGCCGGCCGGCGGCGCGCGCGTGATAACAGCACCGGATTTTACACGCCTACGGGTTTATACCTCGCTCTCTCGGCTGCCCGTTGTTCTGTAAATACGCGCAATATCGGTTTCCAGAAACCCCCGAGTACTACATATACCTATATTGTAATGATACGTATATTTACCACGGCACCTGGTCGCTCATTGTCCGCCGCCGGGTCCCTCTTTTTACAAGCGTTAATCCGAGCTTAAAAGAAATCAAATGCCGCCCCGTTGTAGATACCATTCGCGCGCGACGAGGCGGCGGCGGTGATAATAATACGCTAATGTAATATCGCGCACAACATCTGCCGTCTACATGTTGTACAAGACGGTATTGGTATCTGTTAAGTAGGTACAATGCACCGCGATAATAACGATAATAGTATGTATGTATCGGATTTCAGAGAAATGCCGTCGTCGCGGGGCGTTTTTTTTTTCCCCGTTTAGGTTCGTTTAATAGTATTATTTTGTACTCGATATTTTTTATTATCATCATGTACGTATTCGGTACCAAATGTTCCGTTCCTTTAGAAAGACGATTACGAGCGAAGGAAGGCGGGTGAGATTAGCCTCATTTCTAAACGATCGTAATACCCACTCGATTTCGGTAATAATATCTCCAGAAAATTTCGCTTAAAAAAATCGTTACTTCGGATTTTTTTTAAATTTTTCCACTCGAATAAGAATAAGTATCTATATCTATTTACGGAGGACTTTTGTTTTAAGTTTTTTGTCCAATCGCAGTTATATTTGTCGACGCATTATAAGAAAAAACAATCTCAAATGTTTAGTAAAATCGCCGAAAACACGTCCAAATCTTTTAAATATTTCACCATCTCTGGAAAGTAATAGTAAAAATTTTATCAGTTCTTCTCAATTTTTTTTTTTTTGCACAAATTTCGTAGACGTTTTGAAACTGACCCTCCAAGTACTAATAACCATTTGTCATTTTTCTACCAGAAACTTTCCCTTGAGTTGAAAACAGGATCAATTACTCTTGTCAAAAAACTATAACAGATGAAAGAATAAAAAAAAAACACACGTCGTAGTAAAACCAATTCGTTATCCTCGCTCCTTCGCTCCGAATCTAAAAGATCCTCAAGAAGCACGCGTGATAATATATTATACGGGCGCGGCGACGACGACGCGTTTTCGCGTACACAATAATAATAATAATAATAATAATAGTATAATATTATCAATATGCGCGCGTTCGCGAAGGACGCGGAGGAGCGTTTCGCGTTATATTATAGTATGTCCGCGTAGGAACAGGACGGGGGATTTCGATGATATTATCTACGCGGTATTAATATCCACGCCGAGACTATAATATAATGTCATCTGGCTGCGAGATAAAAAGAAAAACTACCCTCGGCAATAAAGCACGCGCCCCGCAGATAATATGCTCGTGATGTATCGACGTGGAAATATGACTGTATTGAAAACGCGTGTCTGGCAACTCGAGCTGCGAAAATAATATTATAAGCTATAATATCTCGAACGCGCCGGGGTCGTCCCGGAGAGGAGACGGTATATAGTGTAAAAAGCGCAGAGAAGGACGCCGCCGTTGTTTTTCATTTTTTTTTTTTTTTTTTTCACTCTCTCCCTTCTCTATCTCCCCAACTTTTTATTTTCTTTTCGGGCCGCCGCCGCCGCCGCCGTGGCATGAGAAATGTTCCGAGTAAAACTAATGGATGCGCGTTTTCGATAAATTGTCCCATCGAACGTATATATAATATAATATAATACAACAGATGTTTATCCGGTCGGTGGCGGTGGACTTTCGCAACACCCTATGCATACTCCCACTTATCGTACCAGGGGGTAGGGGTAAACGTCATATTCTATTCGTATAAAACATATATTCTTGTAAAAGATCCGGCACGGCCCGAAACAGTAATATTTATACAACGTTCCCTTCGTATACCTACGTAACGTGTCCATCCGCGATAATAACAACGTGCTTTTTTCAACACTATACGTATATCGTTTTTCTCTGATCGCGCAACGAAAAACAAAGAGAGACGCTCTGGACGCTCTTTTCAATATAATTTCCATTAGGACGCGTTCGAAGTCGTATAAAAGTTGAGCATTATTATGATTCCATTACCGTATTTCGAAGTTTTATTTTCTCGGGAAATCATTATTTTATTATTATACCGTCATCTCCGGACTCGCACCGGTGATCGATTTTTAGGATAACAATAAGTAATTATGTTGTTTTTTCTTTCCATCTTTATTCCCCCCCGGTGGTGTTACATAGAATAGTTTCGGGTAGGTATTGTCTATTTTTATATATATATTTTTCGTGCAATTAGTACAGTACCTCTCTCTCTAGTCGATCGCGCCGCGTTCGACATCTTACCTTAATCCGTTTACTACCTGTTCCCGTGATAAATGTAACGTCGAAACCCATTACTTTTGGAGGAGTGGTTTGGAAAAAAAAAAAAAAAAACAAACCTAAAAACATTTATATTACAATGCGTACGACGAGGTGAGAAAAACAACCGAACAAAAAGAGTTTTTTAAAATAACACACAGACGGGTTACCTACGTACATATATATATATTATATAAACGCACTCGTATAATGTAGTTTCGTAATATTGTTCCTCGGCAACCATATGTCGCCGAGCACACAGGTACCTGTGGTCCGCCAGGATCGTTAACTCGTTCCGCGCACCCTTTTCGACCTGGCGAGTTTAAAACCCCGCGCGTAAGCGTACGCCGCCGGGTAACAGATTGGAAATTCATCTTTAAAACCCTTTTTTTCTTTCCACCTTATCTGCACACATGCGCCGCCTTACTGCCATGATATTGTTCCGCGCGCCGGGCAACAGATGACGGCTAGACCTGGCACTCGATGCCGGACTGTTAATCGATGTCTCCTTGCTGCTGCGCGCACCTGTTCGTGGTCACACGTTAGGAAAAAGTAATAAACATCACGCGCGCTCTTGCTATTCGTACGTTTTCTACACGCGCGCGCGTATTCGAAATCGAACGAACCGAACGGTTCGCAGCGTCCGTCGTCGTCGGGGCATGAAAATACCATTCGATTTCGAGCGAATTGTTATTCGCACG
This sequence comes from Drepanosiphum platanoidis, assembly GCA_948098885.1. Taxonomy (NCBI): domain Eukaryota; kingdom Metazoa; phylum Arthropoda; class Insecta; order Hemiptera; family Aphididae; genus Drepanosiphum; species Drepanosiphum platanoidis. The sequence continues at coordinate 7,826,782 of OX402538.1, read as the reverse complement.
CGCAGTTGAAATAATAACGCGTATTTTTATCGTTCGTTAAATTCATAAAAATCATTCGTTCTATCGTTTGACTATTTATTTTCGTTCTAATTGAGGTTAATCTATTGTCTGCTGTTATCACGTCGGGAATTCTCCGGAAATACGCATTGTGTAATTTTATAAATTCGATAACGAAATACCATAATATACGAGAGTAAAATAATAATATCACCGACCGCACAATGTTCTCGATTAGTTTTCGGTTTGTAATAATAATAATAACGCGCGTCGAACACACAGTATATATAACGATACCGATAATAATAGTAATAATAATAATAATCGTATCATAAAACTTACAGTACTCGACGACGTCCGGAAATTGCGCCACTTCATTATCGCCACACACGATCGCGTACGCAAATAAGTCGACCAATTTTTTGTATTCTTTCCATTGCCAATATATTATAGTTATCGCCGCCGCCGGTAACAGCGGCCGACGACAACAATAATGTCGTGTAGCATCCGGCCCGGTTTTTCGGCGCGAATTATATCACGACTAATTGGACTACGTTGTCTCTCGGCCGAAGCTGTGGGCTCGCCCCGAGAGAGAAAGAGAGAGAGATAGTGTACGCGCGCGCAATTAATTATCTCAATTACAACGGACAAATGCGACGTTTCGGCGCTGGGAACAATTAGGAGTTGGCGGGGGCGAAGGTGGCAGGTAAGAAACTAAAACAAGGCCGTGCAAGTTCGTTTAATCATTACCAAAACGGTCGTGAGAAAGTTTGCGAGCCCTCCTCCCTCGTGCCCCGTCCCGCGGGCTGACGCGTATTTCTCACCGCCTAGTGAACTTTTTGATAAATAGCTTTACGTCCGAACGATATTCGAATCGTTTAAGTCTTTTTAAACCGACTTACTCGCGCCCCGGATCGTCCGGTATTATAATAAAATGGCAATTAAAGTTTTGCTCCGGCGGCGGATGTACAGTATTATGGCTCTATTCGCGACGTGTGCGTTTTCTCTCACAATTAGGCGGCGCAGTGCGGTCGGGCGAGGACACTGGCGCGCGCGCGCGAGCAAAGTTCTCCGCTGCAGCTCGCGTATAGTTGTTACCTTCCGCGGCGCGCGCCCCTCTCGCGCCGCGGCTGCGGCGGAAGACGAGGAGAGAGTTCGCGCAGAGTTGACAGAAAACCGCCGCCTCCTTTGAGTTTATCCGGACCCGGGGATTTTCCGACCAATTAAAGTTGCAACCTAATTACTACCCTTAAAGGCGGGATGCTCGCGCGCGCGCGTATGCGTACTACAAGTTTATACTTAGGTGTATATATATGTATGTATGTATGTATGTATGTATATTGTATACCTATACGCGATAGTTACAGTAGCGCGGCCCCGTAAAGAGAGCGCGATAGAGGGCTGGCTGGGGTGCAGCAGGGCGTGGGCGCTTTTGGAAATGATTTATCAGCACGGCAGACGGCGAGGATATTATATATGAATCCGACCGGAAACGCGCTTAGACCGGCGAAACATCCGGTCCGATGAATTAAGCGGCGAGCGAGAGAGAACTTATACTGCTCGTGATAGCAATATATTCGTCGTCGGCGGTGGTGGGGCGACACCGGACCCCGCCGCGGCCGAGTCCTAATGAATATAGAATCTGTTCGGCCTGCACACGTCGTCAATAATAATAATTATTACATTGTATATCGATATAATACGCGCAATAAGATTACTATGTGTGTGTGTGTGTTCGTTCGTGAGTTCGGCACGCTCGGCGGCGCGAAGTTTGAGATCGATCATTATTTCACGGTCAATTGAATTCGCGTGCGCCGCGCCGTAGATTTTTTTTCTCGTGGAAATTATCACTATCCGGACGCGCGTGCTCTCTACGTGTCTTGTCCAGAAGTGTACGCGTTATCTAGAATTTGCTCGGGCGACGACGGTTGTGTTGCGTTCAACTATAGACGCAGCATATAGCTGGGATCCTTCGGTCCTGATCCGTTCGCCGCGTCCAACCGAGTAAACGGGGAAGATTTGTTCGCTATTCGCTCGCGCATTCGGCACACATTTTTGTAGTATTATTTTGTCGTTGGTCCGTAAATATCGTAATTTCAACGTTACTACGACGACACCCAAGGTCGTCGGCCTTGTGCTCCGGGCACAGGAATTACTCGTATAATCACTTTCAGATTGATAGGTCTTCTCTAATCGGCCAGTGGCGAAACATATCGATTTATACTTTCGATAATTCGCGGCGCGCACTCTCCTTCGTCGTCATTTCTTCACGAAATCTAATCTCTCAACCACAACCACAACCATTGCCCCCCCCCCCCCCCTCGTTATTTCCCTTTAATCGAACTGCACACGCTAGCCGCGCAGATTTTTCTGGTCCATTAGAGCTCTACTGTATTAGACCTATAGTGCGCAATCGGACACTGCAGAATATTAGTGCAGTCTAGCCGGCAGACAAAGTCTATTGCGGTCGTGTTTTTCTCTACAGTGTGTGTGTGTGTGTGTACTTGACGCGCGCTTTCGCGATATTATTTGCTCGTCAACATCGCGTGCAGCGGTTCTCGGTATAATCGTTCGGTTTTTTTTTTATTGTTGTTTTCCGTTTTCCGCCCGATTATTATTATATAATAATCTTCATCGTTTCGGCCGACCGTGTGCGTTTCGCCAACGCGCGGCAGTAACAATGCGCCGAGACGTCGCGGTAATATTTCTCAAACCGACGACGCGATCGTTTGTCGCCCGCACGCGTAACCTAACCGGTACGTCATCGTGACCATTTGGTGGTGTGCACGCAGCGCAGATCGCATACAGAACTAGTTTGACGGTCGGGAATTAGTTCGTCTTTGACTGTGAGATTTATGCGCTTGTCGCCGCCGCCGAGGCAACGTCGCCGCGGGCCTCGCGAGTCTCTTCCACCGCGTCGTAATGTCCGTTTGTGCGTGAGTGTGCGTGTGTGTGTATAATATTCCCGGGCGACTGACACATCTCGGTCGGGAGTAATTACATCCCGACTGTATACACGAATTATTTTTCTCGTACGATAAACGTTAGTCTACGCGATCGTTTGTTGTTAACCTCGTCCACGTCTTCCGAGGAGACGCGTGTGATGTTGTCTTTGGACAAACAACTAAATTATAGTCGTGAGATCGTTTCAACGGTTACCGAAATAGGTATACATAATGTTATATACACAATCGCCCGGAGACATCGAAATAATACGGTTTGTTTCCGTTTTTGTGCGCGGAACGCCGTGACGCGGTCTAACCGCGGCGGCGCGGCTGCGGCCTCACGCGCGAATACCCAGAGCCCGAGTTTCATACCTGTTCGCAATAATTCCGTATTTTAAATCCGACCGATACATATAGTGATTTATTATGACGATTCGATTTGTAACTATCGCGAAAACCCGGTCGTGAGACAACCGGAAGCGGTCGCGTTTCAAAATCCGACACAAACAAAACGAATCCGGTTGTGCAGTCGCGTCGCGCCGCCGTCTACCTGCAACCAGGACGGTGGCCGTCCAAGGGTCGCGTTCGAAGTGCGAATAAACAAACAAAACGAATCCGATCGCAGCAGCCGCGTCACACCGTCCTCTATCCACCCGGGGCGACACAATGGCACCTCGGGGCGAGGTGAAATCGATTCGGACGAAAATCGTCGACTTATCTATATTCAATCCTTATATTATCGTTTCAGTCTTGTTCGAATCGTCGTCGAGTGCCATCGCCGTCCGTAACACTTTGTGTTGTCGATTTGCTCACCGTCGCGTGCGCGTGTCGTAGTAGTTTTCTTGCTTTTTTTTTTGAAGCTCGACCTATCTTGTTTGTATTTGTGAACGTCGTTGTTATAAATTGTCAAATCTGCGTCTGTTTCGTGCCACTCGTCGTATCACCATAATATTGTCGCGCGAACGGCGTTTCGTCGACGGTAAATCAGGTAATCTTATTTTTATTTCGTCGTTATTATTCGAGCTTAAAGTCATTGCGGGGATTGACGTTATATTCGCGTCGGTGGTAATTTTTTTTTTTTTTTTTTGCACTCTATTGTTTTATGGCGTGTAGTTTCTACTAAAGCAAGTCGCCTGACTCAAACAACACCGCAGCCAGAACCGCCGCTAAATATAATCACGCTTTAATAGTCTGATATGATTAAATTGTAGATTTAACTAACGATCGGGTTTTAGATTTAATCAACTGAAAACATGCATCGCGCATGTAGTAGGTTTTTTTTCCATATAATTAATCGTCTCGATACATGAGTTTTAACTCTAAGGAGAGAATTATTTCAAATTACCATACAAAATGGAATTTCTTTGTAGGGGAATTCTCCGCAAGCGCCGAATTCGTTTCATATAATTTATCGAACCCAGAGTTGCGTAATATTTTTAACGCGTCGAAATCCGCACTTTAGTTAAAGCATTATTTATTTTTTTCCGAATAAAATTCAATTGTTCCGACAAACTATATTGCCCGTACATAATATACGAAACGTCTAGTTTATATTATTATACAAAATACTGATTGTCTTTTCGACAATAATATTATCGATTCGCTTCTCAGAAATCGAAATCGAAGGGACACTGTAGTCCTCTTAAAATCGCACACGAATGAAAGTCGCCCCTCCGGTTAATGCCGACTCTCGGTCTCGTAACGTCGTATTATAATATTATTACTATTATTATCTTGATCGTCGAAAACGCGCACAATCGTCTAATTAAAATCCACGGCCGTTCGGACTCGACCCCGGGGACGAGAACGACGGCGGCGGTCTCGGCGCGCGCGCCGCGATTTATGGCGTCCCGCGCGGTATCTCTCCGGCCCGGCCGATAAGCCGTCCGAGCGCGACGCGCGGCCCGCGGGGCGCGTTGCAGCGGGGCGGAATGGCGACCGGGGAAAAAGCATTGTCGTCGTCGTCGTCGTCGGGCATACACAAAAATGTAATTTGGAAAAGCCGTTAATGTCAAACGCCCGGGCGGCGGCGGCGGCGGCACATAAATATCACTCCTTATACGAGCCGAAAGGTGCGGGGGCGCGGAGCGGGCCGCTATATATATCTATGAGTATATATTATATGGTGTGTATGTACGTAAATGCGACGTCGTGTTGCGCGCGCGGTCATTTCTCGGTGTGCCCGAAGACGCCAAAATATGAATTACGGGTTTTCATTAAACGCCCGTGTAACGCATTATACGTACGTTTAATCGTAGCAGAATTATAGAGGTCGTAAAAATGGCCAATTGAACACGGAGGAGAATATTTTTTTATTTCGTGAACATCGTATTATATGCGCGTACAACGTATAATAAGCCCGCGAGGCCGCTCGTGAGATATTCTTCCAGTTTCTTTCGCCGTTTCGTACGTTATGTTATATACGCGTTGTTGTTATTATCGTCTACGCGTCATCGTCGCTGACGGCCGACGCGTTTTACATACATTACGTATGATTATTATATGCGCGAGTCGTCGGACGCGTGTTGATTTCGTTTCTCGTTTTTTTCCATTCGGATTCTACCGACGGCTATAATATTATATGCATCTCGTATACGATGTCGTTGTTACAACGGGGTCGGATCACACGTTAACGATTCGCAACGCGCGCGCGCGCCGTCGTCGTCGAAAACACACAAACGGACACGGACCCGCGGCGAGTTAACTTGTATTTTTTTTATTTTATATTTTACACGCGTTTCCCGAATTCTCACGGGTTGATATTTCTCTTACACGGTGTACACATAACACGAGCATATACGCGCGCACACGATATTATTTTAACGCGTTGAAAGCGATATTACTTATTTGTCGGTTTCACGTCGTGTTTTTAATGCGTCATATATATACCTAATATATATATATATATTGTATACTATACAGCCGTCGGCCGCCGCGCGTCGAAACGAATTAAAACAATTCTCGTTTCTCCGCGGTAGATTTAAATTACTGTCGTGTATATATATATATATATATGTACATGTACGCGGGGAGTGTTCTCCCTTTCTCTCTCTCTCTGTTTTCGTCAGAGTATCGGTGTCGAACTCGCGACGAACACTGCGAGTATTATTATAACATAATTATTTATATAAATGCGTTTCTTCTCGATTCATATATCTCAATCGATTAATGTATTTCCCGCGATATACGTATGAATAATATAATACGATCACTTCTCGCGTTACAAAACCGTACGATTACGCCGTGTAATAATAATAATACGTAAGTATATAATATTATAATAAATACGCATTGCGAGAAGAGAATTATTTACTCAGAAATACCTAAAACAACTGCACGCGCATTATTATTATAATATATTATTATCTCGGTCTCGATCTTTCGCGGCTCGTGTGTGTGAGTTAAACGTAAGACGTGGGCGCGACCGTTATATTATATTCCGTCATTGTCGAACGGAGAAATAATAACGCGAGTTGTTGTATACGAAATCTTTTGTAAACCCATTAAAATACCGGTCGCTCGCTGTACGAGTGGCCGTGCCGTATAATAACATGACGTGCGGCGGTATGGAGTTTTAAATAATAATTGTTCGGATTTCGTCCTCCGCAGGAGATGCGCGCGCGCCCGTATTCCTTTATATTTTTGGTCGTTGCCCATAACGCAATCGTATTATGACCGCCGGATACGTCGATAAATAACTTAATATACGGAAGCTTCCGGATTCGTGTCGATTCGTCCCGCGGAGCTCATGCCGTAGTTATATTATATATTGTACACGGACTCCCGCGGGACGTATGCGCCCCCGCTCTGCAGGGTAAAAATCCCGAACGAACCGCGACTCCTCCGCAATGTACGCGCGTCGGAGATTATTTCACAAATTGATTTCAACGGGATCCGTGCGCGGCGAAGTTTCTCGGTCGGTACGTCATACATGACGTATATGTATTATATTCGTTTCGTGAGCCGGTCGACTTTTAAACGTGGGACAGAAAAATAAAAAAAAAAAACCGAAGGTATATATATTGTCTATACGGCGGGGGAGGGGCAAGAAAAATCTGCATATAATTATATATTGTTCGCGCGAGGCATTAAACCCAACGTACGTACATATAGTGCCCGTGTAGGTATATAGCGCATAAGTTTGTAAGGCCGGATTTGCCGCCCGTTTTAACATCCCTTCCGTCGTCGGTGCACAGTCGCGTTTCATAAATGTCACGGTAACAAACTTTTTCCGCGTCCTGGGAACGAAACTTCCGGAGAACACGTTGTACGTCGCGCGCGCAGTAGGTACTATACACAATACATCCGATATATATATACGTGTGCATAATATTATAATATACCATATACGCGGTACAACGTATACGAGCATCGAGAAACTGCAGCGAAATCCGTTTTAGCGAATAATATTATAATAAGCTGACAAGCCGATGATGTCGCTATGGGGGGGTAGGCCGTATTCGGTTACTAATGAAATTCGAGTAAAATAATAAAGTAAAGTAGGCAAAAAAAAAAAAAAGGATAGAGAGAGCGAAAATAAAAAGTCCGTCCCGAGACCTAATTGTATATTATGCCGAGTAAGCGGGTCGCGGAGGATACGCGGGAGGGGTGGGGGGATTTAACGAACGTTCTGCCGGTGCCGCGCGGTAACCCAGAGGGAGACAGCGTCGTAATTAAAGGCTTCGATGGCCTGCCGCTGTGCGCGAGAGGGAATTGGCGAATTCAATGCGACTTTGTTCGCTCGGTAATTGTAGTTGGCCAAAGTTCCAGGGATCGAGCCCGCCGCCGGTACCCTCACGTCGACCGACTCGCGTACTTCCGATATACGAGTCCCTCGCCCGTAGGCCGACCTCTACCCGACCCCCGCGAACTGTATACGTGGCTCTGCGCGTACAGGGTGATCCGCCGCGACGTCCCGTCCCGACGACACAATTTCTCCGAAAATATCGGTTTTCCGTCTAAACGTTTCATCGAAAACTCATCGATTGGCCAACACAACTGCAGGACCCTCTCGTTTTGTAAACTCGCGCGTTCGCTTCGATCGTGTGAAACCGACCTTTGGATTTTCAATCATCGCTTTGACGTTTTCTCGACGGGGTTCGTCGTACATCCAAAGGACACGCGGCCGTTTTAACGAAAAATTCAAAAATCCTCGAAAACACACGACTAACATAACCTCGTCGTATATTTGAACCGCACCAAAACGAAAACAATTCGTGTCTCCGGGGAGATATTGCCGTCGCGATGGGTCACCCGGTATGATATTGCATATATATATACGTTCGCAATAATTGGGCGCCATTCATCGTCGAACGATTTCACGCCGCTTTCCGCGTCCGAAAGACCGGACACGAAAACGGACGTTTCCTCCCTTTCCTTCGCCCCCCCCCCCCCATCCATCGTCCTAATCCGCATTGACCGGACCGTTTGACCGTCACTTCGCGCTCGATCGGCGCGCGTCCTAATATAATATAGTGTTATAATCGGCGCTCGCGAGTAGTTCACGCGTTTGCGTTTCAATCCTGCCGGGTGGTATTTAACGCTATTATATGGACAGGGCTCGTGTCCGGGGGAAGGGGCGATGAGCGTTTTCACACCTCTGGTGATTTCACGAGTGAAAAGCTTCGCGACGGTACCCACGTCGTCGTTTTCATCATCCGATATCCATCTTTACGGCTAAATGTCGAACGCATCGCACATGACGCGTGCAGTTTGGGTTTTTGGAAAATCGGTTCGGCAATCGTACAGTCTCTCTTCGAACACGATTCGGTGCGATTTCATCGCAGCACATCGTGGGTGTCCAATCGTTTTGAAATCGTAAATCCTCCCGGGACGGTCTGTGTGTCCTGTGCGTTTGACGCGAGCGCGAGTAAAATAATAACCGCGCCCGGCGCGCGCGTTGTAAACTCAAATAATGATAAATTATTGTTACGTGTACTACATAATATAGCCGGAGTACGGCGGCAGTTATAACCGTGCTCTCGTGTACGCATTTTATTATGAAAAAAAAAAAAAAAAAAATCGTGACCGTTTGCGTTTAATTTTCTTTGTAGTTTAATACACGATCTCTATACATTCCGAACTCTCTCCGTCTCTATTTTCCGTATGATAATAATATGTCATTTGTACAATGGTTTGAGTTACGCGTTATCGCATGGAAACGTAACGTTGTGAAATTATTTAAAATACGATAATCTCGATGGTGGTATAATATTTCGATTACCTAATAATCTACATACGTAATGCGTTTTATTGGTAACGCCGCGCCGCCGCAGTAAACTCGAATTATTTTTACGTTCTTTGTGCGTCGCGAGGACCCTTTTAAAGTACATTTTTCCCCCCCACTTCTAATCTGTTTAGACGTGGCGTAGGTAGACAACGCGTATAATAATAATAATAATCTAAATTTACCGTCGTCGGTTATTTTACCCGGCGCGCTACATTTTCATAACGTCGTTTAATGCGTCGGATAATAAAATCATTCGGATAAATTGTTCGCGAACGCCCGGGATATAGGATACGGGGGGGGGGGGGGGGTGGCACTAACACTTTTCTAGTTTATTCCCTGTAATTTTCGTCTCGGAAATTACATGAAATACATTTCAAAGGGTATTTACCCCCCGAGGTCGAGTATTTATTATATATGTATGTGTATTTATTTATATATATATATTATGTATATATATACGTATATATGCCGCGCTTGTATTATGGAGCGAGCAATGAATGCAAATTTTTAACTGCAGTTCAAAGATTCCTATTACCACCGGTGGCGCAATATCATAACGTGCCGCTAATAACGTTTCCCAATCCCGCTTTGGCTCGCAAGTGATCACCACCCTACCCCCCGCATCGCATGTCTTTCGCCTACATTGTGGGTATAATACTCTTTAGAAAAAACTCGTTGACGTTTCGCATGTAAACGATTATGACGAGAGAGACGGTAAAATATAAAGTGAGACGGAGAGAGAGAGAGAGAGAGAGAGAGAGAGAGAGAGAGAGAAAGAGAAAGTGTGCTCGAGAAAGGGATGGAACGAACGAGAGAGAGAGAGGAAGTTTAATGGCATCAGCTATACTATGGAGAGCGCCGCGGTTAATATGTAGTTTAATAAAAGCTCTCTCTCTCTCTCTCTCTATCTCCATCTCTACGTCTCCCTCTTCATCCGTGTCGCTCGCATACACTCGTTTGCTATCCCTTAATAGCGGCCATAATATTCTCTGAGTTTGACGTAAATGCTATTCAGCCTGGCTGTCGTCCAAAAGTCCTCCCCGGCGGGTCTCCGGTCGCCGTCGCCGAGACAGAGGAAAACGAATTAATCGACGGACGCGCGCGAGGTGCGGTGCCGCCGCCGCCGCCGCCGCCGCCGCCGCTGCTGGCGGTGTGTTCATATCGAGTTTAAACCGTAGGAATTGCCAAAAAACAAACAAAAACCGAAAGCGAAAACCATCCTCCGCAGGACGCCGCCGATTTTTCTTGGTTAACGCCGGCGTACATTCCGAACAAACATCTCGACTACGACGAGAGCCCCCATTGATTTTTCCCCGAACGGCCGCCGCGCCGCGCCCCGCGTTATATGTTTTATTTTATCGTTTCGATTGGCCGTTTTCGGCGTAGTCGGAAATTATTCGCCGCACGAGATCTCTCTCTCGCCGCACATTATCGCACCTATATAAAAAGGCCCCGACGAATAATTCACTCCCGCGCCACACTATATTAACGCGTAATGTTTGATTTTTTTTTTTTTTCACGTTTAAATCGACGGAATCGGCGTTTTCGGCACCGTGTGTTCGGCGAGAAAACACGTACCCGTAAACGCGTTTCGGACGATTTCGACGAAACGTTTGCGCCGACTACGGGGTGACGATCTATAATTTATATATTATAAATTACGCGCGCGCGCGCGGCGCCGCACAACACCCGCGAGGACCGTCGTTGGATTTTCGCCGGAATCCCTCATCGGACGCGCGGTGATATTATAATAACACTGTAGAAATCGTTTATAATGACACCGGTCGTTGTACTGGGTTTAATGACCTTACCGTCCCTGCAAAACTCCCATTTCCCGTTATATTATACTAATTTATACTTGTATCGGTTCTCGTGGCGTTCTCTTAAATTCGGTTAATTCGGAACAATTTTCCTTTTACGAGATAAATTACTAATCTCTTTGTTATGTAGATTTAAATTTCAAAAATGTGTTTATTAACGACCCCGCGAGAAATGTTTTTATTTCGACCATTTTGTTTTTTTTAAATCCTACGGTTTTTAAAATAACGTACATAATATCTCAATTTATACGTTTTTTTTCGTAAACGATTCTAAAAAAAAGCAACGTTCGATTTTTTCAAAATACTGTGGAACAATTTTCCAGAAATAAATGTAATGTATCATAAATTTGACCATAAATCACGAATACAATCACAGATCTGTTAGAAGACGGCCGTCATATCAACGAAATTCAGCGATGCTCATCTCGGCAGTAATGTAATTTTATTCTCACAAAGAAATTCGTCTCGTGTGACAAGGCCACTTCTTTCTTACGTATATTCCGAGCAAGCCGGGCATCGTCCCGGTTTCCCGGCAGGCCATGTCCTTTCTTGTTTAACCTTCCGTTAATTGCGTGAGCTCGACGCCGCCGCCGCATGTCGCGATTGCGCGTGTCCTGTACAACCGCTGCTACTACTTCTACTCCACCGAACGAAAAACTTATTTACGGGCGCCCGCCGTCGTCGTCGTGGCGTGTTAATATCGTTTAACGATTGTTTGCCGAAGATCGTGTGCAACGATTGTTATTACTATTGTTAAGCGCGCGGAGAGTGGCGACGGAAGAGGAGGAGGAGGAGCAGGACTACTTTCGAAAACAATAATTTCGTCGAACACGACAACCCCGAGAACCTGGTACGATCGGATAGCGTGTAATTCGAACCGGGAATCGAGTGGTATTATCGAACTAACGAGGTGTTTATTCGTTTCAATTTGCCTTATCCACGACGACGCGCACGAAAACGGAAAAAAAAGAAAAGAAAAGCAATTAAACGGGCTCGCGCGACGTCGGATCGTAAAAAAGCCGCCCGTTTACAAAGTCCGGTTAGACGCGTAGAACGTATTTTACCTAATAATAATATGATATAGTGCGAACGGGCACGAAACACGAAACGATCGAATCTCGTACCTACCACTGATAATACACGATAACAAAGTCGTATGACCTCCCCCCCTTCCCCTCCCCTAATATTGGTATATTACGATGACAATATTTAAATTCAGAGAGTGTTCTCAAAACCGACAGGACAATAATAATTAATTTCAAAATTACTCACGGGTATAATACGTAATATACCTATTGTTTTATCATTGAGTTTTTTAATTTATCGACGTTGCCCGATCCGAGCCAGATTGGATACTGTTTTTGTACTTTTTTTTTTTTTTTTATCGATTCTCACCTGGTAACAGGCGAATGTTTTTTTTATTATAACGTCGTTTCGAGTATAGTCGTCGAAATATTTTATGCGTTTTTGAAATAACGCGTGTATTCAATCACTCGTCGGGAAAAAAAAAGAAAAGATTTTTTTTCCGCCCGATTCGGTTTTGACGACGGGACGTTTGAAGATTTTCCACAGAGTATGTGCTCAAGTGCCCGCCGCGTTCGAGCGTAGTTTTTCGCGACGCGGTTACAATTTTTAGTGCTCGACATCGCGAGTCCTGCGGGACTAATGACATAACACTGCGGCGCGATGGGTTTCCTACCGCGCGCGCGTCCTCGAAAAAGAGCATGCGACGAACATATTATATTATTATAATAGTAATACTATAGCTGCTGCGTTTGGCGCGCGCGACGATTAATACACGCCTTCCCCCCCATCCGTTTTCCCTGCGCGTCGGCCGTTGTTATTGCGCCGGACTAATGACACACGACGTTCGCGGCGACATAATTAACAGGTCCTGCGGAATGACTGTCACACCGACTCGTATCTCTCTCTCTCTCTCTCTCCCCTCATTCTATATATACGTATATATATATATCGTCGTATGCGTGTCCCGGACAAATGTGTCGCCGCTCCTGTTGTCCTGCGCTCGTATTTGCCGGGAGGAAGGACCGTCGAGTAAGGGGCGAGAAGTGGCGGCAGCCGTTTAATCTGGCATTAATCCCGCGGGGCATAGTAGGCGCGCGCGCGCGGTTTTGCGGCTGCTCGGACGGCGCAGCAGGAATGCGTAGGGAAAATTGTTCGGTACCGCGTGCGGAATGTCGCCGAATTAAACCTCCGTCGTCCGTCCCGGGGCTCGGGCAGGGCGCCTCTCACCCCCGGTTTCGTCGCCGTAATTCCGATCTTGCCCCCACGACGACTGATAACGTCACACCTGCTCGTTCATTTACGGTTGGACTCCCGCATCGCTTCGCACACACACACGCGGAGCCGTGTTAAAAACTCCCGAAAGAATACGATGGTAAAAAAAAAGAAGTAAAATAGTGAGAAAAAAAATGTCTCGATTAGTGAAAAATAATGTTGACGACTTGAAATATCGAAAAATGTCCCCGAAAACTTACAAAAAAGAATGTTTGAAATAAAAAAAATAAAAAGTATGTTTCTAGGTTTCTTTGAGGCGTTCGAAATACATTTATTGCTAGAAAAACTAGTGGTCCGTAATGTTTAATCTGTTAGCGTTAACCATTGCGGAAATGTAAAAAAATCGTAAATTTTCGCCGTATTTTTATTTCTTTCGAACGTGACTTACCGAATCCGTCGGGAAACCGAAAAGCCCGGAGCACGCAGAGTCCTGGCCTTCCGCCTTGCCCAAAGTCGACCGTTGTCCGAACGTGTGTACGCCTCGTATATTTTAAACGGGACACGGTCGAAGTCGCACCACCGCTACGGGAACTTCGCGGGGAACGTCCCTCGTTTCGTCCTTTCACAGAGTACATTGTTCCTTTTGTCGGACGATTTCTGGATTTTCTCCAACCGTCACGTCCCTCCCTAATTATTATCGTTCGTCTCGACGGCTCGTCCGGGGCTTTGCTTCTTCCGCGCCCTTCTTTCTAAAAAGCTGAGATTATTATTATTATTTTTTGTCGACGACGCGTAATTGCCCGCAATGCGCGTTCGATGCGCGCTCGTCCGAAAACACGTTTGTCTCTCCCCCACAATCTTGTGCCGTTTCCGAACGGACCATTTTCGCTCGAGTTTCCCGTAGGTATGAATAACAATATAAGCGTCTTTTCAATTCCGTCGACTTTTTAGCGTATTATAAAATATAATATTAGTCACTGGCGTGTTTTTCGGTTGTCGAAACGCATTCCTCCTCGGTCGCGTTCTCGCGAAAAATATTTTCGCCCGTCATACGCGCTTCAGATTTTCATCTCTCGAATTTGTCAGGACAAATATTTTATATTTATGTGCTCGTTTCATCGGGTTCGGTCGTTTCGATAATAATCTACAAGACGTGTACATGCGGCGGCGGCGGCGCGAGCGCGTGAAAAGTCTTCCGAAAACTCGTATTGTAACGTAAAATTTAAAATTATTTCAATACGAGACTCGATGGAAAAAACGCATCTCTCGTCGTCGTCGTTTCGAAACGATGCCGTGTCCTTATTAGCGTCCTCCACGCTCGCACGGTGCGTTACGCGAATGTGCCGTCGGCGGAGATTATTACACGCGGGCGCGCGCACGTAGTATTTTTTTTTTCAAATATATAATATCATATACAGTCCCGCCGCCGGACCGCTCCGTCCGACCGAATGAATTATCGGTGGATCGTGTTACGATCTATTTTAATGTATAATATATACGCGCGCGTTCTGTACGTTGCGATCGGGTTACGAGACGCGTAGTGCGGTTTAATTAATCGACGGGACGAAAAAATAAAAAAAAAACGTTGAGAAAACCAAGAGGAATATAGTGGAGAGAGAGTAAAAAAAAAAAACGGATTCCGCGCGTAAAGGCGCGCCCAGCCCGACTTCCTATACGCGCGTTCTATTATAATAATATTATAAATACGATATCGGTCGTAAAACATAATAATATTGCGATTATATTCTCGATACGACGGAATTGAATTAATCGTTTTCGACTGGCGCGCGCGCCGGTTCATTGTATTCGCGTGCGACGTCGACGCGATGAAATGGAATATACAATATAATAATTATAATTAATAATAATAATAAAATTTTTTTTTATTCCGTCGATTGCGTAAATCGTACACGCACATATTAATGAATGGATTCATTTTAAATCTTTAAAAGTATTTAAAAACTCAATAAAATTAACTAATAACAAAATCAAGTGTACCAAAATGATAACAAACTACACAACCGACAGAATTGGTCGAGCACTAAATGCAGCCGTAAAGTCGTGTTGGCCGAGTGTGAAAAGAAAAGTTATGCCGGTTTTTGCTTTTTTCCTAGTATTTCACGGGGGCCGTGGCGAACTCGTACGCGCGCGTAATGATATTTTACTCCGCGGCGGCGGTAGTCTTTTTCGACCGTTATAAAATGCTCTCTACGGTGTATTATATATATCGTACACTATATAATATAGCTCCGGTATACTCGTTTACGTGTACTTGCCCGCGGCCACGGGTGTTTACGACAATTTTTTTTTCTTCTCTCTTTTATATCGTGTATTATGTTATCGCCGCCTCCGCCGACTACTACCTCGGGCCTATATGTGTACGTATATACACGTACCTCGGTCGGGCGCCACTCCTTCGCATTCGTCCTCGTGTCATCCGAACTCGGGAAAATAGACGCCGCATTCCTCTCCGCGGGTCACTCGGACGTGTGGCGCCGCCGCCGCCGTTCCGCAAGGAGGACGACACAAACGCGTACGTCTCCGCTCACTATTCTGTCCGGATCTTTTGTTGTCGAAAAGGTATAGCTGCTCGTTTTAGCGCGTGTAGGTACTCGACCGTGTATTGTATATTATTATATACACTCTGTCGGCGTCGTCATTATTTTACTTTTCTCTCTCCTTTTTCGCCATTATATTACAATAATCGTAAAGGCGCCAAGTCGACACGGTCGTATTAAAAGCGACTGCTATTAGATATATATATATATTATATATATACCTACATCGTATTCATTTATTTCCTTTACGTTTTTATTTTTTGTCGTCCATTTTTCCGTTCGATTGTCCGAGACCTATTAATGCCGACGACGACGGTCCGCAGACGTCGTCGTCCGAATGAAATATTTTAAACGTTCCGGCATTTCGTCGCGTATTCCGCCGGGGAAAAAGTATTTAGGTATATCGTCCGACGGATATTGTGCATCATGTTACGACTCCGTAATGAACGGACGAGAACGCGGCAGGGTCCGCAGGACGGCTATGCGGATTTGAATATTTTATTTCTTCTTATTAATCGGCGGACATATTATTCAGCATACCCTTTCGAATCGCCCCGCGGAGGCCAGCCGGCGAATAATCGTAAATTATTACGAAATTTTATCGACCGCGTTTTCACGGCGCTTTCGCGTTTCTTTGTCCGGCGTGGCATACAAATCAAACAGCCCGCGGCCTCGGCGGCAGCACAGTAGGTACGACGACAATGACAGTCGCGGGCAATCGTAATTATAATTATTTCGTTTGTTGACGGTTCTGCGATTTTGCTGATTTTACAAACTGATAGTTTTTCTCTTTCCGCCGCCGCCGCTCCGCCGCGAGTGTCCGACGTGGCCAATGTCCAATAAACTTCAAATTTAATTTTGGCATTGAAAAACAAAACGCACATATTTCACCGAGACGATATATCGCGTGTTTTCCGTGCGCCTCACACACGAATCCGATAAAAATATTCGAAATATTCGCGCGAAACGTAACGTGTATTTTTCTCCGTCCGTCCGAGTCGAAACCATCCGGCCGTGCGGTTATTTTAAATAACACACGTGCGCGCGCTCGTACATAATATTATATGAATGTATTATTTCGATCCGAGCGAATATTCTTGATTTTAGGTGTCCGCCGCCGCGGAATAAAAATAAAAAAAAATTCCCCGTCTGATTTACGATAAATTATCGTGAAAAAAAAAGCAAAAAACCAGACGAAAAAAATAAAATAACGTTTTCACTTCGTTAACTTTTGTTTCGGACGGAAAAAAAAGAAAGAAAAAAGTCGTGTTTTATTTTCGCAGTGAAATATTTCAAGTGTAAAACCTTATCACTCGCCGTTACGAACGCAATAAACAATATTACAATATGGAAGTCGCCGCCGCCGCCGCCGCCGCGTGTACCGCGGAACAATCTGGTCGGCCGATCGTTCGGCTCTCGTATATTGTCGTTATTATACTGCGTAATAGTGCGCGAACGAATGCGCCAAGACAATAATTTCCCGTTGATTTCCATTTATTATAACGTCCGTCGTCGTAAATCGCATTGAAACAATAATAATAAAACCCGCGCGCGACGACGTCTCTAACGCAGAGAGGAATAACGCATGTTATTATTTATATACGAGTATATACTCTGCCGACGCCGCGACTACGATTTTCCGCTGCGGGACGGAAAGAACACGACTTTTTTAAACTCTTATACGTGTGCTCGTGTGTGCGCGTAAAACGTGTTTGTTTTCAATCAAAAAGTCACGCTCGGAGTGTCTGGAGAGTCGTCGACTCTCCTCTCCTCTCCCCGGCCGATCTCGACCTGCATTACTCCTCGATTACTGCGGGTACGCCCGAATCAAAATACGATCGACGGAACGCAATCAAAAGTCGTCTACCCCGTTGTGCGGGGATAATGGTGCGGGAATATTTGTGCGCGCGTTTTCGTTTTTACCGCGACGTGAAAACGTCCTCGTGGGATTTATTCCGTTCGATTGTATTTTGTAAACCGTTCGGACGCGCGAGAAACGTACGAGAGGTAGTCGATAATAATAATTATTCATCAACCGATAATTCGAAATACGGGAGACCGTAATTAAAGCCGAGCGATCGTCTTTCCTCGGCGCGACGCCGCCGCGTATACTTTGCCCGAGTGACGGCGAGTTTCCGTCGTCGGACGACAACAATAATAAATTGTGGCGGCGCGGCGGTCTTTTCGAAAGGGTTTTATGTGACACAATCTCGCCGCGCGCACTTTTGTACTCCGTCGTCGTCGGCGGCGGCTTATTTTCGTCGCGGCGTTCTTCATTATACTTGTTAATTCGACTGGATTATTTGCCCGCCAGCCGAACGCCGCAGCCGCTCATATTTCTCTCGACGAATCTCGCAACGAGCGTGCTCCGCGGCCCGCTCGTCCGTAGATCGTCGGTTCCAACGGGGATTTTTTTTATCATTGTTTTTTTTATTTCTTTTCTTTGATCGGCAGCAGGTATACCGGCTGGACGAGAAATATTTATTTTTTTAAATTTCGTTCTGTTCGAAATCCTCTCGGCCGTCCGCGCGCACCGCTGTACTGCTCGCGACACGTCGCGTCGCCGTCTCGTCTTTACTCCGTCGCGTGTGATGTCACTACGGAGTAATTAGCGTAATTAATACGTTCGCACGTGCGAACACCTGCTGTCCTCTCGCCCGCATCTTCAGGTCCTGCGGGGGGGCGGCAAAACTTTTGGACACGCGTCGACCGTTGCCGAACTTTCAGCCGCGCGTATGTGTTTATGTGTGTATATACACACGTGTGTGTGTGTGTGTGTGTTGGAAAAGAGATAAAGATAGAAAGATAGAGATAGAGGAGAGAGAGAAAGATAGAGAGAGAAAGTGTGTGTGTGTGTGAGAGAGTACACTCATTCGGCGGTCGGCATATAAAGGGTCCGGAGAGGGGACGGGGACGGGGGGCAACACGAGATCAATAAACCGGGTGATGCGCACCGGCGGCGCGGCGGGGGTAGATGATCTCCGCCGAGCCTTCATTATGACCCCTGTGTGTATTTGGCGTGACGGGTAGAAGTGCAGAACAACACCACGCAGGAAAGGACATTCGATATATATATAGTGTATCATACGTATAAAGCTTTCTAAATTTGAAACATTTCAATCGAAATATTTCAAATGTTTCAAAATCGAAAATCTAGACAAACGTAAATTTCGTCGCTCGACACGTTTTCTGTAGGTATGAATTTCTCCGTAGGAAACTGTACCCTACTTATTGTTATTTAGGTACCTAATATTTATGTTTACGATAAACATATTTTCGCATACTCCACAGGGACTACCCCGCGAGGGGGGGGGGGGCGACTACTGCACACTACATCTGCACTGAAAATTGCTTTTTTTTCTATCTTTCAATAATGTGTTTTTAAAATTAAAGTCAAATAATTTTCTAATCAACAATACGTATTATAAAATTTCAAGTTTTTCATTTAATTTAAAATAGATTTAACCCACGCTATAATACATACGTATAATATACTTTTTCATATTTTCATATTTATCCAGTGTACTGTATATAGATAAAAAAATTTATTTATTTTTTTATAAATTTCGGATTTTTTTGTTTTATATTTTTCACATAAACGAAATATAATTAGTTAAAATAAATTTCATATTGCAGAATGCGCACAATAGCGGTGAAAATTTGTAGCGATTATCGTTTTTAAGCGCGCCGGACTAGGTTTTTTTTAAAATTTTTTTATGAAAAAAAAAAAAAGAACACTGTTCGGTCGGAGAGCGGCGGCAGGAGTGGAACGAAATGGACACGGGGTGGGGGGTAATAGCCCGTCACGACGCATTAGGCGACATCAATAATTTATTGTAATGCGGTGTCCTGCTGCATCGGGTTTCTCGCACAAGTACATCTAGCGTATTATATACAGTCCGGTCGGTCCGCGCGTTTTCGGACGTCGCGTGTTCCACGTGTTTCGGCGTGTCCGCCGCATATCCGAGACGATTTCGCCGAGGTCGTTTGTTTTGCATAACGCGTGTGCGAAAGAAATATATATATAAAACAAATTATTGATATTAAAAGCGACCCGTTACTCGGGCAGAACAATGGGGCGACTTTGTGACAAGAGACCCGTACGGGGACGACTCGAAACTGTTTTCGTTACAACGAAACCGGATCCGCGAGATCGGCGGACGATCATGCGCGCGGGCGTGCGCTGTCCAGTCCCGAGCACTGTTGCGGCGACGACGTCACGTCGCTGGTATACGCGGGAATCGGTTTCTTTTATATACAAATCGAGCGGTAGGAAAAAAGAAATCACAATAATTACAGTAATATGATACATTATAATAATATAACTGCAATACCGACTACCGACAATAATACGAACGCGTATTATAATGAGTTATAACATTGTGTTATTATTATCGATGTTGGACACCTATTTAGAGCAATGCTCTCGATTGCTTTTTTTGTTAAGTCGGAAATATTGTATTGGCTTCTAAACAAAAATATTTTTAAGCAATAAATTGCTCGTGCCATCCACCGGGCTTGATGCATGGCTCCGGGAGGATGCATTTTAATTTTATTTTCCAAATTACCGCCAATAAAAATAAATATTAACTCCAAAAATTCACGATAATCTCCACGAGTATGTTTAGTTTCTAATTTACTTTTAACAAAATTCAGAATATCTTCTTTTTTGGAGTCAAGTCGAAATACTTCACGAACCATTGGAGATATGAAAAAATGTAATAAAATAAAAGTTATAGCAAATTTAATTTACTTTAAAATATGTAGTATTAAAAATATCGATATTTCTAAAGGTTAACGAAATATTTACGAAAATGTCGAAAATTTTCGTAAATATTGAAAAATGTAGTAAGTTCAAACTTAAATCACAAGTCGGCACGGGTTAACCTTATCTGATCGAACCAAAACTTTTTGTAGTTCATTTTTATACATATAGGCACAATATTAGGGGGTGAGACCAAACATTTTATGATATTTTTTTCTCATCATCTATAGCTAAGGAACACCCTATAGAGCATGTTTACGTACGTTCAAATGTACGTATTGTTGTGGTCGTTTGGTTTTTTTGTTTATATTCTTTTCGTTTCGCGTCGCGACGATAATTGCTTTTGCCGTTTAATATTCATTCCGTCGAGCGGCACGGGGCGCGGACTAACGAGAGGGGGACAGGGGGTCCGTCTCCGAGGGTTCACGTATACATATTATACGTACGTATATATTATATTAACGGCGATTCGGCGTGCGCCCGCGACAGGTTTATCGCGCGCGGCACTGGACAAAACAGGAAATTAAATATAACGCGAGATTTACCGACTTTTCACCCACCTCGAGACAAATGCGTGTCCGTCACGCCGTTTTGTATGCGGTATACATTTTTCCAGACATATACACATAGGCAGGTACACTCGCGCCCTCCTTGCCCGTGTCCGCCACGCCCGCGATCCGAATGCGTTCGATCAATATATCGTCGCGCGATCTCTGCCCTTCCCGTATGTATAATACCTATACGCCCGCGCGCGTTATATATCTATACGTTATATTATTATGTCCTAAATCTATACCGCCGCTCCGATAAGACCGCGGGGGAGTAGGCGAGAGACAAAAGATAATATTTGTTCGGACGCGGTTGCCTGCTGGCCTGCCGGTGTTTTCGTTGGCAATTCCGGTTTACCGGTGCGGCGCGCGCGGGAGGCAGCAAATAATACAAAAAAAATAATAATAAAATAAAATATTGTTTTCCGATCGGAGCGAAATAATAACGGCCGCGGGCTACGAAAACACAACGGAGTCTCCACGGGATTACTTAGCGCGGAGAGAGCGCCGTCGAAAACCGTGTTTCGATTTCGTCGACGCCGACCACGGGCTATACACACACCCACGCCCTTGAACCTACTACTACCTCCGTACGTACGTCGTCGTCGTCGTCGTCCAATAATTTCAAGCCGTTTGGGAAATGTAATAATATCAAACTCTAAAATTCTATTATTATCGCGCGTTCGACGGGGCAGAACCTATCACATACATATTTTTAATATACACATATAGTTGTGAAAAAAATATTATTTACAACGAATAATA
Source organism: Drepanosiphum platanoidis (assembly GCA_948098885.1). Taxonomy (NCBI): domain Eukaryota; kingdom Metazoa; phylum Arthropoda; class Insecta; order Hemiptera; family Aphididae; genus Drepanosiphum; species Drepanosiphum platanoidis. The sequence goes on along the minus strand of OX402538.1, from coordinate 7,804,917 downwards.
CTTTGTACGAATATTATCACAAGTCTCGTTCTACTGATGCATTTCAAAATTGTTTCAAAATTATATGAATATATAGAGACCTCGATCCGAATCTCGCGAAACCTACGGGCGGTGGTACTGCGTACGATTTTGTCGTCTCGTGTACTCCCGTGATCGAAACGGAGACGCGAAAACGAAACATATTTTCTACCAAACGACCGTATATTTTCGCGGCGAATCCCGACGACGACGACGACGCCCGGCGCACACGAGCCGGCGGAGAACATCTGCTAACGTCGTCGGCCGATTTGTCATGCGCCCTGCTCTCGCGAATGCAATTGCCGACGACAGTTATTTCGGAATAGCCAATGAAATTTCGTGCATAACGTCCTGAGAGTACCGGAATATTGCGTTTCTACGGCGCGGCCGTTGCGATTTATCTTCCGAACAGTTGCGCGGAATGGCCACGCGGAACGGCGGGCGGGCGGGCGGGCGGGCCGGGCCGGGACGGGACGGTGGCGAGGAAACGGAACGGAAATAATATTCGTAAACATAAGTAATATCGGCGCGCGGGAGTAGCCCGAGATATTGATTAAAAATAAAACAAAAACAAGACAAAAAGAGAACGGGCGCGCGGGCGTGCGGCCGGAGTGTGGCGCGGGCTCGCGGGGGTGGGGAGGAAAGGTGGCCGTAAAAATGTGTCTCGTATAATAATAATACATAACAATAAGAGAACACGAGACGAGGAGTCTGAGAAAAAGGATAAGAAGACTTCGAAGAAGCAGAAGAAGAAGGAGAAGAGGGGGAAAAAAGGAAATAACGAAGAGAAAAGAATGAATATAAATAATAATAATAATAATAATATATAATGAAGATTGATTTCCTGGCATCCGTGAGCGGATTCCATCGGCCCGTTTAATTACCGTGTATTCAAGACGAAAAACAATGGAAAGGAAATTAATTCTCCCTAAAGACGACTGGTGGAGCGAACAAGCACTGAACTTTGCTCGCTGCTGTCGCCCGTCTGAAACTTCGATTAAACTTGCTCGCACACGCACATATATATCATATTTATATATATACATATTTATACGTATATGTTTATATCCCGTCGGCGTGCCATCTCCGACCAGCGAACGTCCCGTTTAAAATAATAATACCGTCGAGAGCCGGCCGCGAGCGCACACAATAGACGATTGTAGACAAAAATTGCATTCGAAATGCATTCCGCTCGCTGTGAATTCGTGCAACGCGCATGCATAATAAATGCGTAACGCACGACCGAAATTAACAAAACGCCGTCCTAACGGAATAAACACAATATGTAATATAAATCGTAAAACGTTGTTAAAACGTTGCCGCGCCTTTGAATAAAATATAATATCGCCGTCCGATTCGAAACTATATGACACGCCGCCGCCGCCGTGTGTATTGTACTATCGCGGCATTTGGTTTTTGCGCCATCGAACGACTCGCGTTATGACGATTCTGCGTTTCACATAAAACGTTGTAATTGCGTTTTTTTTTTTTCCATTATTATCATTAATATTGATTTTTTTCACCTCGAATAACGCGAACGTAGCAGTCCTATCCGTCGGCGCATTATAGTTCGAACCGTTACCCCCCCCCCCCCGCAATACGAGACGTATATATTATATCCGTAACGATTGAGCTGTAAAAAAAAAAAAATCGTACTTGTTATTTTGTTCTTTTTTTCTCTTTTTTTTTTTAATTGTCACGGAAACGAAGGAAAAATGCATTTTTTTACGTTCTTTAAACAGATCGTTCGAATCCAGAGTCGTTCGCGCCGCCGCCGTCGCCGTCGTGGCGCATCACTGTGTATTATAGTGTACCTATATACACGCTTCGACCGTGGAAACACATATATTATACAACGTCTCATTAGGAGCCGAGCGTATATCAATTACTTTTTGAATTATTCGCACTTTTTGCACACGCAGTGCATGACCTGAAACTAGGTGTCGCCGAGTGTTTTTATTTGTTCTCTCTTCTTTTACCATCGAAAAGATTTCGAGATGACGCACGTAAACATTTTTGTTTTAATGAATACTAGCGGGCTTGAGCGTGAGTGTGCACATTTATATATATATATATGTAGGTAGGTACTATTGTGATTGTGCGAATCGTGATGAACCGAGGAGCAGAGTGAAAAATTAAAAAAAAAAACAAAAAATGAAGAAAAAAAGGACCAAGAAGAGAGAGAGTGAAGAAGAAGAAGAAGAGAATAATATTCGCTCAGCAGCAGCCGGTAAAGCACACAAACAAAAGGACTATTGTCAAATCGACAGTCGGCGAACACCTCGGTAACACGAACATTATTGTTTTATGACTGGATGATCGCCCGCGGCGTCTTGACACCGTCGTCGTCGTCGTCGTTTCACAGGTGTACAATGACGCGTACTTCCAATTATTATTATTATTATTATTATTATTCTTTTCTGAACACGTACAAGCGCGCGCTCGCCGATGTGCATCATCGACTTCCTGCTATTTCCAGCCGAGTAAGGATGGGTTAGGTCAATACGAGAAAAAATAAATATAATAAAACTAGGACATTCGTTTACGACCGACCGCAATAATAGCGGTTATTCGTGATGGGTAGATAATATTTATATAAATTTTCGCTCGCCTCGTGTGTTATTATATTATGGCGAATTCCCTTTGTTTTTTACTACACGCTTTGTCGCCGAGAGGAGAAAACAAACCGTTTCCGACCGTCGAGCCTACGGTGTTTTAGGCGAGTATATATTGTCGTTATTAATAACCGTCTCGGACGACAAAGATTTTATATGCGGGCTCGTCACACGATCGTCGTCACGTTTCACAATATTATTATAGATTTTTAATTTGAACGGGTGTGTTTCCTCTCGCGGTAATCGATTTTTGTTTTTTGTTACTATTCGAAAACGCCGCGACGCCGCGCGGGACCCACCACGCGCAGAGTACTATATTAATTGTTTTAGAGGTATCGGCGGGGGCCTAACATTTGACAGTGTTTACTACGAGATTCGAAAGCGTTTCCGTTTTTATATTAATTATTAATAACTATAGTGAATTTCGTATCCCGTCGTCGTCATCGTTACGCAAACGGTAGAATTATTTTCGTGAAAATCGTTTTCTATCATTACGTTTTCGGTAAACAAACGGGGCGCGTTAACAGAGAAAGCCGCGCGTCAGTAAAATATCATCGTCCCATTTTATGGTTTTTTTTTTTTTTTTAGAGTGGACGAGTTCTATTTTTTTCGCCCAACGCGTCCGTCACACGGCTACGGATTTTCCAATCGAAACAAAGCGCGTCGTAAGAAAATTTCAACATTTCATAGGCGTCGTCGGCACCGCGATTTCTGTTTTCGAAACGGTATTTTCCTCCTCGCCGCCGGTGTATCCTCGATTTGATTTTCAAATCGGATCGTCGACAAATACATTGCGCGTTACACCGCCCCGCCTATCGTATACAGTATTATGTAGTCGAAAAATCGCGACAGTCCTTTAGGCATACGAGTATATTATATTCCTTAGCCGACGACGTTTTCCGGATGTAATTAATACGAAAAACAAGGCATACGTATTTATTTTTATATATTATTATCTGCCGCACAACTATACGGCCGTCTGCGCGTTAAATATTATTACTGCCACCACGTGAATAACCCTCCATAAACCTCTCACCAGCGTAATATCTATAAATACATTTACGGCGTACTTTTAGAAATTGGTTACCGTCGCGCGCCGTTCGAAATGTATCTACTGTTACACGGATGTTCGTGGTTCGGGGGGGGGGGGGACACACAATTAATATTTACGCCGTTCAATATTAAAAAAAAACACAAGCAGCGTTAAACTAAAATAATTTCCCGAGTACTTTGTGCCGTATATTTTTTTTCCCCTCGTTTTACGTACGGACGCGACAACAAAGTGTTCTCTCCGGCGCGGCGCTCGCGTAAAACGTGTACAATTAACGTTGAACCGTGTTAAAGTGTGAAGATTGAAAATTAAAAAAAAAAAAAAACTTTCCCGTAAATATTACTTTTTATTTTTTAGCTGGTCATTTTTCTTAGAAAAAAATCAGTTTTCAGAGGAAAAACTCCTAAGACATTCCGGATGTCACTCTCTCTCTCTCTTCCTCCTCGTCCTCTGCAGCGCCGACAAAAGCGGAATAACGATTTTGAACGCTTCCCGGCCCGAGGTCGGCTCGTGATGTTTTTAACAAACTCGCCCGACATAATAACGGCCGTGTGCAGAGCTTTCGGTTCATTAAAATCAAACTTTTCTCATTACCAGGCGTTTTAACTTTGTTAAGCTGTCGGAGAAGCGAGCGGCGGCGGCGGCGGCGTAGATAATAATAATAATAATTTAAAAAAAAAAAAAACTCCCGTCACCCTTACACCACCGCCACTATGAGACCATTTTTTTAAACGTCATCGTATAACCGTGAAAAATACAATTTAATGATTCGTATTTCTCTCTTCGTCTGTTGTGTGTGTGTGTGTGGGATATTCGAAAATGTTCTCAAATTTTGTCAATTATAATTTAATTACTCGCCGCCGCCGCACGAAATAATTTCATTTTCAGTCAAACCACTGCTGCCGCCGCTGCTGCCCATCGAACGCGTGAATAATACGACTGCAAAACTCTTTTTTATAAAACCGTCTCTCTCTCTCGTTCGATATATAATATGGGGGGAAAAAAGGAAAAAGCTTTCAGAATCTTAATTAAATTGTACATTGGAGAATATTAAATTTACCCCGTTAATCACTTTCTCGGTTGGCTATGGCCGCCAACGGTACCTAGTGCAGCGGTATAATTGTAGTCGTTTCATATTATTATTTTCGAATAATAACTATAATATGATATCCGCCGAAAAGAAAACCCGACCGCGTTCGAAAAACCGTGTAATACGCGTACACGTGTTTTTTTTCTCATTCTCCTCCTTCTAATGAGTAATAATTATCGAAAACGACGTGTAAATCCATCGACCGTGGATAGAGGGGAAAAAAAATGGACAGCGTAAAAAAGTAGTATCATGGCGGCGACGGCGGCGTCGGTCACACACGGGCGATTCGCGTTCTCCGGTAGCTCTCTTTCACGCCGGCACTTCCGTTGCGCGCGCGGCGCGGCGCGTATCGTTATATTATTATTTATTATTACTATCGTGGAATTTTATTCGAAAATATTGTTTATTTTTCGTCCTCGATTGTCGCGCGCCATTACGAATTCGTTTCGCGAGCAAATCATAATGATAATAATAATAATCGTAATAAAAGCGCCGTGTCAATGTTGTTTTAGAGCGGCGAACGGTTTGTCGCGCGCGCGCGCCCATAGCACAGTTATTAATATTGTTGTTGCGTTATCACTCGAACGCCGTCGCCGCCGCCGCGCGAGTAATTGCACTCGACGAAGCCGTGTCTAATTCTATTATACTCGCGACGACGGTGTGTTATTATTATTATTATAATAACACTATCGAACGCGTCGCGTTTTCCGAACCGTATATTTCACCTCGCCGGAACATAAATTACCGTATAATCGCGTTTAAACATGATTCACGAGCGTTATTTCAAGGCGAGAGACCCTCCGACGCGATATCGCGGGCACAACAGCGGCCCGGACGATTTTTTACATCGATTAAACGAGACGCGGGGAAGACGAAGACAGTCACTCGCCGCCGATGTCGTATGACTAATGGACTCGCCGCCGAGTGTGCGATCCCGTGAAAGCCCGCGACCACGGAGGTCCGTCGGCCGTTCGTGCAAGGACGAGAGGGGTACGCGCGAGGTCGTCTTAACGATTTGTTTGACAAACGAGCGAGGAACGGTTTTCCGAGATTATTTCGTCTTAAATATAGAACAACCACTACTACCGAACGTCGTCTGTACCTATAATATGTCGCGAGCAAGCGCGTTTTAGAGTACAGAGTGAGAGAGAGATGGAGAAAGACGAAGAGAGAGAGTGCGGAGAGAAGAGGGAGCAGAGAATCGTTATCGTCGTCGTCGTCGTCGCGTTCCCCTCGTTTAATTATAAAATCATTATCGTCCGCGCCGCCCCGGTGTGTATACCATTAAAATCTGTCACGGGAGGTTTTGAATATTGTGTAAGTGTTTTTTTTTCTTTTTTTCTCCTACTTTTTTAACATTTCGTTCTCCGCGAAAAACAATATTAATGATCGACGCGCGCGCGGAAGGGGCTAAACACCACCGTCACCACCGGCCGAAACAAAAGACAAGGTCGACGTCGACGTCGAAACTCGACACTCTGAAATATATTTTTTCGCTCGTCGTCGACCGTAATCGGTTTAAATCAGTCTCATCCGACGGAGTTGAATTACGCGGCGGCGGCGGCGTATAGATTCTCTCGCATCGCTGAATATACTGCGGGTCGCACTACTACTCAAGGACTCGGCCGCGGATGGCGGTGGCGCGCGGTGAAAATGTAATTTTCCATTTTTCACCGTGATGAAAAAAAAAAAAAAAACTTCCCGCTGCCGTGTAAAATTGAACGCGCGATCCCATCACGACCTTTTTGTGAACTCGGATTATCTGGACGAACGTAATAAACACGCCGTAGTTGTGTTATCTGTACAAATAATTTATTTATATACGACGGCGGCGACGCGATTGATTTCGTTGCGTAATAATATTTGATTTCGCGCTAGTCCTGCGCTTCAAGAGGTCACGGTTTGACATGATAATAATATACGTTGCGTAGAAAGGCAGGCGGTGGCGTCGTCGTCGGCGTATTTATTTATTTTTCCTTTCGTCGTTGATTTCGTCTGACCGAAGAATCCGCCGTCGTCGGTCGGTCGCTGGGAGGACGTTGTTTAAATCCTCGCGTCGACAATCGGCGAGAATTACGGCGCGCAACGGGGACGGCGGACGTCTCGCGTTTTTAATTAAAATCCTAAATAAAAAAAGATTTTCTCCCGGTGAAATTCCGTTAACGGCGGCGGCGGCGGCGGCTCGCGCGGCTTAGGGGGAACGAAATAATCGTTTGCCGATGACGGCGACGACGACGGTGCGGGATTACGACGACGATGAAATGTTCGCGAATCCTGAGCGCCGATGTAGGCATGCGCGATAAGACGCGGTAGTCCTTCATCTCCGAAACGATCTTTGTGCGCGGAAAGAGCATACGTCCGAAATGAAAGGACCACGTGAATGATGTGTGGCTCCTTTAATATTACAAAAGTTCCCGTGACATCAATCTTCCGGAGAACGTCGGCATGTGTCCTCGGACTCGCGCCGAAATTACATGACATCATATTATTAAAAAATACATACATATATATTATGCGCTCGTGGTGTTTCGTATAGGCTCATATAAATAATTTCGTATTCCGCAATAAATTGTATAGAACTGTCTGTAATGAATCAAATAAGGATTCCTATTATTTTTTTTTCCTCGAGCTCGAAAAATAATCAATAACTTTTCTTTTTTTCTCTCTCAAATTACGCATTAACAATTCAACAATAGTACCTATATAATATTATTGTAGGTGGTGCGGTCGAGGTGTATTTATAGTTTTCAATTAAAATAATACCGCGGCAAAAAAAAAAAAACATTTGTGTTTTACAATAATACTAGTGGTAATAATAATAATAAAAATAATAATTGATACGTAACAATAATCATATATAGTTTCAATGAAGTAATAGAAAAAACGAAAATAAGGGTCCTTGGACGATGTCTTATATTATTGTACGGACAATAGACGTGGATTTTATTCGACGTAATTAAGATATAAGAGTATAATATAATAATTTATTAACAAACGCGAACCGACCCGCGCCTACACTCTAAATTTCACTGGCGTATTTTCTATGCCGGCACTTACGTATATATGTGCGTATTTAGTATTTCTAATAAATAATAATTGCGATTTGCGTACGTCTATTTTCTGCCGCGCGGTATCCGGTTTAAATTTTAAGTCTCTCGAACGCCTGCAACGCGGATGCAATATTTTTCATCGACATTAAGCACGGGCTTAACCCGATCATTTTTTCCGGGCTGGAAATCTCTGTTTCGCACGAACGTGTAATAATATTACATAATGATCGAGAGAAGCGGTTTCTCGTCCGAATGATTCCGGCGTGATTAACGCTCGTCAAGCGCACTCCCGTCGTCGGCTCGTTATCGATTGCACGATCGATTTTTTACCACCTACAGTAGTCATATTCACTTTTTCGATTCGCCAAAGTACGAAACGCGATAACTTAATTGTTCGCGTCGACGAAATAAATAAATAAATGTATAAATACGCGTGCGGCCGCGCGTCCGAAGTTCAAGTTTAAACAAACGATACGGCGATCGCGTTGTCGTATTATTACGTCACATCGCCCACCACCTGCAGGCGAGACAATGGTACCCGGGGGTCGCGTTCAGAGTCCGAATAAACAAACGAAATGGATCCGGTTGTAGTCGCGTCACACCGCCCACCGCACGGCAAGACAATGGTACCGCCGCCGCCGAGTGAGGTGAAATCGATTCGGAGACCGAAACCGTTGACTTCCTCTGTTCAATCGTTATCGTCTCAGTCTCGTTCGGATCGTCGTCGGACGTCGTCGCCCGTATTGTACTCGGTAGATATTTGTTCGCCGTCGCGTGCGCGCGCGCCGTTTTTAAGCTTGACCGATCGTCTCTGTTTGTATTAAGAACGTTTAAACGTCTAAATTAAATTTTCATCGCGAATCCAGTAGTTGCGGTGATGTGGAAGCCTGGCGGCACAGTTATCGTATTGGCGCAATCGTCGTTTCCGCGTTTACTAGTCCGGCGATAGAAACGAATTACCTCTCAGTAATACGGGTAAACATATTATTTCTTTGAAAAAATCGCGCGATCACGAGTCGCCGAGAACACGGGTGTTATTCGAATTACATTTTGCGTTTTCGGAGCTTTTGTTTTGTTTTTAAGTTCGTTTTTAAGTTCGTTTCGTTAATTCTCCGAAATCGGCTCCATACAGTCACAATATTTTTACTGTAGGGATTCCCCTTTTAAAATTTTAATATAGGAGCCGGCGCCCTCTCTCGCTCCCCGCCCTCCACTTACCGTCAGATTTCGCCCATGACATTAAGTATTTATCGACGACATTTCGAAAAGATCATAATATTATTATAGTATATACGGCGCGAATGCTCGCGGTGACAACTATATATAAGAGCAGGTATATAATATTATTATACGCGCGCAGGTATATACGCGCGTATTGAACATAATATAAGACAACCCGGTGGCCGGGAGAAGGGCACACGGTTACGGTGACTTTGTAAATGTCACCCTTGGGATGGCTGACAGGCAATCAAAACACACATACCTCCGGCCATTCTCGGGTAACCGTCCGAAATCAACCCTTTTTGATTAGTGCTTCCTGACCAGGAGGTGGTTTATCGCACTTACGCGCGGGCAGCGCCACTCGTTCGCGGCGCTCCCCTCCGGCTGCCACTTGTCCGTCGGCCATTCAAAATTATCGAGCCCCAGGAGTCCACTTTCCGAGGATTAGTCGTTCCGCGTAAATCCTGGCTAAAGCGCGACGCGCGAATTTACATGTACACGCACGGGGACAGGACTCTCGACGTTGTTTCACCTCGCCGCCGCCGCCGCCGCACAGCAGCAGACGCCTCGCGATTTTATCGTCCTAGCCCGCCCGCCCGGCTGTATGGTTTATTATTTATTTATTTATTTATTTATTTATTTATACGTATATATATATTTTTTATGATCGCCGCGGAATCGATTCCGTGGTCATGCGCCGCCGACCGGCGTTCCGAAAACCGTCTGACATAGATGGATGATAACCGCCCGAACTGTACGGGCCCGGTTTATTACAAAAGAGAGTAGAAAAAAACTGGTAGGGATGCCGTCTGCCCCGATTTGAAAAATGAGCGTACCCCTTTTAGTCTTACCGCCTCTCTCTCTCTCTCTCTCTCTCTCTCTCTTCTCGCGCCGTCCACCTCGAGTTATTGCGAATGCGATATGAATTTGAGGATTTCAAGAGGCTTTCACAATAAAAGTTTCTTCCCTCGCCGCCGCTCACCGGTCTCGCGTATACGAAAACCACCCGTGCCGCGCGCGCACACAGTTCATAATATTGTCTAAAGCTCGTACTGACAGAGCGACCTGCCGTGTACCCTCTACCCGCCGCGTACTTCCGGCTTTTCTTTTTCGTGTTTTCCATTATTTTCCTTTTCTCCTCCGTCTCCTCCGACGCGCGTGCCCGGTCCTCTTTCTAAACGCGGATATTTATTTTATACCCGCTCGCGCCTAACACGCGCTTTCCGGCGGCGGTTTCGTTTCGCGCATTTCATATTCAGACGACGCGAGTATAAAAACACCCGGCGTTGGCTGCAAAGTGTTTTTCTCTCTCTCTCTCTCTCTCTCTCTCTCTCTCTCTCTCTCTCTCTCTCTCTCTCACGATCGCGTTCGTTACAATCGATTTGAAAATATACATATTATTATTATTATTATTATCGTCATCTCCGTAAACGCGGCGTTGTTTCTCGTTTCGCGGAAGACGCGCGCGTTAACAATATAATGATGTAAACTCGACAACGTACATGCGATACGATAATATTATAATATACTCTATTGCGCCGCCGCCGCCTCGGCCGCGAACAAATATGCCCGATAAACTATATGTATGTGTATGCCCGCAAGTATTTCATAATTTAATTTCGGGCGGCCCGGCTGTACGTTATTATCGTGCGTATATTCGTTGGAGTGTGCGGCTAAAACAACAACAATAACAATTATTACCAACAATATATATATAATGTATGCACACGCGTACGCGCGCGGGTGTGTATTCGTTCGCATCAACGTTTATCGTTATCACAGGTATTACGCGCTTATGTTGTGTACAATAGTCGGCAATACTCGGCTAGTTCGCTTACACGCACTCTCGCATCACAATACATCATTAGAGTTTATAACAGACTAATGGATTTTGTAACCGACCGACCGTCGTTCGCGCGGTATTATAAAGCGAAACACATACATCAGCAAACACTCGGCGGCATTATATAATACGCGTCGTCGGATTATTTGAACTGTCTATTTATAGTTTATACGTGTTGTTGTTGCGCTCGGGAAATGTTTACATTTCCGCGGCGGCGTGACTTAACGTCCGAAATCCGCGACGCGCGGCCACCGCGGTTATTATCCCCGGCGGGCGCGGCTCGTTGTGTTGGCTGTACAGCAGCTACCGGCGGCCCGGCCGGGCACGCGGGGCTCCGAAAACGTTTCGTCGAAATCCGTTTTTATTCATTCCTTTAGGCGAGAGGACGAGGGAGAGAGAGAGAGAAATCGTCGAGTTTATACAATATTGTGTTGCGTCTCGCTGTCCACTATCTGTTTGATTCGAACTAAAAACGTCCGCGGGTCCCTTGAAAATCTCGGCCGACACGCGACATTCGACTTATCGAATTCAATATCGCACGCTTTTTATTTGCTCTCGAAAATATTGTCGACACAATATTAACCGCGATAGTTCGACGCAGCAAAAAACCGAAAGATTTTTTCGTATGCGTTCAAATTTCAATAATCACATCTTTTACTGTTGTTACTGCTTTTCACGATATTCTCGGTAATTCGATATTTCTCGCTTCGCCCTCTCGGCATTTCGAATCACTTAGCGTTTCGGACACTCGGCAATTCGTAGTTTTTCGTACGAGTCCCTCCCCGGGACGGTACTCTTTCGCCGCGTACCGTCGAGACAGTCGCGTTATGCTCCGAAACTACGCGCGGCAATCGCTATTTATCGTCTGCGCGCAGTGTAACGGAATACGCGTACAGCGTTTTCGGCTGTCGTTTTTAATAAAAGCGGACGATAAAATACTCGTGATAATATGATGGGGGACAGCAGAATAAGTAAGACGAGTGTTCGCGCTCGGAGGGCCGCCGCCGCCGCCTTATGTTTGTTTTCCGAGTAACTCTTAGGGTAAACAACAACGTCGGCGCACTAAAAGCCTCGGAGTCGCCGCCGCGTTTTAAACGTTTTCTCGGGGGCCGCAAACACGGCGCGATATCGGTCGGTTCGCTAATTTTTGTTCCGCTGCAGAAGCCTTTTATCGCGCGCTACACGAGAACAACAGACAATGGCCCGTTTCCCCTACCCGGACGGTCAAAGTGCGCGCATATCTGGGGTAGGGAGGTTATAGTCTCTCCACTTGTTCTTTCGCTAGCGTTTTCCATACCCCCGCGGCTTGTTTTGTTCAAAACGATCCGTTCCCCCGAGGCAGGGTTCGAAAAAGCAATAATTGTTTTCATGTATATATATATACAATAATATTTGTATTAACAATAATTTATAAGTACTCGTTGACTAGTTTTTCTATTCAAACGATTCGACTGCTTTTATTTCTATCTCTGTGAAACACGTTTTGTTTTCCAGAATTTTTTTTTACTCTACGTCGAAGCCGTGACGACGATGACTCGCGTGAAATGTACTTCGTGTTCCGATGAAAATAACACGAAGTCGTTTCGACCGAACGCCGCCGTTCGGTTTAAATATATTTAAACATATTCGGGAGGTCGATTCGCGCGTCGTCGAAGTCGCGGAACTCGATTTCAAATAATACAAATCTAATCGGCTGCGGGTCTCGGTGCCGTTTCTTCTCCGTTTGTCGCGATTCCCCCGCCATCTCGGGAAGAAGAAAAAAGGGGCGAAATAAAAAGCGGTCTCTAATGTCGGCGGCAAAGGGTCGGGAGTAATAGTCGGCGAATAAACGACGGGGCCGCACGCGCGTTATTAGAAACATCGGTAGAAAGTGCGTGGCGCGAAATGCCGCGCGCGCGCGCGCGCTCGCGCGTCGTACTTCCGGCCCGCGAAGAGGTTCCTTTTTATTATTTCCCATGCATTTAAATTATGCTGTTTTCGCCCGGATAAGTGCGTTTTTTTTTTTTTCTTTCTCACACCCCGCAGTTTTCTCGCGCGTAACAATAATAGGCTCCTGTTGCTATACGTTTACGACCCCCCTTACACTCGACCCGCGGCGCCGAGGCTTTATTCCCATGCGCGCGGGGCACTAGACGTATAATAATACGCAACATAAACCGTATAATATTGTATATACACTCAGGGCTGTTATTCGCGCGACGACTCGTCGTACATCGCGATATACAGCGGCGAACACTTTATTTTTACGCCGCCGCGCCGCGCCGTCGTTATTCAAATCGAGTAGAACGAAAATGAAAAAAAGCAAACGGAATTCCACGGGAAAACACCCGGAGGCTTGTTTTTTTTCCACGGTATCGCCGGTCGAAATTATAATTATTATTATGTTAATAACAACCGCCACGCGATCATCATCGGTGCGGGGATATTTCCCCGTCGTCTACGAAACGACCGTGTTCGTATGAAAAATAAAATAACGTCGGCAGACCCCCGTGTATATTGAATTATTATTATTTTGTTATTTGTTTAGTTTTTTTTTTTTTTTTTATTATCTAAGTCGTCGCTTTTTAAGAGAGAAAATAAGAAAACAATGGCACGCGACCGAGGCGGGCCGGTGGTGCGGTTTTCAAAGAATTGCATAATATTTACCGAGTCATAAAATACGAGGGGAGAAAAATATTTATTTTTTTATTATTAACAATGTCCGCGCGAGACGGAAGTCTATACAGAGAGCCATTGTGCACACAACCGCGCGCCGCCGTCGTCCATTTCATAATTAAAAGGAAGCGCGTTCGTCTTTCCTGGCGGCGGCGGCGGCGGCGCATTGATTACTTCCTACACGGATCCGTTTGCAGCCAATTATCGTGATTGAGTCGCCGCAAGTCCTTCGCGACGACGTAAGGCCCGCAGTGGACGTCGTTATTATATTATTATTCTTATTATATATCCTTTAAGAGGACTCTTCATTCGCCGTCATATCGTTATTATTTGCCGGCCGCGCGTTTCGCGGGGCCATCGTGCTCTCCGGGGCGATTGATCCACTCGTAGCCCAACTCTCAGAGACCGACGATGACTCGGTCGTTCGCTTCACGTCCGATCGATGCGCTCGCGTCTTTGTTCAAAATAAAAAGAAATTATTGTTTATCGCGTGTACGATTACACATACACAGTACAGAACGCGCGCGGTGTCGAGAAAATAATAATAAAAAACCGTGGGCGCAAAGATAAAGTCTCCTCGTCCGTAATTAGTCTGACAGCGGCGGCGGCAGCGTCGGCGGCGGCGGCGGCGACGACGACGGGTCGACGAACTCGACGAATCTCGACGGTTTCGACCTAGAATCCTGAGCACCGGTCCTTTAGCGAGGACTGTGCACGCGATCTCTATATCTCGAGAGAGAGAGAAAGAGAGACGTCAGGTGTAAGATGTTTTAAAAAAAAAAAAAACATAAATAAACCGTTTTCAACAGTCGCGTGTTCAGTTTTTTTACAACGACGACGTAGTGAGGGGGATACATCTGTATAATCATATTTCACACATGTACCGGGGTGTAAAATAAACTCCAAGTATATTTTTCTCAACCGTACCGCGAGACGATACGACCGGCCATTTTTTAAATAAGATTTTCTGTGTCCAATAAAATTTGCTCTGTCGCGTGTCCGTCGCCAACAAACACGATTATGGCCCGTGTGTCTATATTTTATTATCGTGTTTTTTTTCTCGGAAACGGTTCAACTCTGTTAGAGAAAACGAACCGTCGTCCATAATACATAATATATTGCATACAGTATCGAAACGATAATTTCTGTCGATATTAATTTCGAGTGTTTTTTTGTTTCTTTCGTTTTGCAGGAAAAGCGAACAGAGCGTACCAACCGTACCAGCATCGCGGTGACAGCAGCGACGGGGAATGTGACGAAGACACGGCCGAGTTTCAGCCCAACCGTCATCAGCACGGCTCGCAGCACCAGTATCACAGGCACCGCAGGCCGAACCACACTTACCAGCAGCCCGGCGCTTTGCTGAACACCGACACGAGCGGCACGTCCGGAAACTGTTCGGACGCCACGCTCACGGACTCGGAACTAGCGTTCACCAGAGACGCGACGCTACAGTTGCACGACGGCGGTGAGTACCTAACGCATTTACCTTACTATATTGCCTGTACACGGTTTCCCAGCCGAAACGATTGAAATCGTCCTGAAATCGTCGGTGTCTTCTCAACCGCGCGCGCATGACGTGTGTATGTACGTGTACTGTACACACACTATAACGTATTGGAGAGAATTTACGGTTATTTTCATTTCAATTTAAATATAAAATCTATTTTTAATAATACTATATTCTTATTCGAACTTATCGGGCTTTGAAATCTCATCCGAAGGGGAAATAATTACGTATTACTAGACGAGGCGTGTCTTAATTTTATCTCTAACGGTACGATTCGCGACGCGGCTCGCACACACATAACACACATGGTACTGCACGTAAAACGAAAACACGCGAATGCGTTGTAGTGTTTCTGTCGGAACGGTTCTTCGTCTCCGACGATCTAAACGATCGAAGTCACGTGGCTCCGCGCGACCGATGTCCCGGGCAACGGAACGTGTACACAAATTATTATCAACGAGTCGTATCGCCGACTAGTTTCTCTCGCATCGCGTCGTCCGTGTCCGCGTATACCTGACCGAAGGTCTCGCGTTCGGCCTCGTTATTATCCTGCGCGTCCTGCGCGGGATACGACCACTAAGTTTAAAAGCGATTTATACATACTTACATCGCGTACATGTTTCTCGATTGTGTTCAATATATTCCGAGATTGCGTTTACTCGACCGGGTAATCGATTTTACTAAATAATAATGTCGTTTAGTAAAATCATAAACGTTTTCGTGTCGCTTTCGCGCGCGCGCGTGTGTGTTACATTTCGATGTATCGATTGATGTACAATAACTTTAGTGTCACGCCGCGCCGCTCCGTATGAGAATCCGAGTGAAATTTATGTCGTTTCCGTTTTATTTTATGGGTAAACTTTTGACCTTTAAAATAATATGACACTCGATAACTCAAATAAATAACAATCGCGGCGTATTGAAACCTTATATATATCGTATATACCGTAAAACGTTATTCATATATAAACATTTTTTTATTCTTTCTAAATAGCTATCGCATTCGTTATATCGTGTGCCCCTGCTAGCGTAGGTACACGTGTTATATGCGCGAGCGAGTGCTGTTGTATACGCACTACAACTCGCGTTCGTATACACGCGCATATATACGTACATAGATATATTATATATAGTTGTATATTATACGTTTGAACTGCATCCGACGAGTGCATCGTATTATTTTGAATAATGCGCGTTGTAATAATATGTTTAGAGGCGTGCGCGGTGACACCGCCGAGGCACTCTCCACACTCGTATAGTCGTATATAATATAATATATGCGTGACGTTCGTATAGTTTGCGGATTTATTTCTTTTCTCTCTCACTTTTATTTTATATTTTTTACACTAGTGTTATTTCCTTTTGGCGAATAACGATCGTTTTTCAAAATTAGCAGCCGCCGTCATCCCCGTCGAACGGCGACCGAGATTTATGTGCGTTTAAGAGTCGTGACGAAAACGCGGCCGTCGTCGGTGCGGCGCGTCCCCGAGGGACCTCTCGGAAGGGGGCGAAAAGGATCGCGGAAAAATCGTGCGCGACCTCGAGAATATCCAAACGGCGACTATACAGCGTACTCTTGTTATCAAAACAAATTGTCCTCCACTCTCGGCCGAATATATATATATATATACATAGACATTTGTCACAATTCGTCGGCGCCGCGTTATTACGCGCGCGTTAGATACGTCGCGCGGCGTCGTAAATGTTTTCCGCGTCCTTTCGCCGGGGGGGGGGGGAGAGTCCTTACTTTGTCGCCGCGAATCGAATAATACATATATCTAGTAACAATAATGATAATGATAATAAGTGGACGCGGTTCGATTTTGACCATCGATCAATGCCACGGGCGCGTTTAATGTTGTTGCCGCCGCCGCCGCCGCCGGTGCGCGCGTGCGTCGCCGTTCATTAGGTAAATTATAATTATTCCGCGGAGCTTTTAGAACGGTTTTCGTCGTCGCGCGCATATATTTATTATTATTACGCTCCGTTGTCGGGCCTTTGCGTACGGGAAATATTATATATTATACGTCCGATATACGCTTTTAACGTGATTAACAACGCTCAGACGGTCCGCCGCCGCGTTATAATAACACACGGGTTACTCACGGCGGCGGAGGGTAAGAAGAAAACGCGCGCGCACATAATGTTTAGCACAAAGCACAACCGCCGCGATGTTATACTCGTCTATATGTACGGACGTATATTATTTATATATATTCGTATATTACCCCTTTGTATACGGCAGTCGAACATTGTGTTTGACCGGTGTCCATCAATTAGGGGAAATTGATGTTGCCCACCCGTTCCTGCGCGTTCCCTCTCACCCTCCGGATCGTCGTGCCCGCGTGCGCTCGCGTATTCGTTTTGGTAAATAAATTGGTCATCATAACCGGCAATGTCCGAACGTTTCGAAGCGCGCCGGGGTCGACGGGGGGTTGGGTGGTGGGGGTGGGAAGGAAGAGCGGAGAAGGACGAGAAAACGCCGCCGATCGGCACTATATTATGCGGGATATATCCTGCAGATCAATTATTTAATTGCCAACGATATTTCAATCGGGAAAAACCGCGAGCAAACACAGTGCGCGCACGTCGTAATATACACGCGCAAACTCGTCCGAATAAATAATTCATACACGACACACGGGCGCCCCCGAACGCGCGTAGGTAAATTATACGAGTATTACGTTGTTACATTGTCGTTTTGACGTCGTGCCCCGGGGGGAAGGGGGGGGATCCGAATTTCGGAGGTCGGAGACGTGCATTTTACAATACACTGCGATCGGCTATCGTTTGCAATTAAATTTATATCGTCGTAGGTCGTAAAAAATATACTCCCTTTTTTTACAAGTGTATTATTCTATTTGATTTAAAATTATCACTTTTTACGCGCACAATATACGCATATCGGAGACTAAATGAACTCGACGGCACATTATCGGTCTTTTTATCATATGTTTTCGCCCGGAAACGAATATAACAATATTATCGTTTGGTAAATTTAAAGAAAACGATACATATTTTATTTTTTCACGATTCGCGTTTTTGTCGTCTTACGCTACATTATTATCAGACGCAGTCGACGCGGTGTACGCGAGTTGTCGCGGATCAAACTCTCGCAGATCGTTGGGACGTGTTTATACGATCGATATAAAATAGCAAACAATCGAGAGACTTGTCAGCCATTAAATCATGTACATGCACAATATGTAAATATTATGCGCACTTCTCGTTCCTCCCGACCGTGTCTCGCGCGCGTCGATACATAATACGAGTAGGTATATCATGTTTTTAATTTTGAACCGCCGCCGCCGCCGCCGCCGCTCGGAAACGTATGATTTACCGATTTTTCTTTCCCCGAAACCGCTTCTCCGCCTAATACGAAATATTATTAAACGCGATAAACCACGAAAGTTAGCATTCAGAAACCCCCTCGCGCGTGCACCGCTGCTGCTCCGGGCACGCCTGTAAATATCGTCGAGTTCGAAATATTATTACGATAACGAACCACGCACGCGAGAACGGAACATCGTCTCGCTCGCGCTCTCTGAAAAATAAAGTTTCGATATAGATAAAATACTGTTTCTCCGCGTGTACATTATAATATTATATAATATCATATTGTATTTTATATACGATACGACGCGAAAACTCAATGAAACCCGCTCATGGTTCCTTTCTTTGGACCGCTATCGTTTACAAAGTATATTACGACGGCGCACCTATAAATATCGTATATATTATTTTATGGTACTAATATTATATTTATATTATTTCTCGACGTTGCAGTTTTCTCTGCGAGTTATAACGCTCGTTTGTTAAATAAAAAATAATGAAAACTCCCGTACGATATTTAATAATAATATTTTATTTAATATATCGTATGTTCTCGAGTACGCGTTAAAATTACTATAATATGTATAGACACGTTCGACGGTTATGACTTCAATAAATTCAATTAAACGATTGTTAATAATTATATTGTTAATTCGAAGCGCGGGAACGAAATCACGGTCTATAGAGTTGAACAAAGATTTTTATTACGAATGCCCCGTTAATTATTTACCGGCGCGGCGGCTAAAACTCCTATTAAACTTCGCGTTGTTTTCAAAAACACCCGCAACGGGCGGGCGGTGTTTGCGCGAAAAGAATAAAAGTAATATCGTGCGCGGAACGAGACGAGAATCCGTGCGATCATCATATCGTTTTGGGCCTACCGAGTTCCTTTTACCTATCATACAATAATACGAGCAATAATATAACAACGATAACGACGACGATAATATTATATAAACGCGTTCGCGTTTCGATTTTTCTCCCGGAAATAATTTCATAAACTTAAATTATTTTTAAATGGATATTAACGATCGACTCTCGCCTATGTAGTATGGCGAAAGTTCGCGCGCTAACAAATAGCGGGGCCGTCCGTCCGGACATTTTTATTGCGTATAATCTCTCGCAGTTTGTTTTTCTTTTAGCAAAGTTTTCGTTATTTTTCTCTCTCCATCTTCTTTTTCTTCTTTTTCTTGATGATTCGCGTGCACGCGCTCATCCTCTCGTCCACCGATCCCACCGCCCCCGCCCGTCATCGTAATAGAGTCCGCTCGCGGTGTTTTTAATATCGCCGTGACGGCGAGCGCGTTTTCCGGATCAACTCGTCTGCGATGACGCGCGGCGACGACGACGACGACGACGACGACGACGACGATAATAATAATAACAATAATAACTACGATAATAATATAAAGTCTGCCCTGATCGGCCCCCTCGGTCGTGTATTCACATTCACACGTACACGATGCGGCGGAGAGAACGAGACGACGCGGCCTTTTTTACGGGCGCCCGGGTCGGCGTTAAAAATTCCGCGCCAACTCGGGGAGCCGACGACGTTTGCGGCGTAACCGTGTGTTATTGTTATTGTCTTGATAACGACTAGGGTTTAATTTCGCCACGTTTCTCGTGGCTCGTTTTTAACTGCGCGACCACCACCGGTGAAAACGAAATCGCAACGGCGAACGTTCGCGCATACGCGCGCAACAATACGCATTATCACGCCCGAAACCGTTAGCCGAGCGTATCACCATGTATACACAACAACGACGATAATAATAACAATAATACTACTGCGTGCACGCGAGTCTGTAAAGATTTCAAAGGGTTATTGTACACATACTAATATCGTATACATACGCGCCGCGCCGTCTACGTTTGATACGAAATCGTGACGTTTATAAAAAAATAAAACACGTTTATTTTCGGTATAATAATATTATAAATATCTCTTCATATTGTCGTAAACGATTGTGCATACCGATCGCGTTATTATTTTACAATATTTTCCCATATTATAATGTTTTTGTTCGCATTTGCAATTATCGAAATTCGACATTCGCTCACATTAACTTTGTATGACCGACGACGTCTAATACTTTATTATAATATTAATTGTAGGCAATATAATCGATTAGAAAATAAACAATGTCAATGGAATTTTTTCGTGCTGAATTATTGCGCGAAAGGGGTCGTTTTTTCTTCTTCCTTAATTCAAAAATAACAAGCCGCGGTGATTATTATTTACTCGACCGCATATTTATTTTTTCTCGACCATCTGTGATTATGACGTATTATAATAATATAATGTGTAATACGAATATCGATTTTCCGTTTCGCGTTCGTTATTACCACGTAGACACATATACATTTTATTTCGATATTGAAAATAATAATTGGGGGTGAAGTCATTGAATGTGATCGCAAGCTAGAATTATATTATTATTTCGATTGTACTCTGAATCGTTAAAAAAAAAAAAAAAAAAACGTATAAAAAAGGGAGGGGGCGATATTTGAAATTCGTTTGAAAGCTTTCATATATATATAATTCGCTGCAGCGGTAATTATTGGTACATACGTATTATGTGATGTGTATTATTTCGATGTTATCGGACAGCGGCGAGATGAACCGCGTGGGAAACGCGTAGTATTGCGCGTTTTTAATTAATTACCGATGACGTAACGAAATAGCCGTGCCTTTTTATACAAAAATATATCAAAGGCGTGTTTCAAATCGTGTGCACGTATACTTTCCCCGACCACCCCCCCCGGGGCGTGTGTGTTTTCACACACCGACTCACCATTAAGCCTTTTGCAACACCGCCGGCAACCCCTAATGGCGGGGGATACGCGAGCATTATTGTGTATACGGCGGACCGTTCCGAGTGCACCATAAATAAGAATGTAGCTCGCGCGGGTGGAAAACGATAAAGTCTGAAATTCGAGGACGTTCGCGCGTTTCCGAAACGATATAAAAGGTGTCGTTTATAATATAATATAATATTTTACGTTGGCTTCAATACATATATATATATACGAGTATACATATATTTTAATGCGTTATAATTCGTTACGATTCGATTCGGACGTTTCTGCGGAGCCCCTGAATTAATCTTGCGGAACCTAGAGATTCCGCGTGGCTCGACTCGAGGTCCGGTCACTGCGTTAATGTACGGATTACATAATTTTACTAGTTAATATTAAATAGAATAACGTTTGGCTCTTAGTGTATCCGTTATCTCATGCTCGGTCGCTCGGTCTAATCATAGCGGCCAAGGTTATTTTAAATGCATTTGCCAACAGAAAGTATAGTCGCATGTGTTTCCAAAAACATAAAAGTCCTTTGAAGTTCCTAAATTTCGGCGAATGAAATAATTATTTATCGTATAGTTGTGAAATTGACAAACCGAATTGATTTGGTTTTAAAACGAGAATGTACAATGTAATATTCTAAACGTACAAGTTGGTATTTTTTATTTTTCGCGTTTACCCTTTTTTAAAAACGAATCGACGTTGTACATTTGAATTATAATTAACTATGCGAAGAAGTCAATAGTGATAGTAGAGCTATGTGCTTATACATATTTTATAACTACTATATCTACACCGTCAGATTATGTTATAACAGTTCGCGTCGTACAGCGGAACAACACTATATAGTCGGCGGTGCGGATATTTAAAAAAAAATAAATACCTAAACGTTTTATACTCGCGTGGTCGCGTGGTCGCGAGTAAGATCTGATCGACGATAATAACAATAACATTATTGTCGTTACCGAAAACGAATACGACAGTATATTTTGAACGCGTCGACGACGTTAACAAAACAAATAAAATACGTCATTTTAATATCACGAGAAACGCATTGGCCCGAATTCATAATAGCGTATATACGTAGTTGGATACCGCGGTTACTACCTGCAGCGCGCGCGCGCGCGCGCGATATAACGCGCGAGACGTACGATAATATTTA
Source organism: Drepanosiphum platanoidis (assembly GCA_948098885.1). Classification (NCBI taxonomy): domain Eukaryota; kingdom Metazoa; phylum Arthropoda; class Insecta; order Hemiptera; family Aphididae; genus Drepanosiphum; species Drepanosiphum platanoidis. The sequence goes on along the minus strand of OX402538.1, from coordinate 7,782,564 downwards.
CCATAAAATATGGTCGGCGCGTGTGCGGGGCAAAAAGCCCCCCCCCCCCCTTCCACCGGTATATTTATTGTGTGTACCTGCAGCGGAGTGCGGAACAATAAATATTTTGTTCATTTCCGGTATATCGTCGGCGGCGGCGGCCCGAAAACGACGATTCGGAAGGGGGATTTAACGCGACAACACGCGTTTCGCGTTTTATAATAATAATAATTTACGAAAAGTCATTCTCGTTTCACAATCACTATTATAATACCCGTGTATAGTAATGGCCCTCCGCTCGAGTCGGTGCGTGTGTATATAGTGGCTTAGTAGCGCATATAATATTATATATAAATATAGCCGTGGGACGTCGTAGGTTAGGGCACTGCAGACCAGTGGCGAACTGGCCCCGGGGTGCTAAAGAGCGATCGTTTTCTCTCTCCCCCTCCCCCCTCACAATTACGAACAGATTACATTCGTTTACCGTGTTCGTATTTAGGAAAAAAAAAAAATAAATAAAAATATCCATCGTTCACAATTTGTGTATATAATATTATCACGCGTATCTCTGTAAACAGCGCGATCGTTCATCGACACGCCGCCGATCCCATAAATAATAATAATCGAGAGATTAAAAAAAAAACAAACTACGATTTTTTTTTTCGTTGGCGTTTTTGGAAATCGCACGTGCGTCATGCGTTTCACGCGACGGTTTTCATTTGTTTTTTCCCATTCGTTTCGTGTGTTTTATCCAAATCTATGACATTGTCGAAAACCGAAAAACGTTAATAATCGTGTCGGCGTGTCCAACTTCAAATCGTGCGGATGACGTAATCGATTGCGATTTCGCGTCGTTTCCTGCTGTTGACGAATGGATGAAAATCATATTTTAAATTTCACGCGAGCATCACAGGCCAGCGTCCCGGGGTCTTTTCGCCTCGCGGTCCGTCGACCGAATAAAACCAACAAAAGAGTGAGAGTATTCTCTCCGCGCGTATGGAAACGGCAGATGCTCGCGTAAGACGGCGGCGGTGGCGATCAATCTCTTTCTCGCGCGAGCTTTGCGTCGAGTCGTTCGCGACGACGACGACGACGGGGGCGGGGGCGGGCGAGAGAGGTTTTCCGGCCGGTTGTGTACTTACGTGCCAGCCATTTTTCACGGACACGTTTTACGCGGCCGCGCCGAGAGCGGCAGCAAAGTGCGCTCGGTAAAAATCCAAAAACGTTCCGCGAAAAATAATATTCTATAATAACGCTCGTGCGTCTATATCAATACGACCCGATAAGTCGAAATAAACCCTGTTTTCTCGCGAAAACCTCGATTGACCGTTAAAAAAATCGGATCAATTATGTCGTGTTTTTATTATGAAATTTTCGTTTCGTTCGGCATACATTTTACTATAATATTCGGTATTGTCAGTTGCCATCCATCGGTTACGGCGTGTACGGCTGTACTTATAAGTGTTGTGAATTCGAAAACGCCTCGTCATTTCAGAAAAAAAAAAAAAAAACAAATAAAAACGCACACTATTGGAAGAAAAACAAAGGGTGCTCCTATCTCCGAGCCATCGAAAACCCCGATTGGTAGATAAAATTGCATTTCCCTTGAATTTCGACTCGTAGAAGATCCACCGTACGTATTATATATTATATTGGTGTGTGTGTGTGTGTGTGTACCGTTTTTGCGTCGTACGAGCGCCAACGGCCGGGCCCCGACGGGTGTGAATATTCCTTACGGGACGCTGCCGGCCGTTGCGATATTGATTTTCCGCGCGCCGCGCCTACCGTATAGTATGTACGCGTAACGAAACGAATAATAACAACAACAATAATATTCTCCTCGGAAAGATTCGGAAAACAATGTCGCCGCCGGTCGGTCACTCGATCGTCGCATACATTATTGTGTCGTATACGGTTTTGTATTTATTCGCCGACAGCGTTCGCTGCGCGTGAATTCGAACGGCGCGGCGGGCGTGTGTGTGCGGACCGCTTTGCCGGACGGACGCCGAAACGTAACGCGAAAACTGCGTGTTGGAAAAAAGCAGTTGGACGTTTTCGTACTTACCGATATCAGTCGATATAGTGACGATGTTTGACTATGATTACCGGATCTTTGATGTAAATAAAACCTATTCAAATGCCCTAAAAATCATCTAAAACGTCCACAAAAGAAACCTTTAAAAGCATACAGAATATACCGTTAAAATTGTTAATATATTATGTAACGAAATGAATAAATATTAGAGTCGTGAAAAAGAGAATGACCGACGATTTAACAAAGGAAAATTATTAAAATGTTTCGAAAAAAATAAAACAAAAGTCATCGAAATCCGAGCCTTACTATAATTACTTTAATTATAATTTATGTTATTTTCGTTTTCGTCGCGACTCTAAATAACAAAACGAGTATAACATATATATATATATATATATTTTACCGTCATTATAGATATAGATAGCGCAACGTTTTACTTTGAATAACAACAAATACCAATGAAATATTAATTACTTAATAATACCAAATCGTAATCGATGTTTATTTTTTCCCACCGCGACTCTAGAACAAAACGCGTATAATAATTTACTTTTAATCGTCCTTAGATGTAGATAGCGCACGCCACGCGCGTCTCATTGTAAATACCAATAAACTAATTATTACCTACAGCTATAGAAAATAATTATTATAATTAATATTTTATTTTTCCCATCTGAAACGAAACACGTGTTAGAATACTTGAGCGCGAGCCACGGACGTCTCGTCGTCGTAAATACCGATATGGAATAAAAACTGAATTATACGAAAATAACGGAAGGTGTGCGGTGCGACGGGGCTGTGCGTATGTTTCGGCGGCGGGTGTTGCGTGCGACAAAAGCCGATTTTTCAGGGGTTTCGCATAGGGTTTTCCTTTATATTTATACGCTGAAAGCCAAATCCGACCGATATCCGCCGCGCCTATGTACACAGTATATACATAATAACTTTGTAACGCTTTGTTATTATCCGCCGTATATATATATTCGCCGCCGGAGGGGGAAAACAACCGACGACGACGACCGCACGTCGATCCTCCGCGGATTTTCGGAGCGGCGGCGGTCTCGTTAATCGAAAAAAGAGATCGGATTTCGAGCGGAGAAAACAAAACGCGACCCGCACCGCCGTCACCGCCGGGACATGATGAAAAAACAAAAAAAAAAAAAAAAAAATGACAAAACGAAAAAACGACCCGTCCGTCGGACCGAAAATATTATATTATACGCGTATCGTACATACTATTATTATTGTTTATTATTGTTTTATTAGCTCCGACGTTATACGCGATCGTGTTCGCTCCGTATACGCAATACAATGCGCGCGCGCGCGCGTGTGGGCTTTTGCTCGCAGATTATTGCGTTAAGGACGGGGGAAGGACGACTGTCACTTTGAGCCACGAGCTTATCTGCGCGCCCGGGTTCAAAGCTCCGGAACTGCACTCGCCCTATCAATTTCACGGGCGGCGCGTCCCCCATTATTAATTGGACCGGCATCTCCTCTCTCGCGCGCGCGCGCGCGCGCTCTATTATTATATAACGTCGCTGCTGCCGTGTGCGAACCCCTCGGCGGCGCGGGACTTTCGGCGCGGCCTCGCCTTCCGACGAGATTCATTACGCGAAGATTTTATCGGCCAGAGATTGATGCCGTCGCACGCCGGGGCTGACGGTTCGCTTATATATTATATAATATATTATGGTCCCGCATCATTGGACGACGGCCGTCCGTCTCCCCGAAACGATAGCGACGACGCGACCGCGACGACGATATCAATAATTCGACGATGACGAAGTCTCCCGACGACAATGAGACGTGAAAATAAAATATCGCCAGGCGCGCGCGTCTAACAGTTCCCCGTCTAACCTGCAGTAACACGATCAGTGGTTAAAGTGGGAAAAATGTGTCGAGGAGGGGGGGGGGCTATATTAAGCAGAGTTCCTATATACGTATACTAAAGCCCACTAAAACTAACCAAACTTTTATAGAAAGTCCAAAGCTTCCTGCAAACTCTAAACCTACTTTGTTTTTTCGTGTATACACACGGATTTGTTTATAAAGGGTTTATTTTGTAGAAACAAATTTCTACTCGAGAAAATTAATCTCATACACATTATGCGCGCTCGGTAAAAATAAATCGCAATACATAGTCAACGTAATGTGAAAAAAAAAAAATCATTTAAATTTTAAAGTTTTTTTTTTTAGTTTTAATTAGTTCACCGACACGACAAAAAACTCATAGGCGCCGATAGGAGGGGGGTAACTACCACTACCCAGCTTGTTTCAAGATGTAGCAAAATCATATGTTTGCTATCGCATGAAAAAATTCGTTATGAATAATTACGTAACCATACATAATTATGTAACAATAGCAATAGTAATAACACCGATTACCATCGGCGTGTTTGCGTGAAATCGGAAAAAATTCACGTCAGTCCTGCGTGGGTACACGGCCAATGAGAGCCGAGCTGCTCGCGCCACCCGACCAATGACAGCCGAGCGCCGCGCCCACACCGATCAGGACCGATCGAGCGCACAGTGTGATCAGTCTAGTGTCGACAGCGGTACCGAATGTGCTGCCCGGTTCTTAAAATATTTCACTTATTGTTTTTCTCCGTTATATAGTCATAAGAGTGTGTGCCGATTTTTACTATTTTTTATCTCGTCACAGTGTTTTAATCGTGACTTTTTATTTTATTTTATTCGTTTTTATCGAGTGATTTTTTTTTTTGTATCTTACTCGTACTTTATTTCACAAGCCAATACGAACACCGAACCTCAATAGCAACCCACCGGACAGGTCGTGAGTAGTACCGATTATATTTATTTAACTCCGTCCCCCGCCACCACTTTAACCGCTGGTTAAAATATTATAATAGCAAAAACAATAATATTATCGATACGTTTTTAAATTTTTTTTTTAAATTCTCCTTGTCAATGACAATAACGTGACATGCGATCGCGTGACGTCAGTGTTCGTTCGAGAGCGACGCACAGAGTATACTGCAATCCAAACTTAATCGTTTTTGATTCGAATTACATAATACTTTTTTTTTTTATTCCGAACATTATGTTCAGTCTGCGCGCGTGACTTGGCGTTCTCGCTAAAACGCGGACTCATTGCCCTTTTTCGAATTAGCCGATTTATTATCGGCTGCGCGCGTTATACTTTAGGGCGTCGAGTAATCGCGGGTGGCTCGTTTTACGTGTCGCGTAGTCCTCGCGCGTCGTAAAAACGATAATCGATACGCTCGCGCGTGACTCGATGTTAATAACGCAACGACGACGATCGTAAAATATTTCGTTCAAAATAGCAGCGAACAGGCAACGGCCGGCTCATTGACTTTCGCGCGACTTCCCGTTTGCCGGCTTAGGGCGAGTATTAGTAGGTCTCCTGCCGTCACTATGTACACGTATGATATACGCGCGCCCTCACGACCTCTCTCTCCGGACAACGTCGAAACGTCGCGTCGTCGCGTTTCGACCGGATTGAATAATTATTACAATAACGTCCGAAAACATCGCGAGATCGACAATAAAATATTATGTTACATTTTAATAATAACGGTTCGGACGACGACGACGACGACGCGGTGGTGTACCGCGCGGATTTATATTCGAGTTATTTGAAATGACGGCGCGTGTTTCGTTCGTCGCGTCGCGCGACCATCCCGCCCGTCCACCTTTCGCCACCTAACGCGTTTCCATATTGACGTTCTCATTACGTTCGGGGCGACCGTCGTCGTCGCTGCAGTGGCGCCGAACCCGCGTAAAATAGGGTTGGCCGGTGCCACAGCAATTATACATTGTGGGGATTGTGGGTGGCGCGCGCACTTTGTACTCGAAAACAATATGAAATTCATTTCGCGGCAAAGAAACGAACAATGCAATTACATCTGCAGTTTCTATCTGTCCCCTACCCCCCCCCCCCGCGACCCCTCTCCCGACGACGACATCGACCTTTTGCGACTTATCGAATGCGCGACGGAATATTTCCGCGTTTAAATATTAATAATATGTTTTATATTAAAACGGAAATTCAGACTTTGAGATGAACCATTAACACTCCTCCCGACAACTCCCTAATACGCGCCACCACCGTATGTGTATGTGAAACGCGTTTGGTCACGTCGAAATAATTCTCTTCGATTGTATTTATTATTTTATTATAGTTACGTTCGGCATGCATAAACTATAGATCGTAATTGTCGCGATAAAATTCCGGTAAATAAATATCTGGCTCTCTCTGCATAGTGTTATTATTTGCAGTATTATAACCAAGTGCAGTCGGGCGACCGTGCGGTACGTCGGCATTAGCCAAAGCGCCCTTCTTCTTTTGAGAGATTAAAAGCCACGTGTTCTATCGACTGAGCTAGCAGTCTGGCAGGGGCTGTGTGCTGAGTCTAATTATCAATTTACCGCAGCGGCGATATCGTTTTACCGCGATATATCATCATCAAACACATCTCCGTGTAAATAGTTTACGAAACAATTTTAGCTACCTATTACTTATAGAGCATCACATGTCTATAAGCTTAAAATACAGGACGTATAATATCTTCATTTCATTTGCCCGACGACGTACCTGGTGTATATATATAATACGTATAGCCGTGCGTCTTTAAACTTATAGAAAACGTCACGTCGTCGTCGCGTCGGAAACGTTTTAATCGAATAAAAAATAAATCGTCTATAATATTATTATTAATTGACAACGGTGGCCCGACGATACGTATAAAGTGCTGTTGTCCCGGAGGACCGCCAGTGTACGTATATATACGGGTACGCACGGACTTGACAATGTTACAGTAGGCGTTTTGTAAACGTCAAAAAAGTCTCGTTATAAGTCGCTCTACTGTTTTTCGTTTAGCCCGCAAAACGCGCAGAGTACAAAACGGCGCACCTCCCCTCGTTATTTCCTCACACACAAAAACACATATATATATACGTGCGATGTATAGATCCTTTACGTGAACTTTACCGGTACAAACATTGCCGGTGCGTGACCGACGTGATTGCGTGACGCGCGCGTTAAACATCATAATAATTCTCGGGAGTCACGGCCGATACGTGGGCGGGCGAGGCGGAATAAACACGGCCGTCGTCGTCGTCGTCGGCGGCCGCTACTAATAAGGGTCCCCGGGACATTTAATTACCGGGTTTATACCTGGAAAAAGGGGTGTTTTTTTTTCTTTCTCCCCCGTTCGTCTTCGTCGTCGCGTTATCTATATAAACCGTGGTAGTATAATATACACTCTCGACGTGTAGTCGGGGTTTTCGTCGTCCTCGTCGTCGTCGTCGCCGTCGCCGTCGCCGTCCCCGGGCCAGCAGCACAACGGTCTAATTATTAAAGGTTCGCGCCGCGTAGTCAACGCGGCTGCAGGACAAATCGATATTTCCGCGATTATCCGGACGTGATAGTTTTTCGGTGTGTTTTCGATTCGACCGTAAGTCGTCCGCCCGCGTGTAACGATAATAGTAATAATAATAATACAGTGATTTATTCGCTTCCGTCCGTTCGAAAGGAGAGGGGAGATGTTACGGATACGCGTTTTTTTTTATTTTTATTTTTTATGAATAATTCGGATTCGTATCGCACGAGCGGACGGCCGCCGCGACCTGTCGTTTCGGACCAGAGGGGTTTCGACACATAAATACATATTATTATATTGCGGCGTAGTATCTCCCGAAACGCGCGCGCGTTGGTCGCGCCGATACGTCGAAATCGTTGATAAAAAAAAAAACGAAAAAAACGAGCCGAAAACAGCGTCGCGCGCTCGGAGGACGAGGGGCGTGGAATTATCGTTGGGCCCCGCGATGACCGCGATATGCGACGTTGTTTTCGGGGCGAACGCTAGAGCTCGGCTGCGGGAATGGAAACCAGACGACGACGGTATATATACGTATTATCGTGTACTATATTATATTTTATTATAATACGGTTTTAGCGATTTACTGCGCGGTAGACTGCTGCTGCTGCTGCTGCGCAAAGGGGTTAAGTACCGCGCGCGCGATGCGCGGTGACTAAATTTAGCTTTCGTTTATATTATTTTGACGCGCGCCGTAAATAGTGAAACTTTATGGCGCACCGTTCCGTTTGTGTTTCAGAGTCTTCTCCCGTTTATTACGTCATTTTTTTTTCATCTTGCCGAAAAATATGGCTGTAAAAATATACGCTACTGTCGTCGTCGTCGTCGTCGTCATCATTGAACGTGTTTAACGATTTACGAACGCGGAACGCTATAACGATTGTTTCCATGAGTACGCGCTATACTCGCTTATTATCATCATATCGATTCGAAAAACGCACGGGGTCGGGGAGATTGGTTTCGGACGAGACACGGGTGATTGCTGGCGAATTGTTCTGATAAATTTTAAACCGTCGTGCTTTGGAAAACCGTGCGATAGACTTATAAACAGTCGACATACCCGATTTCGTTACTATAATAATTGTGCTCATAAAAACTAAATCGAGACTACGGATTTTCGACATTGTAACGTGGTGGTTTTCCGCGCGACCGAAAACAAACGAACCTTTGTGTTTCAAAATCTTTTGTTGTCTCGTAATTATTTTAACGTCATATCGTGAAATCGTTTTGAATACGTCTATAAACGGGTGAAAAAAAGTCCAAACGTATTTATTCGTTTTAATATACGACGCGGCCGTGCAAAGTTTGTGCAGAAATCTTTTGTACACAATATAATATGTATACATATACTTCGAATTCACGGCGGCGCGACGAATTTTTCGCGAGTTGTCGGGCGATACCCGTCTATACATGTATCCGTAGGTATACGGTTCCTACGCGACGGGGTTTCGCGAAAGTTAAAAAACAGAATCCGCGAGCGTACGCGACTTTCGAGTTGCGCGCGTGTGATGGGAAAAAAGGAAAGTTTTCGGCAGATGGTGGGCCCATATAGTTGACTGCGAAACCCACGGGCCCTGTCACGGCGGAGACATTTGCCAGGTGTGTGTCGGTGCCGAGTTTTAATTTTCTTTTCCTCTCCCGGCTCTTCCCGAGAGTTCTCACGTCGCGCGTAAACCCCGCGCCGCCGCCGCGATAATACTCTAGCGCGATATGTGTGCGTTTATATTTAGACCCGGGGATTGCGAAGGCCGCAGGGACCCCAATTAAACGGCGGCGCGGCTCATTAATCCGGTCACTAAACCTTATTGGCCTCTTAATAACAGAGGGCGCCGGAACGGCCGGAGAACTGTGTATAGGACGCGCGGGTGCGCGGCATAAAGGGACCGGGCGCGAGAGGGACCCAGGTAGGGGACGCCCCGCGGGATCAAACACGCAGTCTCGTTACTAATTATAAACGCGCGAGGATAATGGGTTGGTCCGCGGACGAGAACGCCGTCTCTCGAAGACGCGACCGCGCGGTATTCGCCCCGAACAACACTCGCGTATGCGCTCGGGCTGTTCGAGTCTGGAAGTACACTCGATCGCTTTAAAATCTTCATGTAATCGCAGCACGACGATCGTGGTACGTCGACGAAATCAATATGTATAATATAATATTATGTCGGTTGCATTCGAAACGATTACGGCGATAACGATTTTTTTCTTTCTTTTATCAATCAATTTTTAAATCGACAAATTATCTCGCCACAAACGTTTTAATCGTCGTATACGGTTCACCCGCGACGACCGTGTCACGGCCGTCGTATGAAAAAAAATAAAAAAACATATTGTTCGGAATATTCGCGGAAATTTTCGTCTGACATTGTTTTACCGACAAACGCAGTGTTTGCTACCGATAAACGCAGCGCTTGTCTATTCCTAGTATAGCGGCAAATCGGCAAACAATACGTCGTTGTCGGCTAAAAGGGTGGTTCTCGCATGCCTGCCTCGTAATAGTTTTTTCTCGGATTTAGCGTACCACCGAAGTCTCGTAATAATACAATATTTGTGAACGGATTTATAATTTGTAAATTAATTTACCCGAACGAGTCGTTTAGAATAATAACTGTGCACATTCGCACTGTTTGTAACAGTTTTATTGAAATCACACTGCAGATATTTTTAATTTTGTTTTTTTTTCGCCGCAATATTTATATACGTTAAATTATTGATAAAATTGGCAATGAAAAGTCGTTAATTATTATGGTATTCAACGAGAACGACGCCGTTCTGCTGAAGCAACGAGCCGGGTGGTTATATTTAATATTTCCAGTCTTTTTTTAACCCCTACCTCCTTGCCATTTAGTTGAGCGAATATTCTGTACCGTTTATATATTTAAAATATTTTTGAAATGGCGTCTCGAAGGTTGTTTTGCGCGCGTATACATAAATTCGTCGCCTGACAATTATTATTATAATAATAATACGACCGCGGTTCGTCTCTCGTGACTCATGCGCGACTCGAGACGACAGATGTTACCGCGCGCGTATAACATCGTTACGGGAGGACGCGCTCTCCTCTCGTACTTTTAATTCGTAACGCTATCTGCGGACGATATTTACGGCGGCGGCGCGCGGGATATATATTTTTTATTCGCGGCGCGCCTGATTAATTTAACGACTCGCGGCCCGCGGACGGGGATTAGACCGTTTAGAGTGTGGCGGCGGCGGCGGCGGCGGCAATCCGTTCGATCGGCTCAAACCGAACGGACGGGGGACAAAAACGGCACGAAATTAAAAAAATAATACTACCTCGTAAAAAACCCCCCTCGCTCCGTCCGGAGAAAACGATTCGATTGCGCGCGTCATTTATATAACGGTATACACGTATTATGTTGCCAGATTGTCATTTAATTGGTATTTAGGTATTATATAATATATATTATCGTTGTCGTCGTCGTCGTCGCACACGTAAAGCTCCCCGCGGTCGGCCGATTATTCAAACCCTTCTCTCCTGTGCCCGCGCCCGGACCGGGCGGGTGACGAGGCCGGCGGCGCGCTGATCCTGCCGCGCGCCCGCGAGTTGTTCAGCGTCGCAACGGCGCGGGCGTCACGGTCCACAGGATCGGGGATCGTTATTTATAATATACGTATCGCGCGAGCTCTGGAAATTCGCATAACACACATATATACATAAATATTACGTTTAAAACCGTCGCGAGTGTATATATTTTATATCCCTCGGTGTACGCTAATCTACTCCGTTTCGAAAACGACAACTCGCCCGCCGCCTCCGCACAACATATACGCGCGCGTACACGTTGTCACGAGTATTTAAAATATATATACGTAGGTATATACGGCCGTCGATTTTTTTTTTTCGTAGTGTCCCGTCGATATAATTTCGTTTTTATTTGTTTTTTTACGCGTAAAACGTATCTTCGGGTTTATAACGTGTACGGGAGCGGGGAACGTTAATTCGCCCCCGGAGTCACGCCGGAGCTGTCCTTCACACCCGCCGCCGACGGGATTTTTATTTTTATTTTTTTCTCCCGTTTTAAATATTAATCCCCGCGCCGTAGTGTTATCGTCGCGGCAGTATAATAACGCGCTCGTTTTACTATTATCGTATTTTCCGTATATAACATTTGAAGACTGACATTTTATAGCGTTCCCCGGGACTCGAATCTCGTATTGTCGACGCGTGCTAGGACCGTGCTAGGCGAAACCGCCAATTGTGTCATCGTGTTCGCTATACTATAAAATAAACATTTTTTTTTTTTTTTTATCGAACGGAAAAAGTTTCGGTTGCGATGAATTCACGATCCTCGCGATACGTTTATTAAAATTATCTTTTTTTTCTATTCTTAGAAACAGCATAAGATTATTATGCCTCGATCTGGTTAAAACGATAATTCGAGTATACTGTTTTTTTCGATTTCAAATACGTTTCGAGGCACTCGTAGACGCGATTACACATGTGAAATACAGTACCTACTGTATGTGGCCGTGTATGTGTATCGTGTATACGCCGAAAACGGTATCCGAGTCGAACGCTGTCATAATAATATCGTACCGAATTCGCGTTTCGATCGACGACGGTAGCACCGCCGTATGTGTGTACGTTTATAATTGACATCCGGCTCGCGAGCCGCGTACGGCGTGTGTGCCTTTGATACTATTATGGTATATAACATGTCGTGTGTATATAAACGGGCGCCCCTATTAAAAAAAAACGTCGCAAATCCCTAATTGATAACGTGGGCGGGGCGCGGCGGTACAGCGAGAGTAAGAGCGACAAACCGTGTCAATATTGACTGCGCGCGGGACTTAATTGACTTAAATGTCACTGCGAACGGCTCGGACTTTGGATTTTTTTTGTTTTCTCTATTGTCCGGGTGGGCTTTCCGTTACGGCAGCTGTTGTCGCGTAGCGCCCTTTACGGTTTCCAACGGTGCAAACGAACAACGAGAATAAACAGTGACGAATCGAGTCGAGAAACCTTTCCACGGACGTCTTTAGCGGCACGGTTTCGGCGACGGCGATTTTTATACTGCAGCCGTCGTACATCGCTGCGGCAGGACTTTATCGTCACTTATCCACTCGTATCGCATATATAGTACCTTAAATACACTTATCGTTTTTTTCATAACTCTCTCGACATTTTTGGACTCGGTTGAATCGATCACACACGTCTCAAATATTATTAAAACGTATCTACATATACCGGACGGTATACTTAAACGCGGTTGGTAACCGTTTCTATATAAAATGAAAAAAAAAAAAACCAGAATCTTTTTGTTTATTGCTTTCGGTTGTGAAAAATTTCGGTATTCTTTTTGTCTTTTCAATAACACACGATAACGTCATACGACTGACAATGGGTGCGACGTATTATGGTTGCGACAGAAGTTGACGGATGCGACGGATAATCGAGGTTTTACCGTATAATATTGTTTGCGTAACGCGTCGTCCGTCCGGTGGAAAAGGAGCAGGGCGGGTAGTTGCCGCGTCCTGCGCCCCCTCCCTTATCGCCAACACGGCGTTATTGTTTCGTCACATTTCGTTATCTCCGAGGGCGGTCTCGTCGCTTCGGCCCTTCTCGCTCCTCTCGCCCGCAAACCGTCGCGTTATTTTCTCGGCCCCTTTGCGTCCCCGCCGCGACGCGCCTATAAACACTATATCCTCCCCATACCTGTGTATATATATATACGTATAAGCGTGTCGGAAACTATTTCGGGCCGGTATGTCGAATATTATATTGGCGTTCGGCGCCCGGTAATAGCAACTATATATCATTATCATTATCGCCCCGGCGCGCGGCGGCCGAACGCGCGAATACGTTCGTCCGGGCATTCGCCCGTGCCACCGGCGCGTACCTATAAAATAACGACACGTCCGCCGCCCCGAGAGTGTGTGGCGTTTCGATTACGCCGCCGCGTATCGACGATAATAATATATTACGGAGTTTTCGGACCGAGCAATAAACGCGATCCCGGATATCGTTGCTGTTATTATTATGGCAGTGACGTCGTCGGCGGCGGAGCGGTTTTATTCGAGTTTTTAGAAGGACGGGGAGGGGCACGCGATTTTAAAATCATCCGATTTTCGGTAAAGTTTTTTTCAACCTCGAAACGATTCTACCGCACATGACGTGTAAATAACAACGAATTTCTGTTGGATGTTTTTTTCACGAGTCGATATTCGCGATATAAAATTGTATATGCGTGTCGTAGTTGTACATTTTCGTTTTAAACAGTAGTATGACGTTTACTTTTCACTTTGGGCATTTCGAACTGGTGTCCTTTTTTCGTTTTTCCTTTGACCAGCGAAAATACCGAATAGTCAACTTCAGTATAAACATAATAATATATAAAAATAATATAGTTGATTATGAAATTACATTTCGAGAACTGATACGACCAATTTCGAATTACCAGACTTTACATCAATTTAATGACAGATTTCACATTAAAACTAACATTTTAACATCGTTATTGCATCTTTTTTTACTTTCTTCATGATCGTCGTTTTTTTTTCTTTCCGAAATCAAATTATAAATACTAAAACAATGACGAATGCGCTAGAAACCATTCGTTTCTTCTCAAATATGAATAATAATATTTCAAATAATATCCTCTGTTATGGCCGTCGTTGTGGGCCACGAGTGGGTCGTAAGTCGTAACTGATCTATATAGGGACGAACGCTCGAGCACACCGCCGAGTAACGCATTTGAAACGGCCTAAATAATATCATCGGGTTTGCAGCCTCGCAGGTATGCGACGGAATAATTAATATCACTATAAACCGTTACGCCCGTTAACGCCGCTTATACATTATTCGCCGGAGTGCAGGCGAATATCGGCGTACAAAATATTATGCAATCGTCCCGATAAAGACGGATAGGTCTGATCTTATTATTATTGTTGTAATTATAATGGCCTATTAGATAATATGTATATACCGTATATACAACGTTTCTGACAACCGAGTTTCCGAGTAAAATGGATTTGCAATGGCAGAATATTTGCTGCTCCTCTCATAAATTATAGAAACGTTTATCTCGAATAACGTAATCGTTTGACCGCGAAACGATTAATTTGTTATCCATTTAATTGAGCACACACGGTTTTCGAATGTTATTACAATAATAATAATAATAATAATATGATGATCGTCGCTTTTGCCGTCTAAACGATTCAGACGTAACGTTGCCGTATCGACGATATTACATATACGAGGAAAAAGTGTTTAGATTATCGATCGAGGCAGAAAGAATTTATTATCGTTTGCCCTTTTAAATAATATATATATATATGTGTGTGTGTGAGAGTAAAATAAAAACACGGCGCAATGTGTGTGTGTGTACGCATGTGTATAGATCGAATTCCCTTTTTCAGCGAAACGGCCGGAAAAATTAATTTGTACCGGGGACACAAAAAAAAAAAAAAAAACCCCTTCAGTTCCTCTCAAAGGATCTCTGCCGCAGACGCTATCGACGTGTCCATAAAAAAAAAAAAAAAACCGTTTGGTGCAGTGTATGAATATCGCATGTATATAATGTATACCCGGGACGACCTGCGTGTAAGTGCGGGCGCGTGTGTGTGTGTGTGTGTGTGTCTTCGAAGGGTCCGCGTGATTTATGAAACGTCTAATCGATTCCGGTCGTATATACTCCAGGGTTTCGATTCGCAGCTCTCCGACGCTGCAGTAGTATAATGTGCGGTTCGTTTTTTTTTCCACACTATTTTTTCGTGCCCTCGCCCCCGCGCGTTCTCCGTCGTCCTTTTTTTTTTCCAGCAGCTCTCCTCCACTCTCTCTCTCTCTCTCTCTCTCGCTGTATCTCTCTTACTCCTGCTCTCTCTCTCTCTCCCGCGTATCGGTGTTACGCGCGCGCGCGCGCGCTCGGTCTGCAGATGATTAACAATATGTGTCAACCGAGACAAATTCAAAACCCGAGTGTTGCGTATATACATAATATTTTACGGACGAGAGGAACAAGACCCCTCCTGCGAACGATTTCGTACAAAGGGTTGTTACTGTATACGCGTTTATTTTCACGTCACCGTCGTCGTATGTACGCGTGCGCTCTCGTGTTTGTGTACTCACTCTCTCTCTCTCTCTCTCTCTCGCCGAACGCCGCAATTTGTTAATGGGCAGAGCGCTCTTAATTTTCCCCGCAGATCTGCCGCTATCAGACACTCGAAAACGCGAACTGTGTTTGCGTATGTAGTCGACTATATATATATATACATTTAATATATTTGTGTGTGTGTGTGTGTGTGCGTGTACTTCCCTAGCCCGGAGCGAGCGATGGCCTCCTGCTCGGGATCCATTACGCGCGCGTAAACAAGACCGTCGTTGTCGTGTGCCGCGCGCGGGAATCTCGCGAACAGACGAAACAAAGTGGCTTTTAACGGCTAAACACAGACCGTATATAATAATAAAACGTATATACGTGCGTGTGAAAACATTTCCACGCGTTTGCGTCGCGGCGGCGGCCGACGAAAACGCCGTCGCGTCGGAATTATTTCATACGTCACATCGTTCGCGCCTACATATACATATGTATATACTTTGTTTCGCTTCGAAAACACTCGACGCGTAAAAATATTGTCACCGTAAAAGTGCATCGCCGACGATAATAATATTATATCGTTTGCTCCTCGTCGCGTCTACACGGCGCGGCGGCGGGCACTGTGTATATGCGTACGATTAAATATTTATTCGTGCGCTGTTCGCCTCCACCCGCCCGCTTAATTACGGGAGAGGGACATGTCCGCCCAAAAGGCTGTTCTCTACCGTGCGGATTTCCTGTCGAAGCGTGAATCCAAAACCGAAGAAATTCACATGCAAAAAAAAAGTCTGAACGTGCGGCGGAAAGAACGTTTTCAAAATTCGGAATAATCGAAAACAATCTCAGAACGAGCAGCACACAAAAACACTCGATTGTGTACTCGCGATGACGATCGTTGACGTCAAAACACGATATTTTACTGCGGACAATGCGGTCTCATCCGCTTCGGCAAAAGCGAGAAAAACGCCCGAGTTTGACCTGGACGATTCGAGGTTTCAAAAATAAAAACGTATCGATACATTAATAATTATTATTGAACGCGATTTTAATTTTAATTTTGTTTCATTCCATATCGGTGCCTGGAAATCTTTATCCTCGGGCTCGGTCATTGTTGTTTTCGTTGTATTATTTTACGGATTTTCACAAAAAAACGCATTTTCCGATTTACGTCCGACCGGCACGTAACACGTCGTGAACGAGATGAACGGGAAGCGTCGTCGGTTGTGTGGAATTTCGCGATTTTCTTAGTCTTTTAACGCGTTCGCGTTAAACCTCCTGACGGCGGACGGGCGGGCGGGCGGGCGGGCGAGACGAAGGTCGGCGTGATTTTTTCTTTTTTTTCTTTTCTTTTTTTCTGACGTGAAAGACGTGAGAGACGCTCTTAATATCCGACACACGTCATCGCCGCCGCCGTCGACGGGGGACGACGAATAAGCGCTGACGACGACCGACTACCCCGCGGCTCGTTGTTATTGGCCCGGTGTCAAAATTTCAAACCGTGGCGGTGCGGAATAGGTAAATACCGAAAGGTCAAACACGGCGCGACCGACCAACTCGGATGGCATTTTGAGAGGGTGACATTTGTGAGTGCGTTACGCGCGGCGGCGACGGCCGGGTGAGACGGATGGGTCGGTTCGAGGGAAGGTGCGTCATTAGAGAGCAAAGGCCGCGGCTAGGACGTGATCGAGTTGTCAACGGTTTTCGGTCAAGTCGTTAAGACGGCGACCGAGTCCTCCCTCCCTACCCCCCTGTATACGTCTCTCTGTCTCATTTTCTCTCTCTCTCTGTCCTTCGTCTACTTCCTGTTCGCCGACCGTGCGCGCATCCCCTATTTATATATCCTTTTATATATAACCTGCTGGCCTAACGAACCGGCAACTGCGCTGGACGACAAGCGCGAAAATCCCTTTGTAAAGATACACGCGCGCGCGTCCTTACGCCGCGTATATAAAAATAAACCGATACGACTCATTGGACAGTTCGTTCATTACGCGCGCGACGACAAAAAACTACTTTGAAAAAAAATAAATTTCTCTCTGCTCCTTTTTTATTCTTTTTTTTTGAACTTCCGTTAAATTTGTATTCAGAAATTGTACCATTATATTATTTGTCGGTCGAAGAAATAATATAATGTATATTTGATTATTTATTCTTTCAATGGGGTATGAGTATTATTATTATTATTATTTAGTGTGATGATGTCTCCAAAGTCGTCTCAGAGGAGTTAATAAAGAAATAAAAAACGCCCAAACATTAATAATAACGCGTGTATACGAAACGAAATTAGTCGAATATTAAGTTTTTCAAATCGTTTGTATATTATTTTCACGGTGTCAGCGCTAGCTGTTCTTTGCACGCTGCCGCATGTGGCTAATCGCTTATAAATATATTTTCTCGCTATACTCGAATCGTTATGCCGTTAAAAACCCGTGTATCGATCGCGCGACAATATCGTCCTGTTTTCCCGTTATCAGTCGAATCGTTTCGGTTTGGTTTTTTGTTTCGTCTTAACGCGAAACACATGTTCTCGCGCGCGCCGCTGTCGGAGCACGATCCGTCCGCCCGCGCTCTCTCTCTGTCAGTTTAATGCAAAGTGCGTATGCAAATACTTTGAGAAAGTAACCAGGCGTGTGTTTCTTAAGCACCTTACACGCTCGGGGGGTCCGCGTAGAGAGACGTGATGTGCATTATACGGGATTAATACAAACGAAAACGGAACGTGACGTCCCCGGATTGAATAAATGCAACTTAAAAAACAACCGACCATAAAGTTACCGACCAAATGTCGAGGTCCCGAAACGCCCGGGTTCAGCCAGCCCCGCCGCGTACACACATATATAATATTATGTATATGTATTATATATATATATATACGTATAATATTATATGTATTCTTATCCCTTGTCCGGCCAGGATGTTTAAATCTGAAATAAATTGGAAAACTTTTCAGCCATCATGCACAAAGTATGACAAAAGCGAAGGCTGAAAACTTTTTTAATTCGTTTGTGTTTCGTCAACGTGAAAATCGGAAATAAAAATCGGATATGACAAATAAACCGACGCGGCTTATGGGTGGTGCGCGGTCTCGCGCGTTTGTCGTAATCACCGTGTTTCCAGTGCTGGAGCGTAACATAACACAACGTACGCGTTTTTTTTTTATTAATATATCGATTGCGGCGCCGCGAGAGGAGATTTATCGAAAAATCCGAAATTGAAAATCGGAAATTCCATTTCGCCGTCCGTCCGTCCGTCCGCGCGACGACGGGGGGGGGGGGGGCCGAGCTCCGCGCGGAGGGAGGAAAACTTTTTTAACAACCTGTACGGGGTTTAATAGTGTTTTTTTTTTCCCTTATTTTTTCGGAAATTGTAATTTACCAGATCCCCGTTAACGACTGGCGTATATTGTATACGAGTCGAGTACGCGTATATAAAAAGTTTGCCGCGCGAAAAACTTTTCGCTGCCGTCGGGATCGTAAAAAGTTACGCGGAAACACGACTCGTTTCGCGAATATTTCAGTGGCGATCGACGTCGCGGCGTTTCGTATTATTATTATTATTATTATTATTATTACTACGACGACGATATACGCCGATCGGAGATTCGGAGAATCGTCGCAACAGTATACTGTATTAATAAAATATACGCGCGCGCGCGTTCACCCCCCGTCGTTTCGCCTTTTTATCGTTATAATTATTATTGTTTTCTTTTCGTCGCCCTCTGGCGAATTAAGATATAAAATCCCCGTCCCACCCCGCGTTTTATTGGCAGACTTAAATTAATATTATTGTTGTTGTTGTTTTTTTTCTCTCCCCTCCCGCTCTTCGAATCCGATTTCGCCTATAAGCCCCCGCCGCACCCCTGCGAACGCCGCGTTATCGTCGTACAGAAACGTATATAATATTATATACTCGATCCCCGCGAGTCGTCCGGAAACGATAATCTAAATGCGTTTCGCTCGCGCGTACATGTGACTCACACGTCACCGCGCGCGCGCGCGCTCTCTTTCTCCGCCCGATTTCTATTTGACGGATCACTTAATGCCGCCCGTTCGCTCCGTATAACCGTACATAATATATACGTACGTATGTGCGCGCAAACAGTAATCTTGTATATTATTCCGGCGAGGACCTAATCTGATACGCGGCGCGCTGTCGAGACGACGACGCTCTCTCCTCCGTCACGGGCGTCCTTTTCCCCCCCCGCGCGCGTACATATTATAGCATACCGTTTAATGCAGGCGCGAGGATAACGCGCGCCCGCTCCCGATTAAGTGTTGTTGTATATACCGGAGCTCCGGTCTTCGTCCTTTGCTCCTCCTCCCCCCCCCCCCCACCCCCATTCACCCGTTTCGCCACGGTTTTAATCCTGCCGCGAGCGCGCGCGGTATTACACTCGAAATCAATTGGGGGCGATTGTAGGTGTCAAACGGAATCCCCCGGCCGTATTGCCACTACGACTGCGTGTGTACCGCCGCAGCCAGCTATATCATAGCTGTTTACGCTCGACGGAAAGTTATCTCTTACCGCCGCCGCCGCTGCTCTCTCCCCCGCGGCGAACGAATCGCGCGATTTTTCAACGGTACAAATGTTCAATATTAATGACGCGCGTACAATAATGTACATATATATATATATATATATGTAAGTATATAACACGAGAAGAGAGTGTATTGTAGTGCATTATTAATCGACGCAAATGCCGAGTTCACACGAAACGAAACTTTTTTATATTGTTGTTTTTTTTTTTATTCTTCTTCTTCTTCTTCTTCTTTTCATTTCGGCGAGACTCGCGGTGATGGCGCGTTGTCGTTTCAACGGAGGGTGAAAGCATAAAAATTTGAAAGGACCGTACACTCGGTTTTCTCGGGGCGAATACATTTTAATATCGCCGCGCGATAATCTCCCCGTTTCGCAAACGACGCGCGGCGTCAAAAAAATGTGTATTTTATTGATTTTCAAACACAAATATTAATATTGTTACTAACGTTTGTGTTTCTTCTTTTTTTTTTTTTATTACAGGCTGTCTGCTTAACGATTCTTTGAGAAATCCACCCGATGTGCCACCGAGAAACCCCGGCACGATGAGTAGGTTGAACGGTCGGCTGAAGGGTTCCGGTCAGGGATCCAACGCCGGCACCATGGTACATCTCGCTGGAGATCACCAACACCCGATGGACTTAGACTTTGAACCGTCCAATTGTGTCATAAGAACTGCTTCCGGATCGGTTTACATACAGCCGGGTAAGATAGGCCGTCGTTAAAATAGTCGTAATAATCATAATAAGGATTTTTCCTCGTTTTTTCGTTTTCGTTTTCGTTTTCGTTTTTTCATATATTTCGCTTCCACTTAACTGAAAATATTTAACGATATCCTCCGTGAAAATAAAAAAAAAAAGGGAAAAAAAAAGAAACGCCATTAGCAAACAATAACGATAAAAGACGGTTTTGAGAAAAGTTGGAGGGCTCTCAATTATTATTCCGAACACTGTCGTTGGAAAATACGCCGAACCGTTAATAATGCATCTGGAATTCTTCTTTTAAAAATCATACAGTCGAGTTAACACTTTCTCGAGTGGACGGGGAGGCGCGTGCAATGATTTCGAACTGACTATATATATATATATATATATATATATACATATATATATATGTAGTCGCGAGAAAACATTGTGTAATATTAAATTAGAGTTTTTCCTTTTCTTTTTACTCAATCAAACCGTGGAATATTTAACAATAATCGTAAAAGTATATAAAAATCAAAATAACGACGCGATAATATTATAATAACGTGTTAATAATATTAATCAACCGTATTAAAACTAATCGGATTTTCCGTTGTTTTGCAGACATGACGAAGAGTGTGTTGGACTATAAGAACACGTCATCTTGCAGTAGCCCTTCAAAGACTGATATTCACAAATCATCGGAAAGGTTAGTTTTGGTGCTTGATTTAGTCTAATTCGTATACGACGTAATGGTTAAAAAAATAATAAAAATCGGACGGTTTTTCGACGTTGCGCGCAGTATACCATTCGAACGAGCAGTCGAATGTATAAACGGTTGTATTTATTATAATTTCATATACGGCGTTATCGTTTTCTGATATCTCGATCGCGATCGACACACTCGATTTTACCTACGCGTAAACACGTGTCGGAAACGAGGCTCGGCCGTCCCTCGGTACAACAAGGTTTTTTTGTTTTTTTTTTATTCTCCCGGATAGGGTTCGAAAACATAAATCAGCCATAATGAAAGGACCCATTATGTATGGTATCGTCGGAATTACTTAATGGGGTTGGGTCTGGGAACCGTTTTGAAAAACGGATTTCGACTGGCAAATGGAAACGCCCGCCCGCACGTCGCTATCAACAAACACTATATGCCACGCGGAGCGCGGCCGGTCCTGCGCTGACCATATACGATTTCATCCCTCTCGTCGTCCGCGCGCACACAAAGATCCGCCGTTGTGATAGCGAGCCCGGTCTCTCCCTCTCTGCGACACGCGCTTGCGTCAGACCCACTGACGTTTTTGCCGCGATTACGCGTATGCGAATACTTTGGGCTTTTGTCCGGCCGATTTAAAAACCGCTACGCCGTCGTAAGAGAGACTAGGACTGCGTCCAATCAGACTAATGGGCGTATTTTATTTCAACTCTCCGCGCGATGTGTTGCAGGTGCTCTCTGGGCTACGGCGTCGGCATGCCGGTGCTACCGGTCAGGAACAACCTGAGACGACCCACGTCTTCTCATCACTTTTCATCAGCATCCCGGTTCCAGTTCCAAAAGGGTTTCGCGTCCCGATGCTCGTGGAAGTGCACGTCCATCGTGCTGATAATCGTGTGTTTGCTGATGGCCGTCGCCTTGACGTTTACTACGAGTAAGTGTTCGTTCGGAACGATAGGTAACGTTCTTGGCGTGCAGGTGCGGGCCTGGACGGTTTAAAAAGCTCTTGGAGCCGTGCTTAAACCTGAAAATGCTCCTGCACGATTTCGCCTAGGAGATATCGCCAATTCAAACAGGCCATTTCCCCTTTTTTTACACTTTAAACAGTCGGACTAGAGTTATTATTTCAAGAATAAAACCATAAGAGAAATGCCCGCATTTCTTTTAGAAACGTTTTCTTTTGGAATTTCTGCGTTCACTCGACACTCGTTTTTTTTTTCTAATGTTTTTAAATTGGCGTGTTAAAATTTTTCATAACCGATCTTTTAAATCGTATCTTATCGAAATGTTAACATTTTTGAAGACAGATTTCTTGTAAACGATATTATATTTTTAACTATAAACGATACACAAGTTACGGGACATTTATTTTCTTCTATTCGGTACAATGTAGAAAAATATGGGCCACCCTTTTTCTACTACCACGTCATCGTAGTGTACAAATATTGCTATATTATTATAACACTTTGTTGGTCGTTTTTCAGCGTCAAACCTATTGCGGTTGTCGTACCAAGGTCCAGCGTCGTGCTCGGTGCTAGTCGACGAGAGCGGAGGCGTCAGCGATTCGCCGGCGACGTCGAAATCGCAACAGAACCGCAGTAAATCGTCGGAAAACACAGGTAGGTGGCGAAACTCGGTGACGGACAATGCTCGTGCACGACGTAGTAAACGTAGTTTGGACGACGACGACGACGACGGCGGCGGCGACGGCGTCGGAGCTTACGGTTACGACGATGACGACGACCACGGCGTCGACACGGTGGCGCATGCTATTAACGATAACCCCGCTGTGGAATCCGTCGGTGTCCTTTATCCCGCTAAAAATACGCTTTACGCTGCACGCACTAACCCCGCTTTGCCCTTGCAAATGTACGACGCCATGTCGGCGTTAAAGTCGCTGCGGCAACGGCGCAGATCTACCGCGGCCCCGGCCGTCAAGCGGCACCGGAAGCGGCAGTCGCCCGACGTGATAGTCTACCGGAACGACGACCCCGAGCTGGGCCCGGTCGGCGAGAACGTGGACATCGTGCCGCTGGACTCGGAAAACCGTATCCGCGTGAACCTGACCATCGCGTCCGACGACTCGGCCGGAAGTCCGGTGTACACGGTGTCGCTGTCGCTGCCCGGCGCCGGGAAACCGGAAACGGCAGCCGCCGCGCCGCGAACTGCCGCGGAAATCAAGGCGCCGCGGCCGTCGGATCTCTGGGAGCCGGGCGGCAACCAGTGCGAGTGCAATTGCCCGTCGTGTTTCGACGATGACGACGATCAGAGGACCCCCGCGTCGTCGGAGAGAAACGTCGTTTCGACTTTTTCGACCCCGTCGACGATGACGACGAATCAAACGTCCGTCGGCGACAACGACGACTACGAAGACACGTCCGCGAGCACGTTTTGGACGACGGCGTATTCCACGGAGCGACCCGAAAACGCATCTGTCACCGCGACGTGCCCACCTCCGGTTTTGCTGTTCTGCGAACCAGGCGAGTCGGGTGAATCGAGCCCGTTTTTTTTTTTTTTTGTTCTTTTCTCTATAGATTTATTTTAGGACACGGTGACGACGACTACGACGACGACCACCGACAGCCGACGAACAACAGCCGCCCCTCCCCACAGCCTTCCGAAAACAATCGTTTCGTAGTTTGAGTTTTACACTTGATTTTAATTTTTTTCCTAGTGATTTCAACGCGTCATTATTATTGTTAACGAATGCGCTTGGTGATTTTTCTTGATTTTTGTACTTTGGTTGTGGTTTTCTCGGTAGTGGTATTTAGATATTTTTATTTTTTTCAGTAGTTATTAGACACGATTTTTAATATCGTTATTTTATTATATTAGATTTTACTATTAATATTACTGATTTTAATACCTAACAGCTGTAGTCGCGAAAACGCGTGCGCGCGCTTACGACTTTGGTGTTTTGTACACGGTCAATATGTAGCGCTAATATTTCATCTTAGTTTGACGACGCGTCATTATCACGCACTAGAAACTTTGATTTTCCGCGCATTTTATTGTTGTTACGTGCTCAACGCGAACAAACATCGTAACGTTCGATTATCATTATAATACCGTAGGCCCGCGCGTTTTACTCGAAAACTGTTTAATCGAACCATTAGGTACTACGATACTAGGTATCGTTTGAAACTCGTGCGAATCGAATGTTATCCTATCATGCGAACACGAAATTGTTTTAAAACGTTCTCGCAACTCGATTGAAAACCAATACAACTCGGCGCGGCGGCCATGTCGAAGTACCATAATATCGCCCATCAACAGTAACGATAGGTCTTAAAAAAATAATCAAAGTCGCGCGCAACGTTCGATTATTATTCGTAGGACTTCTAGTTTATTTTTTCAAATTTTCCTAGGAAGACAGCACACGTGTTATTATTAATTTCGCGGTGTCGGTATATAATATTGGTGTTGAATTATTTATTTTTTTTTTAGTTTCACATTGAATAATGAACGCGATTTTTTAAGTCGAAAAAGTGTATTTTTCAAGATTTTCGAGTACAGTACGGATATAATAAAAGTGCTCAGTCCTAATCGTTACTGCTATATTGACACCTATTATACACGCGCGTATCATGCAAAACGCGATAATCGCGCGCGCGCGGCGGAGTTTCGATGATGATGTTTTTGCTGATCTCGGGCGTTTTTCTTTTCTTTTTCGACGACGCAGGGTCGAAGCAGTCACCGGTCAGGACGGCGCCGCCGGACGGCACGACGTTCGCGCAGATCACGCTCGGCGACAAGGTGGACGGAGAAATACCGGCCTACGGCTACTGGAACGTGCAGTTCTATCATCCGCGGGCCGCCTACGTGCGGTTCGACTACGACTTCCCGAGAGGCGCCAGCATCGCCGTGTACGGCCGCAGGAACGCGCTGCCCACGCACACCCAGTACGAGTTGTTGGAGTTGTTGAACGGCTTCAAATCGTCCCGGCAGACCCGTTCCGCGCACGTGAGTGTTTTTTTCTCGCCGTCGACTTTTAAAAAAAAAAAAAAAATCGCACGATTCTATATTTTCTCTCTCTCTCTCTCTCTCCGCGTTCCCGTGATGACGAAACCGCACTCGTTTTACGGATCGAAACCGCACGCTCTTATAATATAAAAAATATAAAACGCGCAAAACACAACATTTCTCGCGGTTTTTCCACTTTGCCCGTACGGTTTTTTGATTTACTGTGCACGCGTGTTTTAAAAACGTACCTTTTTTTCCCCAGTATTATATTCACTCGAATGCGATATTATATGCGAGTCGAATTACCGCGGGGTTTATTCGACGGCAAGAAAAATCGTTTCGTCGAATCCGTTTCTTATAGATTTCATAATCGAAAATTATTGACGCATTACTATAATTTCGTCGGTGAAACAATTACGATTGTCGAAATGTAAAAACGAAATAAAACAAACCGTACTTTCAACCGTACTCGTAGCGATAGATTTCGTTAGATACAAACTGCAGTCCTGCCAGTCCGTTATAAAATGAGAACGTATCTTTTCTTTCTTTTTTTCCGTAAGACCCGACTATATAAAGTACGCTGTGTAGTTTTCAACGCGGAATTCGACCAGTACGTGGTTTTACTCTTTTCATATATTTCGTAATAACATATTTTAGTGTTTTTTTTTTTTATTACTTTCAAAAAAAAAAAAGCGTACGGTATACATCGAATCGTTTGTAATACAATGGCACTCTGTCAGAAGCATTGATTTAAGTTTTATAGTGATCGCCTGGTGGTCATGGTCGATAATATCGATGCGTGTGGATATTTCGACTCTCGTATTTTTCCGCACGTTTTTTTTTTTTTTTGAAAGCGGTTCGTACCTACTTTTTAATGACAACTGCAACAACGGTCCGACAATAGCACGCCGGATATTACGCGGCCGGGTCGAGCGTGTGTAGATCGTTATTTTACGCACCCCTTCCCCGCGCGTTTCGTTTTGGAAAACTTCCAACGCGATTTCGCGATAAATTATCGATCCGTACGCGATCGTCGTACACACACCTATCTGTCGGGGCTGTTCTCTCATTCAGCCTTCCGGAAGGCGGCCCGGGCCGCATCGAACGAATAGAAGTCGTCGTGGGCGTCGCGTTTTTTTTTTTTTTTATACATTTTTTTATATTTTCATATTAGCGAAAAAACAATAGAGTCTAGACGGAATATACTCTTTGAAAACCATGCGATTCGTTCACAACAACGCGGCGACGGCGCGCGGCGGTTCTTTTCAAAAAAAAAAAAACCCATCGATTCAATTTAAATATTTTTTTAATCAAACTATTCTTTTAGCATTTCGTTTTGAGAAGAGATTGTTTTTACATTATAAACATCAATGCGAAATTCGAACGTATGGACTCGTGTAAAAAAAACGAATCGTCCTCAAATTCTCGTGCGGATTTGACTAGATATATTAGACGGACGGTTTCGAAATCGATTTGCTTGTGCGATAAAAATACAAAACGACGATGTTTTCGGCAATAATTGTTATTATTTTATACGCGGCGCCGCCGCGCCGTCGCCGTCGTCGTTATTATCGCGTAACACTAATATCGGGGCGCGACGATCGATTATTAAAATTAATAACGCCGAGCGAGTCCGTTTCAATCGCAATAATAACGCGGCTTCGGCGAGTAAATTACACCGCCGCTAATATCTGTTCGCGTCTGTTGGTATCGGTTTCGCGCTAACCAAAATAATAATATATAAACTACTTTTCGCGCGTAAAACGATATTGTATTTCGTGAGAAAATATACTTTTTTTTTTTTTCACGTATCGCGCCGTGTATCGATCGGCGAACGGATCGAGTAGCTCGCTCGAAAGTCGCGGCACACGTACCTATATTGTATTCACACTGAGCGCCGGCGGCGGAGATTCAGACTAGTGGATAAGGCGAGGTATACCCCCGGGCGGAATAAATCGCGAGAAAATATGTTTTCGTTTCGCTCATTAATAATGACGTTCGGTGTTTTCCGCTCGCCTTGTGATCATTTTACTCGATAATAAACAATTATTGTAAAAACATTCGAATCCGGATTTGTAATATTGTACGCGATCGCGTCGCGTTCTCGGATCAACGATTGAAATCTAAAAATATTACTCGATTTTATTTTCTTAAATTCGTTGCCCAGCTCTGGGCTCGTTTTCACGGGTCATTTTATAGTCGCGTTTAAAATATTTAAACACGAGTACGGGTACCCATTTTTTTCCGTACTGCCCGTTAAATAATTATTACAAAACTACGGGGACTCCAGAGTTTCTGGGACTGCACCCTAGCTGCAGTCCGACATTCGCGACACCCCTCTAATCCGGTCCTGAAAACTACCCGAGTACTTACCCAATCAATCGCTCCGGAGGCGATATTCGGTTTTTAAATTTATAAACACGTTCGCTCGCCGTATTGACATGTGTTTTTTTTCCCTCCCGCAGCCGATCATCAAAAAAGAAGTCACACACTATCTGGAACCCGGTCATTGGTTCGTGTCGATGTACAACGACGACGGGGATTTGACGACGGTGACGTTCTCCGCGTCGGTATCGCAGGACATGACGTTGAGCTGTCCCAACGGATGTAGCGGCAAAGGGGAATGCATGCTAGGACACTGCCAGTGCAACCCTGGATTCAGCGGAGACGACTGCAGCGACAGTGAGTATAGACACACACAAACACACACACAACACCATCACGCTTCCACGATTCCGTTTCGTTTAATTTATTTTATTTTTAGAAGCGTTATTATATGTTCCATGAAATTGGAACTCTTCGTAATAATTTTGTTTTGTTTTTTTTTCTAGACTCCTTTATGATATTATTTTGTTCGTTATTATAATAGGTATACTAACGGTGTTTTTTTTTTTATTTTGGTTTTGTTTGACATTCATGTTTGATTTTACATAATATCGCTTTGTTGGATTTTTTTTTTCATTCACACTTTGCATATTAAAAAAAAAGTAAATTTTATTTTAACGGTGTCCGCGTCGATACCGCGGCCGCGGCGACATTATATTTTATATAATATCGCGTGTGATATAATTTACTAACAATTCGGTCGCATCATAACGCGTTGGGTGTGATAATTTAATCGCATGTGAACACTGTTTGTGCTCAATCTCGTACGGAATACATTGATGTAAATACTATTGCGTGTCGTTGTGCATCAATTAATCGGCGGCTTTTCTTTGTTTTTCCCTCCGCGATCGCGTCTAGGCGTGTGCCCGGTGTTGTGCAGCCAACGGGGCGAGTACATCAACGGCGAGTGCCAGTGCAACCCCGGATGGAAAGGCAAAGAGTGTAACCTGAGACACGACGAATGCGAAGTGCCCGATTGCAACGGTCACGGCTACTGTACGAACGGAAAGTGCATTTGCGCGCTCGGTTTCAAAGGGAAATTCTGTCTGGAAGGTAAGGTCTCGCGTTTTCCTCGTTCGCGGGGACTCCTGACGACTCGTTTGATTACTAATTTTACTAATTTTGGCGCGTTTTTTCTCTTTTTTCAGTGGACTGCCCGAACCCGAACTGCAGCGGTCACGGGGTATGCGTCGAGGGCACTTGCATCTGCAAGAAAGGCTGGAAAGGCGCCAACTGCGACGAGATGGACAAGGACGCGTTGCAGTGTCTCCCGGACTGTTCGGCTCACGGCACGTTCGATTTGGAATCGCAGACGTGCCAGTGCGAGCCCATGTGGTCCGGCGACGATTGCTCCAAAGGTATTTATCGTTCGTTTTGTTTTCATCCCCATACGGACGGCCAAAAACGACGTGAAACGGTACTGTGCGACGTTCGCAGTATTCGTACACTCGTAATCACGCGCCGCGCCAGAGTCTGTCCGTTAAATATAAATCGATCGTCATCGTTATCTCGGAAACGGTTTCCGTCCAATTGACGTCACGTCGAGAACCGCGCGCACGTAAATACTCGCGCGTATACAATCGTCGCACTTCCGGAATCGTAATTGTTTGTGTATAATTTAAGGCCATCGCGACGATTCGACTAGGGGATGACGTTCTGAGGATATTATAACGACGCGGGGACAATACGAGTTTCTGGGTAGTATTTACTCTCGAACTTTTGCGGTGTTTTTTTTCTTCTTTAAATACTTAAGCCTGTCCCGTTTTTTTCGAGCCCGTCCCGCGCCCGTTTCGATTACTGTCCTTCTCCAGCGTCGGGCAATAAATATAACACAATATACAACAAATACGAGTAAATATATTTCGAACGCGCGCATATCACAGATAATATACAATCGTATCACGATACAGTTTTTGAAAGTATCACGTGTCTCGCGATACCGTTTTTTACCACGTGTATCGAGTATATTTTATGAAATCGTCAAAAACGAAAGTCATTCGATACAGATACGTTTGTTTAGTTTTGTGCTATTTTTAGACTTTTTGAGTTTTATCAGTTAGTTTTCTCGTGAAATAATTTCGGCTCGTCAAAAACTCCCGAGAACTATGTAAAAAGTTCCCGATGAGTTACATTTGAATAATCGAATTTTGCTGAAATTTTTTTTAAAAACACGAAAATCTGCCGACTTTTTGACTCGCTCACCCCCCCCCCCCCCCCGTCTCTTTTGTTCGGAATCGCTTCTTTTTTTTTGTCGAGACCGACCATCTCGTGGGTAGGAATTGGTCTAAAATTCCATAGTGAAATAAAATAATAATAACCGTTTTCGTTTTGCCCGCAGAAATCTGCGACCTGGACTGCGGCGCTCACGGCCATTGCGTGGGCGACACTTGCTCGTGTCACGCCGGCTGGTCCGGTCAGAATTGCAACGCTAAACTGTGCGACGACCGGTGCAACGAGCACGGCCAGTGCAAGAACGGCACGTGTCTGTGCGTCACCGGCTGGAACGGCAAACACTGCACGCTGGAGGGATGCCCGAACAGCTGTTCGGCGCACGGACAGTGTCGCGTCAACGGCGACAACGTGTGGCAGTGCAAGTGCTCCGACGGATGGGACGGCTTGGACTGCAACACGCAACTGGAACGGGACTGCAACGACAACGTGGACAACGACAAAGGTACGTTTTTGTGAAATCGAGAACGACTCGTCTCTCGCGCGATTCGTATTACGGCGACCGCGATTTTTCCCTCCGCCGTTCGGCGGAAAATAATTTCTCTCCGCCCCGATTCCATATGCAGGAAGAGCGATGGCATAAAATTAGGCGAACGTGTCGTGTTCGACTAAAACGTTTTGTTTTGGTATTTTTCGTCTATAATCGCGCTCGTGAACGCGTTCGCGCCGGTGAAAAACGCGTGTAACGTTTTGCGTTTATACTTAGATGGTCTCATGGACTGCGAGGACCCGGAATGTTGTTTGAACCATATGTGTCGCAGTAGTCAGCATTGCGTGTCGTCGCCGAAGCCCATCGACATACTGTTGCGAAAACAGCCGCCGGCGATCACCGCGTCGTTTTTCGAAAGGACTAAATTCCTGATCGAAGAGGGCAGCCTGCAAAACTACGTCCGACCGGACACGTTCAACGAGAGGTAATATTTTTCGTTGTTATTTGTTGTTTTTTTTTCTCGGTTTTTCTTCATTATTTTCGTTTTTATTTTTCTCCGTCGATCGAAGAAAATTCATGTACTCTGTCGTCGTATATACATACATATATATGTATATATATATACATACGTATATATATATGTATATTATACGCTCGAGGGATAAGCCTATAGGATTAGCCGATCGATCGACTGTGACATAGAGACGATTCCGTAGTTCTCCGGGCGAACGCGTTTAATTTTTATTTAATATTTATTTATTTTTTAATCGCGCCGTCCCGGAGAACGTCGGAATGCCAGAAAATGATAAACACACATTATACGACGATGTATATTATACTATAATAATGTTATTATTGAAATTATGTTGAAATTCTTAAGCGACTGTGTTTATTGTGTATGGTGTTACCTTCAATGTTTTCTGTCTTGAATATCTTTCTATTGAAACTGCGTTGTGCCCATGTGAAAAACATCCTTTCCTAAAACGTTCCAATCTCTTATTGATTAAATGTCGTCGGCATCGCTTCTCAACACGTGCATCGTATATAATAATATATATATATATATATATTATGTAATGGCAATAATATATAGTGAACGCGGATGTAAGGGAATCGATCTAATAAACCGCATTCGATAACGTGTGCTGCAGTTACCGTCGCCGGTGAATAACGCTTATCGACCGATCGAAATTATTTATTCACGTTCTTTTTTCCCCCCTTTATTTCTCTCTTTTTTTTTCGTCCGTTCGTTCGTTTGACGTCGCGCCATTGCACGGAAATGTTGAGAAGTAGTGTTTGCATTTAATATTTAAACATAACGACTACCAAGCAGCTTAATGTGTACCTATGCTTAATGTGTATACTAACATTGTATAATAGGAGGGAATCATATTTACTTTTTCTTAATTAACACTTGCAAAATAATAATAATAATAATAATATATAAAAAAAAAAAACTTATTACAAAAAAAAAAATATAAAACATACGTTATATATTTTTTTAAATTATTATTATAATAATAATTACTGGTGAAAACAAAAGCCTAACGCTTTCTTTCGAATATTATCTTGTTTCCAGCATTTTCTGGAGTCACTTCAACACGAGGTAAGAAATGGCCATAGTTTGCCCAGAATGGATTTTGTTTTTGTATTATTTTTGAAGGGAAATAACTCCCATTATTTATTTACGGGTGTTTTATATTCTCTTACGTCTTCTCCTATACATTTCGCTTGGTAAAAATTAGCGTTTCTAATACACACGCACACACACACACACACACACACACACACACACACACACACACACACACGAAAACGATTAATTTTCAATTAGTAAAAACGATATCAAAATATACAAATTTTATTTTTCCAACTAATAAAATATATACCTTTGGCATTAATTAACAAAAAAAAAAAAAAAGATAGGGCTTCAATCGGTAATAAATACGGTGTATTTAATTAAATATATTTCACCGTTTGATTAGGCATAAATACGAGCTTTTGCATGCATGACCTATACGCTTTCATCCAAAAAAACCCCTTTGTATTGTGTACTCGTCAAAGCTTTATTCTTCATTTGTAGTTGTACATGTTTGTGTTGTTTTAATAAATTGTGACGTTTTGTGTTTCACTCCATTAAATGGAAATCATTAGAGACGTAACACAAATTATATCACTTGATGCTTAGTCGTAAGATTAATGTAATCATTCAAGTGAAATTAAGTTTAATTATATGATTATGTGTTAATCGAATCTAAAACTGTATTCACTCGATTGGGGTTTGGGGAAAGGGGGATAGAGTACGGGAGGATAATGAGTAATGATTAAATTTAAATCGTGTTTCAGTAAAAAAAAAAAAAAGAAGAAAAAAAAACGAGACGTAATAATATCCTTTAAACATTAATTTCCCTTCACTTAGTTGGATATTATAATTATTATTTAAATATACTTTTATGCATAGCACGTTGAAAACAGTAAATTAGACCTCTTTTTTTCTTTTTTTTACATCGTTTTTTGTTTTTAATTTTTTTCTCTCTCTATTAAATGTCAAGAAAACGTTTGAGAGTTAAACAAAATATTTGTTTTCTTTAGCCGGTCGGCGGTTATTCGCGGTCGAGTTGTTACGTCAACCGGAATGGGATTAATGGGCGTTCGGGTTAGTACGAACATTGCACCTGAAGGATTCACTTTGACTCGGGAAGACGGTTGGTTTGATTTATTGGTAAACGGAGGCGGAGCTGTGACTCTACAGTTCGGCCGAAGTCCGTTCAAAGCACAGACACAAATCGTGAACGTGCCTTGGAACGAGGTAAATTCCCGTCGATTAATATTTATTAAAAATAATACAACGTGTCGATTAACGTTTGCGTTCGTGTTGCGAATCGGCAGATCGTCATTATCGAGACAATAGTGATGTCGCTGACCGACGACAAAGGGATTCAGCTCAGCGGACAGGCGTGCAAAGCGCACGATTACGATCTGATGAAGCCGGTGGTACTGGCGTCCTGGAAACACGGATTCCAAGGGTCCTGGTCCGATAAGAGTGCGGTTTTGGCCGAGTCACAGGTCAATATCGATTTTTCATTTTTTTTTTTTTTTATCTTTTGCGACGTGTAATATTACTGAAACGACTGGTTTATTAGGAGGCGTCCGAACGTTGTTTTCGAAAATTGCCCATATCGTGTTTACAATAGATAAAATGCCCGGTAGAAGATGTCCTTACAAAAATTACAGGTCCCTTTGGTTTTTTTTTAATCGATTAAGGAAAAAAAAAAGTTGATTTTATCGAAAACCTGCATACACCCGTAAATTTTGGTTTTTTTGCACAATTTTTCATCTGTTTTTCTCGATTATCCGGTAAACTGTAGTTGGGGAATACATTTTAAGAAACTGCCTCCCGAACACACCACAACAGACACGATTTGCTACCTCGTGGTGTGCGTCGACGCCAGAACTGAAAAAAAAAAAACGCACGTTCGTGGTAAAATCAATAGATTATTTCGTCTCGTTCAGTTCGTTCGATTACACGTCGTGGTAAAACCGAAAAACCATAGTAGATCACTCGTAATCTGAAATCGAAAACGAAAATCGTCGACGTTCGGGCCGTGATAATAACGTCGCGTTCGTCGACGACGATATGAAAACCATTAACGATCGAAATAACAACAACGCGTACGCGTCCGTGTGCAGGTGGTGCAGGAGAGCTTCCAGATCCCGGGCACGGGGCTGAACCTGGTGTACCACAGCTCCAGGTCGGCCGGCTATCTGTCGACGATTCAGCTGCAGCTGACGCCGGACACGATCCCGGCCACGCTGAAGCTGATCCACCTGAGGATCACCATCGAGGGCATACTGTTCGAGAAGACGTTCGAGGCGGACCCGGTGATCAAGTACACGTACGCGTGGAACCGGCTGAACGTGTACCGGCAAAACGTGTACGGCGTGACCACGGCCCTGGTCAAGGTGGGCTACGAGTACACCGACTGCCGGAACGTCGTGTGGGACGCGCAGACGACCAAGCTGAGCGGCAACGACATGAGCATCTCCGAGGTGGGCTCGTGGAACCTGGACATCCATCACCGGTACAACTTCCACGAGGGCATACTGCAGAAGGGCGACGGGTCCAACGTTTACCTGAAACAAAAGCCGAGGATCATACTGACCGCCATGGGCGACGGCCATCAGAGGCCGCTGGACTGCGCGGACTGCGACGGCGACAGCGGGCTGAAGCAGCGGCTGTTGGCGCCGGTCGCGTTGGCCTCGGCGCCGGACGGGTCCGTGTACGTCGGAGACTTCAACCTCATCCGGCGCATCATGACCGACGGCACCGTCAAGACCGTCGTCAGACTCAAGTGAGCATCGCCGCCATATAATAATAATAATAATAATAAATATTCATTAAACCGTATCACAAGGCGCGTCGAGACGTATTGTTTTTTAGCGCGAATTTTCGATATCGTTTGATATTATTTTGTTCAACGCCCACGCACAGTGGTCTGAAATACAATTCTAGATGGAAAAAATTAATTTCTTTTAATTTTTAGTATAATTAGTTATGCAATAAATCAAAATTACATGATTTGAGATCGGTTGTTTCAAATTATGAATCAGTTTTGATTTTCGTCACAAGGGGGAGGGAGGGGCTAGGGGTATTTTTTTAAGAGTAATAAAAAGTATGTATTTTACATCATATTATATGTTTTTAAGGCTGCTTAATTCAAATATCACATCAGTTTTGAAGATAGCCCCCAGGGGAGGTGTCTAGGGGTCATTTTTACATGTTTCAAAATGTGTGTATTTTACATCAACTCGTATAATTTTAAAATTGCTAAATTAAAATATTGCATTAGTTTCGAAATAATTTCTAACTAAGTCCTCTCTCAATGTTACAACTTATATTAAGGGGATAATTTTTTTTAATTTTAAAATATATTCAAAGTTGTTATAGTTTATATTTTTTTAAATGATCGTCAATTTCTGTATCATTTTGTGGTTCAGCGTTGCCGCTAGAACTCGCTAGAAAAAAAATTATTAAAATTACAGACGCAAGTGGACGCAAACCAAACTTTGAAAATATCATTAAGTAGAATAAGTACTATATAATCTATGTAATATTTAATGATTAATATTAATTAATTAATATATATTCACTATGAAAGATTAGTACTTTTTGTTTTTACGATTTTTCTGATATTTTAATTATACTTATAGCATGAAGTTTTAAAATATTTCAAATATAATACTTCCCAAAATTTTCGAAATCCATGTTGAAAATATAAAATTAAGTTTAAGTTAAGTTTTATTTTTAATTCACAAAGAATGAACACAAAACGCTAAATGAGTCGGTTTATCGAAAATTCAATAATTTATATGTTTTCTTTACATATTATCGCAATATTCTTATCGAATATCGAACTCATTGTTAAAATGGGTATTATTTTTACAATCTATAGT
The DNA here is from genome assembly GCA_948098885.1 of Drepanosiphum platanoidis. Taxonomy (NCBI): domain Eukaryota; kingdom Metazoa; phylum Arthropoda; class Insecta; order Hemiptera; family Aphididae; genus Drepanosiphum; species Drepanosiphum platanoidis. The sequence continues at coordinate 7,746,729 of OX402538.1, read as the reverse complement.
ACATATATATTCGTATAAAATCATAATATTGCAATTTAATGACATTATAAAATTGTGTTTTTTCCACCTAAAATTGAAATTCATACCACTGTGCCACGCAGCGATCAAATAATAATAATAATCGTTATCGCGTATTTCCTTTCGCAGCGTTACGAGAGTGTCGTATAGATACCACATCGCGGTCAGTCCTCTGGACGGGTCGCTGTACATTTCCGATCCGGAGAGCCATCAGATATTGAAAGTGAGAAATCCCAACAACTTCTCCGATCCCGACCACAACTGGGAGCCCGCCGTCGGGTCCGGCGAACGTTGCCTGCCCGGCGACGAGGCGCATTGCGGCGACGGCGCGTTGGCCAGAGACGCGAAACTCGCTTATCCCAAAGGTAAACCGAATCATACGTCAACATAATATTATTACAACACTGGTGTTTTCGAAATTGTTCGCTCTACAAACCGCAATCGACTGTGGTTTTTTTCATCGCAATAATATTCACAAAGTCACGAAACGCGCTTGTATAATAACTAGGACTCGGATTTATATTTAAATGCGTATTTTTACTAGACGATTGAATTTAGGCAAGAGATAAATTCGTTTCAAACGATTCGCAATGAAATGAACCATAATAATATAATAGTTGATATTACACATATTTTTACGCGTTTCTCTGTAATTCAATTTATTTTGACATATCAACACGATTTCGATGAATACGACTTTATATTTTGTCAACTGTATAATATTTTTATAATCTCGCTCGTCGTAATTTCGCGACAACTTCGTCGCGTTTCCAAAAGCGTACGAAATACGTATTAAGTAACAGTCATTTGAATGTGATTTGCGGCCGAAACGGCGCGCGGTGGTTAGATTATCGCGTTTTACGATCCGGACGAACGCGATCGTCGATAATACTCGTACACGATGATAATTATTTTTATGTTACATATTTTCATTTTTTTTTCTTTTCACACGATGTGTTTTGGTTTTCGACAAGCGCTAATAATAATCATTCTTTTCTCCCCCCGGTATTCAGGCGTCGCCATATCGTCCGACAACGTGCTATACTTCGCGGACGGCACCAACATCCGAATGGTGGACAAGGACGGTCTGGTGTCCACGCTCATCGGCAGTCACACGCACAAGTCGCACTGGAAACCCATACCCTGCGAGGGCACGCTCAACACCGGCGAGGTGCACCTGAGATGGCCCACCGACCTGAGCATCAACCCGCTGGACAACACGCTGCACATAATCGACGACCACATGGTGCTCAAGTTGACCACGGACAACCGGCTGAAAGTGATCGCCGGCCGCCCGATGCACTGTCCGCCGGCCGCGCGCTCCGGCCTCATCACCGACCAGGAGCTGGCCGTGCAGACCGCGCTGGTCATGCCCCAGAGCATCGCGTTCGCGCCCAACGGCAACATGTACGTGGCCGAGTCGGACTCGCAGCGCACCAACAGGATCAGAGTGATAAGTAAGCGCGGCTTTTATTTATTTTACTTACTACCCGCTCGTGTTTCAGCGACGTTACACCGTCGTGTGGTGTGTGGGGCGGGACTCGGTGGTTTTTTTTTTTTTATCTGTTTACTCCGATTCGCCGAGGCGGAATTTCGTATACGTTTTATTTACCTTAAACTCATTGACCGACGAAAATCCATTTTCGCCACGCGCGTGATTTTTCACCGCTGCAACAGCACAGCCCAAACGACCGTCGACAGAAATGAAAATAAAACGTTGCTTGTTCATTTTACGTTTCACTACGTTTTTAGCCGATTAAGCTTATTGTTTTCGAACCGGAGGTTTAAAACAAACGCCACCGAAATGCGTCTTTTTACGGCCCGTGGATGTACCTCACCCGCCCGGTTTTTACGCGCCACACCGCGCGTCATAATATTATAATCGCGTAGAAATACTATTCGCCGGATGAAATTCGTATACTCGTATCCGCGTGCAATGCAGATGCACTCACATCAATATTTATCACGCACTCCGGAGACGGTTATTGCTCGCGAGAGAGGGGTACGGCGCGTATTATAAAAAGAAAAACAAGACTTGAACATATTTTATCGACGCTAGTCGCGTATCCGAGGGGTCAGAATGGTTATCCTCTAATCTGTATGGGATTATCAATATAATACGAGATGCATTTCGGAAAATCTAATCACGAAAAGCCATTACTCTCCGGCCATCGTATTATCGCTCTTGTTCGCGTGTGCTCATAGTTTTCGTCCCGACGGACGCGTCGACAATGTAACGTACGAGTAGAATAAACGGACAAACACGATAATAATCACGAAAAAGCAAAACAATATCGCTCACGAAATCAAACGCGCGCGCGCGTTACACTTTTAAAATATGTTTTATTACGACGTTTATGCGACGCGTACGATTAATTCTTTTTTATAAAAACGCGCCTGATTGTTTTGACGATTACGCTTTTTTCAGGTACCGAAGGAAAGATCTCTCGTTTCGCCGGCACCGAGTCGAAATGCAATTGCCTGGATCGCGGTTGCGACTGTTACGAAGAAGACCACTATCTCGCGGCCACCGCAAAGTTCAATACCATTTCGTCGATCACCGTGTCTCCAGACGGGGTCGTGCACGTGGCGGACCAAGCGAACTACAGGTAAAAAAAACTTTCTTCGTCCTCCCCCACCTGTCTCTCTACCCGTCCGACGGAGTCGAACCCGGGAAATCGGCGGCAGTAGTATCCGATTGAGCACGGTCCATGTTTTTTAACTGAGCACATATATTCTCGTTGCGCGCAACGTTGTCGACTTTTCGGTCATATGGTTCGTACGATCATTATACACGATTTTATTTCTAATTTTATGAAATATGACGAAAACGACAGTATATTGAAATACAATATGAAATAAGTATAAAATGTAGTTTTTTTCTCGAAAATATTCTTTCGAGCTCATGATAATTTTATCATCGGAGTATAAAACATTAATAAAAACGGGCACATCGCGCGTATTTCTGTGCTCGATCGGCGGGGGGTCGTGAGATAGGTAAGTAAACCGTGCGGGTCAGGTCGGGTTTTAGTCGAACGTCGGCGTTTTAAACACTCGTTTTCGTTCCAGGATCAGATCAATCATGTCGAGGTCTCCCGAGGCCACGGGCACCCGGGAATACGAGGTGTACTCGCCGACCACGCAGGAGCTGTACGTGTTCAACCGTTTCGGGCAGCACATCACCACGAGGAACATACTGACCGGCGAGACCAGTTACCAGTTCACCTACAACCAGTTCACCAGCAGCGGGAAGCTGAGCTCGGTGACGGACGCGGCCGGAAACAAGGTGTTCCTGTTGCGGGACCACGCGCAACAGGTCAACTCGATCGAGAACACCAAGGGCCAGAAGTGCCGGCTGCGCATGTCCCGCATGAAGCTGCTGACCGAGGTCAACACGCCCGACAACTACAACATCACGTTCGACTATTACGGGCCTTCCGGTCTGCTGCGGTCCAAGCTGGACTCGGCCGGCCGCGGGTACGTGTACACGTACGACGACTTCGGGCGGCTGACCGGCGCGGTCACGCCGACCGGCAAACTCATCCGGCTGGCGTTCGACCTGAGCGTGAAGGGCGCGACCGTGATGGTGTACAACGACGACAGCCAACCGGCCACGATGCTGATCAAGGGCACGTCCGTGGAAACCAAACTGGGTGAGTCCGCCGTCTCGTACGGTATTTATTTATTTATTTGTTATGTTTATACTCTCAATCCGAATCGGTCGGGCGAGTCGTAGAGGAATACGACTCGCGGCGGCGGGCCGGACGAAATTCCACCCGATGTCATCGAGTAATGGCGGCGGGAAAACATTTTGAGAAGAGCCCACTCCCCCACCCCCGTTATGTATTACGAAATTCCCGTGTGCGAGGTCCCGAGGGACACCGATCGAAACACTCTCGACTCGGTGGGCTGGTTAGGTTAGGTTAGCTAACCTAACCTGTGCCGCGGCGCCGCCGTTAACACGACAAACGATGTGTTCTAATTTTTCGGTAATACGTGATCTCCCGCGCGTACGACGCGTGTTTGTCAAACGCGGTTTACTTTCGATTTATTTGCATCTCGAGTTGTGTTTCGTAGAGTTTTCAATGCAGACAATGTCACAAATGTTTATTTGTAATTTTAAAATCGATTCGTTTTCATTTCGACGAAATTCCCAATGGATTAGAACACGTAGTGAAACACACATAATACTATAATAACAATACATTTTGCGGTAATACCAAAAATGAACGCGGTCGGCATTCGTAAGTAGATTACTGGTTTTAAATCCACGGGCCGCCGCCAGCTACACGAATGCCGCAAAAAATTATAATTACTAATAATCCGTTATACTTGACTGTTTTTTTTTTTTTCTGCAGGCGGTTCCGAGGAACACACGTCAATAACCAGTGAAGGCGACATCGTGTCGGAGACTTCGTGGGGAAACCGCGTGACGATCGAATCGGTTCCCTACGCGGTATTGATGGAAGCGAACTCGGTGTTGGTGGAAAGCTATCCGGTGCCGGGGAAATTGAAAACCGAAATCGGATCCGAACTGGCCAACAGGTTCGAGTGGAGATATTACCTGAGAGGACAGTCGGGAGGCAAATTGAAACCCGGCGAAGGTAACGAATTGATTTAGAATTTAGATAACATTTTTTTCGATTAAAAAAAATAAAAAAACAACCCGAAACTCATTTTAATACGTATGACGAATTCGATCCGCAGCCAAATCCGTCGCTCAAGTGGGTAAGAAGTTGCGCATAAACGGCGAGAACATCGTGTCTCTCGAGTTCGACCGGAACAGCGGCACCGTGGCGGCGTTCATTGACGAGCACATCGAACTGTTGAACATCACCTACGACATAGCCGGAAGACCGTTCAGATGGGGACCCAGGTAAACGTCGTGACGGCGCGTTGTTTGCGTACCGCGCGTCATATATTATATGAAATATTAATAAACGCCTTTCCGTCCAACAGGAACAAAATATATTCGGAAGTGGAACTGACGTACGATCGGTTCAGCAGACTCAGCGTGTGGCGCTGGGGCGACCTCAAAGAGATGTACGGCTACGACCGGGCCGGTCGGTTGGCCGAGATCCGTTACGCCGACGGCAAATCCACGTTGTACGTCTTCAAAGACATGTTCAGCAGTCTGGTGAGTTTTATTATTCGTTTGTTTTATCGTAGTCGACGGGACGGGACGCATTAAATAAACGTAATACCATTGATTATATAATAGACAGATAAGCCACGCTTTAGGAAAAATTGGCAGCCGATCACAGACTGGCCGCCGTTATTGAGCACTGTAATCGATCGGCTGTCCGGGGTTACGATTAACTTAACTAGGGAGCGCTAGTGTAGCTCGGATGCAATGTTGGTGGAGGTGGTAGCTTATCGCCTCTTGGCGGACGGTCGCTGCCGTTCTATAAATAGAATTTGTTCCAATAATATAATAATATTATAATCTATCTATTATCATTGATTATAAATACTAGTATGAATGCTATTATCTATTATATATATAAAAGGACAGGCCTTTTTTATGTTCCCATTTTTTACGACACTATTTAACTTTCTTCCAATTTTTTTTCACAGAGTTTTTCCAAATACCTTTTTGAGTGTCGTCACGTCGCCCGATTTTCAAAATTCGACTCCTACGGGGGTAAAAGGGGTAAAAATGAAAAAAATAAAAAGTTGCACACGGGCGAAGCCGGGTTATTCAGCTAGTATAATTATATATTATAGAATCATTAGAATCTTAAGCTGGGATCCCTCGCGTGGCTCGGCATTCGTTGTCGATCCATTCTGATTCTGTCTTTCATCGACATTTGTATTAAAAATTATCTGGAAATACGATAACATAACATAACATACGATTCACAAATAATAAAACACGAGCTAGTTCTGTTCGTGGGATTGAGTTGGACCAAATTCTCGACGTATTCAAATCAGTTTTCAAAATCTTTATCACATCAATAGATCTATCGGCAAGTTGAAAATAGAAAATGTCTAAATCCATAAGTTTCGCGTGTGACAGATAGAGAAAGAAAATCATGGCTTTTAATTATTCGTCTTTACCTGTTTTGTTCAAAATTAATTTTTAATATTTATTATTATTGTCATGGATCAATAACATATATTTGGTAAATGAATGGTATATTAATCATTTTAACGGGACGAGCTTGTTTTATTCGGAATTTTATTTCGGTATAAACACCGATAACGACGGTCGGTTGTTTGATACAATTTAATACACCGACCACCGCCAAGGAAACTCGCATTGAGATAAGAACAAAAACTGTATTATATATAAATTATATTAAAATATTATTTGTCGAATTATGCAACGCTACCTGTTGGCAGTCAATAGAAACATAATTTTAGTCACTAAAAACCCCTATACCGTGGGCTATCTGTCTATTATATAATCAATGGTAATACCTAAAACTCGGCGATTTTGTTTGTTTTTTTTTTCGCAAAGCCTCTGAAAGTGACGACTCCGCGGGGCAGCGATTACCTGTTGCAATACGACGAGTCCGGAGCTCTGCAGTCGCTCACCACTCCCAGAGGACACATACACGCGTTCTCCATACAGACGTCGCTGGGATTCTACAAGTACCAGTACCATTCGCCGGTGAGCCCGCACCCGTACGAACTGCGGTACGACGACAACGCCAACATCCTGGCGAAAATCTATCCCCATCAATCCGGCCGCGTGTCGTACCTGTACGACCAACACGGAAACGTCGAAATAGTATTGGCAGGTACGTGTCCTCGGCGTTATCCTTACGGTGGCGGTCATGTGTTCCGGTTCCGAGGTTCTCGCTCTCGTTCGAATCCTTTTCCGTTGCTCATTCATACTACGGGCGTTTTATGTTGATGAAATATTTATTCGCTGGTGGCAGACGACCACACCGACGTGTTAAAATTAACAAAACAATTAGTCGATTTTAATTTTTTTTTTTTTTTTACGAATTAATATACCATCGTTACCAATATAATACCCATATAAAGTTGTAGGGACTAATGTATTAAATAGAGATTAAACTTCGGTGAGACGTTTCTCAATACGTTTCTCAATGATCGCCACTGCAGTATCGCATCGATTTAATTTACATAACACGTTATTTATTCGTTTTAAAGGTCTGATATCCATACACTATACGTATCAAACCAACACGAATCTGGTGAAGAACATCAACGTCGTCGAACCCGGTTTCGAGTTGAAACACGAAATCCGTTATCATCTGGGCATGATCAAGGACGAACGCTACCTGTTCAGTTCTAAATGCGGATTGCACAACACGCATCTGAAGTGAGTGGCGTTCGCGAAACGCGTGACACCGTGGCTACGCGGCGCGTAACGGTGCTAATATTTTCATTTATTTATTCAGGTATCAATTGGACGGCAACGCTCGCGTCACTACCATCGACGTGACGATCGGCAACAAAGAGCTGTCGCAGTTGAAATTGAAATACAATCAAAACATCGGCACGCTGGAAAGCATTAGCGACCTGAGGATCTACAAAAACACGTTCAACAAAACCGTCATACACGACACCGCGAAACAATTTTTCTCGATATCCGAATACGACAATCACGGTCGGTTGAAGTCGGTAATGACCAACATCAAGTCCATGGACGTGTACAGGTACGTAGTCCTCGTGACGGAGGCGCAACGCAATACTCTAAATGGCATTGAATAATAATAATCGTTGGTTCGCGGTCGCGTTACAGAATGGAACTGGAATACGACGTCAGGAATAGGATCTCGTCTCAAAAGATCACGTTGGGCCGTACGAAAATCCAAAACACGATGACTTACAGCGCCGACGGTCATTTGTTCGAAGTGGCCGGCAGCAGCGACTGGAAGTACGTGTACGACGAAAACGGCAACATTATCGGCGTCATGGACTACGGGCAAAAGTTGACGTTGGGCTACGACGTCGGCGACAGAGTTGTACAGGTGAGCTGTCGCGATGATTTTAACCCGTAAAACTTACTGTTTTCAAATTTTACTCCGTTTCTCTCGTCTAAAACGAATATTATGTTATATAATAACAATTAATATTTTTAATGTTAAAGCAATATTTCTGTTTTATTTTTTTTTTCAAAACGATTAAAAAACAAAAAAAAACTCGAATTCGTACGGTTTAAAAGTATTTTTGAAAGAGTAAAGTTCGGTGGTGGCGCGATCAAGTGTACAATATTATTATATCATTTCGTTCGCGTGCTTTTTGCAGGTGGCCGACGTTCAGCTTTACAGCTACGACACGCGCGGCTTCGTGTCCAAGAGGGGAGAAACCCATTTGAACTACAACGACATGGGACTGCTCAGCGACGCGACCGAGAGCGACCGTTTCAGCGTCTCGTATTACTACGACCACAAGAACAGGCTGTTGGGCATCAAGAACGCCGACGAGAACGTCACGCAGTTCCTGTACACCGACCCGCAGAGGCCCGACTTGGTGATGGCCATACACTACCCGAGCACCGGCAGGACTTTCCATTATCTGTACGACGACCGAAACACGTTGATCGCGATCGATTCGCCGGAGCAGAGGTACGCGCACGTTTAATATTTTTATTTTTTTGTCGATTCTGTGAACGATTACGTTCGGTTATGATTTTCATTTTTTCATCGTTTCGTGTCCGTCTTTTTACGCGCAGGTACTTCGTCGCCACCGACCAAAACGGATCGCCGTTGGCCGTGTTCGACGTCTCCGGCAACGTGGTCAAGGAGATCACGAGGACGCCGTTCGGCGGGCTCAGGAAGGACACGCATCCGGACCTGTACATCCCGATCGATTTCCACGGCGGCATTTTGGACCCGCACACCAGGTTGCTGTACCTCAACAAGAAGTGGTACGACCCGTCCGTCGGCCAGTGGATCACTCCCGACTGGGAACGTCTGTCGTCCCGGCTCAGCTACCCCACGGACATATTTATCTACAGGTTCCAGAATAACGACCCGATCAGCTCCAGTAGCGCTCAGAACATAAACTACATGACGGGTATGTGTAGTATATACGACGTATAATTTTCTTATCTCTGGCGGGCCGAGCTATTTTATGAATTCATTTCGTCTATATTACAATTTAAACGAGTCGGAATACTATATATATTTTTATTACGTGCACTTTTTATGCATATTTTGATGATTTTTCAATGAACTCAATAAATATAGATTATCTAATGAAAATTTATTAGTAATCAATGGACAAAACAAAAATTTGCAATTATAGTATTATAAATATACGTATATATTATAAAACCGGCAGGGTAATATTCTTTGTGTATTTTTCTCGTAATTTTTTCGCCGAACAAATTAAACTGTTTTTTCATCAACAATATTTCAATTCAAACAGTATTTTAAGTAGTGATATTATATAATTTTAATTCCTTGCAACAAACGTGTATCCTTCGAGTCCTAGACAGCGAAACTCGCGTTTTCGTCGCGAATTTCGTCGTTTTTTTCCAATCATTTCACACGGCCGTTTGTCGCGTTTCATTTCAGATTTGAACAGTTGGTTGAAACTTTACGGTTACGACATCGGCAACATGATCGGATCGTCTTACACCAGAACTCAGCTGCACCAGCCTAGCGCAAAGGTGTCCTCCCCTCAACTCGCGCCCCAGTTCAACGTGGTGTCTGGACTTCAGTGCATCGTAGAGAAGGTGTGTACATTTAAAAACACATATACCGGTGTGACCTTGCGCGTGACGAATCGGATTTTATTTCAAACCGCGTTCTTTCCGATCTTTTCAGGAAATGTCACTGTTCGGCGAATTCGGATTCATTCCCGAGCCGCTGTTGAAGATGGAAACCCAGACGAGAAACCTGTTGCCGAGAGTGGCATTCCAACGGTCCATATTCGGCGAGGGCGTGTTGGTGTCTCGCAGCAACGAAGGCCTCGCACTGATATCCGTGGTGGACGGCGACAACAGCGTCGTGCAAGACGTCGTCATGTCCGTATTCAACGGGTCGTATTTCTTGGACTTGCATTTCGAACAACACGACAAGGACCTGTTCTATTTCGTCAAGGTAAGGTTTCGAAAAATAATATTTTATATTGCCCCCCCCCCCCCCTTGGACAATGGATGGTTTTTGTTTACAATAATAATTGCATTTACTTGTTATAATAATCGAACGCTCGTCGTGGTGCTTTTTCCGCAGGACAACGCGCTGAAACAGAACGACGACATGGAGGAGCTGAAACGGCTGGGCGGCATGTTCAACGTGACCACGCACGAGACGGCGGACGGCAAGGAGCTGAGGCTGCTCAGCCCGGAGGCGCTCATCTCGGTGCGGTACGGCACGGACCCGCAACAGGAACGGCACCGGCTGCTGAAGCACGCGCACAAGCGGGCCGTGGAACGGGCCTGGGAGTCGGAACGGTCGCTGGTGACGGCCGGGTCGAAGGGCGCTCGCGCCGAGTGGAACGCCGAGGAGCGCGAGGAGCTGGTGAACCGCGGCCGCGTGGACGGCTACGAGGGCCAGGACGTGCACGACGTCAGCGGCCGCAGGCCGCAGCTGGCCGACGACCCCGGCAACATCCGGTTCCACAAGACGCCCAACCGGAAGAAGCGCAACAGGCGCACGCACTACAAGAGGACGACGACGGGCGCCGCGGGCAAGGACGAGTGATCCCCGCGGCCCGAGGACGACTCTCTCCCACTCCCTATACGACGACCGTTATTTATTATTATTATTATTATTATCATCATCATTATTATTGTCATTATTTGATATTATTATACTTCCGCGCGTTATTATTATTATTATTATTATTATTATTACTTTTATTACTATTATTATTATTATTTATAATATATTTATTTACTACTCGCTTAACCGTTGTGTGCCGCCAGGACGGAAAACATAACATTTTTTTTATAATATAATATTGTATCTATTTATTTTTATTTTTAATTTTTTTCCGACGATATTATGTTAAAATGTCTAATAATATTATTATTACTATCTCGACCGTTCGGTCCGGTTTTTCGCCGCCCAATAAGCGTTCCGGCGACGTAGATTTTATCACGCGCCGTCCGTCGTCGTTCGGCCTTTCGGCTGTCGCGTAACGCTCGCTCCGCGCGGACCGCAGTCGAGCTCTCTAGCGGTGACCGCTCCCGGGGTAATTCGAAATAGTCCCGAACAATAATGCAAAAAAAAAAATCCGAATATTATATTTTTATCGTCCCTCGAACAGGTCGTCGTCGATATTTCGGCCGTGTCGACGGGGGCGAAAAATTCGTCGCTCGAGTTTTCCATCACGCGAACTCGACGCGGATAGATTTTCAACGGCTATTCCGTCTCCGCGAGATCGTCTCATCGAAAACGTTCCGTGCACCTCGCGCGCGCGACTCGGTCGACGACCACGTCCGAAAATCCTGCGTACCCGTGTCGACACATCTTCCAACAGTCCCCCGCGGACGGCGAAATAAATATAAAAGCGACAACCCCCGCCCGCCCGCCCACGACCACCGAGACGTTTCGATTGCCCGTCGCGACGACGATTTGCGCGTCCGTTCGACGTATTTTTTATCAAACGCTCAATTTCCGTCCATTCAATCGATATTTGCTATTACTACACGCACGTCTGTTCACACCGTCATCCACCACTTCCGGGCCGTGATTTTTATTTTCTTATTTTTTATTTTTGTAAACGGAACAAAAGAAATCGACGAAAATAGTGGTCTAGTCATTTCTCGCGGAGCGAGAGTAAATATAATATAATATTATTATGAACACGGGCGGCGTGTCTCGTTTCGAATACTCCTCGCGCGTTCTCCGCCGCGGTACGTCTCGATTTCTGGGGGAAAGGGGGGGGGGGTGAAATTAATACTTGTCTTTACCGAAAGAACGAAATTGTAATACATAAATATTTTTGTATTGGTACACTCAGGGAAACCGACAGTCGGTACCGGTTTAATTTTTAATTTTAATTTTTTTTTTTTGTTTCGTTTGAAAATAAAATAACAATAACATTATACTAAATCTCCTGCCCCCCCCCCCCCATGCGCCACCGCCACTCTTTGTATGGAATCGATCGGGAATAGCCTGTTCTATTGCAATCTTGTTGAAACTTTTCTGTTTTTTTTTTTTTTTTTATCTAAATAAGACGTTTGCTGTTTCAAGTGTACATATATTAATAATATATTATTATCTCTGGGACAGGCGAATAATTATAATAATATAATATTTCCACTCGAACGGGACAATTATTTTGTTCTTTTTTTTTTGTAAATAAAAGTCAACTGAAATGTAAATATAGATTGTTATTATTATTTTTTTTTTTTTGTGCAATTGTTTATTATTTTTGTTTTACTTTTCTTATTATTTATACATATTTCATATTAAATTGATTACATGATATTTATATAATATTAAACCTTATAATAATAATAATGTAATGTTACCATATAATCAATAACATATGTCTATTATGATTATTAGGCTATGTGAAATAATAATTGCTTGCATGACAATTGAAAAAAAAAAGTAGATTATACAGTTACTCGAATATGGTGCGTTAGGCTTTATTTTATCGTATAATTATAAATACTATATAGCTGACCCACGCGGTCGACTCCGATTACCGTAACGTTATGTTATGAACCGTTTAAAACGTACGGCGGCCGGACCGCGATCGCGGTCGCCGTGCTTGAATTTATTTTTTAATTTTTATGTTATTTGCTTTACATTGAATTGGAACACACTAATTATTATTATTATTATTATTATTATTATTATCATTATACAGCATTATAGGGCGATATATTCATTATAATTATTATTATTATTATTATTATTATTAACCGAGAAACATGTAACGTACATCATGTAGTGATAGTAATGTGTTTTTTACAGAACTGACGTCGATAAGACATGGAGACATTTTCGTGTTGTTATTACTAATTATTAGCCTTAGCCTCGTAAAATAGTTGACGACTTGTAAATATACTTTTTTTTTTCATGCAGACTTATTATGTACATAAATGATATATATTTATAAATATATTGTATACTTTAAGATGATATACATGAATTAGTTTGAAGTAATACATGATGATATTTATTATTGAAAATAAAATTGAGTTAGTTAAATGCGGTGCGTTTTTCGTTTCCACAGGGCGGGGTATTCTACAAGTCCGTTCACCGAAGTATTCCATTAGTTTTCTAACTATTGTATCAAATCTCGAGCAGACGATCAATCCGATCTCAAAAAAAATAAATCTATTCTTTACCATCAATCTCAAGTCATAACAGTTTAAAATAAGGATGGGCTGTTTGAAGTTTTTAACTGGTTCGCCAAATCGTTTGAAATTCAATCCTTCAAAGTCTCGTGGTAGAAAAACTATGTCTAATGTAGGCCGAAGAATATTGGTATGTGGTTTTCAACTATTCTTATCTGTCAAATCGAAAGGCATATTATTTATTCTCATTTACTTTGATTAATAAAATGTTTTAATATTTTTATCGATTATCGAGGTTTATGTAAAAACAAACACTCAATGTATTTATTTTACTTTTTTTCACTGATAATTTGGCGTTGTTTTTCTTAAATAGATGGTGAATTAGGACTTTAGGCAAAATAACTTAAAGTTCTTTTAAAGTAGGTTTTTAAAAACCCCTCTACTTACACAATTCGAAAGATGTTTATAGTTGTTTAATTGACAATGAGACTACTCCAGTAGTAAGAAAGGCAATTAACTATAGATAATGTTATCGACAATATTAGATCAACATTTTTGTTAGAAATGTTTTGCAAACCTTTTACTATCTATTATGACAATAGTAAATGATCTAGCTATATTATAGATGGGCTTTGTTTTATTTTTTTATATAAACGTAGAATTACATGCAATACAAGATAATTTAAGGACAGAATAACCTGTTGAGAATCGTGAACAGTGAGAACCCAGTCGTCTCACATTGTCCGAGTGTAAATCGAAGAATCTAAAATTGAATTTCCAATCAAATGTGTTGATCATCATTCACCATATGGTATTAGTCTGAGTATTGTTTTAAATTTCTAGTATCGGTTTCTATTCATAATTAATTTTACATAATGCACAAACGATATTATAATAATAATAATTCTGGAAAACATTTCAGGTCGAAATCAATCGCTTTAAAACCAGATTTAACATTGGTTTATCAATTTAAAAAATAACAAATAACGCTACGATAGATAACTGTGAATAATTAAAACTAAAACATTAAATTATGATTGCAATTTATTTTTCAATCATCACCGCCAAAAAATGCATACTTATGGAACAATTCCTTATATTGATAATATTTTTGACATATTCGCTGTATCATAAACAATAAGGTACTTTGCACTTGTTACGGTTAATGTCAATTGAATTTAAAAAAGCGTTAATTACCCGTTGAAATAGTATGAATACTCGGTGTCAAGTTTATAATCATGACCAGCGTCACAAATCCGTTACGTCATGTACTTTTGAATAAGGTAATTTATTTTGCATTTTTTGACATTTTTTAGTTTTAAAGTTATTTTCTTAACCTTTTAGGGCATTTTGAAGTTTTTGAAAACAAAGTATGAATTTTAAATTTTATTTTAAGATTTTTACACACCAACATGATTTTAATATAAATATAAAGAATGATCAAGTAGGTACACATTGAGATCTATTTATTTGTAAGACTTTTTTTTTTTAAATTTATATTAAAATACTATAATTCTATGAATTGCTAATATATACTTTATTCAAATGACACTTGTAATAATATATTTTTTTAAATATTTTAAGCTCGAACAAATCAATTTAAATTAATTTTTATAATGCATTTTTTTAACATTTTTAGGACATTCAAATCCAAGCTCTCGTTACGAATGTTTTTCTAAGATGTTTGTTTTTCAATTTTCATAATTTTTTAAGAAAGCAAAACGTCTATAAAACGAGTTCATGTATACATAACATAACCGTATATTATTATTAATCATAATTTATTGTGAATTTGTCATGATTTTCATATAGACGATTGGCGTTTCGAGTGGCGCAATTAGACATTTGAATGAGTGTGGGTGCTTGAGCTCCAGGTTTAATCGTAACTCGCCAGTGAAATTCCTTCCCCTCCCATTATTTTTCTACACGCGGACAAAACCACTGAAACAAAACCCTCAGAAGGAACTTGAATTCATTTTTCAACTATATCCATAAATAATAATCTTATAAAAAATTATCTAAAATTAGTAATCGACTATTATAGTAAGTATTATGTTTTAAATCCATACGACAGTCTATTTTGGAATATATCGATTATTTTTTTTTCTTATAACAAAATAAATTCAATACATTATTATTCAACGTGGAAAACGTTATGATATAAAATTGCTATCGCGTTGTTGTGATAAGATAAATTATCTAGTTTTATTTTTTTATTTTTTTAATTCAAAACGATTATTTTAGCGGCGCTTGTTCCGACTCAAGATGTGCTCAGGACACAAAAAACAATAAGTGAGTGTATTTATTTTTTTTTTAAATTTTATTTTTTTCACATTATTTTACGTCTTCCTGCACGATACGACGTCCTCCGCGGCTACCTTCACTAGAATCGCATCCGAACGCAACGCGGACAACAATCGATTTCTCCGCGAGAAAACGCAGCCGGCAGAAGGACGACGATCCGCACGCGAACACGCGCCGCCGCCGCCGCCGAGCGGGCCGAGTGATTGCGAATTCGCGGTATTGCACTGGATGGCGTTTCAGCGGACGTAAAACTGCAACGCATTAATCGCGCCATTCTAGCGTGCTCCGCTCCGCGCGCGGGATACGTATAGAATAATACCGCGAAGACCGCCCGTAAGGTCAACAACGGAAATCGATGGGTTTCCAGTAACAAATATATCTATATATATGTGCGATATATTATTACTATGTGTTTACGAATCTTAAACAGCGTTTCGGGAGCAGACGTGACGCAAATATTTGCTGCAAAGAGCTCCGCAATAGACTTCTTCGAATCAACAAACCGGTCGAAATAATAATATTATTCAAATCGAATGCGTTCCGTTATATAATACAGTGGAACCTCGATAAGTCGAAAACCTTGATAAGTCGAAAAAAATTCTGTTCCCTTGCGAAAACCTCGATTACTCGAAAAAAAAAACTATAGATAACTCGAACATATTGTGATATTGTGCTCCGAATATAGACGGATAATGACGGGTATTTTTCATTTGTATCGGTATTGCCAGTTGCGATCGATCGGTTACGCGTGTGTGGTGTTTGCATTAAAAATGCCTCGTAATTTAAAAACGCTTACTATTGCAGAAAAACAAAAGGTTCTTGAAGTATAAAACTTTAATACATACATACATTTTAAAAACTCTTTAAGTCGAATTTTTTTTCTAAAACCTTGATAGCTCGAAAACCTTAGTAAGTCGAAACCTCGATAAGTCGAAAAAAATTGCATTTCCCTTGAATTTCGACTTATCGAGGTTCCACTGTATATATATAACAAACGTCAAAGACAACATAGTACGGCGGCGGTTTCGTTTTTATCGGCCGTTAACACGCGATAACCAGTTTTCGCCTTTCGAAAAACAATCGTCGCCGCTTTTCTAGCCTCGCCCGGTCGCGTTTGGTTTCGCGCGAAATGCCAACACCTCGACAGCGTCAACACTCGCGAAATGCGTACGGCTACCGTCAACAGCGACGGTAATTAGCGATGTCGATCCGACATCTTAATTTCTACGATCGTCGTTGCAGACGTAATGCAGACGAGACGACCTGCAAGTGTCGGCTCGATCGATACGCCGCCCGACGGCCCAAAAAAGGCAAAAACGGCAGTCGAGAACGCATATCGCGCCGTCACTTATTCGTTTCGTTTTCCGCAGTCGAATGAAACTTTTGATAGTAACTTATTATCGTACAATATTGTGTTTTTGATTTTCAAATAAAACGTTTGACTTTGATTCGAATCGAACAACGCAAGCGACTTCACGCGAACCGCCGCCGGTACATTTACAAATCATTCGAATAATAAACATTTCCGTGAATTCGGAACACGACGGAGGTCTCGATTCAAAAACAAAAACGATATTTTTCCACGTGACTTGAAAGCTGTGTTTTATGTCTTCGAATCTAGTTCCGGACCGCGAGGAGGCGAAAAAAAAAGATATCACCTTTTCTATTTTACTCGTCAACCTTGAACTATTATACCAAATCGCTTTTCTACATTGTTTCTTTTGCAATATTTCTAATTGAACTAACCGCGAGTGCGTGCTTTTAATACATACGTACTTTTCTGTAATATTTTAATAAGGACATGTTTTTTGATAATAATCGTTCTATAAAATGCTGTTTGTCCGACGAGTTTATTTTTTCCCATTACACTTGTATAATATGAATACGAATCGGGAATTATAAGAGCCGCGTGTTTTTTTCTAATGATGGAAAAAAATTTCCAACCTAAAGAAAAAATGTTTTCGAGGTCATAACGTATTCAGAAACGGTAAAATAAAATCGCATACTTATGCATATTAACATATTTCAAGTTTTTAAAAGAAATGCATTATCGTTCCCCCCCCCCTTCGGCGTCCTGTAGGAACCCGCAACTGATCTAATTAGACTTACAGGTAATAGAGAAGGAAAAGGATAATCTAATGATAATAATTACAATAATTTATGTGACTGTGAGTTTTTTTCTTTTTCTTTTTTTATTGCAATCCGAGCACGAGAACAAACAAATACAAATGTATCGGTAAACATAAAAGACACGCTTTTTCGTCATTGTTCCACAATATAAAAATCGTTACAATACGAACGCATCGAGAAAAATTTTTATTCCAAACAAATAAAAATCATTTTTCGATTAGCAACACAATACAATTTGGATTTTCCATTATTTAGATACGTTCTCGGCGCTCGTACGACTGTATATACATTGATTCGGCTCGTAGTCAATCGACGTAAGATATCGAATGATTTAAGACAACACAAAAGGTTTTCTTTATTGAATCAAAATAACTTCGGCAAAATGACGAAATTTCTATTTATCCAAAGATCGTCGTGTCATCCGATCCAAGAAAAAAAAAAAACACAGATTCTACGAAATCATATAGGTACGTTTAATTATAGTTTTTTTTTTTTTTCTTTCTGTGATTATTACCCGAAGGCGCGAATCGATTTTTGGACCGATCCGGATCCGATCTACAAAACACACGATAATTAATACGAGACTAGGTAAAATAATATTATTAACGCGTGTATTTATTTTGACAATTTTTCACAAAGAAAACCGTCTGAAAGGAAACGTTCGTTATTAATATTTTCATATCAGTTTGAACTTTTGAAGCGACGATAATATTATTATATACAAAAGTACAAAAACACTGCGGCGTAGTATATAATAATAAATACGAGAGAAAAATCATTACATAATATTATATTTTATTGAAAATTCTCCAAAAGCGTTTTCCAAACAACTATACGAGTAGGTAGGTACATAATAATAATAATAATAATAATAATAATAAGTGTTATGGTTTTTTTTTTTTGTTTTTTTTTTTATTCGACGAACCGCGACGTAAGAAAACACTTGGCGCGGATGGTCCGCGGGGAGAGATTGGAAACGGCAAACTCGGTTCCAATTATAATATTTCCGGTACGAGTGTTTCTCATTAGAGCGTTATATGTATGTGGTCCCGCGCGGGGTCGTTAAAAACGTCCCGGGGTCTCCGCGTATGGTTTTCGCGGAAAGAGTGCGATTTTTTTTTTGCCCACGAGAGTTATTACATTTCGCGACTTTGGTCTCGAACGCGCGTTCGCCCGTCGCGTTTTCGCACGAATAAATAAGCGCGTCGAAAACGTCGTCGTTAGGATCTGAACCTATCGTTTCGGTATTACAAGTGCGCGTCGCGGGATCGGAAAAGAAACAAAACAAAAACCGGCGGACCTTTCGACGGAATCCGAAATCCGCACACTATTACGAACTATTTCGAGGACTAGTAACGTATATTATAATATTGTATGTATGTGTTTTTTAAATGTATTGTATATTTTGTGATTTGGGTCTATTGCGGTTTTTCATTCGAATGTATGTGATTTTTCACGGTTTCTCCGACTCTCGGTGTGCGTGTCGATCGACGCCAGACTAATCGATTCGATGTCCTTAGGTCTATGAAATATATCCGGAATCTCGAACGACTTCGATATCATTTGAAAATCGCACAAAATATGGCGTGTCACGTTACAACGATATAAATTATATTATATAATGACAAAAAACGCGAGAAAACACGAAAAAAAAAAAAAAAAACGGCGCGTTTGAAGAGCGCCACTAATTTCATACCTATGCGACGCGTGTCCGTACGGTCGACGCCCAAGTTATTGGAAAGTGTGCGGCTGTCGTCGTCCGCCGTCGACCGTTCGACGATACGAAAACACGCTTAAAATATTATTTTCTACAGTTGAATTAAAACGAGAGTCGATTAAACACTATGTGAACCGAAAAAGAGAGAAATCGATGGCCGCTAGACCAGATGGCACGAATGCGAGTGCGACCTCTTCGCGGACGACCGGGCCGGAGCGGACTGCAGCTTCTCGCCCCGGCGCCGTCGCCACAGCTTGTTGATCTGTCCGTCCGACTTGGACGCCGTGACCGCGGTGGCGACGGCTTTCCCACCGGAAGTCACGTCTCCGGCTTCCGAATGTGCCTCTTCTCCGTCTCCGGTTTCCGAATGCCCCTCTCTACCGTCGTCGACTTCCGACGACGACGAGGATTCGATCAAAGACCTGACTACGTCTCGACGGTTCGTCGCGTCCGTCCGGAGGCAACAGACGTCGTCGTGGTCGTCGTCATCGTCGTCGTCGGGCTCCGGTTTGTCCTGGTACATCAGACGCAGTTCTTCGTCCTCATCCGACGAGCCTCGCGGCAGATAAGAGTCGTCTTCCGAGTCCACGCAGTCGGGCGACACGTAATCGGCTACGTGCACCAACACGGGGTTGGACTTGACCACGACCGGATGTACCACCGCCGGCTGTTGCGACGCTTCCGGTTTCTGTGGGACCACCGAGGTCATAGGACATTGTTGTGTCACTTCCGGTGTCTGCGGGACCGAGGCTACAGGACATTTTTGCGGCGTTTCCGGTATCTGCGGGACCGAGGCTACAGGACATTTTTGTGGCGTCTCTGGTGTCTGCTGGTCCGAGGCTTGAGGTCGCTCTTGCGGCGTTTCCGGCATCGGCGCGATCGGGGCTAAAACACGTTTTTGCGGTGTTGCCGGCGTCTGTGAGGCGGAGGCTGACGGGCGTTCTTGCGGAAATTCCAGTGTTTTCGGGACCGCGATTGAAGTACACTGCTCCGGCGGAGGAGACGGCGAGGATCGCAGTGACGATTGCAAGGTGGCGGCGAAGGCGGCCAGAGCTTCGGTCGCCGCAATGGCGGTCTTTTCTTCCGGACGATGCGCGCGAGTTTCCGGCGATGACGGCGATGTGTGTGAGCCGCCGCCGTCGTTGCAGCTGTTTTCTATCACATTCCTCTTGAAACGGTGTCTTATGTGCGTCACGTCCTTGGACGACAGCGGCGACGAGCTTCTGTTCAGCCCCATCATCCGCTGCATGTTTCTCGTCTGCTGCATCTCGGGCGTGCAATTCAGCGAGTTGGATCTTCCTTCTGCAACGATATATTCGATTAAAACAACCTAACCGTGAGAAAAGATTTCGGACTATATTAATTGTCCAAGTATAAATACCGACCGAACTAGATTATTAATGAAAAACGATTATTGCGGTGTGTTTTATGTGGCTGCTGTGAAATCACGTTTTCGCAGGTTACGACGACGACGACGGTCGGCCTTTAAACCGTCGTTATACTCGGCGCGTTATTTTATTATATCACGCGGAATAAACAACGTTTTACCGCCGCCGTCGCGCGTCGTCTCGCGTGAGCGCGCGACACACGCCCCGGGGCAGCGTTATTTTTCTCGATCGATCCGACGCGAATCGTTCGACTTCGATTAATCTCGTTTCCGGGCGACCCCGTTGAATGTATTTATTTGTTCGTAAACCGTAGATGTACCTCCGACCGATTAGACGTATGGATCTTATACAAACAGTAATGAGTAATGACTTTCGCGAGAATCGATTGCAGTTGTCCGCTATAATATCACGAGAAATAAAACGCGCGAGTACAGATTGATCGCCGAGACCGATTAATCTCCCCCGGGGCGAGTGGGAAATAGGCGTACGGAAAAAAGGAAAGAAAAAAAAAACCGGACATCGCCGTCGACAGCGGGTCCGGATTTTTTGCCGTCGCCAAACGTTATTCCTACCCGGTCTCGTCGTCGCACTATCCCCCGACGACGAGACACGCACCTACATAAATCTTAGTCTTCGCGACCCGGATACAACACCGCGGTTAAACGAACGATGTACTTCGTTTGTGACCAGAGATTATCGCGCAACGTTGTGCTTTGTAACACAACCGAACCGGCGGCGCCGCGCGCGTGCCCGGGTACACCGCCATAATCAATTACATAATATCAAGTGTTCGTTCGAAAAGTATACGGTGGTTTACTGGCAGCTACCAGTCTCGTCATAGCTATTATATTCGGTAGATGTTACTTTTACGGCGATAAAACGCGAACTTTAAATCACGTTGTTATAGTTGTCATTATTGTTATTCCCGGAGCGTTTGACGCGAGCACCGACATCTATTATCTACGTATTATATCCTTTAGGACAAGCCTTTTTTATATTCCTATTTTGTGACGACGCCATTTAACATTTTTCCAATTTTTTTTTTCACAGAGTTATTCCAAATACCTTCCTGAGTGTCACCACGTCACCCGCGCCGTGTGCTCACGGACGAGCGCGTGAGATCAAATTTTTGATCGTCGTGTAGAAAACGGGAAGAACGCGTCGAAAAACGTCTCTCGTCGTTAACGACTTCCATTCGTATGGTACCGGTGCGGCGGCGTGGAGCTCTTCGTACAAGAATAGTCCAAATGATATTTTTAACGAGTTTTTTTGAGATTTTTGAAAAATTCGTCTACAGTTACTCGACCATAAATATCCTTCTTCTTAACTATATGAAATACGTCATAACAAAAAAAAAAAAAAAACGAACGTTTCTTTCCTTCTTTCTTTCTCGGTCATTCATATAGGACTAGAAAACCATCGGACCGTTTTTCGTGTATAATGGTCGAAAGTGTCCGGAGAAGATTTGGATCTATTGAAATACTCGATCTGACCGGTAGTTTTTCAATTTCCGTCACGGAAGTATAATTGATAGAATAAATGAACATGAGAGATTTATACGTGTATAAATAAAAACATCGGAAACACTCGATATGTCCGACTCGGCGCGGCGGCGCAGCGTGACTCACGCGTCGATTAAAAATCAAACCGTAGATCTAGAACAGACAAAGCGATCGGAAAAGTCGACCGGGACAACAGTTGTCCGAAGGTGTCACCTGTTTCTGCGACGCTGCAGTTTTTTTGCGCACTTGTACACCTCGCACGCTGAACGTTTCAATCCGAAAACACGGCGAAAATCGTTTGCCGCAAACGGCGGTGCCGCGCCCGTCGGACGCGTTACGACGACATCGAATCGCGCCCAAGACAAATGACAAACACTCCGATCGATTTCAATGCCTCCGAGTGACATCCCCCGGACCGTATGTGAATCAAACGCACCTGGATTACGCGCAGGCGGCTAATGGGAAAAAAAAAATAAAAAAATATATATACACGAGTATATGAAATAAAATAAAAATAACGCGAACCTGTGGGACCGAAATCTCGGTATAAAACATAATATTTATACCGCAGGAATAACGCTCGAACGTCGTCGGCCTAACCAGAAGCAATCGTCGTAAATCGACCGAAATCGTGACTATAAAAACGGCCGCCCGAAGCGGATTCGAACGATTGATCGTAAATCGTTCGAATCGTTTTCGAATTCGTTGCGCAGTGGTGTCACGGCACGACCGGGTGCGTAGAGTTATGGAGAAGAGGACGAGGAAGAGGAATAAGAGGATAGATCCTCCAGGAGTATTACTATTTATTTTTTTTCGCGATCCGTGTCGGCCGATAAATAGGAAAAGTCATTCCGTTTAATTTAATTCAAATGTCGAATTATTCATCGACCGACGACGGCGGCGACGTTTCGAAAAAAATTTTCTTTTCACATAAAATGTCGTGTGTAGCCCCGGTTTTTATCGGATCGTTCCGGCACAGAGTAAAATCATAACTAAACGTCACTAAACGAGATCGAACTCATCGGAAGTCACGACAGGTCACGACGATATTTCAAGAAAATTTCACAAAGGGCAACACAGAGTATATTATAATATTATAGTGAAAAACCATGGATTTTTTTTTTTTTTTTAATCACTCGAGTTTAGGCATATGGTGAAAAACAAAAAGTCATTCGCGTTTCGTTCGCTGACACCAAAGGTCGAGGAGTTTTTATGACTAGGTATATATATATATTATGTATATACGTAAAGAAAAGTCAATTCGCATGAATGAAACACAAAAAGTTTCGAGAAATTTTATAATTTTATACGACTGATCAAAGACCATCAAACATTATATCGTAAGCCGTCACATTCAAAAGCCTGCAGTGTATATATAGTCGAAGCTTAAAGTAAAAAAAAAAAAAAAGGAGAAAAAGATTATAATATTAAAATTATCTCTCATATTTTATTTTTCAATCTCATAATCTGCGGAGAAGTCATAAAAACGACTAAAATTACGTTAGTATAATTACGAAAACTATTATTGCTTTGTCTCGAAAACGGTAAAATCGGACGATTTTCTTTTTTTTTCGACTTCATAACTTAAGACAATTATTTTCTCCCGTACACATCACGTTATGGGACTCGGTTAAAAGGTTTCTCCATATTTATACCATTGTTTCATACAAATATATTATTATTATCTGATCGAGTTTCGCTTTTATTATTCTCGTTTCTCATTATCTAATTAGAATCAGTTTTATCTCTTTCATTTTGGTAATTATTTTATTTCATACCGTTTCGAGTTTTTTCTCTCCTTCTGATTATAGACAAACTATCCTTTTGAGGTTGTTTTAGAAGAAGAAAAAAAAAATTATAATCATAATAAATTCAAGTGTTATAAAGCGCCGCGGCCGCAGAGCAATAATTATTATTATTTTATTTTATTTTTACAATATAAGACGCGACATAGTATTTAACTTAATTTTATTTTGAGATGTTTATAAAATTTCTCGTCGTATTATTATTACCCAGTTCCATCGATCGAGTTGCGGTATTATTTTTATTTATTTTTTTTACTTTTACTTTTCGAGGCGCTTTGTCGGTGAAAATATTATAATAATAATATATTCCGTCGGTTTTACGACTTAAATCGGTCTCCCCTCGAAATTTTCAAACGAAGGCGGCCGACGCCTATTGACGAGGAGTGGAATTCGGTTTCGGCTCTCAACATAACGACGGCCGCGCACAATACACACCGAAAACGATACACATAGCGCAGTATACTTAAATCGCTCAATACTAACTCAGATAATATTCTTCGACCGTCGAACACGGTATCGAGTGACGGGCCCTGTGAAACGCTTTCATCGAACTAGCCCACAACCTCTCGTTGCCGTCGCCCTCGTCCAGAACGTTTTGCACGTTGCTCGGCTTATTCCACACCTCCGGCTGCTTGGGATACAGCGAGACGGTTCCCGGTGCTCGATTCAACGGCGGCCTGCCCTCCCGGTGTTCCAACCAATAGGTCTTCATGTTGCCTGAAAACGATGCACAGAAAAAAAAAAAAAAGAAGAAAATAAACGGTGTCGTCCAAACACCACGCGTTTACACACCTCCCGCCGCCGCGCCGGTGAAAATATTTCCCAGATCATTCTCATACTTATTACGATTAGTACCCCCCCCCCCCACCACCAGATGCGAATAAAAATTTTAAAAAAAACCTACGAGAATAATGAGTTCAATAATCACGTCATCGGACATTTGACAAGAAAAAATCCGAGCGCCATAATAATAATGTCGTTCGTCGACCTGGGATATTATTTGTACCCCCGTTTAGAGTTGTTTCACCGGCGGCGGAAGGGAAAATCGAAAGGCATGCGAGTCGAGTCCTTACCTTTGCCTTTCACGTAGATCTCGCCGCGTTCGCTGACCGTGTAAGACGCCGAGATCAGGTCTCTGGTGGTCTGGGATATGTGGATTTTCATCGCCTCGCTGGTGGACTCCATCCGGGACGCGGTGTTGACCGAGTCGCCGAACAGACAGTACCTGGGCATCTTCATGCCGACGATGCCGGCGACCACTGCTCCGGAATGTATGCCGACGCGGATTTGCAAATGAGATTCTGCGCGAGAAAAATACCGTTCAACGTGCAACGAAAACATAACACTTCAGAGGCGCGGGTGGATTAAAAAAATGATAAACGTCTTAGTATCGGTATGGTTAGGAAAAAATTTCTCTCTGAAAATCTAGTCGCGACGACTCACACGGGTGGATCGCGCGTGAACCTACGATGGTGTTTGAGAAACGCCACTATACGTTTCGAATGAAAGTCGCGTTCAAAATCGAACGATTTCGATTTAGCGATGGTTTTTACGCAAAAAACCGTCGGACCCTCTCGTTAACTTTATAATATTGTTTTTATTACGCGCGCGGAATCCGACGTGAATGTTATTCAATACGATTATCCTGATAATTATTAAACTCGAGAAATTACCCGTCGACGGATCCTTGAGATCCGTGATTGCCTCGACCATGTCCAGAGCCATGTCGCAGACTTTTTCCGCGTGGTTGTCTTCGGTGATCGGTGCGCCCGAAACGACCATGTACGCGTCGCCGATGGTCTCGACCTACAATCCGATTTAGGTGCGATTAGTACGATTGAGACGAGACGCTCTCGCGCGCGGCGATTAGTAAACCGGGCGGACGTTTCACCTTGTACACGCCGTTCTTTTCGGTCAGGTCGTCGAATATCGAATACATGGAGTTCAGCATGTCCACCACTTGCATCGGCGTGATTCTACTGCAAATTTCGGTGAACGTTACGATGTCCGAAAACAATATCGACACGCTGTCGAATATCTAAAACGATAATAGAAATCAACAATCAGGTTTTATATAAACTGAACAGTCTGAGTAAATTAATTTAAATACGTATTAGGAAGTAATAATGCACTCGAATTCGAAAAATATTGAAAACTTCAAATTTAAATATTCCGGTACTTATGGTTATATAGAATGTACTAAACTAAAAACGACTTTTTTTTTTAATAGAAATGAGTAAAAGAACGAATCTTTTGAAAATGAAAAAAACAAAAACAAATACGAAAAACGAGGGACTAAACAAATGCGTTACAACGCGATTTCTTGTATACAAAACGAACGCAAACGACGTCGCTCACCTGACACGTATCGATGGGGTTCTGGCCTTTCCTCAGCCGGTCGGCCACCTGTTTGGGTATCATCTGGTACAACAGCTCGTCGGTGCGCTTCATCTCCTCGTCCAGTTTGCGCATCGAATCCTGCAGTTTTTTCGACTTGGATTGCTCCTGGTCCAGCGCCAACTTCAGCTCGGCCGACTGCTGTGTCCCTACCAACATTAAGTCCCTAGGGTGTAACGGAAACAAAACGGACACCATTAGCCATTGCGTCGTTATTTCGGGTGGGCAACGGGTACGCGGCAACTCAATGACCGGTAATCGCGGCGAAACAAATCGGACAAACCGAGACGAAAAAAAAAAAAATAAAAAAAAAACTGTCCAAAAAACACGCGTTCTACTTGTTTCGGTCACGAACCTGCTGAAATCGTGCATGGAGAGGTCGTTTATGTACAGGCCGGTCGTCACCAGCGCCGTGAGATTGGGCATCACGGGCGTGCCCAGGTACATCATCATTTGCCAATTGTCCATGTAGATCATTTGCCCTAAACGAAACGAGAGGGTCGTGTTTATCGTGTTCACGGGGTCGTGGACGCGGCGCCACACAGTGGGATGAAATCAATTCTAGCACGCCAAAAGTCAAAAATAAAAATTGTATAAAATACGAAATATTGTAATAGTTTTATCTTCTATACATATTATTGATATAATAAATATATACATTATTATGGTCCCAAAATGTTTATCGTAGGGGTCGAATTTCGGAAAATCCTTTTTCGGCGGGTGTCTATACCATGAAACAAAACTACCGTCCAAATTTCATACTTAAAGCTTCAGCGGTTCCGGCCAGGCGAATTTTTTTCATTTTTACCCGTTTCACCCCTTTTAACCCCGGTAGGGGTCAAATTTCGGAAAATCCCTTCTCAAGGGGACTCCATATATATAAAAAGAAACCGCCGACCAAATTTCATACTCAAAGCTCCGGCGGTTTACCAAAATAATAATTTTGGCGTGCTAGAATTGATTTCATCCCACTGTGCGCCACCACCGAAAGGCGAGAGGGCGCCCGACGACGACCACATTTATTCTCAGTGCTACCTCTCAGTCTGAGTTTGTTGTCCTCCAGAGACGTGTCGGTCTCGTTGTTCAGGATGAACTGCCGGTCGATGGGCCGATCGGACACCACCGGCTGCAAGGCGACCAGCTCGAAAATGTTGTTGGTCCGGTTCAGTATCTGCGGCACGAAACACCATTAATGCGGTTACGCGCGAAACGCGACGGCGGCGGCGGCGGCCGACATAGGTTTTTAATATCCGTACCGTTTGGAATTTGAAAGCTATCAGCGGCCTGACCAATTCGAACCAGTTGGTTATCTGCTTGCCGACCAGGTCCGGTAAGATGACCAGCAACGAGTTCCCGATGCTCTGCACGACCATGTTGGAGCTGTGGGGCAAACGATATCAGTTGAGTACACTCTCGGCGCGGCTGGTGTTATAATATTATTATTTCCCTCCGCGCGTTATCGATTGTGTAATAATAATAATAATAATAATGAACGAGCGATAGTTATTGTTTTATTATTGGGCGTGCGCGCGAAACGCGAGTATCAAACGGGCAAAAAAAAAAAAAACGATTGAATTGAACGAAAAAAAAAAAAAAACCCCCGATCCGGCGTGACGAAGATCGGATGAAGAGAAATAACGTGATTATGGTTTTACGTCGGCTGTTGTCATCGACCTGAACACGATGCAAAACGGAAATATTTCGAACAGCACCGACGCGCTGATCGGCAAGTGTTTTTCCTCCCTCGTCATCGTCATGGACGCCAGCGTGAACGCCCGGTTGTCGAATTCCAGCTGAAACGTCACGTGCAGCGTGTCGTTGACGAACTCCTCGCACACGAGCTCGATGCGCATCTCCTGAAACACGCGCGGTCGTTATATATAGGCACGCAGGAGGCCGAGATCCGAGACCCGCGACCGGGTCGTTCGCGACCGGCACCGACCTTGTGGTAATAGTGTCTGGCCACCTCTTTGATCTGGCCCATCGTGTAGTACACGAAGCCGCGACGTTTGCTCCGGTAGTGCAACGTCAGCCCGTGCCTGGACTCGTTCTCGCAGATGAACGACGGCGCTTGCATTTTCGGATACGAGAACTTCAGGTACTCGTGCAAATTGTCCAGACCTGCAACAACGCCACCGGGGACAAAACAGTCGCGATCGGTGCGAGCGAAACGCGCGCGTTAAGAAGCCGCGTCCTACAAATTTGGAGAACGGCGAGACGGACGTCGGCGTAGACGGATCTTTGGTGTCCATGCACGTTTTGTCAGTCTACGATTGAAAATCCTAACCCGCGCGGAGGGAATCGTAACGCGTCGGACGAATCGAGTTTTGAGTGCGGACCGAAGGGGAAGAAAACATACAAACGCACGAAATATAATATCCCAGCCCTAATAATAATAATATAGTCTAGTCGATTGACGAGTGAAACGTTTTTAAAACTATAAGTTCCGTCATAATTCCGAGGGGGTCGTTCCGTCCATCGCCGATCGCTCGCTACTGAACTTTCAATAGTATTTTATCATCGTTTAACCATACACTGCATAAAGTATCACCCATGATACAACCATGAAAATTGAAAATAACTGCCGTTACTATAACAACAAAGGTTTGGCGGTCTTTTTGTTGACATCTTCATAATATATTTACCCATACATTATTTATTTGATAAAACGTCTTTGACATCGGCTGTTAATTAGTAAAATCGCTATTAATAATAATTGTTATCGACAACAGAAAAACGTCTTTTTTATAGTTCAATTAAAGTGGAAAATATTATCATAACTAACGAAAAAATAAATATTTTCTTACTCAGTTATGTGTTGAGATTGTTTTTAAAACGTTTTATCTCAAATTAATGGTTAGTAGTATACATTTTTATTCATTTTTCACATGCATCACATATGATACATTATGCATTAGTTACAAATATAATTGTATCACAGATGATACACTATGCAATGACGACTATTACAAAAGTAAAATTAAATAATTACCTAGTTATTTTATTATTAATTATTCATTAATTTGATAAGTATTGCTTTACCTTTATTCATTTTATATAATTCTTAAGTTTTTATTTAGTTTTTTTATATCTACTAAAAGTCTGAAATAAAAAAACACAAAATTTTCGTTTCTAACCACTGTAAATAATAAAATAAGAGCCAAATAAATGTTTAATTTACAAAAAAAAAATCCGATTTTTAAATCGGGGATTCCCAACTAATCTTAACTAATCTAACTTAATTACCAATACTATAACTATTACTATTTGTGACAATTTAATATAATAAAGAAAAGATTTCTTATTGTTGGTTAGTTTGTTTTTGTTTACTTTACTTTTTACTTTTTTTACTTCAATGCATGATGTATCATGGATGATACAGGAACTCAAGTAGTCCTTAAAAAGTGAAATTTAAATAAAATTCAAAAAAAGTATTTTTTAGATGATCATTATGACCTTATTTACGTCTAAAAATAATTTTTTCAACTGAAAGTTTCAACATAAAAATTAAGTCATGCAGTGTAGGGTTAAAAAAGAAAAAAAAAAACATTTATTTTTTACTATTAAAACAGTATTGTTCCGATACCTAATCCAAGATAATCGCTCGAAATATAATTGATACAGAGTTCGCGATAAGTTTTGACGAGTAAAACGTTCGCGCTCTGACATAACAGGTTACCGATTCAATGATGATTTATTAATCGTTTGAAAAAAACAACAACGTGCGATTCGCAATTTCACACGTCATAACGATTTACAGTGAAACAAACTGTTGTGTTTTTTTTTTTTCGTTTTTATTTTTATAATTGCATTTGTCAGTCGGTTATTTTAACGTACCTACACAGTGTATTGTCAAAACGTAACTCGCAGCAACTCAATAATGTTTACGTAACCTCGTGACTCGTAATTGGTTACGGCGAGGTAAGAGGAACACGTCCGTACCCGGTAACCGTAGTCGGGATTTATTAGCTAGTGTAGGTACATCGCCACGGCCCCGGCGCGCGACGACGACGACGATAAAAACAACGTAATGCTATTATTTTACAACAATTATTTATTCGAAACTACGCCGCCGCCGCGCCGCTTCTACGGGCTCCGGCGCACCGATGACGTGATAGTTCGCGATAGTTATTAATGCCGCTACAACAACAATAATAATAATATTATTGTTGTTAATAATTTTTACATCCCCGTCCAATCGATTCGCTCCGACTGATCGCGTATGTATCGCACTACCGTTGTGTGATTTGCCGGACGACGCACTGCCGTTTTTATTTTCGGAAAACTATCGCGATATAATATTATGTGATTCGTTGATATTAATTACACGACGAACGGAACTCGGAACGCACGACGACGACGACGACGTTTAGTCGGATCGCGCGAGTTCTTTGACAAAGTTTTATTCCGTTAAACTTACCGCAATCGTATACACCGTACATGCACCGTAAAACATTTGGCCCATTTAGATAATTGAAAAACCACCTATACGCGCGATACCTATACGCATTGTGACGGAGCGAAAATTGTAAGTGTTTTACAAAACAATTAATTAGTTTAAAATTTAATTGAATTCGGAATGAGTTTCGTCGACTAAACAATTCGACGCGATTAATTATATTTTATAGGTTAAGAAATTATTCTGGTGTGGCGCGCGCGCGCGCGTGCTCGTATTATTATCGTCTCGCGTTCTAATACAATACGCGTATATTATATCGTGTTTGTTCGTTTTGTTATTACGAATTCATAAACGAAATTATAAACATATTATTATCGCGCGACACTAGGTTCTATGTAAACATTGGCTTTACCCGCCGGAGAAAAGCAGCTGTTGTTCGCGCAGCGTTTAATACGAATAATATGATATTACTATTATTTATTAGAATAGATGCTGAGAAGAACTCGGTCGGTTTAGCGAAATGAGACGGGCGGGATAAGGAAACGTGCGAGCTAGTAGAAAACGAGCAAGTACCTGCGTCGCATACGGCGGCGGCGGCGGCGTCGACGTATTCGCTGCCGAACGGGAGTGATCGATTTTTAATCTCTCGAGCGCGAGTGCGAAAATCGGAAATAATAACGCGGAAAAACGATCGCGGAATATTTTCAACGGTTCGCTCTTGGACGCGGCCGTGATGATAAAATTTATCGTCGCCAACACGGACACGATCAATAACAATAATGTTGATGATAATAATAACGATAATATTTCCGTTTAATTTGTTTCGTTAAATAAAACATGAGTGGACGGTAGTTAAGGATTTTCATCACATCGTTCGGATTGAATTATTTACGGACACGCCGGAGCGGCGCGGCGGTTAGCTAAATTTGCAGTGTAGGCGCGGAACGTCGCGCGATATAAATCTTATACGCCGTCGCGTTGAAAAAATACACAATACGTTGTGTTACGAAACGATTCCTAAACCTTTTTTTTTTTTTATTATTTTACTTTCGGTTAATGAGAATCAATAGTGTATTATAATATTCTTCTACGCGTCACTCGCGCGCGGCGGCGACGACCGTGTGTTTGATTCGCAGTGCGTATGCGATGGCGTAGAAACCACACGCACGTAACGTCAGACGCGCGTCATAGATTCGTGTCACGAATGAAAACCGACGAATGAAAATTATTATTTCGAATCGTTTTTGCGCGCCGCGACTACTGGCGGACGGACTGAAATATTATTATTACAACGATTCTACGATAGCCGCGCGAGTTTTTTTCGGATATTTTTTGCCCGACGACGTTTTAAAAATTCACCGAGTACCTACGTCGTTACGGAGAAAGAAAAAAAATCTTTACTTTCTAGTCGGATTTCTAGTCGGTAGATATAGGTTGTAGAAATTTAGAATTCGGCTTTCAAATAAGGCTT
Source organism: Drepanosiphum platanoidis (assembly GCA_948098885.1). Taxonomy (NCBI): domain Eukaryota; kingdom Metazoa; phylum Arthropoda; class Insecta; order Hemiptera; family Aphididae; genus Drepanosiphum; species Drepanosiphum platanoidis. Next base: position 7,714,412 of record OX402538.1, on the reverse strand, counting down.
CGTTCTGATCGAAAATCAAATTATGCGTTTACCACTTGAAACTAAAGATCGTTCGACGATTATTGTTAAAAAAAAATTAATACGACATTAACATGATATAACGTTTTTAATTGACATATAATTACTTTTAAAATATTAACAAAAAATGTTTTGAAAAATTTTACCAAAGTTATCTCGGCCGATTCGCGGTCACTCGGAAAGAAATTCGTTTTTCCAGAAAAATTTCGAAAATTAAATTTATCGATCGCCGCAGCAAGCTAAAATAATTAATGTTACACTACTCATACGCTACGACCGTGACATTGGTACGACATAAGTTGCAAGTCGTTCTATATCTAGAGCTTTATTTTTCGTTTTTCTGAGAAATCTTATTACACCAGTCACTATAGAATCTCCGCTTTTTCGTTTCGTTTCATCTACCCGTGTTTTTTTTTTAATATAATACGTTGTTATTTTTAAAACACGAGTTTTTTTTAACATTTATAATTGTATAATACCTACATCACGAGTCAAATATATTTACCTACTAGTTTTTGTTTTTTTCATTTTATACGTTGTTGTTGTTGTTGTTGTTGTTGTTGTTGATGTGTTTTATAAATTTACTCTGTCTAAGGGATCGCGCCCCGTTGAATATTTCAAATAAATAAAAATAATAGTATAATACGGTTATCGAGTTGTTTTCGTTATTTATAACGTCGACGACCTTCCGTCGATTTTTTAATCGGAAAATGTTTTCTCATACCGTTTAGAAAGTCTCTCATGTGACGGCCCAACACCGACAGTATGCGATTGTATTCGTATTGGCCGACGAAGGTGACGAAATGAACTCCCATTTGTTCGAAAAATTCTTTTTCCGTGATCCCGAGTACCTGGAAACACCCGCGGATATAAACCAACTGGATAAATGATTTGTTTTTGCCGAGTTCCGGTAGCAAACGTTTTTCACAATTTGCGATAAACGCGCAAAAAAAAAAAAAAGGGGAAAAAAGGAAAAAACAAAATAAAAAACGTAAAAGTGTTTTGCACATACCTCTTGCGATTTTTCCGCTATTCGCGGAATAAGCGAGTCACAGTAAACTTGGTGCACGCTGAAACTAGGTTGTTCTACCTGGGCCATTCGACGAATCTCCTCCCATCTGTCTTCGCCGTACATTTTTTTTATGTACTCCGAGAGGTTTTCCAATAAAAGTCCGTACATCGTTGATCTGAGCGGAGAGAGAGAAATAGGAGAGAGAGATAGAGAGCTGGAGAAAAATAAAGAAAAGAAAAGAAAAACAAAATATATGTACTTGTTTTATGAAATAATGTCGACGGGTGGTTTTTTTTTTTTTTTTTTTGACTGGAATAACGCGCGCGCAAAGATATCGGACTAAACTGCCTGTGAAATTGGTTTAAAGGAACCATCTCAGACGAAACGTTTCCAGCCGAGAGTGACTCGCGTAGAATGTGTTTTTAGATAATGGACAATCTAAAAGAGTTAAGAAAAAAGGAAGAGAGAGAAAAAACGTCGTTTTCCTCTTTATTCCTTTCTTTTCTTTTTCTTTTTTTTTTTTTTCAATTCATTTACCAAACACAAAGTACACCTATACGCTCAGTACACCGCACGGCGGCGGTAACGCGACGCGAGACGTAATTGTTATGAAAAGTCGGTCCCCCTCGCCGATCGTTTATTATTTTCATTAAATTCGATTCTCGTTTATCAGCGGCGCACAGCTATCGCGTGGCGCCGCGCCGCTTTTCTCGTCCTTTTATTTATTTCTTTTAATTTCCCTTTGCCGGCGACAAATAGCCAACGACGCGGCCGAGTCGTCGTCGTCGACGCGCGGTGGAATATTATTTTACTGCTATTATATTGTTATAATAATCGTAATATTATTTTTCGGCATTTCGGCCGACCGGCGACGACGACGACCCATTGAACGCCGCGCGAAAAGTACTCTCTTTGTAATTGTTAATCCGCGCGCGACCGTGTGCATTTAAAAGAGCGAAAAAGAAAAACCGAAAAGACCAAAAAACCAGTCGTATAGTTCGATCACGATTCTTTCACCCTTTTGTCATTCGTTTTCGTTTTCGCTCGTAACGACATCGCGAGCTTATTATTATTTTCGACCGACTGTTTAGCATTCGTTAGGTGAAAATTATCCAATTCTCAATTGTTATTATCAGGTCATGTCGAGTGAGAACAGTACGTGACCCTCCAGAATCGGCGGCGGCGGCGGCGGCGGCGGCGGCCGATCGTTTCCGAAACGGTTTTTATTTTTTCACTCTCTCTCTCTCGCTTCTTTTTTTTGTTTCACTTTTTTTTTTTTTTTGCTCTCTCTACAAAACCTACTCGCGAAACGCGACGTTCGTCGTCGGCGTTACGAGCTCTGAAACCTCACCGGCGCGGCGGCGGCGGCGGCGGCGGCGTGCCATTAGACGCGCGTATTTACTTTAACGATCGCGCGCGTTTCGTTAGCGACAAATATTTATTAATTCGAAACATTTGGCCCGATTTAAACGGCGCAGTGTGGCGTGCCAATTACGGGCCGCGGCGTTTCTTTTTAACGTATTTTTCACACAGGTGCGATGATTTCGGGCTATAAATTACTCTGAATGTCGTCGCCATAGAAACATCTGGTCATTGCATAAGCTCACTAGTCCAATATCCGAGGCGCCGTAAATTTCCCTTCAACTATATTATAAGAGAGTACGGTTACACGAGACGTCCTTTTCAGGCGTCCTTTTTTTCTTTTTTATACATATATATATATACGCATAAATATAATATATATATATATATATATATATTCTCGTATATACATTTTTTTTATGCCGCCGCGGCCGCGCGTATTATAAAATAATATACAAAATAATATCAACGTCGGACCGCGAGAGGCCCCTGCAAATCTTACGGTCGTAAAAATTCGCGTCGCGCCCCAGACGCACGGAAAGACCTGTAACCACATGCCGATGCCGTTTTTCAACCGAATCGATGCGAAAACAATCGTACCGTTTACTCGAAAACCATTTTCGGTCGAACGAAACCGGCGACGGGATAGAACAATCGCGTCACTATTGGATTTCGGCCGCGAGACGTCCCCGCCGCCGCCGCGCCGCAGTGCAATTCAATACAGCGCGCGATAACGTATTAATAGTACGTACGTTTAGTATTTTATAATGTCGGGCGAGCATAATTATTATAAATGAAATTGGAGCGAAACGGGGTTTCCACTTTGAACGGCTTATACGTGCGTGCATACGTATAAGAGAAAAGAAAAAAAAAAAAAATTAAAGAACATATTTTAGCGTTTTTAAGCGCACCGGCGGCGCGAGCACGTTTCGATAGTTTTTAGCGCATAAACTCCCGGGTCTTAGCTTCTGCCGAGAACCGATGCTGATTAAAATCCGGGACGCGCACTTTTCGCGAGGAAATTCGATTTCGAAACAGTTAAAGGCGAACGTAATTACCGTGAGCGCACATCTCGAGGTTTTCGAACGGAGGGAAAATCTTTGGATTTGAAATATTGATTTTTATACCGTTATGAAATATTCATCGTGCCGGGGTATACTCTGAATAAAACATCGCACCTTAGACGATAAAAAAAAAACAAAAAGTTATTTGTATGAAAAAATGATTTCTATTGTCCCTGCTTTAATCCCGAAACTTTGAGAACTATTGTTCTTTCCGTGCGGCGACGACGACGGTTGTAGATTTGAAAATGGAATTTAAATAAAATTCATTGTATTCACGTTGCGCGCGCGCCCGAACACACGCGTGTCGCCCGGTGGTAGGTACCTGCGCGTGACGCGCCGCAAAGTGAATATTAATCGATTAACCGTCGTTTTATGTAAATCGATTTATTTTATGTTTAATAATTATTTCTAATGTTACGTCATTGAGTGTTTTATTATGGAAAGTGGTCATTGTTAACATCGCTTCGGTATTAATAAAAATAGCTGGCGAGTGTATTGGCGACCGTCCTATAGGCGAAACGTGACATAATAATCAATCGACCGATGTCCATATTATTATAGGTGTGTGACGCGTTCACGGTATATTCGCTCATAAACGGGCCGGTCGCGTTTTCGCCAAACACTATGCGTTCTTACGAAAACGATCGAATATAAAAACACGTTCGTCGTTTCGTCGCCACGATTATCCCGAACATTATTACTGCCGACTTTAACACTACTGTCGTCCCTCGCACGAGTTCCGTTCGGAAACGGACTCGTCGAAACCCGACCGATCGAAACGGACTGAAAATCGTATCGCGGTCGAACGATCGACTCTCGGAAATCAGATTGAATGAAACTGTACCGCCGCGCCGCCCGGCAGGCGAGAACTGCGCGACAGGACTAATGACATAATAACTCAATAACACACTCGTACGTTTCGTCCTGCGACTGATTAGGACCGCGATCCATTCCGATCACGTCGCGTATTATTTACGTTGTCCTTCCACACGCAAACGGCGCAGAAGACGAGATCTTCAACAACGCCCGACCGGCGGTTTTTGTCGCACCGGACATCAACGCGACTCTGAGGTAAAAACGCGCGAGCCTTCTTTTCGTCGCGGCTAAAACGAATCGAAAACAACGTATATTATTATGACGCGGGATTCTGTTAATTTCGTAATAGATTTACGCCATCGGAAATATCGATGGGCGCATGTTTTTAAATCGCGTGACGAAAAGCGGAAAAATTTAAACGTCGAGCGCCTCTCCACCTCGCGCACCCGCCTCCACCCCCGCGGATTGACTCGATCGCTAATGGATTTCGAAGGGAATTAGCTCCTCCGCGACGGGGAGTGGCCGCGGCGGCCAGATGGTTTTCGAAATTATTGTCTTCTTTGGCGCGGTCGTAAAAAATGAAAAAAAAAAAACTTTGAAGCCAGGGCGGAAAAGATATTATAATAAAAACACGAGGGCCGTAAAAAAAAAAAAGAGAAGAAAAAAATAAAAAAATAACGAAACTCGTAAAAACAATAGTCGTCTCGGAAGAAAAATCGACGACGGCCGCGGCGGCTAGGTGTGCGCGCGAGCGCGCTCGAGGTTGTAAAAAAAAAAAAATAATAATAATAACGAAATATTACAACGAGCGGCGAAAACATACGCGTGACGGCTTTTCGTGCGACGTTTTATCGAACGGCGGAGATCTAGCGGACGATGACGACGACGACGACGGCACATAAAGATCGCCGTTGTCGTTTCCTATATTATTATATACTTTCCATTACGTCGGACGTCGCTCATAACACCGGGAAAACAGTAGGCCGTGAGACCCGCCGTCATAGTAAAATTCACGTTTCGTTCGAGTACCCTTGTTTCGGTTGACGAGAAAAAAAAAAAAAAAATGGAAACAAATTCGATGAAATAAATTCGGTTTTTTTTTGCTCCTCCGCTCCTCGATCGTATCGAAGTGGTTTGAACGCGCGCGATGACTCACGCGCGCGTGTCCGTCGGTTTTCGCGAACAATTATTAATCCCCTTATCTCTCGAGCTTTATCTCCGTTTGAAAAAAAAAAAAAATTATACGAACGCCGCCGGTGTACGACCGTCGGAAATAGAACGTCAGAAACAACACGTTTTTTTTCCGTATCGACCGCGGGGATAACAACAATACTACGTCGCGTATTTGTTTGGCTCTTGCGTGCGCGCATTCCATTCGTCACACACCACTCGTGCGGCCAATGCGACACGAAGTTACGTTCGATTCGAAATTTCATTTTTTTTTCCCGTTACCCTCCCCCATCGTCGCGCCCCTCTGCACGAGTCACGGGACTCGAAACGCATAGCTCATCATCGTTTATTGTTTGGTTTTTTTTTTTTACTCACGTGTTCGCCGTGTGTTGCGCGCGCGCGCGCTAATGTGCGTGTGTCGTTCTGGCGGCGGCGGCGGCGGCGGCGGCGGCAGCGACGGCGTGACGATATCGTAACGCGCGAACGAAACGTGACGCGTGTCACGAGGAGATTTCACTCGCAATATATACGATCGATCTCGTGTGATTTATCGTCGGCATCGATCGCGGCGGCGGACTGCTCGTGAAGTCTCCACCGGCGGAATCATGGCGCAGCGCAGACGGACCGTCATCGAAACGTGTGAATCAACCAGTGCGCCGCGGACCGCGGGCCGTCGACCGAGGCCGAGGCGACGACGGCGGCGGCCGGCACTCGCGGGCGGCGAGTCCGATGACGGGCGCGTCGGCCCGCGGACGAGACGCCGTCGTCGTCGTCGTCGTCGTCGTCCTTGCCCGCCCTCCCCCTCGACGGGATTCTTTTCCTTCCCCACCTCTTTCACGCCTGTTTTTTTTTTCTTTCTCTATTTTCCTTTTCGCTTTTTTCTCCTCGTCGTCGTTATTTTCGCTTTTCGTCTTCACTCCCTCCTCCCGCATCTCATATTCTCCCCGCGATCGGCGTCGCAGTATAATATAGTAATCGCGTTATTAACGTGCGCGACGCGACTCTCCGAAGCGATACTCCTAACCCCGTCCTTCGCGTCCGAAACAACGCAACAATAACGGCATTATTATACGCGCCGTCGACGCACAATGTAATAACAATAATAACTACAATAATAGAATCGCGCATACATTACCCGGCGATTATTGTAATAATAATTGTCATCGAATTGTATATAATATTTCGATCGATCGATAGTCGCCCAAAAACAATATCTCTGCCGCCGCCGCCACCGCCGCCGCCGCCGCGTGCCGGTTCCTCGGGCCGACTGATTTATACGAGTCCCTTAACGGGAAAAACCCGCCGTTCGACTCAACGTGCTTGTAGAGACGCTCGTTAATTCAAACCCTCGGCAGGATTCGTAACTCTCGGCTATCCAAAGGGGACCTGGTTCGATCCCTCGAAAACCTCGCGGTAATCCGAATAAAAACAATGCGTTTCGGCGAATTCCAAGAACATTTTTCAAACAAAGACGCGACAATCATTCGCGACTCTCGGCGATTCGAAATCGTTTCGCTCGCGCGATCCAACGACGAAAATCTTTGTCGAAAATAATTCGCCACCGTTACGGCTTTTTTTCCTTCCTACCGCCTATCGAATCATTATCGTACGTACATATAATTTGCACGAATTCGGGGCCCGGTGCCAGAAGTATTGGCGCCCTCGACCATCCTCGCCTTGTCAAAGTTGTAGGTATATCATCACGACGACGATGTTAGATGACGTTTTGAACAATATCAATTAGATAATATTATCGCTTATAAACGTCGTAATCATCTACGCGCGTAGAACCCGTGTTTTATCGTTAAATACGAACAAATTAAATGTATTCCTAATGATTTAATTTATCAATACGAAATCTGCTAAATGTGTATTTAAATATAATTTAAAACGTAGTCCGTGTCATTTCAATATTAGAACGATCCTGATCGTGATCGTTTTGTATCGTTTTCGTATCTCGTTCCAATGGGAATTTTATGAATTTACAATAAAATCTGTTGCCCCGGGTCATAATGTATTTTCAACGACTCACTATTATCGGTCGTCGATAAAACTGTGAATTTTAAAGCTGTCGAAATAACTCGGGAAGCTCCGTGACGAGCTGGGCTCTCCGTCGTTCCGAAAGTCGTCTCGTATCGACGCTCGCGCATTCGGTAAATTTTTCTTTTTCGATTTCCCGTAGTTTTCGGGTAAAATTTACTTTTTGTAAAATTGCAAAAAGACGAAAAACGGCCGGACGAATGAAACGCGTGTATACGATTTACCGGGCGAACCGATTGTGAACGGAGTTCACGGCCGCCGCCGCCGCGCCGCGCCGTACGTATTGTAATAATTTAATAAACAATAAACTCGCGGAAACTTCAAACGACGGCGACTGTATATACTTGTTTTCGTATTTTATTGGACCGTGTATACGTCGCACGGCGAAATAGAATTATTATTTTGAAAATGTTCCGTAGCTTTTCCGTCCCAATATAATATTATGTTACGGCCCATAATTCTGGACGGGGCACGCAGTTTCGATTTTATATAGACTAAACGGTCGCCGAGAATATTACGTGAGCTCAAAAATCGAAAAAGAAATTCCCGCTCGGACAATATTTTCGCCAGCGTATTATTAGGGTACGTCGTCGTACATTCGTTCGTTTCTCTCTTTTTCTCGCGCGCACGCGGTATAAATTTCCCGCATGAATATATTATATTATTCAACTAAACGTCACCCCGAATCAACAAGAAGATTACCAGAAATTTCACGAAACCTCGCAAACATGTCGTCTCTAAGTTCGTAGCTTTTTTTTCTCTCCTTTGATCAACCGACTACTGTGGTAATCGTCGTCACGATTCTTATTTGTGGTTATTATTTTTACGCGTAATTTAATATTACATTTTAGTCGTTTACAAATCTGAACTATACAACTACACGTCTTTCATATAAATTCAACAGATGGTTTAAACTCATAATATGCGGTTCTGAAAAAATATTATTTATCAAATAAATGCTCGACGAACGATAATATTTAAAGGAAATCACGACTTTCGATACATTCTACCGGTGCATTTAATCGTTTCAAAATGTTATGAATTAACAGTGACGAAACCTAGTCACTGTCACCAATTCGAATTCCACAACCGCATTATAACACGACGAAACGATAAAACATAAAGACGTATTGACATAGGTACTCGTAATAATATAATATACTGACGACTTTTAATACTCTCTCAGACATTTCGTGGGCGGGTAGGGGGGGGGGTGTTCCACTCTAAGACTCGGTTTCTGGTCCGGGCTTACGGGTTTTTTTTTTCCAGTTCGTTTTCATACTACGTCGTCGTAAGTAATAATATGTGAATATGTCGAGCAAAGAAAACAAGCAGGTGTAGAACGAGCTCTTAAAGTTTCGAATGAAATCGATTGTTTTCACGAATAATGACGACGATATTAATAAATCGTTTTATGTATTATCGTTCGGTAAAACGTATTGTTGCGAGTTTTAAGACTCGGAAACTTAATATAAAGTTAATGCCACTTGTTCCGACTGCATTATATTATTGTGTTCGAAATGCCTTGCAGTTTTTGAAATAACTATTGTACACGATGTCGCAATATTATTTATTTATTCGAGCACAAACCGAGTGCCGCGTGTTTATAAACCTGACGAATTTATTCGATACTAAAAAACAAGAATCGCGTCTTTTTTATACACAATAATTATTAACGAAAACGATTTGGTTTCATTCATAAAATATAAATTTTTATATAAATCATATTATTATATTGTCAGAGTGACGTTTTTTAGTCGCGTCGTAAAAAATCATCATAATATTTTAAAGTGCGTGCAATTTCGTTTCAATACGAATCAAAACAAACGTGCGGAGTGTGATTTTTTTTTTCTTCGAGTCGATCAAATCGTATTATTAATTTTTACATTTTTGATTTATGTACTAACCTATTGTTTCTTTTGCAAGTTTTTCCATTCGGTGATTAGTTCATCTTGTTCGACACGAGTTTATCCTTCTGTGCCACATCAATTATATTCTGTTTTTGTTTTCAAATAGTGACTTATGTTTTGACAGAGAAAATTTTCTGAAAACTCGATCTACACAATCTAAATCGGTTTATCAATTAATAACCATCACAACATTTGTATCCCAGAGAATGTGGAAAAAAATTTTTTTTTTTTGTATTATCCTTGTCTATTCGTTCGTTTAAAAATACAAGCAATTATAACTAATCAATCGTTTGTCAGATAAAAAGTTACGTCTATACGTGTCAACATTTCAGAAAAAAAAAAAATCATAGAAAAAAAGTAACAGTCGTACTGCGAGAGTTTATTCCAGGATAGTCGACTCAAAGACGTGTGTAAAAAGTGGAAAATTTCACCGACTGTTTTTCAGAAGATTTCGAGTAGCTCGAAGGTTGAAAGTGTCGGCTGATCCAAAATTCTGAGAAAACTGTATTTCGCCGATTACTTTTGAGATGCTCGAATCGAAACAAAAATAACGCCACAAAGATTTACACGACACTAATGTTTTCTGGTTTGATTTGTATTAAAACGTTTTTTTTTATACGATCGCTAGAAACATCGTGTTTCTTATATCGTGTCTTCATATCATGGCTCTAGAGCCGTACAGATTTCGAGTGACAAATACGATATTACAATAATTATTATCGTTTTTTTACGAAATATCGCGTAAACTTCGTAACGATATTGAAAACGATTAAAAAAGTCAAAGTCTGCGAATTTAATTTTTTTACGGCCCGACTCGTCGTACGGTTATTTATTTTTTATTATTATTTTTCTCGCGTACAATGGAATTAAATCGCCACGAAACGCCTTTCCCCCCCCCCTTCTTTAATACTATTTACCGCTACGGATTTAAGACGTTCTAATTTCGTACGACTTGTTTATCTCTCCGAATTATGGCGTTTTAACGTATTCGTGTTCTATTAACTTACGAATTAAACAAAACATTGTCTTACATAATATGATATACAATGCTCTTAAGCAATAATGTATTATTCACGAGGGAAAATACGTGTCACCGGTTCATTTATAATTTGCCATTGTGCGGAATTTCCTTTGTAATTATATAAATGTATTGAAACTCGAGTTTGTATTACATGCATTTTAAATAGCCCATGCAAATAATAATACACGATAATAATAATAACGGCCGCGTGATTAAAAACACGCGCCGCGTCTCTTGGCGGAGGATTATCATTAACATTTCGGAGGAATAACTTACGAGAAAATCTTGAAATCAATTTCATTAGCGATAGAACGTGTTCGGTGCATTTCGTTTTTAATTTCAACTTAATCCGCGACTGTTCGTGTTTTCGACGCGATCGATCAAAATTTGAGCCGTCAAACGTTCGTAAAGAGAATGGAAAAAAAAAAAAATGCGGTCCTTTTATTTCCGTTATCTTACACTCGAAATAAGATTAACTCTTTTTGATAAATGACTCGTTGTATATTCCATCATAATATGCATAATATTTTCCATTCCAGTTGGAACATCAAAAATTAAAAACGTTATGAAATCGATCACGATAAAAAAATATATAAATATGAAAAGAAACTCGCGTGGACAACGAAAGCTATATTAACTATTTATTATTTACAGTAATAATATAGTACATATTATAATGTCATACGTAAATACGATCGACTATGAATTCAATACTATATAAAGGTATAATATATAAAAAATTAGAAATGTAATAATATTCGGCCTTTCCCCCGATACCGGGAAAAACTGTTCGCGGGCGAAGCCGGGTTATTCAGCCAGTTAATAATAAATTTAAGTTAAGTTATTTATTTTCAATATTTATACAAATTACACGTAGCTATTAAACGTTTTACCATAGGTATTTTCGCATAAAGCCCTACAAAATTCCTCTACACGGTGGAATTATTATGAGCGCACGACCCCTCTCAAAACAAAATCCTTTGTGCGCTACTGGTTGACGTTGTGGCATTTCATACGAAACGTTGATACTCAAACTTCAATGATAAAACATCGAATCAGCCGTTATGTGTTACAATACTACGTCCATTGAATCCGTAAACGTGCGGGGTCGAACCAAAAGTCTGCGGTACTAGCACGTAATACATACACCGTACAGTAAAGATGAGAATCGATGTATTTTTGAAATTTTAGAGGCCCAAATTAAAAAAAAAAAAAAACACAGTAGTCCGCCGTTATGGCGGCCCCTTCGTCTTCGAGGTTACGGCGTGAGGTGGGGGAGAGGGGAAGAAACCGGCGAGAATTAATTTCGTAAACGTGCGGGGCGGCGTAGGAAACGAACCGGTCGACGAGTCGGTCAACGTCGAGTGACGAGTGTATGCGCGATTTATCGGCCGCGGCGGCGATCGGCGAACGACGATTAAAATTTCGCGATGATGAACCGATGACCGAGTGGCGCGCGCGAACACGGCGTGATCGATAAAACCGCGGCGCGTAACAGAAGTACAATTGTTTTTACGTCGCCCATTACATAAAGACCAAACCTATATTATATAAGATGAGAGACAACGAACTACGAGGACATTAATAAAGGGTTTGCGGTATGGCGGGCATTCAAGGGAAAATAATCTGGATTAAATGTAGTGCAAAGGGACGCAATGCTCCGACATAACTTTCGCCGAGACAAAACCTTTCTACGTTGACATTTTTTCTTTTTTTTTTTTCTATCTTTTTTTTTTTTTTTTTTTTTCTATTTCACTTTGATCTACAAGTAGGCGTTTTTTTTTTCCCTCTCGAAAGCCATACCTATACGATTAATTTATCGTTTGCGCTCCGGCGACTTCACGTCGAACCATTGTAACGACTATGCATGTGTTTATAATTCATTTTTCATAATAATTTAAAACCGCCGCGCCGCGCGCTCGCGTAATTTTGGCATGTCTTACCAAAGACTTTTAATATCTCGACACTATTGCTCGCTCGAGTGAAAACGTAATCGTGCAAACCGTCGCGTCGTATGAATACGTCCGCAGGAGATAGTTTTAAAATTGGTTTAATTTTTTCATTATTATTATTATTATTTTCAATAAAAATCGAGTTCACGTACACTCAATATAGTTTGTGAGAAAACTATCGGAAAAGTACCTACTATTTCACCGACTACACTCGTACTATAATTATTATTACTGAACATGTCAATTGTTGATATAGAAATTCGATTTTTATTTTCTTATACAAAAAACATTACGGTAGATACCGTTTTTACGGCATAAAACATTTAAATAATTATCGAAATTAAAGACGCTAATTACAACTCGACGTCGTGTCTGAAAGTTAGAAATTTTAAAAAACCTTGAATCTGAAAAAATCTTGAAAAAAAATAAACAATACGACCGCGGAGTACACTGAGCTGCTGCTGCAGGTGGACCAGTCAGAGTCAGCGGTACGATTGCGTATAACGAGTAGTTTTAATTTTCGTTTCTCGCCGGAACGTGGAACAATATTGAAAACTATTTACAGCGGCGGCGGCGGTGGCGGCGGCGGCGTGTTTTATTTCTCGATTAACACCACTCCTCGCCGTTCGGGTCGGTATAAATAGTGCCGAAAGTTTCTCGCAGTCCCATCGACAGATAGGACAATTGGACGTAGGACGTGCTTTGTTTCGTATCACAATAATGCAACTTCTCCAATAGGTTTCGAGAAAATCGCAAACAAACAATGGACGTTTTCGCAAGTGCCGGGTTTTGACAAATTTTCGACCGGTTTCCCGCGGAAAACCGAATGTGTTCCGAAACGTCAACGATAATAGTATGAACCCCGCGCACCGGCCGCCGCCTAATACCGAGGAGAGACGACAAAAAATCGGGTGTCCGACGAAACGGAATCGTCCACAGTTCACATAGTTTTCTTGGTCTTCGAGAATCGGTAAAAACAAGTTTTCTATTCACTCGTGTTGTATAATACGATTATCGTTCTTAATCTCAGGACGTTCTTTGAAATTTCACCGTCATATTTTGCTATTGCAGGTCACTTTTGGAGAATTATTGTTTTCAATCGATCGAGGGAAAAATCTCGAGCTTTCAAAACGCCGCACAAAAATATAACGCCCGGCAGGAGTACGGACGGAAAATATTTTTCGTCTTTTGATCCTTGTCAATCGAATCGCCAGTGTCTTCGAGTTTTATCAAAAAAAAAAAAAAAATGTCGTTCTTTGCGCGCGAAAGTCTCAAATTATCGCCTCGATTGATTTGAACAATAACGAACTGAAAATTCTAGTAATTTTTTCCGAAAATATTTTCATATGCGTTTACACAGCGGTTTTCACATTTTTTCGTGGTTTCTTTCTTTTTTTTTTCCATACGACAGGCCCCGGACTCGTGAGAATCGTTTGTCTCGCACGCACGGTTTTCGACTCTGACAAAAAAAAAAAAAACGGAGAATATAATATTGATATCGGCAGCGATATTATTGCAGCGATTCGAAACGAATTCGCCTCGACTCCGTGCCGCGAATAATATTTTGAAAATAAAAAAACAAACGAAAAACGTTTACGTACGGCCGAGTATATATGATGATGATGAATTTTCATTCCGGACTCGTACTATATTATTATTATTAACATTATCGTCCGTTAATTTTTACTCTCTTCTCTCGCGCCGTTTTTCGTCGTCGGGCGCAACTGTATAAGATAGCAATAATAATAATAATAATAATAATAATAATAATAATAATAATAATAATGATATGGAAAAACGTCGTTTTTCTTATATTAATCACCCGTTTTCGTCCGTAAATCGTCTGGCGGAAGTAATGGTTTTTTTAATACGTTTAAGGCCAAGTGCCCGACCGAGTTTACTGCAGTGCAGTCGTTGGCGAATCGTACGGCAGTAAAACTTTGTTAGGTACCGAAATCTATGGTATGGTCATAACCAAAGTTTGTCAACCGGAAACATCGGGAGCGCGCTCGGTGCACGTAACTCGCGCAGAACGGCGGCGGCGGCGCGGCGACGGTGCATGCGTATAATATTATTATTATTGTAGTGCGCGCGCGCGCGCTCGTTTAAAAGATCGTCGACAAACACCGTCTCCGTCCGTCCGACACGGCGAAATTATTGCGCACGCGACATTAATAAAACGTCGCGTCGTCTATTGGGGAGGGAGTAAAAGAATACCTATCCGAAAGGAAAACGTAAACTCTCCCGTCTCGCCTCCCGTGAGCGCCGCTGACCATTTGCGACGTACAAAATAGTTCGACGCGTAATATAATATACCAATTATAATATACTCGTATTGGTATTTAATTGATTCTTTCCGACGACGTTGATAAATTGTTTTCGTATGCGCCGACTGCGGTTTCTGCGACGTCGGATGGTGACGTATTTGGCCGATTTCGCGGACGTAAAATAGTTTTCTATTTTAAGTGTAAGAAATTCGTTTGTACGTGTGTTTGACGTGCGAAAACGCATCGATTCGTTGCTAATTTTATGTAGTTCAAAGTCATTTTCGCATTTTCGATTTACCCTATAATGTCGGGGGGAAAAAAAAGATTAGACGAATAAACGTTAAAAAACCGATAGAATTGAATATCACTTACGTAATAAAGGTTTGGGTTTTAAGTTACACAGGACAAATAAAACGACTAAACTCAAATACTTGCAAAAAACTATCGATTCACTCCGAATCACGCCTAATATCTTGTACTCGGCGTCAATTTGTTTCCTCGCCTCGTCGTTTGTGCTCATTACGAGAGCGACGTATATAATATAATATAATATAGAAGTAGTATGCGGATTATCCTTTTCGAATTAATAATCATATTTTTTGTTGAAAAAAAAATCGTCCTGTGCAACAAAGTTTTAATCCACACGTCGTTCTTTTCGTCCATTCTTCCTCTGAACAAATCCTGAGCGCGAGCCCGATGACTTGTACAGTAGCCGCTATATCTGTTGAACTCGATCCAAACGAACTTCTATGGTTACTTTAATAATACTACATAATAGTCATTGTCATCAGTGCTCAGTTTAAACATTATTACCTCCGTCCGAGGATATCCACGTGCGTAGAATATTCTAGAGCACGCACGCACGCTTGCTCGGTTACTATCCAAATAAAAGCGATGAATCGTTCAAAGAGACTCGCGCGTCGCGAACGTCATCTCGACGGGTAAGCAAAACGCGCGATATTTATACACTATTATACGTTTCGGAATAATAGTAAAAACAAAAAAAAAAATGAAATAATATCGATGAAACGGTGAAAGCGCACACCGTACGCTCGCGCGTTGCTTATATTTTATTATATACTCGTGTATATATATATATATTTATTTTATATATAGAGAATAATATATACTTACCGCGAGGATCGCGGGAACTCTGTACTTTGGTAATCGTCCAATGAAACTTGTCCACACGGCGGCGGGCCGCACGTGTATTTTTTAAACTCGGTTTTGCGTCCTCGAATCTCTTTGAACCGTCCAAAGTAAACGATAGACTTCCGAAACTTTACGACCGAACTCGTTAAATCCATCGTCACCCGCCCGAGTGTAAACACGCGCGCGCACACACACGCGTCCGTATTATAGGGTGTATGCCGACTGTGCGGCGAGAGGAGCAGGCGTGTTTGTTTAACGTGTACATTGATTAATCGGATTCCGACCGGGCGGAAAAGCGGCGCGTTATCAACAATATTATTATTATATTTCATTGCGTAAATAATGGAGTTATTTATTCCGGCCGAAGTAGAAGAAGAGTAGAAGAAGAAAAAATGATTCGTTCGCGCGTAGCAAAAAAAAAAAAAAAACGATCCCGGCGGAGCGGTGCGCGCGTTCCCGCGAATCGTTCTCTCGCGAGAGACGTTTTTCACCCGCGTCATTTTAATTATCATTCTCCGCAAATACTAATAAATATCAAATTGTTTTAAGATAGGCGCTGCGCCGCGGTGTGTACACACGACCGCAGAGATACGCCGCCGTCTTCTGAATATTACAAAATATTACGACCGCGCCGAGGCGGAGAATTATTGTACGACGAAAAAAAAAAAAAACACATTCTTACGCGACCCCCTCCCTCTCTCCCCCCCCCCCACCCCCGAATGACATTTATAATTATTTATTAAAAACAAAGTCAACACAATTTAATTTAATTTCGTCGTCGTCGTCTACGTCCCGTCAACGATGACGTTCGGAAACAAAAAATTACAATTATTATTATTATTATTCTTTTTGCCGATATCGAAAAACCCGGAATCGACGGAGAAGGAAAAATCAAATATTTTTCGTCTCGCGATACAACACGTTTACAATACGCGCGTTACGCTACCGCCGACCACGAAAAAAATAATACCACTGTTCGTGTAATCAATACGTTCGGACGAGCGATTATTAATTTATTGAGAATCGGAATTATAAAATAACAATTCTTATTTCGCGATAAAATATGAATGGTCAAACTTAAACCGACACATACACGTTCGATATCTGAATAATTTATCTTCAATTCACCGGTCCGAGAGAAACGAATTCGTGAAAAATATTCGTACTCGTTCGGAAATAACTCGCGAGCGCAAAAAACTACGAATAACTTATGGCCGGCCGTAATAAAGGAAACACGTCAGCTACGTCTTTTTCGGTGCGGAAAAAAGTTCAAAAAGCGACGAGCAAATAAAAGATAAAACCCCCCGAAATCACATGGTCTTTTTCGTATTTTCGAAAATTTAAACAAAGTAACGTAATATATCGATCCGAAAGTTATGGATCACATAATAATAAACGTCTTCTAGGGTCGTGTATGACTTGGAGAATAAACGGAAAGTTTTTACCGAATACAAACCAAACGCCCATCAAATAGATAAATTTATTACGTTCACAATTTTTTTCGTCGAGTTGTGATTTATGATTTATTATTTTTTTTCGCTCATTTTTAAAACACATACCGTTTAATAGATTTGAATTTGTTTCACAATTTTTTTTTTCTTTTTAATTTAATTTTGTTATTCCATAAAGTATTTGAAGTTCATTGTGTTGATAGTAATATGTAAATACGTATAGTCGCAACCAACACCTGAAATAAAATATTTGTCACGTTTGTGATCAGTGATCACCTTGAGCATAACATTATGACACTATAATTATTTAACACTTGACCTAATTTGTCCACGTGTGCAACGTGCACCGAGTTTATTTTGATGAATACGTATTATACGCCGAGTGGCGTACGTCTATTTAAAAATACTCCGTCGAAATTGCAAATCTCAAGCGTTTAAAAATAGAAAAACTTCCATTATTCAAAAACAATACTGTGGGTTCTAGGTTCTATGAACTGATTTTCCATATAACAGTCGTTTTCGAAATTGTGTTGTGACAATCAGGCACCTATTCGGGAACGGTGGGGGGGGTAATGTGGTTCTGGACCCCCTCCGAGGTTTTTAAGTACCTGTCCACAGGATCGTGACCTATGATAGTAAAAATAAAACATCCCGCGGTCAATCACAATTAGAGCTAAATCATTAATATAATAATATTATGTTACATTGTGGTACAGAAATAAAGCTCCAAAGGTCGAATGGTTACGGTCGCCACACGAAAAGCTTTTATATCTTTAATTCATAAAAATCGTAATAACAATTATTATTATTATCCGCCGTTGAGCGTTATATAAAAAATTATAATTTTGTGTGGGCAGAAGTATCATTTTTTTCAAGCCCCTCCGAAAATAGAATCCTGATTACGTGCCAGATGATAATTACAAACAATTAAGTGGGATAGAAAAATTATTATTAACACATTGAACAATATTATGGGAATAAACAATAAATAACCAACAACGTGTTACGTATTCGTTTGTTTTCATAAAAACGTATACAAATACATTATTAAAATCCAATAAAGTGGTTTTGATTAATTTTAATTATTTATCTTTTGTGAAAAAACGTGCGTTTTTACAGAGTGCTGTTGCATGTTAATTGAATTATAAAACATAAAAAAAAAAAAAAACCAACACTCAATAATATTACTTTGGTATTATAACATGTTTTACAGAAAGATTACTAGTTTGTAATAGCGTATGACTATAAAAAAAAAAAAATAAATAAATAAATAAACAAAAAAACGTAGTCAGGTTAGTGCTCGTATGAATAACATAATAAAAAAGTAATAATAACTTTTTCTGCAAAAACGGTGTTTTTTTATTTGAAAATTTTATTTAATCATTTTCTTTGTAAAACTACTTATCTTTGAAACTTTTTTGTTCGTGTTTTCAAATATTCAGTGAGAAGACAAACTTTTAAATTGATCTGTTTAAAGAGTTAAACTATTGTCTTTGTGATACTGAATTATCAGTAAATCACTTATGTAATTATGGCTCCTAATACATATTATTCTAGTAAAACTCTTTCAAATATTTAATCCTGATAATGTTAATTACATCCGTCGTAAAAAAGGATAAAGATCATAAAATAATACGCACATAAACTTGTTGAAGTATTGTAAATATGAAAACGTCTGCAGAAAACTCGTTATTGTCCGGGGTCAAAAGGCCACGGGCTTTGTGAGATTATCGGGGTCGCAATACGTTTTAACGATATTTTGTTTGTTTATGTGAACTCTGGACGCCGCGTCTGCCGTCTACTTGATCGTCGGTGGCGACGAACTCTAATCACGATCGACGTGGCCCGAAGTCCGTGTCACTTTAGCCAGTGATACGCGAAAAAAAAACCGAACCGAAGACAAGGTAATGATTAGCAAAAAAATTATTCAAAAATATTGTCGGCCGTCGACGAGCTAAATAGACTACTCGTCGAGAATTATTTAGACACTCGAATAATTCAAGTGACGCGCCACCGCTCTTGTCTCACCCTCGGAGCCGCGCCACCGATTAAATTGTTTAATGTTGATTAGATGTACACAGCGGCGCATCCGAGATTTAAGTGCCGCGAGTCAGCCGCCCGACCGTGTGTACCGGTGTCATTCGACTGTGCGACAGAGCCGCTCGTTTTCCTCGCCGAGTTTCTTAACGTTTTCGTTCTGTGTACCTGCGTTGAGAAATCAATTTGCCGTATGAAATCAAAAACACTATGAAAATGTAGTAATTAGAGATGGGCAAAATACATCGATTTTTTTTGTTCGATGTTTAAATAACGTATTTATATGGAAAAATTTGTTGTTTTAATACATTTATGAGCAAAAAGTTATGATTTTAATATTATATTATCTCTTTAAAAAAAGCTTTTTTTCCGACTACACATCTTCACTCTTAAATAATTGTAGTAGGCAATTCAAATAGATACAACTTTTCTTAAAACTTATTAAAGTAACCATCGATCCCTTACATCGATGTGTCAAATGTAGTAATCATTTGCCGTCGACGAACCAACGGTAAAACGCGAGATACCGTTATTATTCTTTATTGTCGAGCGAACGCCGTCGTAATTCGTGAAACTCGTATCCATAACCGAACACTCGTGTTAGATATTCTAGTCGTGGGCGGCCGAGGCACCGTCTCGCGTCGGCAAAGTCATCCGGACTTGCTCCCGGATCCGTGAAAATTTGCGTCAGATTTGCAGACGTTTTCGTAAATCATACTCTTGATATTATATTATTATATCACGAGCGCTACGTATATTATACCTATAACTACTAACTACGCAGTCGACTCGAGAGCGTTTTCTCGTGACTCGACGACGACGACGCGGTGTCGTATCCCGGGAGTGAGATTTTAAATAGCTTTATAAATAATGGAACAAGTAGGTTAAATATTATACAAGCAAAACGGATCCGCTCGGGCGTAAACAGAATAAAAATAAAACGTTTCCCGGTGCGCGTGTTCCGAGAATCGGTTGACTTTTTTTTTCATTTTCAGAAAGCACGCGGGGAACTTTTCGCGACCATCTCGCCGCCGCCGCGGGGAAAACGGCGATCCGACGACGATCGGTCGTCGCGTTTTCACGCCGCGACGAGTCCCGCTCGTGAACGCGAAATCGGACGCGTGTTTCGATACCGCGGAGGACACGATCGATGATGTTCACGCGAGGTTGGTGGTTAGGCGGTTCGCGCGTCGGCCCGGTGTCCGCGGGTGGTCGCTTTCTCCGGGGCGGACGCGTGTGCACGTGTCGCTGTCGCATTGCTTCCCGAAAGTCATTATACGTCCCGACAAACTATTCGGGGCAGGAGCGATTTCCCCTTATTTTTTCGTTTCCCTTCTTTTTTTCTTTTTTTTTTTTTTTCGCGCGCGGTGTCGAAATGATATATACGAAATTCAATTTACGTTCAGTTTCCGAATGAACGCGCGCGTTACGCGGTCCCCGGGTCTTAGGAGATAGTGTTTTAACTTTATATATCGTGCCGAAGTAATGCGATCCGCCTCGCGAACGGTCGCGTTTACACAGACAGCGCGGAATCAGCGCGCTAATAACGTAATATCGGCAGTCTCGCCGCGTTCGCGTCGGGTCGTTTACGACGATGACGGTTTCCACGAAATAATATTTCCGAAAACGGGTTGTTCTGTTCGTTTCAAATCACTACGGTCCCCGGAAGTCGCTGTAGCTTACGATTTTTTTTCCCGGAGATAACACTCGGCGTTTTTTTTTTCTGTTTCTCCGACCGTTTAACGTAATAGCGTTGATTAAAAATCTGAAACGGCCGGATTTTCCCCTAAAACCGTAAACTCGATTCGAAAAAAAAAAAAAAACGATCCCAATAACGAATGTACGGATGTCTATTTTGAAATCTATCGAAAACCACTCGCGACGTAACTACGTAACAGAACATGTGCAGTCGGCGATAAACGATAACTTACTGCGGTAGTACAACAAAAATGTGTTTGGATTTCACAAACGCGACGCTCTGCGAACACACTCGATGGAAACGTCGACGGGCTTAGAAAAATCAGCTCTATACGAATAATTGGCGATTTCTCGTTTTCGATAACGAGGTGAAAACGTGTTTTTCTAAAAACGTTTCGAGTCGCGTCTCAGCGCGCGGCATGTTATTGTAATACGAAAATATCGAAATCCAGGGACGACAATCGATTTTTCGAAAACCACGTTACGGGGTAGAGTGACGACGGGACGCCGCGCCGCCGCCCGTCCGTACCTACTGCGCGGGGAACATATTATAGCGACTAGCAGCAGTGTGTCTATTTGATTAAAACGTCACGACGACGGCGGTATACCTACGCGTACAGAGAGTATGATATGATAATAATTATCGCTTTGAAACGTTACTCGTGTCATGACCAGCGCGCGTATTCAACGTGCATGTGTTTCAATATCATAATCGCGAGTTAAATTAATTAAAACTTAGTCAGCAACACGAATTAATTATCGTTCGGTTTTATAGAAAGCGCGACCGGGGTCTGATAATAAAACATTATTTCGATCATAATAATTATATGCATATTAAAACGTAAAGTTTTGTAAAGTCTTGGCAGTCTGCAGTGTAGATAACGAGCTCCGCGATATATTCAATTTTAAGTTTTTCAATTACTCCGGTTCCACATTGGCTCAAATCTATTATGATAATATGCTATTCAAAACTCGATCCACATTGTGTTGGTTTGATTTTGATAAATGCAATATTATTGTGTATCGCGTGTAAGTGGCGCAGCGCTACGACCGCCGCGCCGTATTACGAGTTATATTTATCTAACGAACGCCGCCCGTCGCATGGATTTCGTTCGATCAAACACCGTGTTGTAAAATATGTTATTTAATAACAACTAGGCGATCGTTTAAAGAAAACGGGAGAAATAAAAACAAAACGGAACGGTTTTCACATACATTGTAATATCATGTATAGCAAATTTTGGACGATTCCAGTGGGTAGATAAAGTGTCGATGTCGTAGTATTTTATTCGCGGTGAAAACGTTATCAAAATCTTAAGTAAATATCAAAATTAGTAACGATATGTATTAAAGGTCGGTGAAATATCTGGTTGTTGTTTTATCGAGTGTGAAAAGCAGGACCTGCCCGGAACGAAACGCGTCCCGTTGAAGTTTTGCCGGCACAACGGGACGCAGTGCTGAAAAACGGCTCAATCCCGTTTCAAACTGGAAGTATATGGTCGTCCTTTGACCGTAATTATAATGCGGTGTGCGACGCCCAAAATCGGTCTCGTAAAATGTTCCAAATTCGTTCGGATTGAGATTTAAATATTCGTTGGGAAGTACGGGGGTCGAAGCGCGCGTATGTTCGATCGGACCTATAATTTTGGAGCTTTCGAATATTGTTGAACCGATTTTTTCCATACTAAGGGAAGGTAATTTTTATTAAATTCTGTCGTGATTATTCGTTCTCTTTGTGTGACGCACAAGGGTTCAATACGTTTTCGTGCAAACGCCGTATGTAAAGTCTTTGAGTTAAACGAAAAAACAAAATAGAAGACTCGGTCGTTTTTTTTGACTTTTTTCGGCACGGGATCGAATCTGACCGATAATATGGCTTTCTCGTGTTTATTTTTTTTTTTTAAAGTAAATTGGACGGAGTTTCGGATCAGACTTCGTTGTTTTTGTATCCATAACTGTGAAGCCGATTTTTCAACACATCGGCGATACGTTATGTTTTTACCCGTTTAGTCATAAAGAAAATCATAATATTCATATTGGCGCGTGATTTCTAGTCAATAATACTCGAAAAGCCTTTGTTCGGTCTCTCAGAACTGTAACGACGTGTACACAATTATTGTTTTAAATTGTTTCCACTCGGCAGTCCTGTATTTTGTTTCGCTATTTATTACCGTGTTTGAAACTTTAATGTTTTGTCAACTGCTCTCGATCGCCCCGTCGTTAACATTCATTAACAAACTCATATTTAATTCAATAATTCCGCTTTTGGTGCTTTCTAATTTATTTTTATGTTCGTTTAGTCTTTCGGAATTGATTAGATTCCATAATTAATGATAAATCATTAAACTAAGACCGCGGCAGTTTTTAAATATTTTAATATTCGAAACACTACTATTATTAGTGTTTTCAAAAAAAGTGTTCTTGACAGCACAATATAAATACCATCGTGAAATCCGTTCGGACGAATAATTATTATTGATTCGGATCGGATGGTTTCAACCGAGGCGAAACTAAAACAAACGAAACGGGTAGGACAGTGTATAGAATTAAACGTTTCGGTAATTTTTCAACAAACCGGTCAACTAGAGCACATGGACGGAACGCGTGAAATCGAGCCGACGAAACGCGCGTTGACGCTTCGAACGCGGCGATAAAGAGCGGAAATAAACGCGCGAGGCTCTGTCGTCGTCGGGAGAAAACAGCCCGAAACGATTGCTCGTACGAGTACAACTTTGGTCGTCAGAAATTGGATAAAAAAATAAAACTCTTGTCCATCGAACGGTGCAATAGATCGCATTGACTGTAGACTACGCTCTCGTAGACGATTGCGTCGCGAGAAAATAATAATAAAGAAATAATTCGCGATTAGAAGACAATTGTTGAAATGGATTTCACTCGGAGCTCCAACGACAACGGCGCGCTTATCTAATTATTGAAAATTAACGTTACGAAGTGTTATGACGTATTGGTCTCGTGCGTCGCGCCGGACGAGACGCGCTCTCGAGAATCGCAGCGTTAGCAGCTCGGACGATATTTATAATAACGATAATGATAATAATGATGATGATAATAATAATAATAATCCGATTGTCTGAAAATTGAACTATATCCAAACACAATACAAGCGGACCGGAACGGATAACCCCCCGCCGACGCGGTCCCGGGGTCGTTCCGGCCCCGAATCAAACTTCTGCCGCGACTTCCTCGGTCTCGGGCAACGCATGTTAATTTTTCTTTCGTCTCTCCGGGGAGACAAAAATGACCGACGCGCCATTGTTTAGGTCTCGGAGTTTTCGCCGGAGTGCTTATCGTCTGTTTGTGTGCGAAAACAGAAAGTTTAAGAAACGAGAGAGACCCCCTCGGCCCATCTCGTCTTCCGGGGGCCGTTCGGTTTTCTTACGGAGACCTCGCGACAGCGTCCTGCGGTGATATCACGATTATATACATTTATACAAATATCGTTTGTCGCCGCCGCGCCGCTTGATTTTACGATATGTCGGACACGACGACGAAACACGCTATAAACAGTAAAAACGACGAGACGAAGATTCGAGAAAAATAGCGATATCGAATTAACTACGTACTTTTTATGATCAAAAAAACTTTCGATCGTCGATTAAACGCTGTTATGGCTCGATTAAATGAACATCTAAACTAAAAAAAACCACACGAAAATAAAGTGAAAATGTTAACATGTACATTATTTGATGTATACTACCGCACTGAGTTTCATCTGATCCGTCTGATTCCATCGCATCTCCACAATGCAGATTTGTGCACATACAACCGTCGGAGCACAACTTCTAAAACATAACAAAAATAATTAATAAGCGATAAACATGTTCAATTTTAGAAGGAATATTATATCTTTTGAATAAAAAAATTACTTTTTCTCGGCATTTTCAACGTCTCCGTCACTGCCATCGTCGCAGTCAATATTTATATTATTGACTTATACCTATAATATATAATAATATTTATATTAGTTTATATTTATAAATTATACTCTCATCATAGACATACAGTAAAATCAAGCGTTTCATCAAACGTCAGGGCCATACTCGTATGTTCTCAAACGGTAATTTGAATTTGTGAACCAACAAGCGCGTCGTTTGTTGGGTCGCGTAAAATTGGTTTTTTTTTTTTTTATTATTTTGCTGAAGGTAATGTTAAAAAACCGAATTATTATGAAATAATTAATATAAATGAAAAACATTGTTTGGAAAAAAAAATTTACATCGAACTTGCGAATTGAAACAAAAAAAAAACCTTCAAATTGATTTTTTTTTTCAATTAAACGAATCATTCAATTTTTAACGATGTTATTATGAAATAATAAAGTATAATAATAAAGCCCTATAATCGTTGTACTCGTTTTTTTTTTTATATATAAACATTGTCGATATCCATATTGTAATATTAAACCTGCTCGTGTTCAATTTTCGCGAGCAAAAAAAAAAAAACAAAACAGAACGGGATGACTAAAACTTTTTTTAAACGAATCCAATGAAAAATGTAGGAACACACTTTATTCTAAAGAAACGGTTCAAAACGCAAGACCTAATACAAATTCATCATGCACTTTTGCGTTTTATCAAAATATGACTAATATTATTGTACTTTACTTGTACTACAGACGAATAGAGCACAATCGAGCCGCAATGCGAATAAAATTAAAATTCCTTATCATCTATATTGATCAGTGACGTTTTGACGACTGGATTATTTGCATAATCTGTTTTTTTTTAGCATGCCCGCCAATCTGTCGCGATACCTAATTATATCGCGGTCGGGACACGAGCGTAACGAGGCGCGAGTGATAAAGATACTATCCGGTGATACGACCGTATAGGCTCCGTTATTGCGGACGTGAAATATCGTAAACGTTTCCCTTTGCCGTTAATCGCGCGCGTATTATTTACCTAATCCGCTGGAGCGATTCGCCGAGACGCCGCGCTTAGAAATTCGGCGAGTCCGATCCGTCTGGAAACGCTCGCCTATGCGGTAGTTTTTACAAACGTCTGCGATTTCCTACGATACGCGTTATTAGAAAATGAAAACACCAGTAACAATAAAAATAAAAATAAAACGGCAACGGAAAGAAATCGTCTTTTCGAAAATGTTTTATTGGTATATGGGCGTATGTATATACGTATATACGTATATTTACTGTTCTCGATCCAATATCATTTTACATTCATGAATCTAATCATATCGCAGCGATGACACGATATCGGATCATTCCGCATAAATGTGTTTTTGATATTGCACATGTGCGTGCGCGGCGCGGCGGCGAGAGACAAAAATAATAAATCATTTCGTGACGTATTCTTAGAAAAACGACGAACAAGACGAAAAAACAAACAAACAAACGCGTTTTGTTTCGATGACGTCGAATTCAAATTTCAAATGGTAAAACGCGAGTATTTCATATCCGAGGCGAACACGATATTATACCTGTTTTTGTGAACAGTCGTGTGCGCGCGTATCGTCTGCAACAATAAATAATAACAACGTATCCAATTTGCTCATTGTTTTTTAATAATAACAATAATAGACTGACGTAAGTCAATTTGTTTATTTTGGACTTGCCTGCGGGTAAACAAGAGGAAGGTAGATTTACTATTACCACTATTGTTGTTTAAGATGTTTATTTATTTTTTTCGTCGTTGTTGTCGGAGCGTATTTTTATTACCGTACGAAAATATAAAATTATCCGTACGGCATGCAAAATACTATTAGGTATTACTCCGTCGTCGTTCGATCCGTCTCGAATTGAATATATGGGCATCGAGGCATTAAAAATCGCGTCTGAATAAAAATAATAAAAATAAAAAAAAACCACCGCTTTTACTGCACTACAAATAAATCTAGTAACAATATTACGTAATATATTTCTTTTCTTTTTTTTCCACCCCCGACGGAAGAAACAAATTCAAAATTTCACAGTTTATATAAATACAGTGTAGTGGCGGCGCTGTGAAATCATCGCGCAGTCGTAATAAGTGAATATTCACGAATGACGTTTGTTATTTCGACGAATAACGACGTTTGTGAAACGTTTTCGCCGTCTCTCCGTCTGGGTAAATATGAATTTCGGCTTTTTAATCTTTCGCATTTCTTTTGGTTTTACCTCGAGTGCGCACGGTTTGTATTCGAAAATTATGTTCAACCGAATTATTGATTTTCGAATGGCGTTTTTTTTTTTTTTGTCATCGATATTTTATTATCGTTCGACAACGGGTCGTTTATATTGATTTTTTTTTTTTTTCACGAATCTCGACTGAAATTTTACCAAACTTGTTCGATTTACTTTTTTTTTTTTACAATTATTTCTCGTTTCCTCCCTTTAATCTATGGTTCAATTAAACGCATCGGTCCCGGTGTAATAGATAGAAAAAAGAAAATCTCAAACGGTCAAAATTATACGTTTAGATGATTTTCGAAATTCAGACCACGTGCTTGAAAATCTATCCACCGGTGTGCAGTTTCAGAGTTTCACTATAATTTTCATGAAATCAACACCATAGTCGGCAAATTAAAGTTCAGTCGATAAGTCGAGTTGATTTCGAGCTGGACCATTTGGACTTGAGGTCGAACCGGACCGGACCATATTTGTTTGCAACTATCAGACCGATCTACTCGCAGACGAACGTTTATTATTTGAACGAAATTAAAACGGCCGACGAAAAGGAAGCTAACGGATTGGTAGAAATACTTTGGTTCATACCATGTTGTTTAAACGTTTCAATCTGACTGGAATAAATAACGATTTTTATATTTTATACGGTTTAGGCTTGAAAATAATTCGGTTCCAAAGGCATTTTCATTTTAAAATCCAACACTTTATACGACATTAAAATATAAAAATCATATTTAATCGTTTAAACAATAATTACGATTAAAAGGGACCGGGACGCGATCAGATAAACACCGCCCGGACCGGAACGAGCTGAAGTCGAATCGAAATCGTATTTCATCGAACTGAAACAACTACGGTTCGAATGCGGCCGGACCAAAATCGTTTTACAAGTTTATTCAGGCTCCGGACCGAACTAAACGTTTACTTTTGGGACGGGTTTGAGAACGTATCGAACCCTCGAACACCTCGGACTTAGAGGAACTCGAACGGTTCGTTGAAAATTAATATCTCCGAGGAAATACTCGTATATTTACTTCGATATCGATAATATTATGATCGGTTATATTATTTCCATAATCAAATTCACCACGACGGCTGAGGTATACTTTAAATATTTAATCGTGATCACCGTAGGTACACAATAGAGTATAATTATATTTTTATTTCGTCTTTAGTACGGTGCACCGAGAAATGGTATTTTCGTATACATAAAACTTCTTACGAATTATTAGAACAGTGTATAGACTCAGTTTGAAATTAAAATGAATTCACGAATTAAATTCTGAGTACGCGAAATTCAAAACGTTTGAAAATAGTTTGCGCAAAAAGTGGATTCGAGATCGAGTTTAATATCGAACAGTTGGAAAAAAAAACCGAGTTCGAACTGGAGTTAATTGGAAATTGTAGTTCCTCACTGTTTAATCAATTTTATTTTTTGGGACCGAACTGCGCGGAGAATGTGCGTTGTATTCGAGAGTGTTTTAAGAGAACGATCGTTTCGAGAGGCACTTTTTTAAGAACCACCCGGATTCCCAGAAGGCAGCGAGCTTTTATCGCGCGCACGGACGGTTTAAAAAACACAGGGCCGGAAATTGGAATCGGATGAAGCACAGATGATTGATATCGGTGAGTTTGGTCTTTAGAAATTGATTCAATGTAACATCATAGTTTTAGAAAAACGATACCGAGTGAAAGAGCTCGAGCGTATCAACTCATTATATTTCTAAATGGTTCGAATACCCGATTTTGTTATTAAAATTTCGCCGATGAGATAATCGTTTTTCTTCGATTCGTTTGTGGGTTTTTTTCGTCTGACGAAAATTATTTTACGGAAATCTCGCGAAAAATTTTCAAAACGATAAAAAATAATTAAATTTCACCGATGACCGCGGTTTTTCGTAATCGTTGGTCAACGCCGATTTGTTTACCTCGGCGAAACTGAGGATTGAATTTCGAGAAAAAACATTATTGTGATATTGGCTCTCGGAGCACCAATGGGGACCGGACACAACGCGTTTGCAACCAGAAACTAGTCGAAAATAGGACCGATTCTTCGAAAACGCGTTGATGACGACGAGGAAAACACGAATCCTTAACTCGGGATCTAAAACGGCATATCCTAGCAAAGGACACTCTGCGCAAACGCGCGCAAAACGCGCGTCTACTGGCCGTCGCGGTCGTCGCATTAAACGTCCGCGGCGTTATATTGTCAACGTATTTAACCCGGCGAATGCAAATAACGTACTACGACTACACACACACGCGCGCGTTCGCGTCACGCGTTTATAACGTTACGCGTATCACAGGACCCGCGCCGGTCGTATAATATTATTATTAATATTATTATCTATAGGTCGATACCTCCTCTACCTGCATAATTCCGTATAAGTGGATAAACAGTTATTAGTTTGTCCTGCGGGAGACTAATAATGTTATTACAGCGGCGGCGGCGGCGGCGGCGGCGTCTGCAACGTCGGATCATTCGACGAGGTATATTACGTATACAGGCGTACGGGCGGGCAGCTCCGAAAGGCCCCGCCGCCGCCGTCGCGCTACGGTTTGACCGGGTAAATTTAACGCGCGCATTACTAATGATATCCAAAATCGGTCCAATAGTTCGACGGCGCGGGTTAAGTACAATAACGTGCTAAAGCGTGCTAAGCCGTCGTTAACGTTATCCGTAATATTCACTAAATACGCACAAAGGTCGTTGATTGATTGTGTTTCGAAAACACGCGTGTGAAAGCGCGCGCGGGCGGCGAGTCGCGCGCGTCCATTTCGCGGTTCGCGAGAGAGTCGGAATAATGATATTATTATTTCTAACGCGTTTGCGCCTCGGCCCGCGCGGAGAAAAACGTCGAATCGTCGTCGTCGGTGCGTTTTCCTAGCGCCGATATCCGAAAGTCTCGTCGTTCGAAACGAGTGAAACAACGACGAGGCCGTCGCGTCGGTCGTGCCGCGGCGGGTCTAACGCGAAAACGACGGCGAGGCGAGAACGACTTAGCCCCCCCCGCTTCGAGAGATGATACGCGTGTATCACAATTCGCACCGTAGGCTTCGGTTGCCAGGAGCGACGAGGTTACGCCGTGGTAACGTGATACGATCATATGTCAAAAATATTATATTAAAATATAATATAATATAAACGGTATAAATAAAACAAATAGGTCATGCCTGGAGTATTATCACGATAGAGAGTGCCGTCGAAAAGTCCCGGACACCCCCGACCGAACAGAACAATATCGCGATATTTGGCGAACACAAACGGCCGCGGCGGCGCATGAAAATAGAAATTATTATTATTTCATTTCCACGTCGAATTGATCGATTTAATATACAGCCGTTATCGTCGAAATGAAATCTACAATTTATTACACGAACCCGAGTGGAAATTACACGCGCGCTCGCGCGCGCGCGATATTATTACTGTACGAACGGTGAACATATTTTTCGAAAGTCATATTGTTTGCAAAACTGACGCGTCCCTCGCCCGTTCGCGTAGAAATACGAGCGACATAAGGGTACGGTGGGAAAAAAAATAAATATAGCGCGAGGAAGCCCCGATTCTCGAGGTGTGCACACGTGCAGATATCCGGACTGGAGAGAAAAAAAGAAAAAAAACGTCTCTCGCTAAACAAAACAAGACGACTCGCCAACGTTCGTGCGTTATCGAGCTCAGAAAACTACAAACGCAAACACCACACTCGTTTCGAATACGTTTCACCCGGAATCCCGGGGTGCGGCCCGGTCGTATAAATAACGGTGTAAACGTTCCGATCTAGAACTACGCGCGCAACTATCGCCGAGGCTCTCCGCCGCCGAGACCCGAACGGATCGGATACACGTCTCCGGCGACGAAGCCCAAATCACTCGTATCGCGAATCTCTCGACAAAACACCGGAACAAATCCACTCGTATCCGACTGATTTCCAGCATTCGCCCGAACGCCTTCGACCGCAAACATACCGAGCGCGCGGCGCGACGAGAGTTCTCTCACATTATTCACTCTTCCGTATTTTCTATTGTTCACGTTTCCCTCCGACACACGAGTTTTCGACGAGTTTTTCCCGACTTCTTCTGAGTCGTCGATATACTTTGACGCGAGCTGATTGTTTTGTTATTTATTTTTCGTCGTCGTCGTCGCGCGGTATCTCGTTTGATTAGGCCACGGTTTTGATTGTACTCACGTCGAATATTCGGTCGTCGTCGTTCGGAATCAAATACCGCGTCGTAAGAGATGCAAAATTATTATTTACGGCGCGATGAATTATTCCGTGCGTGAAACGAACGACCGCGGTGAGCCGTTTCGGAGGCATAAGGCTGTCTAAGAAACGATTCGATAAGCGTGCCGGTGGCGGAGTACGATAATAATGTAATATAATATTGCGCGACAGTATTATTACCGATTCAAGTCGCCTACGATTTTACCGAATATAGACGTGTTATTTTTAACTATCTGTTCCTCCGCGTACATCCTGCGGCGTATACGCGGGCGCGGCGTTTCGTCTGTTTGTTCTCGACGAATAATATCGAGAACGAGCAGCCCGACGACGTTATTATGCTTCTCGAGTAGGACTTACTAGTAATGTACAACGATATTAATAATATTATATTACAATGCAATATAACGCGACGGCCGTGTAGAAGGTCGCCCGCAGGCGGGGGGGGGGGTGAAGGACATACCCCCCCTCCCCGTTATTTTGTTTTTTTTAAATCGCCGATATAATTCTTTTTAAATGTCAAATCTTTTTTTCGGTTTTTTTTTTTTTTATAATATGTTAAGTACTATAATCGGTTATTATTTCTACCAGGATTTAAGATGATGTAATTTTAAAAATCTAAAATCGCGATTTTTACCAATCCCACTCGAAACAGCCACGTCCGTAGATAACCATAGTATACCGAACCATTTTATGTATGAACATTTCAGCTTTCATTATTGAGTATTGACCATTTTTTTACGCCCTTTAAATAATCTATAACTCTTTCAAATATTGAGTTTACGCTCAGGTGTTTAACACTCTTGTTATATGAATGAATAACACAATTTATAATTTTTAGTCGAGAGCTCCCCTTCTCTTCTCCAAAATATATTTTCGCGGACGGCCTTGGGCGTGTTGTGTACCCTGCCGTGCGGCGCGGTCGCGATGAATTATTGTTTTGATATTTTAACGAAACAAACTCGTAGCGCAATCTGTTAGTAAAACCGTTCTTTAACGCGACGTAAATAAAATATCGAAAAGAAAATAAAATAATAATAATAATGTGTTCGTTCGAGAGTCACAGATCGGCGTGACGTCTTGGGCGCCACCGTTCGTCGATAACGGTATTATCGACGGTGTTTTTATTTCTTTTCTTTTTTTTTTCTAAAGCGCGGGGGATCGAAATTTTTTCTCAATAAATAAAAAGTCGAAAAATAACGAATAAACGACGAAATAGTAAAGTTCGTTATAGACGTGTTGCGAATCGATAACACTTTTCGTTATCATTGTATTAAAAACGTGTTTGAATAACTGTTCTCATAATCATCATACGTTAAAATCATTATCAAGATCATATCGAAGTGATATAGTGTCGTTTTGCAGGTACGCCGAGTGCAGATTTTCGAACGCCCATCGTCCAAAGGTAACATATTTATACGAAATATTACGAGCGGCTAAAAACGCTCTTTGACCGGTTTAGAGTTTCGAACGGACGGTTATTTCGTTTAAATTCCTACGGTGCGCTTTGGACGCTGTCGCTATTGCTTTTTGTTTTCATTAGGGGCGTTCTCGCGGTTGTCAATGAAAACTCACCGCTTATTCTCAGAACATTTCGACGTCAAAGCCTCGTTTTTTTCGTCGATGCGTGATGTCGCGTTCTCGAGACCTCTCACTGCTGCAGAGTCGACGACCGCGTCACGAAACGCCGTTTCTCAACCCCTTTTTCATTCACGAACCCCTCGACCTCTCATCAGTGCTTCGCGAGCTCCCTATCGATTTGACGGCTTTGTCGGTTTTTTTATTTTTTTATTGCTCGTCAGTAAAAACCTTGCCGACGACTGTGTGCGTATTGCGTATATTAGAGAAAATCGTGTGACAATTTATGAAAACCGATTTTTTATTTACGCGGCGAATTATATTATAGATTAGACTAGAAAAAACTACCGGACCGATAAACGCTCGGCTAAACGACCTGGGTCGCCGTGGAAACGTTTAATATCTATTGAAATCATCGATCTGACGAGTAGTTAATTTTTTTTCGATTAACGTCGAAAAAATACGCAACGCACGTTTTACCGATAAAAGAAAATAAATAAAAGGTATATAGATGTTTTTAATAATTACGTTGTCCGCCAATCTGACCTGACGGAAAGATGAATATTCATTCTCGCGGGACAAAGTCGAGTAATATTCCCTTAGTATACGCGCGTGCCACAGGTCGAGTTTCTTCTTCATCGGTTTTTAAAGGCCATTGAGGCCCATAACCGCAACACAAACTTGCTTCCATCTGTCTCTGTCCTATGCTATTGTTTCTCCATCTCTTATTCCAATCTCTGCCAAATTCTTCTCCACCTTGTCAATCCACCTTTGTTTCGGCCTGCCAAGTGGTCTTTTTCCCCGGGGTTTCCATTTTAAAACCTCATTCATAAGACCATTTGACCTCCATACATGACCGGCCCATGCCATTCTCCTATTTTTTAATACTGCTACTCTTTATATAATTGTTGTATTTCTATATTAATCCTTTTCTCATATAATTGTTGTGTCATATTATTTATTTTTGGCCCAAATATTCCTCTTAATATTCTTCTTTGGAGTATTGCTAATTTGTCTTCATCTCCTTTAGTCGTTGGCCATGTTTCACACGCATATAAAAGGACTGGTCTGATAATTACTTTGTATATTGTAATTTTCGATTTGAGTGATACCTGTTTTGATTTTAGTAAACTCGTTATTACTCCGTAATAGCATTTATTTGCTGCAGTTATGATTATTTTAATTTCGTCGTGATTATTATTATTGGTACAGGTCGAGTTACTCTGTTAAATGTAGAATATATTTGCGCGCGAAGAGGCATTCGGCGGATCGCTCGCGATCATACGGCCGTCGTTTGTCCGCGTCGTGAAATCGACTGCTACGGTCGGCTCGGGGGGAAAAAAACAAACGTTCTCGCCGCGACTGCGCGCGGTCGTAAAAATCAGCACTATTAATAAAACGGCGCGCGCTGCAGCGGAGCGCGCGACGATATGACAATAATAATAATAATAATATAATAACGTATGGATTGTAATCTATTAGCCAATCGTTTTGGAAACAATACCGCTCGATCCGGTCGATAAACAACTCGCGCGCGCCAGAGAGAGAGGTTCTCTCTCGTCGCGTATACACGCTCGAAAAAAGAGTTTATCACAATTATTATAATATATAATATCAAAATGAAAATAGTTTCGTTTTTAATTAAAATCGCGTCGTCGTTCAATTATTGTATATTGTTCCTATTTTTTTTTTAATTTTTTTTTTTGCGTTACAAAAGTAATTTGAAATGTAATCGTTTGTCGTATTCTGATTTTACGTTTCAGAGACGAGTGAAAAAAAAAAAATAAAAAAATTATTAACGATAAAAAAATGAACCCCAACAACGGTAACCTACACGCGTCGTAGTCGTAACGATAATATAATATTGTTATTACCTTATTAGTATACTGTAATATTACTACCTGGACAAAACCGAGTGGTATTCTGTTCGTCGTCGCGCCGCCGCGCCGTGGCCGTAGGTATCGCGCCTTTTCCACGCGTATGGAAACCATTATTGTTCTATAAAACAATGACAGTAGGTAGTTAAACGGGTTAATTACTATACTAATGATTTTAACCAGCATTAAATACGCGATGTTTTTTTTTTTTTTTCAGCTATAAACACGCGAAACGAGCACAACTTTTTTACAAGACTCGCGCCGCACAATGTCATATTAATGCGATCGTCGCGTACGTACGTACGTGTACTCTCATCTCGTATACGACCGCGCGAAGACCTTTATTTTTTATTCGTCCTCCCGAGTAAAAATTATATATATATTTTTCGATTTGAAAAACGTCGTAAAACGCGTTTTTATCGAGTCGAAATATTCAAAAATCACGCCGACAGTTCGTCGCGGGAATCGTTATCGATCAAAGGTCGAACCGATGGGACTCGGAAGTTTTGGGATTCGCGTGTTTGATACTTCCTACTATATGTTCACAGTAGACCAAGTGTTGAATTAGTTTTTGTGTGCTTTTCAAACGGTTCAATCGATGAAAACAGTGCGCGCGCGCGTAAACTCGCGGAAGAGAGAAAACAAAATTAATAAAAGTCTTCTGATACTTTACAAATTAATAACGATAATCGTGCGTATTTCTGTGCCGTAATATAGTACAATATGCATTATAAAACAGTATCGTTTAGAGAACCGTTTTTCGCAGGTGACGCGGTCAGTTAATGGTAATTTTAATTAATTATACACATTATTACCGTAGTAATGCCGCGCGATTATTATATTATTATTATTATTATTATAGACTCTCGCGAGACGATAGCGAACCGCACGCGAGGCCTACGGATATTATATTCAGGTCTCAGGTCAAGACATAACATTAGCATTAATTTATGGGTCGTTTCTGCGGGGGCTTTGAAAATATTTTCCCTGCCTTTTTTTTTCTTTCTTTTTTTTTTTTCCCCGTATTTTTTCTAATACCTTTGCTTCTCCACCGTCCCGGCGCCGCGGCGTCCCGCAAAAGTGTAAAGGATATACTGCGCAACCCGTACCTATTAAATGCGCCGCCGCCGTGAGATTATAATGTAAATTTAATGTCACCGGCAAAGTGGAAAACCCGGACGTTTCGTAAGAGTGCCTGCCCCCCTCCCGCGCGGGATTTGACGTACCGCCCGGACGATTCGAATTACCCGCTGAAAAATGTTCGCAGTCAAAGGAAAGTACGGCGCTGTCGCTCCCAGAACGCCGCCGCCGCCGTCGTCGGACGATCGCGACGAGCAATCGGCATTTTTCATTCTCGAGGCTCATATTATTATTACACGGTATACTCATATACCGAAAGACTCGCCCTGCCCCACACATATCGATGTCGGCCGTTTTGTTTGATGTTCGATTAAAACTCACAATGTTCGTTAATTTTCACCGAACGAGTTCAAAATGCAAGCGTAATAATATTATAGTCTCGTGCGAGTCGTACGAAATCAATACGAGTGGCTTTCCGCGAACGCGAAAAAATAATTCGTCCACACTCGTTCGGCAGTTCGATCGTTTGTTTTTTTTTTTTTTAAATAAAAATCTAAAAGCTTAAATAATGTCGATATTCCGAGAAACGCGCGCGCCCCTGTCGACGCCTAGTATTTAAATAATTTATTCGTTTCGCGGTCATAATTATATTATCATCGTCGAACCAACATCGTGATAATTGAAAACAACAGAAACGCCGCCGTCGACTATAAATCGAATAAAAACTGCTCTGCCGAAAGGGTACGAAAAGGTATCAAAGCGCGTCGAGTATGCGCGAAAAAAATCAAATACATATTATACTACTATACTGGCCAATTTATCACGAGAATTTTTATACAATGCCCGGGCGTTGTATGAAACGTTCGGTTATCGTATACTTTGACTGTAACGTGTTATTATTTATAAAATATTTTCTTTGCGCGCGTCAGCGCCGCCCAGTGGCTTATTCAAGAGGGGAAGGGGTGACGTAACGATCTTTGGAAATTATTTTGTTTCTTTTTCGTTGTTTGAAATAAAACCGCATACATGACGTATTATGAATAAATCATAATTACAACTTCAAACCAAATATTTTACTCAACGATGTGGTATCCTGATAATGTATCTTTTGATTATCTTATCAGTGTGATGCAAATTATCGAACTCAATTATGTTCAAAAAAAAAAAAATTGGTTACGACCATCGTTGAAAAAACGAGTTGAACGTAAAACAATATAAATTCTTGTAGTATACTACGTATCTATTAAAACGAATTTGGACCCTCTTCCCCGGGGATCTTTTGTCTTCAGTTACAGCTTCGTTAGTATACCAAATATGATATTATACTAATGATTTACCACCTCTTTGTATGAGCTTCGGATCCGCTATTGGTGCCGATAAAAGTTATCGTTTTTATTATTTCTATTATCGCGACCGTGGTTTTATTTACCGCGACATGGTGTCGTGAAACGCGTGTTCGTTGATACGATGATCCCCGCAGTATTAAGAGTTGGTGGTTTTTTTATCTTTTTTTTTTTTTGTGCTACCGGTCTAGTGGTTACGAGGAACGACGTTAATTTATTAACCGTTCGCGTCGGCGTGCGACACTGGCGCGAGCACACCCACTCGAGGCGAACGGCCCCTCGTATTAATTAGATCGGACAAATAATACGTCGTCGAGAATACAATTAGTTTGAGATTTCGAGGTTTTACCGGAGCGCGCGATATCCTAAACCGACCCTAAATCTAATCAAACGCATTATCGTCTTGTTGTCGCGGTCCCGACGAGTTTTGTCGAGTCGGTTCGGTCGGTTCATTTATTTATTTACTTTTTTCACATTCCGCTCATCGACTCGCCCGTCTGAAAACATTGTTTTCACCTCGCGTTCAACGCGAGTTTTTCCAACGTTTTTTTTTTTTCACATTTCGACTAGATCATTATAATTGTGGCGTATATTTTTCGGTCTCTCTTGTTTTTTTTCGAACGGGCGGGCGCCCTCGTTTCGAACGTCCTCGTACTTTCCGATGCGAGATTATCATTTCGAACATTTTGATTTATAAATATCGAACCGCTAGTTTATTATTTATAAACGTTTTACGCGAAAAAGATCGTCGCGGAGAGGCGGCGAATGAGTTTTATAACCGCGAATTTTTACTGCGCTGCACTGCCCCTCTAGACTTTAAGCGCTTATCAATAATAAACTATCGGTACCGCCAATATTCAATATTTATAAATCAAAATGTTCTGTTTCGGTCGTTGCTGATCGTGAAATTAAAAACACCGTCGTTGAAAAATGGATTTATAGAATGAAAGACAAAAAAAAAAAAAACGAAAAGAATTGAAATAGAAATCGGTTGTCGGACAAAATCGTAACGCATTTTAAGCGGGGCGCTTCAAACTACGTACGTACGGTCGAGCTATCGGAGCTGTTCGTCGTTTCGATTTGGACATTTGGTCCTAGACTCGATTAGCCGGCTGGTGTCGACGGAATCGTTTCGAAATCTGAAACTCCAGTCGACGCGCCGCGCGATTGGTTTGAAATCATTACGCCGCCGACACGGGAAAATCGTAGACCGCGCGTGCAACTAAAAGACGACGACAATAATATATAAACCGCGTCGTCGTACCGCGTAGGACAGACGCGCGAGAACAAGGTGACGACTAATAACGGCGATATAGAAAACTGATTTGATTGGACGGCGGACTGAATCCGGCGCGGCGAACGAATTCGCCGACTCCGTCGGACGTCGCGTCGCGATTCCATTTTAAATACCGCGTCTCGAGTTTGATTTCTGCATAATTAATTTCCATTCGCGCGCGCGACCGTGGTGCGCCGATAGTTTTACGTTTCGGAGAGTGCGTCGTTAACGTCGTATTGTATCGCTTTTCTATACTCCGTGCCGACGCGAACGCGGCGAATTTTAATGACAATTTATTCGTCTCGGAGAAAAATTCTCCGGCGGCAAGCCATTAACGAGCCGGCCGAGAACGTCGAGATTTCGTGACGAAAACGCGCGCGCAAACGACCGAATATTGGCGAAAAACGCGTTGGCTCGTCGATAACGATCCCTGTACGGTACTACATATTATTATACATTTTGGTTTCGCGAAAAAACACGCGACCGAGCAAATAATAAGAGAGATACGTTTTTAAAAACGGTCCGAATAATAATTTATTGTCGTTGCACAGGGCGTCGGCGAGTTAATGAGTAAAGTCGAACTAGAAAGTCGAGTAAATTTCGACTCGTTAATACGTAACGCATAGTTTCTTATCCGACGGTTTTTTTTTTTTTTTTAAATTTAATACGAGTTTCAATTTAACGCGCAATTTATTTTCAATTTCGCCCCAGACGAGTTGGATAATTATTGTGAATTTCCATTGCCGCCGATATACGTACGCGTATATATTGTATTTTCGACTTTCTATAATTACTATAATGATATTATCGCACGTGTTTCTCGTCGTCGATTTCCGTCGTGAAATACGAGTACTACGTTTATCGGTAAGGTTTAAGTAAAAGCAATCGTGTTTATTTCTTCTTTTAGTTTCGCGTGTATTCATCGCACGGAGAAAAAAAAAACAAAATCCACACTAGACCAATCGTTACGATATCTCGCCGGTCCCGATTCCCGTCCATCGTTGTTCATATTTTATTCGCAGGAATATAATAACGTTCGCGGCATCATCGGCCGCGTCGTCGTTCGGAAACGAGTCGTTTTATAGACGGGTATTTTTTTTTTGTGTTTTACCGGTTCATCATTTTTTTATTACAGATTCGCTTCGAAATTAATCGCACTAAAAAATTCCCTGAACGTGTGGGTACTTCTTTATTCCGCGAACCGAGCCGTTCGTAAATTATTTATCCGATCATTTTTCAATACCTTTTACTCGACGGCGGTAATAAATAGGTACTACTACACTGGCGCGAGAACGAAAACGCGGAATTTCGTCAAATCACTCGAACCTCACTCGAACGCCGACGAGTTCGGGGATAGTATTTCGGCGGCCACTGCTGTCGATTTGAATTTTTCGAAACGTCACATTGTTGCTCGTTCACACCGGTAGTTATACACCGGCATTGTATACAATATAATGCTGTTATTCTTCGCGCCGAAGGACATCGGAACTCATATCGAAAATACTGTCGAGCCAAACGATCGAAACGACCCGTCATCCGCAGCTGATAAACAGTCGCGTCGACGGATTTGATATTTTAGCAAATTTAGAAGAAAGATGAAAAAAAAAAAAGAATGATAAAAAACTGACGAAAGGAAACTTATCTTTTTAATTTGATCGAGGAGGGTAGGGGAAAAACCGACGGAAAGCCTATATAATACATTCTATCCATATTATTGTTGTGACGGTACGGTTAAGACGTATTACAGCGATAAAACCAAACGGTTTTGTTAGAATCCGAAATCCAATTATCTGCGGCGACGCGACGGTGAACTTTTACGTAAACGTCACCTACCTAGCTACGTCGTACGGTCGGTGGAATAATATTTATTTGTTCCGTTCTCGCGGCGGCCGCGTTTACTGTAAAATATTAATCGTCGATCGATTTGGAAGACCAAAACGATTTCCTTGCGTTTTCCTTGGAGTTTCGTCCTTTTTTCGCTCGCAATACGAACGACAGCAATAAACGGCGTTAATCATCGTATACGGGGGGGGTTTTTTTTTCCGTTTTCGGTGCACTTCGCGTGGACGTGGTAGATCATCGTCGCGCGTTCTATCCCGGTGTCCGTTCCGTTCCGTTTCATTACGCCCATTATTGCCCGCTTGTTTTGTTTACAATAACGTCGCGCGCGTCGTTTCAATCGAAAAGGCGAGACCTCGTGAAAACGTGAAACGAACCGAAATCTAACTGGAAGAGTACGGACTTAATATTAGGAAAAACGCGTTTTTGTTTTGTCATAATAATTTTATTCGAGTAAAAGTTCGCGTTGAATTTGACTACTCTGATTCGGGTCAAGCCGATGGAATGTGATACCATCGTGTGTGCGTGTGACAAAGGTTGCACTCACACGTACCTATAGTAATACGTTTATCTGTGTTTTTACCCACTCGTTCTGTGGATATTTTATTGTTCGGCTTTTCGCCTGTTACCAGAACCTATAACCGGGTTCGAAAACTCGTTTGAAAACCGTGAAAACTTTTTTCGTTGGAATATATTTTTATGATATTATATTAGTGCGTATTATTCGCTCGATAGCCGCTAGAGGACGTAAAACTTAATTCCCGTGCCGTGTACATAATATACGACCGTGGACGGACGATACGACGGAGCCGGCGTCGAGTCTCGCGATAACCATCCCCGGCGCAGTTTGCGCGCGTGCATTGTCATTTCATCGTACGACACCACGATGGTGCTCGTCGTCCGATTTACAGATCGTTTTCTGTATGGTATATTTCACAAAGACGCGAGATATGGGCGAGCGAGTGCGCGATAACTCGATACCGTATTGATCGAACGAATTACAATACATACGTGTATGTATATGTACGAGTGATCGCGCGCGTCGATAAAACGACGATATTTTTAAGCGCGCGCGAGACCCTAACGCGTGTCAATCACAGGCGCGCGACTCCGCGCGAAAAAAAACGAGAAACGATGTTTGAAAAATCAAACCCTGAGGGTAACAAGCCCCGGGGGTAAAAGC
Source organism: Drepanosiphum platanoidis (assembly GCA_948098885.1). Taxonomy (NCBI): domain Eukaryota; kingdom Metazoa; phylum Arthropoda; class Insecta; order Hemiptera; family Aphididae; genus Drepanosiphum; species Drepanosiphum platanoidis. The sequence goes on along the minus strand of OX402538.1, from coordinate 7,672,904 downwards.
GGAAAAGGACCGGGAGGTAAGTGAAAAGATCTACGCGTCGCACACGGTCACTGCGGCGAATATTATTCAATAATTATCTTTCACGAGATGAATATCGCGCGTGACAATGTCATCCTACACGACAATATAATATAAAGTCGATTTCTTTCTCTCTATCTCTATCTGAACGCACAACGTATAACAAAGAATATTATCCTTTTCCGTCTGTTCGTCGACGGACGTGTTGTTATTTTTCCGACGCGACCCCGGGCGCGAATTATCGCTCGCGAACACGCACGACGATAGTAGTAATAAATAATAATAATTACAACAATAATAATCGTTGCGTTCGGTTGTCGAATGACCTATTACGAGGCGCGCGTAGGCGTACACTGCGGGTTTGACACGTTCGCCGTATCGCCGGCGGCGGCGGCGGCTCGTCGCGTTCGGAAAAAGGGCTCGCGCCAAAGCCATACATTAACATACACGGGCTGATAGGTCGGGTCGCGGATTATTGGATCATAATAAATTGTATTGAATTAACCGGAATCTACCGCCGGCACTTGGCTCTCGCGCGTCCCGTCCCGCGACGCCGCGCCGCCGCCGCCGCCGCCGCTATACGGGTTTTCCGCGGAAACTTTACAACGCGAAATTTCGGAAAATAATAATAACAAGGATAATAAAAAAAAAACCCCCCTCCCCCGCCGTTAAGTGATTCTGGACATGATAAACAACCGGGGCGGCGGGAGAACGAAATTCGAGCTACCTGATGGTACCATACGCCCCGCGGTGTTTTTCGATCGTATTAACTTAAATTATTATCGTTATAGTGTACATTATTTGTTTTTTTTTTTTTTTTCATCGAGTATTTAAGGAAATAACAATATCAATACGATTGTTATTATAACAATCATAATATTATAGACTCCGCCGCCGGCGGTCGACGTTTTAATTTTTAAGTTTTACCACGGATACGTCATGGAAAAAATACGAAAAGTGTTTTAAAGAAAAAATTACTCGTTTTCGGTGTAAAAACGTGTTTTTCAATTCTTTTTTTTTATTATTATTTCGTGACTATTAGATGAACGTCTCATGGAATATGCATTGTTACGTGAAGAAGACGTTTCGACTCAAGCGCGGGCGTGCGCGCGCGAACGGCGTAAATTAAAAATAAGTTGATTTAATAACGCGAGCTGCGCGTACACGAGATCGTAAACTCGCGAGTCGTAAAATTTGATATTTAGTGATATTTATTTTTTTATTTGTATTTATTGTGCGTTAAAAGTTTACGACACCGCCTCCTACGCGCACACACGTTCGCCTCGAAACGTTTTCGGTCGTTCCGTATTTCTATACCGCGGTTTCCTTTATACCGTCCGAAAAGAAAACGACAATCGCGGTTACCGAAACGGAATAAAGTGCGAAATCCGAGCACGATAATAGTATTACGGGGAAAATATGCGGTTTTTTTTAAACGTTCGTTCAAACATTTTTTCGACGTGGTCCTCTAAATCAGAGGCTAACACGTAGTAACGAATATTAGCGAGTGTGTTCATTTTTTCCATAACATTTTGGAGCGAATTATGAGACCAACGAGGAGAATCACTAAAACACCGGGTACACTCGTTGACCGACGATAATGAAGATAGTAGAACCGTCGAAGTTCGGGTATCGTTTTTACAACACCGATGTAGACATTGGATATTCTTCGTTATTAACCGACAAAGTTTTAATCACTGCACATTTGGTCACGCGCGTGTTTAAAGGGGAAATATTTTTCGGACGTGTTTTCAATCGAATATAAAAATACATATTTTCTATTTACCATAGCATTTTACGTGATAAGTGTAGTGGACGAACGAAAACCTTCCGCGGGGCTTGAATCCATTTCGGAGAGAGCGGACTCGACTCCCCAAGCTTCCTCAATATCCGTTTACGATTGTAATACTGTAAAAATATTGTAATAATAACATGATTGTAAGGTTTCGATAGGATAATAATTGCGTCCTTGCGGGAAGCCACTTTGTAATGATTCTGATTTTTTTTCCGATCAGAAAGTTCGATCTTATAAATGTGCGTATAACGACGACGCGTACCCAGCGCCGGCGTACACGTCGATTCCGACGAAACCCGTTTTACAGATTGATATCGCTTTGACGAGTCGCGTTTTTGTTTGTTCGTCGGTCGACGACGCGAAAACCTACGTATACACGGCCTCCTATTTTTCCTCATTTCCGACGACGAACGGTCCGGCGGCGGCGGCGGAGTGAAAACAACTTTGTGCCGGCACAAAGTCAATAGTTTTATGAACGAAACGGTAAGACGATCCGACCGCGGCGCGGCGTCGTCGTCGGCACGCGTTCGGGCCTTCAGACGTCTGCCGTTACGTTATTATAGTAAATAATTGCTCCGGTAAAATCAAGAGTCCGATTCAACGGAATTCAAAAGCTCGTGCATTAATTGGTACACTGAATTGATAAGGGGGAGATGCCGAAATGACCCGGGCGGGCGGTCTTAAACAGTGTAAAACATCGAACGACGTGTACGTCGTCGCTCGCATTAATTGAGCCGTGCACGCGCCGCGTACAAAATAATACGTCGCATGTCATAATAATATTACTGCACGATGCGCAAACCATATTATTAATAGGCTTAATAGTAATCCGCCCGCCCGTCCCGCGCGTGCACGTCATTACGATTATTACTGTTATTATCGTCATCGCTGTTACGCGTATCCAGAGTACGGGGACGGCATTCAAGACGTTTCCGTTTGAAATTAGATCGGTCAATGGTCGACGCCGCGCCGCGCCGCGGGTTCCGTGTATAACGAGACGTTCCGATGCCCTTCGCGTGGGTATTGCCGGCTTAATTTAATATCGGCGGCGTCGGTTGCCGGTCAACGTTGTCCGTCAAGAACCGACACGATTTGCCGACACAAAATGTTATTTGTCGGTAAAATCACGATCGCGTGAAAGACGAGCGTTTCTCAACACAAAAAGTGTCGACAAATTCAAAGTATTGCTCGGACAGGTATACGTAGTCGTTCGAGATTTATTAATTTGATCTCGAGAAATGCGACTTCCAACGAAGCGGGTTTTCGCAATACGAACGTGACGACAAGACGACAATATCAGCTGATCGCCCGGCGGCAAAACAATTTACTATTTTAAAACGAAACGAATGCGCGTGAACGTCAGAGGAAAATCACACAAGGCCCAGGCGCGCGCGCGCGTGGTCTTTGTCGCGTCGTTCTTGTACACGTTTGAAAGCGGCGGCGATGAGTCTTCCATAGATTAGACTTGCATACGACGTTTCGAGAGCTTAACGTTTCGATTCGTCGTGTTTTTTTGAAAAAAAGGTCGATCGTTCGGTTTACTCGCAGCGATTGTTCTCGACGAAAAGCGCATTTACTCAAAGGAATTAATACGAGAAAGATTTCTACATTTTAATATCCACAGGAGAGCGTATAATGTTTTTTTTCATCCGAAAACGGTCGTTACGAATTCGACGATTAGTTTTCCGGGAGACAATCGGTCCGCGCCGTCAGTCGACGACTACTGTACTTATTGGCGCACAGAAATATTATTTAAGTGTTAGTTCACAATCATTCTATCGCGTTCCCGTATTAGAGACACTCGACGTGCTGTTGGAAATATACAATACGTCTTTTTTTCCCTACGTGCTCGCCGCCCATGTCGCACTCGAGAATCGTTTCTCTAAAGCGGCCTTTTATGTTGTACTCAAAGGATTTCTCGGTCAGCTTCGTCTGATCCATTTTTTTTTTTCAGAAGAGGAAAAGGGATGACTGGTGCATCGCACTACTATTTTGCGACATGATTCGAATGGGTCACGTGAAATACGAACGTATTTCTATTTTAAACCGTTAATTATTTATAGATGATGCCGCCGGCCCAATTAATGTATCGGTGGTAAACGATTGGTGACAAGATTACGTATATAACGCGACGAAAAAAATAAGGCCAGTTTGATGTGCAACGATATTATCGAACGTATTTTTATTTTTTTTTCAACGCGAAAGATTTCCGGACGAGACCAAACGTTTCTGTTTTCCAGATGATTTTAGGAGTTATTTTTTTCTCATTCTATTTGTCTGACACATCCTAAACCACTATTTACCGGCCGGGTAGGGAAAACCGCACGCGGATAACATAGAACAATGCTGTTTTCAAAGTACATTCACGTGTCCAATTTCTGATCGAACGAAATACTAATGTATATGCGACTATTTCGGCGCGCGTGTTCGCGCTAGCAGTGACGACGCGTATTGCGTTAACAGAAGAGAAGAATGTCATTTCGTTCTGAAACGAATGCATTCCTCGTGTTGCTCGGAATCCGAACGAAACGCTATTATATTATTCGATCGAGTATAGTAGGTACTCGAGAACGGCAAATATTATTTTAAACGAAATGCGCTAGAAACGTAATAAAACACTATCCAAAACCAATACGACAAAAGGATATCATATAATAATTGTCGAGACAACGGGACTAGAGAGTAATAATAAAAAGAAAAAAAAACTCCTCGTAGACCACGCGACGTGCCGCCGCGATCGAATCTTCCGGTCATCGCGCCAACGTATCGTCGTTCCGGGGAGACGGACATTATTTTTTATCTAAATCGTCCTGCGCGCGCAGGAGTGCAACGCGTCGCGGTCTGGTCCGCTCGAGTCGGGTCGCCGGTTGACCCTCGGGGATTGGGAGCGTACCCGCGGCCGGTGGCGGTCGATCCGGCGAATCGATATAATATGCCGCACCGCCCCGTTTGACATATTTCCCCCGAAGTTGGACGAACTATACATACGTGTCCTGTGAGGGGTACAGGACATAAGCACGGGAGCACGCGGGCCCGGGGCGTCATTAGCGCGGAGCTCCTCGTTACGCAAAGTTTCGCGCACTTGATTGATAAGGGAAGTAATAATGGCTTTCGCTATTGGTCCGCGGCCGATGCGAAACGACTTAAGTAGCAGTTTAGAGTTTGAGACTTTTGCCGCGGTACGCGCGGACGGGATATCTCGAGAGCGGTGTATTTTTCCGTTCCGTTCGGTAAAAATATTACAACTACGCCGATACGTTTGGCCGCGGAGCGCGACCGCGTTTGGCATTCCTTCCGGGGCGGCGCGGCGGGGGGAACCGCTACTTAGTTTTATCGACGGCGCGACGTGTAGTCGAACGGTCAGGTGGTTCGGCACGCGGCCACGGCGTCTCATCATCATTCTACAATTCGTACCAATTCGTTGTTGTGCTCGTACAAAGTATGAGAAAAAAAAAATCGGAAAATTTTCTTGTACGCCCATTTTACTAAAACATAACTCTCTAGTAGGTACTATCGATAAATTAAGTTTTTCGACTTACGAGACTAAAAAGAAAGTACGACATTCACTGACGAGATTAAAACGTATATATCGAAATTGTGGTCGGGGAAGCGTTACGTTTTTATATTTTCCGAAGCGTAATCTCAATAAAACTTTCGCGATAGATACGATACAATACGTATACGTAATATACGAACAAAGTAATATGAGAAAAAAAAAATGAAAACGCCGATAAAACAATTATTTCTACCTCGATTTTAGTCATGAGAAACAGTGTGTTATATTATAGTGATTCGCTACTCAACAAATCGCTCTGTTCTATTTATTAAGACCAACGCGGTGTAAAATAATACGCGAATCTAATAAAATTAAATTATATCTCTTACGAGACATTTGATACGACTCATAATCTTAGTCGAAAAATACGACACTATAAAGAAAGTTTTGTTGTGTCCTAAAAACTCAAAAACATAATAATAATAAAAAAATATTTAAATAAATGCCCCATTTTTATTTAAAACTGAACCTGCGTGTGGCCATTATTCAATATGAAAATGAATACGCACGCAAATAAGAACGCGCAACGGTAGTAGCTATAAAGTGTATGTAAATAATAATTTATTGCTTTTGGAAAAAAAAAAAACAATAAAGTCGCGAATTTAACGATGAAACATTAAAAAGTTAGGATTATAAGACCAATATAAAAACCACGTTTACATAAAAAAAAGAAAGCGCACAAAAATGCTGATAGTCAATATATCTAGGTTTCGACTAATTATTTTTGCAATTTAAAATGATATAAAAAATGTAAAAAAAAATTATCCGTTTATGAAATACGTATTTTATCTCCGTCGTCGCATTGCGTTTTAAAACTAGTGTGTTTTCCGAAAATCGTTGCCTACGACGAAAACCGCGCACAGATAACGACAGATATGAAAATCATAGTATTAAAATACAATTAATAATAGATGGAAAATTTGAAACAAAACAAGGCGAAACGCATTGTCTAGTGGATAAAGTAGATTATTTTAAAACTAAAGTGACGGTAGCGCCGGGGACGAGCGGCGGGGTATAAAGGCATTCGAGTTTTTAAGAAAATTGAAAACTGTACGTCGGACGTTTAAGTCGTTATTGAGAATAGGAGTGGTTAAGTAACGTAAGTACCATAAATATATATTGTAGTTGTCAATATATGCGCGGCATCCGAAGGGTAGGTCTTACGCGAAAAAGAATTAGATTTCGAAAGAGTTTCAAAAGACACTTTCAAAAAAGACGAGATTGAATTTTATTCAGTGACTGCGGTTCGCGTATTATTACTCGGACGTCTAGCGCTGAGCCGTCTGTGGGGCGGTCTTCTTTTACGATTTGCCGGTCGAACGGTCTGCCGAATAAATAATTATAATGAAAAAAACCCACATTACACGCCGCCGCTGCCATTATCCAAACGGTTCGGTTGACGACTGCACGTGACGGCCAAAGATTTCGGATCGAATACGATGTCAATACTCGCGTTGTATTTCGACAACGTATTCGGAATCGTAGAAAACGTATCGATTAATTGATTACGCGCGTATTTTTTGACGAAAAATCGTCACGAAAATCCCACATTAACGAGCCGACTTTCGCGCGAGAACATTCCGGATCGACTTCTGTTGAATTTATCTCATCGACGTACTCGTTGGCACAAAGTCGAATGTAAGTAGCACACTCGACCGTAAATCGTTGCGCAGATGGCATACTCAACGAGTACCTGCCGAGACAAAAATCTATAACATTTTGACTTCGGGGAAGCGAAACGTATTAGCAATCTTAGAATTCTATCCCGATCCTTCGTTTCCTCAAACTGAGAAACCCAAAGCGATATCCCGTCCGCACGTAGCGAACATAATTTTCACATTTCATATCAAGTATACGCGTTTACCTATAATACTGGTCTAGACCGAGTATCGCGATAATTATTAATCGCGTGATAAAACTTGCAATGAAAATGCCAGACGAATAATATTATTAACGTGTTAGGACGTCGAAAAAGTAATATTATCGCGTCAGCGATGGACGGCGGCGCTGCGACGATCTCTATAGTTGGAAAAGACACGAAGAAAATGACGAATCGAGGCGTTATTATTCGCCCGGGAATGGGGGGGGGGGTCGAATTGCGAAGCCGACAACAAGCGCAGACGTCTCGCAGCAGTGTTACGAACCATATCCCGACCGCAAATAGTTTCCGTAACGATTTCCGGTGACGCGAACGAGAAACGTAGCAGCGGTCGGGTGGATTTTTATCGGCCGTCCGGCGGACGACTAATTATCATCACAACATTATACGACGCGTCCGGACGAACCCGTTTCGTTTTTATCGGTGTCAGGTATCGCGGCGTTGTTACGCGCCCGACGATTCTAATCGCCGAAACGGTTTTCGCGTGATCGGGCGAGACGACGACGATGTTGACGCGCGCGTCGATAACCTATTTCACGGCGCGGCGGCGTCACTCGTGAGATCGGCCCGAGATCGAGATAACGTGACGGGAAAAAGTACGTGCTTATCGGTCGAACGGCCAACGCCGCCGACCGCGTCTTAAGAAAAAACGACGATAAAAATTAATGCGCAAACAACAACGAAAAAACTACTCGACAAAGGACAATAATATCGTGTCGCGGTCGTCGCGCGTAATACAATATATCCCATTGTTATCGTCGGCATCGGTTAATGTTGTCGACGTTTTCGAGAGAGAGACAGAGAGAGAGAGAGAGAGAGAGAGAGAAAGTCGCGGCTCGTCGAATATAAATATAATAACGCGGCCGGGGGAGTGTTTGCTGACGCGGTAGCCCGCGGTAACTACTGTTTGCGATTTTCGATCGATTGCGAATCGAATGATTGACACCCGGTCGGGCGGGCGGAAAATACCAGCAGTCACTCGTCGAGACGCGAGAAACCGCGTCTGCTGGCAGTTAACGGGTGGTTCGAGAACATTCCGGAAATAGTTCCGAGCGCCGCAGAGGTGAAAAGGAAAACGTTGTTTATAAATAAATAAGTTCGAATTGTCTGTTCGCGATTGACGTAAACCGGCCCGAAATTTCCATCAATGAATTCTACTAAATCCGACTGAACTCCTCGAGATGTGGTCGACCGAACGCTACAGTTTTAAGAATGTCCTGCATTTCACCAGCAGGTCGATTAGAAAAGAGTAAGGAGAAATTCGAAATGTATTCGATCGATTATACTCGGCGGTCGATTTAGATGGGGTTGGTTTTTTTTTTTTATTATTATTATTTCACGAAGCGACCCGTTTTAGTAAAAATTATTTGTCAATATAATGAAATTAAAAAGAAGGAAAAAAATAACTGTCGATGTGAAAGACGGATTTTACCAGTGACTTAAAGTGGAATAATTGCTTAATTTTAACATAATAAAACGATCGAATGGAATAAGGTTTACCTGCTTTGAGTGATAATTCGTTTCTGTTCCTCGAATTTTGACGTCTGAACAATACAACCGTAGCGTGCATCAAAATTGAATTCATAATGATAATTTCATTGAAATATTTGACGTTCTGAAAACAAACGAAATTAATCGGTCGAGCTAGAAAAAGAAAAAATAAATTACAGCGCACGCATCGTGCAATACGGCGATAAAATTAACAACATATTATTTTGGACGGCAACGACGACGATTCGAACGAGACCGAAACGAATATGTTTGATTAGAGAAAGTCATAAGGACTGTCGCCCGAATCGGTCTCACCTCGACCACGCGGTTGCTATTGTCTTACCAGGTAGTAGGCGCGGGGTGATGCAATAGAAACAGGATTCTTTTTGTGCGCATTTTGATTTCGTCGTCACAGACGACGGACTGAATTTTCGCGATAAGTATTTCATAAATTTTACATCGTGTCGATACACTCAATTGTCGAACTGAAAACAAAAATAATACTTTTAGTTACTAATATATTAAAAAAAATTGTGCCAAGAATAATATCTGTAGAACGTTATTTACTCTAAAACTTCATGACACCACCTCTATTTTTTTTCACTCCAGAAACCGCCACCCATCCTATTGTTTCATATCGATCACGTGTATATAATAATATAATATTTACGGAATGAAAATTCATTTCTTTCACAAAAGTGCTTTGAAAGGTTTTTTTTTTTTTTTAAATAGGTTAACACCGCAACAAATTGTGTATTGCATTATCTACCGACGACGTTTGGTACGATATCGATTGCGTTCCGAACACGATAATTAAAACACGAATAAGTAGAGAGGCGGAGGGGGTGGGATGAAAAACATTTGTTGAAATTACCAATATTAATAATAATAATAAGAGAAAGGTAAACGGTACGTCGCATAAATCATTGATGAAGTGGCTTTGCGGAATGGCCATCGTTACTTTATCTAAATAAGATAATGCTAAGTATAGTATATACTTGGTGAATACAGCCGGGATTCTGCTTCGTTTATTTAATAAACATTATTTCGGTTGACCTATTTCTATTATTACAATATTTAAAATACCTCGACGGAATCGAATTACATCCCGACTCATAAATTGATATCCGATGGATTTATTTTATTTTTTTTTTTACTCGAAAATCGAGAGCATTAGCTTCGCGGTTCTTTCTCGTAACCGATTACGGTTACTCCTGACCGGAGGAGATCGCGTTCGTTAGCGTTTTATCATTGAATAATAAAACGAACGCAAATCATAATTTACGCGTACGATAGATGTTTATTTATCGCGCCGCCGCGCCGTTACGTCTAGCAAAACGAACGTTATCGAACGGGTCGAGTGAAACAAATGGGGTGGGGGGGGGAGGGGAACATCTAACACGTCCTCCGACCGAAACGGATCCGAGTGCTTTTTTTTGTTATGTATATAAATGGCGGTCGCGTTTATGGAAATGAAAACTAAAAAATAAACGTAAAAATCGAGCACGGCCGAGTATAATAATAGTGTTTACTACCGAATTGAGGAGAGGAGAGCGTACGGAAATCTGTAAAACGTAATTTCGTTACCTCGCGATAACATCGGTATAACTCGCGTTCGATTCGTACGATTCGTGTTACGATCGTTTGCCGACGACCGCGCGCGTCAGTAGGCCCGATTATTAGTAGCCAATAAGTGGAACGTTAAGACGACGGGGCGACCGTTCGCGGTGACGACAACGATATTACACGGACTAGGAGGTCCGCGGGGAATCGATTTCTGTTAGCCGACTGCGTGCGCACTGTACACGGGCCGCGACACGCGAGTCGTTCGGCTCGGCTTGTTTATGGCCGACGACGTATACGTCCTCGTTCGGCGGCGCGACGGCGGTGCCACCGCCACTCGGTCGTGTCGGAGTCGAACGGAAAACGAGTTTAAAAGGTTTTCGTGAAAGCAAAAGAATCCCGGGCCCGCGGTAATCGGGACGTTATGATAACTGTCGGCCGCGCCGTTAAAGTGTCGACGAGATCGCGTTGCGCGTGACTCCGATGATGCACTATACCAAACGCCGATCGTTGGACGACTTCTCGAAAACGGGCACGAATCTTCCTCGCCGTCATATTTCCGATGAAAAAAAAAACGTCGTCGCTGGTCCTGTTTCGGTAGATTTCGAAAAGCCGGCTTTTTTCGACTCGGAATCCGATTGAAATAGTGTATTTAAATATTGAACACGCGGGGTCTCTGAAGTTCTGTGAAGTTGAAAATAGGGTCGAAAACTCGACGACAGACCCAAAAGAAAAAAGAAAAAAAAAACACAATCAAATCGCAGTATCACCAATACATTCCCCATTTCGCTCAGAATCTTACAAACTACTGTAGCTATTGACAAACGATAATCTATTCAAAAGAATAATATTTATAGAATTTCAATCCGAATTAAAGAAATATCAAATGTTGTTGTTTTATTCGTTCCTGATTATTGGCGAGCGTACGCGATCGATTAATAGTTATTTTGATGGGTTATTGCATTTCAAAGTTATTACAACGGTCGCCGCCGATTCAAAGAGAATTCCATTCGTAACGAGTAATGTTTCGCCGAGTTTGGCGAAAAGGGTCGGTGGGCGAGAAAAAGTTGCGTGTTATCGGCAGTATTGAAAAAATTTTCGCACGTCGTCACGTCACCATAATTACGCCACGCAACGTTATAATAATTATATTATATCGTTTTACAGTGTTTTAAAATGGAAAAAAAGATAAGATGTTGTGTTTTCTTTATCAAACAGTTTAACACAATACTATCAGTTAAACGATAATATAATCGTCCAACAGTTTAACTAACGTGTAAATGTTTAGGTTAGGTCAGTGTTTTTCGACCATTTTTTTCCGCCACGACTCATCTCCATTTTTACATCGGGAAAGTTGGCTATTGTTTTTTCATAATATCGTACGTTCATATTCGTTATAATAGTTATACATTAATAAACTCATACCGTTTCTCGACATTTTCGGTATGTTTTTCGTGGGGTGCAGCTGTGTTTTCGAAACTTCACTCGTCGAATCGGTCGACGAAAATCGCGCCGGTAAGTATAGTATCGCGCCGAGAGTCGAAAGGTCCGCGCTTTTCTCTCTCTCTCAACGTCGTCGTTCGTTGGTTTTTTTTGTGTAAATCTCGCGTCGTGTGAGATATAACTACGCGTGATTTTAACGGGTGGCTGACGACGGAATCGAAACGTTTTATTTCGCGAGTACGGCGCGCAGAGCGGTGGAAAAAAAGGAATTTTTTTCTCTTTTTTTGGCTTATTAAATTACATTTGAAAGTTTGCTTGCGCGTAGTTCTTTTTTTTTCGTACGTACGTGTTTCGACCGCGAGCGGGGGGTTTAAACGTCCGGGGGAGTCGGAGCTCAGAAGAGGGGCCGGCGTTCACGGGGTTGGAGATGGGGCAGGGCGGACGAATTCGGTCGTGTGCATTGTTTTCGGATGCGCTCGTTTCCCCGGACACAAAAAGGTCTATCTCGCACGCTAGTGGGCCGTAAACCACGCGAATACCATCGTCGTCGTCGCCGCCGCCGCCATACCGACCCGGCGGCGGCGGCGGCGCGATAGAGAGTGGAGAGCGCGGAGAGCGGAGAGAGAGACCGCGTGTATTATTTACGACGCCGTAAAAAGGTTGGCAGAAAATCCCCAGGTTTCCGCTGACTCCGGCCGGTAATTAAGTCCCCGTCCACCTGGTGCCAGCCCGTTGCGACGAACGCGGACCGCCTCGCACTCCGCTCCTACTCCTTCTCCTTCTCCTCTTCCGCCGCCGCCGCCGCCGCCCGAACGAACAGTCGCTGCGTGGGAATTACGTTGAGCCGGCGGTCGTCTATACCTGCACCGTTATAATAACACGGCATGTACCACGCCTCGGGTCGCGAGTTGCGCGCGACGCGATACGCGGGGCACAGCGGGTAGAAAGAGCGGAAGTCTCTGAAATTTTACCAATTTTTCCCGCTACGCTCTGGGATCGGTATTTATTTGTAAAACAAAAAGTCCGCGGGCATTGATCGACGACGTGCGATCTTCGTCTAAAATTCGATTGGCAAATGTCACGTATATCGCGTGGAAATCGACGAAACCGCGTGCGTTTTCTCTCTGTTCGCCGGAGAGAGCCGACATTGTTGCGAGTTCGTTTTGAGATACAACGATTATTTTATAATAATATCGCAGTCGACCGAACGAATGGAAAATGTTGCTTTCGAATCTCGCGGCGGGCGCCTCGGCGCGCTTCGCTTTGTTTTTTTCAAACTTCTCCGCGCGCGACGCAGCATAATGCACACGATCTCGCGGCCAGCCCCGGGGGTACCGTCGTCGTCGTCGTCGTCGTGTCGGGAGGACGGCTTCTTGCACGACTGTCGTTACTTTCGTACGTGAAAACGTCCAGATGTCGATACCGATCGTATCGTTAATACATAGATTGCTGGAAAAGAAAAACAAGACTTTTAGAAAAAGCATTTTATTGTATTTTAATTTAAAACGCAGGGCAAAAAAAAAAAAAACTCTCTAAAGCGACATCAAAGGGACCGAACATTTTTGTTCGTTATAGTGAGATCCGAGGGGGGAAAAAAACGCAATTTTTTGTAACGCTTCAAACAGATACCGTACACTATTGATAGGTAGTGTATTTTTCTTCTCGTGTCCGGTCAAGACTGCCAGTAATTCACAATTATTATTAAAAGTCAAAAATAAAATAAAATCATTTGTAAATACAGTACACAAGAAACAAAAAAACTAATAAATAAATCATGTTTACATAACGGAATCGCAAATAATAATAATTCCCGACCGTCCCTAAATAGTATTGATAGGATTATTTTATTAATTGTAATTAATTTGATATTAATTGTTTGATATGAAACGTTACATTATTATCGACCGATACGAGTATACATTATTGTAAAATGTGAAATCGTAAAATTTACTGGTTTCAAAATTAAATGTGGTTTGTTCGTTACAAAGATAGAACTAATTATACGGGTTGTAAAATGACCGACTGATATCAAGTATTTATTTACGAGAATCGTTCGTTTTTTAAGAGGCTCGTTTGAGTTTATAATAGCTTTATATTAGAAAGATCTGGAAAAATTAATTTTTATTTTATTTTGTTTTGCCTCGCGTATAAAACCCTTCAATCGAAATCATAAAAAATTTCAATACGGATTTTTTTTCGCGACGGACTTTCAAGTATCGTCGGTCCAGAAAGGGTTTAACGTGTACACTCGATTGGATTTTTATATTAATTAAACGAGTGAAAAGTGTACACATCCTCCTATCTATGCCTGAGACGCGAATACGACATTTGTGACGCGGAGGTGTACTTAACGTTTTGTACTGTCATACGAGAAACTAACCTGATGGCCGGTCGATAGGAAACGGTTTGAGCTCGCTGTTCTAATAATTCAAATTTCAGCAACTGATCCGGGAGTGGATTGAAATTGGATTCGATTCTTTCTCATCGCGAAGAAACTATGAAAAAAAAAAAAAAACCACAGTTAATAAAGCATTAAAGCATTCGCAAAAACGCGAATCAAAACCGACCAGATGGAATCTTCGCTGGGCCGATGATCGAATATTAGAAAATGTCACCCCCCCCCCCCCCGTGCGACGGGTTTTTCTCTTATTCACATCGAGCCGCGTCAAAACGCCGTACTTCTGTATGCCGTAAAATATTTTCGTTGTAAACGTCGGATTTGCGAAATGAAGGTAAAAAAAAAAAAGAAAAGTTTTTCGATGACTATAATAATTATAAGTGTCGCCAACTAATGACATTATTACCAGAGCCGGGCGAGGAAATGACGATATATAATATATAGTTTTTTTTTTTTAATACTCGGTCGAATTCATAACTCTCTCGAGACGGAGGAGTCGGCGGCGGTTTAAACTATAGCAGCCGTTTTTTCGAGCTTCGATTCGTCGTCGGGACTATATACTTCACTCCGCCGAGGGTCATAATAAACGATATCGCGATAATTCCCGTTTAACTGTAATAATATTCGTTTCGACGTCTATTTTCGATCTTCGTAGTATTAATTATACCCTCGGCGTACGAGATCAAACCATGTCGTGACAAAACGTTTTGTAAAAAATCGGAAGCGCACAGCGAGAAAATACTTTTCGCGTGATTACGGTCGAGGGGATAACATGGAAAACGGGCCGCGGCCACTAGAGTGTGTTCGCGTAGAAATGTATAGGAGGCGTTAATATTTTTTCGTTTTCAAGCGAGACGCGATTTTTCACCTCGAAATGTTTTGTCTTACGAAAAATGAATAGCTAAAGATATAAGTAAATAGCGTACGACCCTTCATCGATAATTCCGTTTTTTTTGTTTTTTTTTTTTTTGTTCGTCTCTTTTCTCCTTAACCTATATTAGAGTGGTTTCGGGCGTTTGAAAATCATCGTTTCCGAGAGTACGTCGTCGCGGTATCGCGTGAGCTCTTACGCGGACATTTCGTTTGTTTTTTTTTTCCCCCCCTGGGCCGCGGCGTAAAACGATTTCGAGTGAAAAATCGTAAAATAATGAAGCCCTAAGAGAACGTTATCGCCGCCGAAATCGTTTCGTCGTCGGCGCTCTAAAAAAAAAAATACAAATATTTCGAATAAGAAAGCGACCATTGTTCCGTTCCGACTCGTCGATGCCGCGAGATTATCGGCTGTTTTATTTGTTTCGATTTTCACGCGCCGGCTCTAAACCGCTCGGAGATTTAAATCATACGAGAGCGCGTTGTAGCCCTCTCCGCCGCCGGCGACGACGACGTTCCGCGCTATCTCGCCCGGGACGGGAGATTTATTTATTTATTTATTTATTTTTTCGACCCGCCCCGTTGTTTATTTATCCCCCGTCCGCGCGCACACACTCGTTTTGCGGAATGTCATATCCGATTTTAATTACTACCAGCTACTCCTCTCGTTTCTTATGTTCGCGAAACGAAACGAAATTTAATGGCGTGCTAAATATTCGAGAACACTGTGTTTGGTTAAGCAAGTGAATAACTTAAATTGTTGTTTTCTCATGCTCGCGAACGTAATACATTTACATTACACGAACACCTGTCTAGTCGTAAAACTTATTATAATATACCTTCACAGGTGAATAACATAATTTTAATAGATCGCGGAGCGTTGCATTATGCAAACGCACACAGAGTATTAAGAATAAATATATTATTCGACTCGTAAACACCGCAGGTATAAACACACATAGGTGGATAGGCAGGTGGGTATAGGTATAGGTTTATATAATATTATTATAATATTATACGTAATGCGTGCGCGCGTCGCGGCGCGGGCGTACGAGGAGGTTTGTATATTTCACGGCGAAAACATTACTTGTAAACAACACCCTGGTTACCATAATCGATAGGATGTATTCCCTAAACGTATTATTATAATACTGTAAAGTGAATACCGATCAAATAACGGATAATGCGTACAAATATATTTATTTACATCCCTTCGCCGCGAACGCGTACGCACACGCACACACGCGCGCAAAACGCGTATTATTTATACGTGAAATATGTCCGCAGAGCGCGCATTATTATTGCGTTCGCTTATTTATGTCGTTCCAGACAAACGCCGAAAATCGCACGGGAGGAATCGAACGAGTGTGACGATGAAATCACACTCGCCGAACAGTGTTGACGACGATATACGCGCGGGTATAATGCGCGACACTTGACGGATTCGATTCCGCCATAAATTGCGTTGCGACAAGGACGACGACGACGACGACGACGCGAAAACACGAGTAATTAACGAATATAATGATAACAATATCAACAATACAAAACGTGAGGCTTTGTTATGGCATTTTTATGCTCGCTCGAATTCCATTTTTGTTTTATAATATAGACGCGCTCCGCGCAAACTAAACAACATTTATAACAATATTTATTATTAATTACTAAAGTTGCCGAAAAGTAGAATTTGTATTTTTAAAGGGGATGAAATTAGTTGAAACGTTTCAAAGTTACAAATTAATACGAGAAGACAGGTTCGCTTATAAAACTTTTAAGCAATTTAAAAAAATAAAAATAAAATTAATAGAAATGCGAATACTAAACCAACTTTTAACGGAAACGATAAATTTCCACTCTTGGGAAACGTTTTTTTTATTCGTTTAACAATGATATTTAAATATAGGGGATGATTCGTCGAGCTTCCTGTTGAAGGACAATACATATGATACGCACAATTCTGTAGGTGTTAGTTAACCGACGGAAAGTTTTTACGACGTCTGAGATTAAAAATATTTTAATTTGTATTACGCGTCTATTTCTCGAATTAGCATATACATAAGATCATTATGCAGGCACATTTTAATTATATTTTTTAATTATTTTTAAAGAAACCGTGTCCTGGACCAGAGCTCATTAAATACATTATTTAAAATATACAATTAAACAGGAGACAATATAATTATTAAGGACACCGTAACATTGTGTATAAGAAACGCGACGTGGTTTTTTCGCGACTCCGGAATCTCCAAAAATATTGGTAATTATATTTTATAATGGTAATATTATCAATATGACGACCGAGGCGTGTACGATACTAAAACTTTAACGTGGCGAGTAGAGATTTTGAAAGTTATATATGTGTGTGTGTGTACGAAAGGAAATATGATTTTCAAATTATGTGAATGGTGATTGAAACGAAATCACAATCGATCGATCTCCACTAGGGCTCGGATTTTAACTAGTCGAAAAAGAATATTTAAAAAATGCATTTAACAGTCGTATAAATTTCACAAAGACAAATCCGTGACGCGGGATTTCGAGATTACGAGACTTTATTACGGTACGAAGAGTAAAAAACGAATATATTCGATTTAATTTTACATATTTTAAATGTCGGTGATTTTTATGCGGAAGAAAACGATTCGTTGTCAGAACAGTATCGTGCGTTGAAGTACTCGTTCGAAGAAAATCGTCGCGTGAAAATAAACAACGAGTGCGTTGAAATCCGAGCGACGACGGGACACGCCGATCGGGACACGGCGCGACGATGGCGAAGGACGACGACGGCGCGACACGCCAAAGGACTTACGACGGCGACAATTATTATTATCATTACCGTATAACGTTATCGTGACCGCGCGATGAAACGCAAACATTAATAATACACGTCAGCCGCGTAATACGCGTTTCGAATGTACGTGTAATAATTTTGACGAGAGGAAGGGAGAGGTGAGTGCTCGGTGTAGCGCTCGAGGGATGTCTAATTATTACTAATGGACGGGGGAATTTGCGAATTGATTGAAAAACGGTAAAACGTCGCTGTCACCGGCAGAGTTGAATTGACAAGAAGCGATCCCGCGCGGGCCGACCGGAGGGTTGGGGGCGCGAAAAAAGGAAAAAACAAAAACAAACGGGGAAAGAACGACGGCGGCGGCGGCGGCGGCGGTCACGCGACGCGCCGGGCGAGTGTGTTGTTTGCGTGGGCGTTTCGGGGAAACAAACGGCCACGGAGGGTGTACGCACGGTTTTCGTCAGTTGTACCGCCGCACAGCTGTCGATGATGAGAGAATATTTATAGTAATAATAATAATAATAATAATAACAACGACATAAATAATATCGTCGTGGAAATAATATTACGTCACGGCCGCGCGTGTTCTGGCCGCCCCGCGCGACGGGGTCGGCAGGACGATTCCAGGGGGAAGAGAAGGATTGGTGGGGAGGGGGGGAGGGTGAAGGGAGAGGAGATAAAAACGTAGTTATCGTATTGCGCGTAAGTTTTGAGCCCCGCGTAGTATGCGAATCGGAAAACACGACCGGAATCTCGAAAGGAAATAAAACGGAAACGGTCTATACGTACTATACTACACTGGTGCGGCCGCGACGACTGTGCTCCGCCAACGGGGTGGGCGACTATAAATATAGTTGGCTGCGTTTGGAATCTGAATTTCTCGGTGATCGACGTCTCGTCGTTTTTCAACACCTGTTCGTGGCACAACAACGGCGGCGCGCGTCTAGTTAAACGCTTTGATCAACGGTCTAGTCGAGAATCGTCCGGGTTTAACGTACTCCGGCGGACGGCCGGAAATTCCCTTCCCCCACCCGCCAATCATCATTTGAATGACACCAATCGTCGGCCTGAAAAACAAAACGAAAATAAAAATAAGAGACTTCATCGCTGCACGCGGTCATCTCATAAAATATGCCTTGTTATTTTTTTTCTTTTCAAAGTATTATGAAGAAACACGATCGATTGTTTATTATCAAATGCTCGAGACTATAATATTATGTCTATGATTCAACCGACGATTGTCAGTATATTATAGTTACTCGAATACTCACGGCAAAATCACGAAAAGTAATACGGCTCTAGTATTCCAAAACGTGTGAAATCATTTTAGATCTATACGAGTAAACGACTAATTATTATTATATTATATTATATTATATTATACTATCGCGAATCGTCCGATACCTCTTATAATGCAAGAAAAACGATAGTTATTTCGACTCGGTTTACTCCCGATTTATTCTCCTCGGAGGATGAACTCAAATTTTCGGTGAAAACAAAATATGGAAATGTTGAAATAATTTTCTTCTAGACGCTTACTTTTTACTTTATTTTCTCTAAAGAAAAATTAATTCTGATTCGCGCTGAATTCCAGAACGCAGAGAGAAGTTCCGGTGAATTGTATCGCGGAAAGTAATAATATTAATAATAATAATAATAATAGTAATAAAAACACGCGTTGTCTGCGAACAATTAATTAGTATACACACCTATTATTATTATTATTATTGTTATTATTAGCACCCGCGGTATAATCCGGATCCGGTGTTTTGCATAATTCCAATTTACCGCCACGGACTGCGCGTCCTCGGACGTGCGGCGGGCGAGATATTTTTATTCCCGCGACGATGATGTCCCGAGAGCCGGGGAACACGGAGCCGCGAATAATTCGCGTGCGCGCGAAATCTCGTTTTTGATCCTCACACACCCGTCCTCCGTTCATAAGCTTATTATTAATGTTATTTCTTTTTCGTAGGGGTTTACTCTGGTCAGTTGCACTTTTTTCGGGTTAGGTTTTTTGGATGAGGTGACAATAGTATATACGAGTATAGTATCTTGTCCGAGCCGGCGCGGCGGTTGAAATTTAACACGCGCTTTAAATTTTAAACTGCCGACGGGGACACCTGATTAATATTAATAACCAATCAGAATCGGGAGATATAAAAATATTATGATTGATATCCGGGAAAGATGACCGTTATTGTTACGAAAAACAAATTGAATTGTGGTAGTGGAAAATAATGTCGCTAGAAAATAATATCTCTGTCGGATTCTGCGAAGAAAACTGATTCGAACGAAAAAGAGTTTTTTAACCGTAAAAAAAAAAAATAAATAAAAATAAATAATAGAAAAAAAAAACTAAAACTGAACTAGGTATACGACTTACAATGGGCCAAACAAGACTGCACTTCTACCGACCGAGTGTACCTGTTTCATTTCATACGGATCGAACGAGTAATGGTTTCTATTTATATATCAGAATGGAATATAATCGCGCGGCGGGAAGAAAGGATTGAAACTGTTATTATTATTTTTCTCAGTCCAGTTCTCGGAGGGGGGAAAATGACAGAACCGTTTTGGGTGGTGTAGTTCTTGAAGAAAAAAAAGAAAAAGAAAAGAAAACGTCGGTTCCGGGTTCGATACGATTCTCGAAAGAGCGAAAAAAAAAAAAAATCAATTCCGTTTCGATTCTCGAAATAGAAAAATGATTTCCTCGCGGTACGGCGGCGTGTCGCCGCCACTCGCGCCGGCCGATCGTAAAAGAAACGCGTGTTGAAAAACGTCGGCGGTTTCAGTGCTCGCGAGGTTCACAGGCGAGGCGCCCACCGGCTCTACGATCCTACTAGGTACACCCCCGGGTATCCCCGGCGACAGTTTGTCCGCTTTACAGTTTCGGGCCGGACGGTGAAAAATAGATAAAAATCAAATGACGTCTATCATAATAATAATATACGACCGTCGTCGTCGTGTGCTTCCCCTCGGAACGACGTGGCCGATCAAACGTTTTCGCGAACGCGATCGACGTGGCCACTCGTCGCGCGTTGCCAATAATACGGGGCGCGAGCGGTGGGATTCGCGGCGCATTATAATAATAATAAATTTATCCCGGCGCGCGCGCGCGATTCGTAGACGTTTCTTTTTTCCTCGGGTTTCTCTACCCTTCGTCTCCGTCCCGCCGACGATACGACTATTTTTCATGTATCCCTCCGGTATATACGCGTATATATAGGTAGAGGTACCTATAAAACGAACGCGAGTCCTACTTACGCGCGAGCGCGCGTCGCAACAACGTAAAGAATCGTTATTAGATAAGCAGTCGTACAATATATAATATATATATATATATATATATACGTCAATGTATATAGATATATACGTATCGAGTCGAAAACAATAAGAGCCGTCGCGCTGCTGCAGAGCACTTTATTATTCGCTTGCCCGTCGCGTATATACAGCACGTGCATGCAAACGTACGGCGCGCGCGTTACGGTTTTATCGAATTTCATATGAGACACGAAAAATAAAAATAAAACCATCTCCTTCGTCCTGCCCCTGCCCTTTTTATACCCCGCCGTGATCGAGTGCGCGTTTGCGGGCAGCGTGTATACGCGTGCGCCGCGTACACCTACGACGACGACGACGACTGGCGGCCGCGCGTCGTTCGTGACGGCATTACGGTAATAACATACGCGCGCGTGTACGTAAAAAATTTTCAAAACATTATTTTCTGATTATTCATGTGAAAACATTTCGCGCGCGCGCGCGCCCGCGACGACGACGACGACGACGTCGCTCTCTCCTCTCCGCGGCTATAATAAAACAACGAGAAAACATTTTTTTTTTGTTTATTATGCGAACCGCGTATTTTTCTAGTATATATGACGTGATGACGACGGGCGTTAAAAACTTTGCGCCACACTACTATAATATATAGATTACCTTTTTTTTTTTTCCCCCCCGTATCTCTCCCTCCTCTCTCACTCTCTTCGCTGCCCCGTCGTCGTTGTCTAAACAGCGTGATGTAGTGCCCGCCTGCCCGGCAGACGAGAGCCCATGTAATAACTGCGCGCGCTCCGGGTCCAAAGTTGTCTGGCAACTTTGCCAACGCAAATGGACGAGTCCTTTAACGAAACGCGAACGCCTCGTCCGGAGCTGCAGCGCGCGCGCAGTGTCTCCGAAAAACTTTGAAACTGATTGTCTTCTCGCGCACGGATTATTAAAGCGTTGGGCGGAGATTCGAGTAAAAAGAAAAGGGCCATTCGGCGCCCCCTTGAAAATGGTCAAAAAATCGTTTTAGAGAATTGGGCCCGGAAAAAACCTACCGTCGCGGGACGTCGACGGACTCGAATAAAAAAATTAAGAAAACCCGACGCGTCGATAGTATAATAACGACGATCAGAAAAATGATGTTCTCCGACTGTTTTTCAGATTAAAACGTTCGCGTCGCCGATTGATTTTTTCGCACGGATCACCTGCTCGCGCGGCCATCGCTCCCCGTCGACCGACACTTTTTCTTCGGGAACACTAGTCGTCGAAATGTTTTCTGTCTGCGTTGAAACGAATCGTTTTTAGATACTTCCCGTTCGCCAGTTGTAACGACGCGACCCTCATACTCGTTGTATATATTATGTCGTTCTATCACTACCATATTATTACGTACTCGACAACACTGCGCGGGACAACACATTAACCTGATTTCCACAATCGTTCGTTTCGAATTTCATCGCGGCATCGTGTGCGCCGACACGCGGACGAGGTACCGAGCAATTTAATAATCGGCCAGTATTACCCGTCTGCGTCGAATTAAAGACGTTTCGTTTTGCTCCGGTCGCCGAGTACAATACGTTTCGCGAGGCGCAAAATGCAGCAGTTGTTGCTATGGCCGCGCAGCTATGCGTGTTATACGAGTTTAATATTATAATATTCTAGTCTCGCTCGGAACAATTAGATCCGTACGGCCGACGAGACGAGATATTTTCCAAGCGAAATTCCCGTTCCGGAATATTATCCGTTCCACTCCGCGATTGTATACGGGGGCGCGTCCGTCGCGGTCGAAATTTCACGGTCCCTTATATAGCGACAGCAATAAAAAAAAATAAAATTATACTCGGCCCGAATTGCCGGAGATCAATCGGAATTTATCGAACTGCCTAGTTGTAGAAAAAAAATAACGAATTACTTAAAAGTTTCAAATACAAGTATACAAGAGTTTTACGGTCACATTTTTCGAACGAAAACGATCGTATGACGATCGCACGGAGTCATAACTACACGTGTACAGTCTCGCTAGAGGAAGGTTAGGAACCATCAAAATCTCCGGCGCGCCGACGTACTGATTATTATTATAATAAATACTACACTTTTCCTCGCCCTCCGGGAAAACGCGCCGTTTTTATATACAAATAGTACCGGATCGTTCGCATTAGATAATAATATTATATTATATATTATATACATATTACTCTCGACGTAATATTATCAAATACAATATAGTTTTATCCGAGCTCATTTTTCTCTCTGGAAATAAGCTTTTTTCTGATTCGCCGATATTATTTTTTCCCATGATAATATTTATATTTCATCGACCAATATAGATACTAATCCCCCCTTCGATAGCGGCACAGTAAATATATATATACGTATATATATATGTACATATGTCGTACAGTATATATATATAGTTATTGTTGCGGTTGATCGTATTTAATAGTCGCGAGAGGAAAGAGAGAGAAAAAAAAAATCGTTTCAAATTGCTGACGAAGGAACATGACGTTTCTCCGGAGCAGAAGTTTTTATTATTGACTATAGTGGCGCGGCGTTCGTTATTTATGCGATTCGGAGATAAAAGAAAATCCATTTTTAATCTTATCGCGTTCGATTTATTTTCCGAATACGTTTAGTTTGAACCCGTTTTTAAAAACCGCCGTAAATAAAAGACATGTGTGTATGTTGTGTACAGTGTTCGCAATATCGCAAAGTGTACGCGTCACACATCCACTCTCGCGTACGCCAAACACGGCGGCGGCGGCGGCGGCGGCGTATTATACACGAGTGCGGGCCGTTCGATATTCACGGGTCGGACACACATCTATGGGATAAAAAAAAAAAATAATAAATAAAAACACGCAGAGTTGACGTCCGCTCCGTGAAAAGTATCCGCGAAACGACTTATTCAAACGTCGGAATAGCGTTTTCCCGTTGTTTGTTCGCCGAGACTCGGAGAGCGAACAACATACGATAACCGTTCATCGAGTAGACCGAAACTATACACGCTTTATATACGTATATAATATGTATACACGGTTACAACATATAACACAATAATATCACGACGCGGGAAAATTAATTTCGGAATATTATTATACGCGGCGGCGTGGCGTAACGAACGCGCTATATTTTACTGCATTAACGATACGTGACGTTTATTGTTTAAATTTATGGCATTTTGATAATCTTCGTCTGTTATTTTACTACCTGGGGGTATACGGCGCATAATATACATATATGCCTATATGATACGTATATGTATATACAAGTATAAACACAAAAATTCGTTTATTTCGTTCGCGTGATTAATGTTCGAGCGTTATTCCGTTGGCGAGCCGTAATAATAATATTACTCGTACATACCGATAATGGGCTCGGTTAAATCGGGAAATGTACCGCAAGACCGAACGAGGGGGCTGGGGGAGGCAGTGGCAGCGGAGCGACCGGGAACGGTGACGACGACGAGACGTTCTTCGAGAGACGAACAGAAATACGAAAATAAATAAATACCACCTACCACTGTTAAAAGCAGAAAGTAACGCGTAATCGCGCACGATTGTTTAAAGTTTTAGCGCGCGTTAATTATTTTTTCGCCGACGTTATATATACTACGAGTATACATAATATATTACGGAGAGAGAGAGAGAGAGAGATAGAGACTTTTTAATTAGAAATTATAAAACGCGACGGAACGGGGATTTTTTCGTTTTTCAATTCGCAAAACTGTAAATAACGATATAATTTATATACGCATCGTACGGCGCGCGGCTGCGGCGGCGGCGGCGCGAGCTTCCGTTCTTTTTGCATTCCGTTCGAGCAGCACCCGGTCCGCAATACATACGTATATTATATTATAATAAATCGCGGAGAAAAAAAACACGTGAACTGGACGCGGTCGAAGAAGGAAAAAGGAAAATAAAAAAGATCGAGTTTCATCAAGAGTAGCCTTTTTTCGCCGTTATTATCATTATCGTCGTCGTCGTCATTATTATTATTACTATTATTATTATCTTCATCGTCATCAGCGTTATTAATTCGTCGCGAAACGTGTAATTTAAACGCGACACACGAACCGAAAAATCGCCGTAAAGCCCAGTCGACTACAAAGGCATTTTAATGAAAGAGACGACCCGTCGTCGTGCGCGCGAGAGATCACGCCTCGCAGTGGACTTTCGATCGATTCTCCGGGTCGGGGCGAGCGAGAAGCGCGCGTGTAAGCGGACATTTGATATGTCCACGGGACTCCGCGGAGGCCCGGTGGTAAAAACGGCGAATAATTTACGCGCGACCACGTATATTATTTTCGACTATCGTACTTTTCCGACCGACGAGCGCGGCGGCGGCGGCGACAGTGACGCGGTCGTTCGCGTCACGCAGTAAATCACGCGAGTGTCCGTTTCGAAGACGTTTGCGGGGCAGGTCGCGTAACGATTCGGGCGCATCGGGCCGCGCGCGTTGACCGTCCGCGAGACGACCGAGTGGGTATCGATCGTCCTAATGCGTATACATTTATAAATATATATATATATATATGATTATCGCCTGTTTCGCGACGAGGTATTGCGAAAAACGCGATCGCGGACTGCACCGAGACGAAACGACGCGTAGGACGGCAACGGGCGGGGGCGGTCCGCTAGAGGATTTCATCTGGTGCGTCCTACATTTTAAAATTCAAATCTCCAAAGTCTCGCCGTAGAAAAAGTAGTATATAAAATTTCCGACAAAAATGAAAATACTCGAGAAAATTTAGAGAAAAACAAACGTACGCGCGTCCCCGAATTTATTTGTCGCGCGGGTCGAACACGGTATTTCGGTAGACATCAATCGTCGTATTATTTATAAGTTATAACGTACCTTTCTTTGATTCCACATTGTCGTTTGTATGAGCGCTCTCGTTTAGTTTGGTTGCTAAAGTTTTTCGTATTCTCTTTAGGTTTGAAATTCTTATACTCGCGTGCGAAAATAATAATCACTAAAACGCATGCTTATATTAATAATAATAATTAGTATTTCAAAATAAACACACGACAAATACCTGGATCCGTGCGAATTACTGTATTAATTCAGTTTAGTAATTATAATTTTTAATGTTCGTTGTCATTGTTTTTTATAAACGATGATCAGCCGACTTCCACTGCAACTCTGAAAACCGAAAATGCGAAAAATCAAAAATAAAACGGGAACCAGTTCAGTAACAGCTATGTAATGGGACAGTAACGTCATCTGTTTGATGTGGGGGAGATGAAGAGAGGGTGGACTGTGACGCAGGATTTTAGACTTTTTAAAACGATCACTTCGGCGGGTGAGTATATATATATATATAAATATGTTACTCGTATAAAGTAAGTATTATTCAAAATTCATTGTACTGCTAAGGTATTAATTACACAGCTCATGAATGAATATTATCTTATAACGGCGTATTTTATAATTTACTATTCACAATAAACACGAAACGTCCTCGAGAAGAAAAAAAAACACGCGTGTGTATGTTCTCGTATTACACACGCGTTTAATAATATAAATAAGTGATTTCGTTTTTTGTGCTACCGAAACAGAAAAAAAAACAAGAGTTTGTTTTTCGTGAGTACATAAATAAACGCGCAATCGTGTAAATACTTTGGGGAAAATTGAAGTGTGAAATCTATACTCGAACGGATATCTTTTGTGCACTGTAAAAAGTGAAAAGGGCGGCGGCGGCGGCGGCGGCGATAACAATACTCTCAATATACACGTTGTCGATGAAACGGTAAAAATTATGAGAAAAAAAAAAAAACGGCAAAGACGAGCGAAACAACGATCGCACGAGTTCGAAATACGTCGAGCGAATAATTCTCGCCGATTCCGTTGCTGAACAATCGCACGGGAAAAATCTCGGTACTCGCATTTCTTCGTGACGGCGGCGGAGATTTTTTCTCTTTTTTTTTAATTTCCTTCTCCCCTCCCCCCCCCCCCGACCATTTTGTTTTTTTTTTAAACGCCAAGCCGTTTTTTTCAGCCTCGTATTCTGAAAATGGTCACGCGCAAAATCCACGCTAATTACACACGTTGAATATCGGAAAAGTAAAAAAAAAAAAAAAAATTCAATTCCCATAAATAACGGACGGAGAGGGGCCGTGAAACGTGCGTAGACATTATATGTGCGCCGTTGTACGTAATACGTTGGCTCGGCAAATATTGCGGGTAAAAGTAAATTTCCCTGTACGTTCTACCGGTGTTTATTCTCTGCCGCGTAAATTTTTTATATTATTTGTTTGATGAGATTTACTTAGGTACTATTTAGTCTGTAATACACACACACACGCGTGCACTATGTGTTTGTAAATTTTTCAAAGGTTTCACAAAGGTAAAACGAAAAAAAAACGTAAACACACGCGCGGAAAATAAAAAAAAAATCGCTTCTCGTAAACACACCGCGCGCGTTCAGATACGCGTGCGGAATACGCAAATTCCGGCGAGTTCAAGGTTTACACGTCATGTTTTAATGAATGACACGACGTGATTTTTTCCCTCTTTTCACGAACGATTTTAGAAATGAGTGGTAAAAAATCAAGAGGACGACGACGTTCGCGCGTACGCGATTAGATAATATAATATACGACCTTTTGAAAACCGTACGACGACGACGACGTTTCGTTTTGGAAATTATTATGATTGAAAATCGGTATTTATTTTTTTTATTCGCCTATTCGCCGCCGCCGCACGTCATATTATCGTCGACGACGTTATTTGTTCTACCCGCGACGTCCTCTGTAGAAAATAAAATTATATATTATCATCGATGATCGGAGCTCCTCCGCCAGTCCAACGGGAGTGTAAAAATATCCAATTATAGTATAATGTACAGTCTATTTTCACACAGACGCGCCGACATACCGCGTGTGTACACGCCACCTACGCTATGTGCGCTGGCGGTTCGTTCGATCGCAGAAAAATTTTTCATTTCGTTCTTATCGGGGGACCGGGTGTCGGGGGGGGGGGGGGGGTGAAACTGCGCGGCACAAAGCGCGTATATGTAGCCGTTTGGAAACGACCCAAGGATTGGATTAACGACATCACAACTTACTGTCGATTGAAATTGTTGTTCGGAAACTCACTTCCGACGCACACTATATTGGACGGAGTCGCGCAAAAAAACAAACCGTAATGACATATTCTCTCGTACGGTAACCTACCTATAGCTGCTGTTTTCTCGGTATCCCGGCGGCCGTAACACAAAGTAGTGACCGAGTCGCCGTCGAAATCGCGTGTTATGTGTCTGATTTCAGTGTAACCGTTGTTGAAGGACGCAATTACGAGCGTCGCACAAAAGAGACCCCCCCCGAAAACGGTCCGGGGGGAAAAAAAGAGAAAGAAAATAAGACACCCGACTTCTTCTAGTCGCGGAACGGTGAACGAGACGCGTTGTTTTCGTTTGATAAATGTTTATGATCATATTAATGAGTTCTCGTGCGTTATGTCGACGGACGATTTTATCCATCGGTTTTAGGTAAATAATAATAATTGCGGTTTTCTCACTGATTTTCCAGCTCCTCGGTACCTCCTCTTCTCTCCGGCTGTGCTTTTAACAACAACGAATTGATCGGTCAGAGAGTGATCCGATGACAGCAGATCGTAGTAGACATCGGAACGAGTATGGAAATTCGACGATTTCCGGTTGTTCGATCTTAAACGCGGCGGCGCGTTTCACGTACTATCGCATAGTTTTTAATCGTCGCACGTCCGGCCACAACGCGGTCGATCGGATTTTCGCGATAAAATGGTGTAGTTTCGATGTTTTCGTAAAAGATACGAGCAGAGTGTCTCACGTACAAACGGTCTTCTCGCCACACTCGCGGGCAGTCGACGAACGCGATGCCGGTCTCGATGAGACGTATTTTCGACGACTGCTGCGATTAACGTGCGACAGTGCGAGATAGTACGAATTATTGTGCTCAAAACTCGTTCGCCTCGATTTCGCTCGAGTTCGTTTTTTTTCCCCACCGATCTTCTGTGTGTTTATTGTTGTTTGCTTGGTACTTAACATTTGCGAACGACGCGCGAGGTGTAAGTATATGTATTCCGAGTGGTTTCGAGAGAGACAGAGAGAGCGCGGCGCGTTACGAAATACCCGCAATTGTTTCCGAAGAAATCACGTGTTTGCGATATTTCAGACAATTGGATTAGCTAAACTGTCACAGGCGTGCAAATTTGTTCAACACCACACACACACACACACACACACACACACATACAAACCGCCGTTTTCATAAGGTTTTTACCGAAATGAAATTAACTAATGGACGCGCGTATAGGACGAACGCGACTCTAATTATCGTGTCCGACCAAATTTACGTCTGCGGGACAGCGGCGAGCGTCTTGGCGTATATTTTTCGACCGACGACAAAACCGGATAACCTCGTTTGGGGTACACGGTGTTTGCGTAGGAGAAAATTAGAAAAAAAATAAATAAAATATAATATACCGTCTCGCGGGGGCCGCGCGACCCGGCTCGAAAACAATATCCCGCAGGACTCGATCAGTTCCGAGAATTCGAAAATCGCAGGATTTCGACGAGACTCGGCGTCATACGATTGTCGAATAATACATCCCCCGACGACGTGGTGGTGCGGCGCATCACGTCTGTCTTCCGTTTTATCATTTCCCGGTCGTTTCGCGAACTCGCGCTAATCGTACGGCGCGGCCGAACGACCGAATATAAATACGCACGCCGCGAGCGCGTGTATTCATATTATTATATTATTATAACCGCACAATGCGACCTCGGACGAGCCCGCGCGTATTGTTGCGAGCCGGCGACGGCGGCGAATACGCGCGCGCCCAAAGTTCCGCACAATGCCCGCGCGATCGTCGGTCGCGACGAGAGACGTTTTTACGACGATTATATCATTATATTATTATTATTGCTGTTATTATGATTATTATTATTGTTGTTATCCGCATACGCCCGGCACTCGAGTGCAAGTTTACAACGGTTTTCTTTACGAGACGTTATACTATTATTACGTTATATTGTTGTAATAACGCGACGGTTCGCGCGGGACGTTTCGAATGCCGTGGACGCGCCGACGAAACACGGCGATCAAAAGCGAAAAAACAGCTTTTCGATTCGTCGAGTTTCACAGGCCCGGACAAGGCGTGAAAATAATATATTAATAATAATAATAATACAAATTATGATAATCATGGACGACGAGATAATGATTATTAGACGAGGACAAATTAATTTATATATTATATCAACTCGATAAGAGCTGATTAAGAGATGACCATTTATTATTTACCGTCTGGGCTAAAATCGTATCGGGCACACGGGGAGTTATAAAATAATATATTATGTAATTAGTTTTGCGGTGAAATGTTTACTCGTTCGCCTTTGCGCGAAACCGACGAAAATAATAATAATAATAAAACTTACGTCACCAACCGCGTTTGTACGGTATTATTATAGCCGGTGGATGCTGCAGTGTCTCGTTTAGATTTTCGATTCGTCGAGTTTCACAAATCTAGCCGTCTCGTTGGTTTGACGTCACATTGCCAGGACCCGACGGTACGTGCGACGTGGGCAGTGATTCGACACGGAAAGAATCGCACAATTTGTTGTTATTAGAGATTTGAATTTTTAAATAAGTTTTACGTTCTATTATTATTTTTTTACTTTTTTTTTTTTTCGCTTTATATTTTAATAAGCGAGAGGAAAACAAATTATTAAAGGTTTAAAGTTTTTTTTTTTTTTTTTCTTCTTTCTCGAATTCCACGAGGAATATTCCATTAATTAAGTTAGTAATTCGTTAAGGGGGTAAAATAGGTGTGTTTTTTTCCCGCCCGTTTATCGACGACCTTGTGGTTATCGTTTGCGCAGTTCTCATAATTTTACCCCAGTAAAGTGTTAACGAGTATAAATAAGACTGCGCTGAAATGAAAACAATAAGTTTTTATTAGATTAGTTATCACACAAACGTAGCCATTCTGTTCCGTATTTATATTATAAAAGCGTGACTGGAAGTTAACCGTTTTCGAGCGGTAACTACTATGCGTTAACCGTTTTGTTATGAAAACCGCGCTCGTTCGTTGTTTTTTTTTTTTTTAAATTATCGAAACGTTCTTATACACTCGTGTGAAATTTGAAATAAATTATCAGGTCATAAGTTTAATTTACGTCCAATTTTCGGTCGAATGAAACAATTCCGTTTTACTCTTAGGAAGCGCAGGCTTAAATTAATCCGAAAATAAAATGAAACGAGAAAAAAAATAATATATTATACAGTCAGGATTCAAAATTATCGGGTGTAATTTTTTTAAATGTCCTTCGTACTTGGCCTCCGGCGAAATTGCCCTTAAAGTTTTATAAACGCCTTGAGCGGTGGATATTTCATCGACTCGGTTAAAACCGTTTACGCTTGATTAAAAAAAAAAAAAAACGAAAATAATCTTTAACTACACGATCGGTCAAAGTCGCCAATTAACGAATTAATAGCCGACCCGAATTATTAAGCCGAAACAATTTATAATATCGGAATACAAGACGAGCTTTAAATATAGTATATAACACGGTAATTTTTTATTCGAATAAGTGAGCAAAACTTTTTTGAAAAACGAGTATTTAATTTAAATAATCCATAGAAATTTCATTTTTTTTTATTTTTTTTTTTTAACTGAAACCAGTGTCGTTTAATTTCCGTAGATCGCAACGTTCATCGCGTCGCTCGTAGAGAGATTTTCTCGTTTCTGTCAAGTGAGCGTACTATCAAGTATTATAATATCCGACAACATGCGCGAGCGTAAACTGGCGGAAAATGATAAGAGAGAGAACATGTGCCCCCTCTCCTCCCCGTGAAAATCTAAATCATCGAAGCCGCCGCGATTTAATAGCGAATTAAGAAGTAAATTAATGTTATCAAAAAGACGTCATCGTTTGTGTTTCATCGGAGCAGATCAATTTTATTCGAAAAAATGTAACGGTATATTATAACAACTTTAAGCGCGGATTCGAAAGCGTTGAAAAACGATATAATATGACCTTTAAAACAAAAGGAAAACTTAAAAAAAAACACACGAAAACCTTTTTAATCATACCAATATGATACTTATATGAAACCGATTTCGTGCTCGGAAAGCATTGATTTAGAGCCCCTACTGAGAAATTCATTTCGCATTCGAATCCCCATAATAATTATCACGACCGTCGCGTCAAAACAATCGATTGAAATAGAATATCGAATATCGAATCCGTGTGTTTTACACGTTGGTTGTTTCGTAATAGAATAGAAAAAAAAAAAAGAACTCGATTATATTTTAATCTACATTTCAATCGTATCGGATTATTTGAGCACAAACACGTACGTGTTCGTAGACGGCGGTTTTTGACTTATTTTCGTAAAACTTACGCGTCGAAGTAACGGAGTTTATACGAATCATTGTCGACGCGATAATTACGTTTGTTCCCAATGACTCGTGATGGAATAATCGCACGATTTTATCGCGATAAAACGACGAGACGTAGGAGTGGTAATTCGTTATTATTATTGGACTTGGAACGTCGTCGAAACGGCGCGGCGGCGTTCGTAACAATACACAGCTGTGGCGTCCATCACGATTGGATTCGAAATGACAATGTGTTTAATCTAAATGTTGATGGGTTTTTTTTTTTTAAGACAAACGAAACAAAACGGTTAAACTCGATAAAAACTACGACGGCGGCGAACAAATAATAAAATAAAAGCATTTCGAGAGCGATCATACGTATTGAAACGTGGCAGAAACGACAAAAATCGATCAGAGGAAGCCAACGGTTTCCGATTTCTCTCCGTCACCGAGTACCATCGTCGTCTTGTCGACGGTAGGCGACGAGATCAATCGGATTCGTTAATAACAAAACATTCGGATTATCGACGAGAATAATACAGATTATTATCGAGCGTCGTGTGCTCGGAAAATTCAGAAGAGACTATTGCGCTTCGCCCTTAAATCCGCCACAGATTATATCGCATTAAGTGGGCAGGACGTTTATCATTATATTTTGTGCGGGAAGCAGAGTTTGGGCGGAAAAAAAACAAAAAACGTTCAAGTCACGCCTATGTCCGACTATAATAATACTTTGCCAACAATAATATTATAATATTCATATAAAACTTTCTTCGATCGTAATTTTTTTTTTTTATTCCGAACGGTTTCGCCCAAAGGTATATAGTGTCGCGTTCACAGAATAAATCCTTGTTTTTCGAAAGTCGTAAAAACAGTTGTATATTATTTTGGAAACCCCAATAATAAACTCGCAAACGTTTGCAATAAATCGAATAGGAAAATAAATAAATTCAAACGACGGGCGCAGTAATAATATTATGGAAACACACACACACACACACACACGTACACACACGCTGCGCGTTGTCACGACGAGCGACATAATTTACGCGAGAACAGAGAGAATCGACGTTTAAAAATAATAAGAAACGAAAAGTTCACTAATTTCCAAACAAGAGCCGCATATAATTCGAGTCGGATGGAATTACTAGCCGAATTCGGCCGGATTAGTAGTGTCTGACCGCAGAATAATTGAACGCGAATTGCTGTGGTGTGGACGAATAAAACATAAAAGTTTAGAGAGAGTTCACCGACGGGTTTTGAACAATTTCTTTTCGAACGTTTCTCGCTTTGAAGTCGAGTATTATAATAATTATTGTTTAACACTCGGACATTTTTTTCACCAAAAACAAAAACCTCGTCGGACCAACTAAATACGTAAAAGAGAAAATCGTATTCTTATCGTTTCTTTGTCGTTCAGTATGATTTAACGATCGAAATATCACACCTATATTAAAAACGTTTGACGACGGTGTCAGATTTTAAATTGTTTTCCTCCGTCAGTTATCGGCTCTCGACAACAACTGTTATTACAACTCTCAACAGTTATTGCCGAATTGAATTTAAATAATTGATACCGTCTACAATATGCGTTTGATTGTTTGTTTGCTTAAAATTAAAACTATATAAATTATTATTATTTTTGGATTTGTTTGCACAGATAACAAACTACCGAAAACCCCAAAAAGTGTTATGCAATGCAACTCATCAATTCGCAGCGGTACTTTATCACGTAAGTTTATACCAAGTCAATATTGTTTTTGTAGTTCGACTAATAAATAGCCCGCGAATTACGAAACGTCAGACAGGTGGATTTGACTTTACGCAGACGTGAAATTGTTTTTTTTTTGTTTTTATAAACAGACTTTCAGATATTTTATTTTTAAATCGCTGTATACCGATATATTATGTATTTATTTTTCTGCACGTCAAAAACTTGTAATTTTGATATAACGTTTTAATAGAATAATAATATTACACTCGCGCGAGCATCAGAAATCGTTAGTCGAAATTATTATTATTTTTCATGAATACGTAAAGTTTGAAAAATGACAAAACACTATGGTAAAATGAGCTTTGCACAGTCACTCGTCTTTCAAGCGCGATCATTTATCACGATTTTCGTTTCTATAATAATTATAATAATAAAACGTTATCTTTCACCTGAGTGAACGCCGCCGCCACCGCGAGACGAGTGGCCCAAACACTCGGCGCGTCTGTCTTTGAATATTTTTATTTCGCCTTATTGTTATTTATTCTAATTTCACGGCCGGGGAATTTCAATATTGCAGGCAGCCTCTTTAGGTCGATATACATCTGCACCACTCCGGTTACAAAGTCTGAGCAGTATGGTGTGTAATTCAAATAACCGTGAGACACTATTGACGTTGGAAAAAAATGATTTCATAAAAAGTATACATTTTTACAGTGATTTGATTATTTTCCACGTCGTCGTCTAGATCAGGGGTTTTCAACCTGTGCGTCGCGGCTCCCAGGGGCGTCGCCGGTTATTATCAAGGGAGCCGCGTTCGCAATAGAAACTAAAAATAAAATTTCGGCGCACCAATACATATTACATGTTGCATGTGTGAGATAACCGTCGATAACCGTGTTTGCGATATCGAGTAATAGCATATTTCGATTACTATTTACAATTAGGTAGGTACTTAATGATTTGCCTCTAATATAATCTATCAGTTGTAAAACGCACATCGCTGTCGCCTGTCTGTTTTGTATTCAGTGTGTTATATGCGCTACGGCTACGTATATCGACCGATGGGAGTCGTATATTTTATTTCAAAATCAAAAGGAGCCGTGGACCCAAAAAGGTTGACAACCACTGGTCTAGATAATATGCGTTTCGAGACATAATTTACCCAGTAGCGCCCCGACTGGTTTGTGAAAACGAGTCGACAAAACAATAACCGCCGCTCGCCCCCGAAAACAAACATGTTAGGGAATTTTCCACCCCTTCAGCTATAGGGTTTAAAAAAGTATATTTACAATTTGATCGGCCGTACTTTATTTAGATAATATTTTCTTTGTTTCGGTTTTTTAACAATTAAATCGGTAGCGTGTATTTAATACTGCACTTGTCGATGTGAAATTCTACACGCAATTCTACCCGATGATTTGATCGGGCCGACTTGTACCCGGTGTTCGGCGCCACCGAATTCACACAACCACAATACGATTCCGCGTGCTCCGCCCGATTATTGTCGGTAAACACCAGGACGCGCCAAGTGTACTCGAGTATTGTGTTTTTCGTCATTTACGGCGGGAGAACGAGACCGCGCCACGCGGTCGTAATAATGCTCGCACGTTGAAATAATACATTTTATTAAGCACTGTTTATTTCGGTCGACTTCGTTACGCGAAGAATACGGACGACGAACGTTCGTGCGGCAAAATAATTAATAAAGCGCCCCGCGAGCGTTTCGCCCGATTTCTCGTTTCGCGTGAAAACGAGTGATAATACGTATACGACGATGACGACGTACGGCTAATAATAATATGTTTCTTGTTGTAGTCGACGCGAAATCGGCTCGGTCGTTTTGAAAGGAATCGAAACCGAATACGAATCGCAACGTTCGATATTCTACCTAACGTCGTGTATATTAATCACGCCGCCGCCGGTTCGGTTTTTATGGCGTTTCAATGAAAAAACTTGATAAGCGCGTCACACTCTCAAACGAACGATTTATTCGATACACCGCCAGGAATACTTCGACGTCGGATCCCACGTATTCGGTCGAACGTCGGCACTGCTAAACGACCATTTTTTTTCGACGTTCTGACGCGTCCGTTGACGAGACGAAAATATTATTTTAATCCAACCCGTCTCCCCCCCCCCCCGCCAGCATCATTCCGTAGAATTATGTGGCGAACAATTTTCACGAGAAT
This sequence comes from Drepanosiphum platanoidis, assembly GCA_948098885.1. NCBI lineage: Eukaryota > Metazoa > Arthropoda > Insecta > Hemiptera > Aphididae > Drepanosiphum > Drepanosiphum platanoidis. The sequence continues at coordinate 7,636,566 of OX402538.1, read as the reverse complement.
TATAATTTAACGACTACTGTCGTCACAAATCGTTAAACCAAAATGCCGGCATTCATTTTTTTTTTTTTCTTTTTCCGGCGTGTTTTATTCGACTATTCCTCTATCAATCACACCGAACGATAAAATCTATAATACGATATTATCATATTATGTACTCCTACTAAACACGGCCGACGTGTTAAACACGGTCACTAGGTTTTATTTTATTTTTTTCTAGTTTATTAGTTTAGTTTACACTTTTGCTTTACACGAAATGTAAATCAATTTAGAGCCGAAGTGAAACCAATAATTGCGAATGATCGTTACCAGAAACCGCATATGTGTATAGCTACCGGGTGTAACGCGTTTTTATAGTCGTGTAAATCATAACTCCCGGTTTGAAAAAAAAACATAATTTCATATTTTAATAATAGAAAGAAATAATTTTTAATATTACGTCCGGGTTCAATCCGTGCCGTCACTATTATTATTATTATTACAGTAGAACTTCCATATAGCGGTCACTGAAGGGACTGTAAATAATGACCGCTATTTAGAGGTGCCCGTCCTACAGAGGTGACCGTTAACAGAAGTTCAAGACCTTCCAGGTGACCGCTATATAGAGGTCATACAAATTTTAAAAATAAAACACCAATATTAAAATAACGCATATGAATATGGGTATTAAAAATTGTATTTATGATTTTTTAGCACGAGCTGCACAAAACCATTCGTATACAACTTCGTTGATATTGCCTGATTCGGTTTTACGACGTTTTGTAGTTTTCATTTGATCATTACCGTGGGATTTCCATAATTTTAAAATCGTTTCTCAGTTTTTTATTAAATCGGTGGCTTGTGTTCTTCCTATTCCAAATTTATCTGCAAGAGTACGTGCACTCACATTTTCTTTTTGGTAAAAATCTAACAATTTGATTTTTTCTGTTAAAGTTAGATGTTTTCGTTTGGACGCCATTGAAATTATAGGTACGTACTTCGAAACGTTTTAAACATACACTGAACACAAATGACAAAATACACAGTCACGGACAAGTGTTATCGCCTTATCGACATCATAAATTAAGCTCGTTAAGATAAACTGTCAAAAATAATTTCGACATAATAATTTTCCATTTGATATACTTTTAAATGTTGACCGTTAATTAGAGCGCCCGCTATTTAGAAGTATTTATGTTTTTTTCCCATAACACTCGACGGGACCAAACAAATTGACCGTCCTATAGAGGTGACCGTTAACGGAAGTTTTACTGTATTATTATTATTATTATAATTATTGTGTTATGATAACTTTATACGATTCATTTGGTTGTTAAACGGCAACGGGGTCGTAAGAATTTTACTCGCTTACGGAAGGCACCTGAACAAACAAAGTATAAAGTTTAGTGAAGCGAAACACTTAGTTATTCGCCAAAATATTGTTGTTCAATTTTTGAAACTTGTACGCACGGGAATACGCGTGTAAGTAATTAACAGCCGAATAATGTGTATAACGATTCGTTCGTTTTTTTTTAAACTCGCATACGCTACAAAGTAATACGTGTTTCGCCCAAAGAATTATTTAATTATAAAAAAGTTTTCGCAAGACAATACTCCAATGTAGTTCTACCGTAAATTAAAGCTACAAAAATATAATATTCTTAAACGATTTTGTTTTGACAGGAATTTAACAGCACTTTAAATAAGTTATTGCGTAAAGTTTAAACTTTCATTAGTAATTCAATTAAGTGTCAACTTCACTAAAATGGTAAACATTTTATTAATATTTTGTAATCATAAGTTTACAATCTATAACACACACACACACACACACACACAGAAATACATCACGTTCGCGCGGAGAGTAAATTTGTATACGCTCGATTCGTTTGTGACCGTATCGAAACACAATACGCGATCGCAGTAACGATTATTCCGTATCCGAATCGTCGTTAATCCGGGACAGCGTTGTCGAGTGTAAAACTGCGCGTCGTCGTACGTAATATTTTATTCGGTGCGTTTTAAATAATTTAAACTCGATAGCGCCGTTCTCGAACGGTCCAAACGCAATCGAAATGTCGAAACGGTTTATTTTTTATTTTTTTATCCACCTGCCGCAGTAGGCGTACCTCGTGCTTCGAGATGCCCGACCGTAAGCGCGCATATTATATTGTACGCGTAAGTAAACGTTTTTTTTTTTAGTTTTTAAAATACTCGGCAAAATAAAAATCGATGACGGGGCTCGGCCAGCACACCGTTATAGAGTGCTGTCGGCGGCGGCGGCGGTGGCGGCGGCGGCGACGACGGCAAAGAAATAATTTATCGGTTAACAGAAAGGGGGAAGGAAGGAAGGAAAGAAAGAAAAACCCCCATGATCGCCACGAGTCTCGAACTTTTTCGCGGCACCGAAAAGAATTCGTTATTGTTTCAACACGTACTCGTACAATGGACGGTACGAGGCGCGACATGGTTTGTGTGTGTGTGTGTGTGTTTTCGCATGCAAAGATTTACAACGCGTCCGGACAACGACTTCAATTTTTCATCGCGTTTCGGGGGTGTCACCGGAAGACGCCCCCTGGACGTCGGCGGTTAAGGGCTGAGCGTGTTGGGCGAGTGCACACCACACCGGCCGCCGTCGAGGAACGCGTGACGTGGTAACCGTAACGCGTCGCGCGATAAACGGCCCGAAATCCGTATTTCGACGACACGCTCAAGACCAGATCGGACAAAACGGTCGTCGTCGTCGACGAAACAACGTTTTCAATCGTATTCAAAATAAAACAGACGAACGGATCGACCGTTAATAATTAAAAGAGAAGAACACCACCGTTTCGTCTAGATAAAAATATACGGGGTGGGAAAAGCGCATGGTAATCCGTGTTACAATACTGCAGTTTGTGTATTTTAACATCATCGCGACAAATTCATAATATAAATAAAATACGTGTGATTTCCACACGACGGCGACGACGACGACGACGAGTAAAACGAATTCAATATCTTCGTTGCGAAACTTTCTATTTGTGTTCGTTACGAACTGAAATTATTGGAAATAATAATGAGACAGAGCCTCTGGGAATTCGCTACTTTTTACCGGTTACCATTAATTCGGGGTATTTTCTAATGTCATCAATAAATAGGTATCGGCGAACGAGCGCGTCGCGTAACGAGCGTTTTGAAGAAAACATAATAAAAAATCTTTCCGATGGGATTTAAGACGATAAAATATCTTATTGTACAGGGTTTTTTTTCAAAATTAAAAATCGCTTATTTCGGTGGCAGTTCGGTGCGCTGCGAATCTCGACGATAACACGACGCCACAACGCCCGAACGCTATCGCCCCCGACAATGGTAATGGTAATAATAATTTATTTACGTTTTGCGGGCCAGAAGAAACGCGAGCGCGGCCGGAGAGTCTCGCGCAAACGAGAACAACACGCTGTCGTTTTCGGTGACAGCGTTTTCGAAACGTTCGGCCGTTGAATAATACAGTCGGCGGGCGCGTAAATCGACGCGCAATGTTAACGCGGATTTAATAATAGAACGAAAACAGTAACAATGAAAAATGTCTGTTTATACAACACGTTTTCACGCTATCGGAGTCCGACCGCGGCGTACTCGCGCGAATATTTCCCGGCCGAGAGAGAACGGCGGCGGCTCGAAATTTCTCATATATATTATCATCATTATCGCATGGTTTTGTACTACGACGACTTTAGACGACCAACCAACTCAACGGCGTACTGGTACCATACGTTTTTTTTTTTTAATTCTCACGAACGAGCGATATTGTTTTTAACAGGATTTTTATGCTCGGCTCGTACACCGGCGCGGCGATGACAGTTGAGAGTTTTAATTGAACGAAAAATATAAAAATCGAAACCCACGACGACGTGAGGTGCCGCGTACTGACCACTGTCACTGTCACCGTAAAGGTGACGTGTGGTCTGTGCACTTTATTAGGTACTCGAAGAAACACCAGAGTTCAAAATACCGACTGTAAGTATAATTGGACAGTGTTTCGTGTGATGTGGAAAATTAGACGCATTACGCAAATTATTTAGGAACGCGCCGATAAAAGTGACGCCGACGACGATGGAAAACGGCGATCGACGGCGTAGACACCACACTCGCAGTCGTCGCCTCGCTCACAGCGCCACTTTACGTTATTAAAGTCGATTGAAGTGTGGTCGGAACTAACATAAGAGCCGTTATCGACGCACATAAGACACGCGTATGAGAGAGAGAGAGAGAGAGCTGGTAGTAAACTGTCGGCGGTTTTAACATTATAACGAAATTCGAATTATTTCGGAACAATGATTCGATTTTGAATTCGAGTCGATTAAATGTCCATGAAAGTTTAAACGCGACGGGTACGTACGCGGCGATGCCGATTATACGCAGTCGTCGAGGACGAAAAAAAAAAAATGAACTACATCGTCTATTATATTTAAAAATTAAAATAAAAAAACCCATCCGATTATATTATTATGTTTGTAATATTTTTCTTAAACGCGCGCGTTTCGTAGTTCATATTATTATACTGCATCGCAATCCGTAATATGTTGGGGAATCCGTAGCCGAACGAGAATTTAAAGGTTACGTAATATTTTTACCATAGTTTTTTTTTTTTTTTTGTACGAAATATATTGTGTTTATTAAAGAATAAAATATCCCAAGTCACGTTTAATCATACGGCACGGGAAATATAGTACGCGGCGAAAAACTTTTGGGTACATAATTGTTCACGATATTACTACGATTGAATAGAACGACGACGCGCGACGTGCCTAGTCGAAAACGCACTAATTGTTTATGACTCTTTTCGTAGCCGTTAGCCATTACGGGTAACATATAATATTATTTTATTTATTATTTGATTTATGTCATCACATTAACTTAGGCTCTGCTAACAACAGGATATTACGTTTTTGTGTTGCAATTTATCACGTCGATTATTTTCGTCTCGATTACTACTGCGGGCCAGTAGTTTTCCCGACACACTGTAGCCAGATTATCGGCATTGGTTACTAAAGTCCGATAATATTATTACGAAACGGCACAACGTATTGGAAAAAAAATTAATTTTTAACCAAACGTTTATTCGCTGTAAAGGAAAATAATATGGAGTTTTAGATATTTTATAATCTCGTGCTGCCGTACCGAGTACGCCATCGATGACGGTTGTAATCTTTAAACGCCCCGATTGATATTTTAACTACTATTTTTTACAACTGTATTATTTTTTCAATATTCAAACTGACAGTAATATAAATAATAATTAGACGTACGTTAGAAATAGTTTTTCGAGTGGTTTCACTGCGAAACGATAAAACAGCAAAACACGACGCGCGACGCCGCCGCGCCGGGTTTATTAAAACTATAGTGACAGCCCGTATATGAAAACAGTATCAAAGGTCATAAAAACACAAAGATGGAAACGGTTAGTGGTGAAATCGTGTGCCGTGTTTACCGTGATTTTATGAGAAAAACCAATTTTTTCTATTTATTAAAATATAGGGATGAAAAAAAGGAAATACGATAAATTTAATCTCGAAAAAAGCAGTGCAAATATAGTCGGTAAAAAAATAAACGAAAAGTACTGTTTAACGGTTTAATCGTCGTAGTCTAACAGGGTAATAAAAATAATCAAAAATCCACGTTCTATAACGCGACACGGCTATTATGCATAGTGTAACACCTAGAAAGTCGAAGCGAGAGATCCTCTCGGTCCGCGGCGCACGCGAAAAAATCGATAAATGTGTGTGGTAATATTATTTCGAGAACGGCGGCGACGGGACTGTATGCGTGCGGTAATAATATTCTCGTAGCACATTGTCCTGCGCTTTTGTATTCCGCGGCGCGACGAGTCTGATGATATTTAGTTATATTTAATAGTTAAGGGAAATGCCGACCGACAGCGACGACTGCGAACTATACTTGCAGACAACAGCACATCAGCGATATTAATCGCATTTCATACGATTATTATTACCATCGTCCGATCGTGGATTTAGTATTCACCTACGATAGGTGGGGGCGCGGCAGTGGCGCCGAGTACCGAAAAGTTTAGTAGCTCAAAACCTCTCTACCAAGGACCGGAAACGCGTGTTTTAGAAGGAGCGACTGACGCGATCGCCGTCTGAATATTTTTTTCACCGAAAAGGAAGACGAAAAAACCTTATGAAATATACCGCCGCCGCCGCCGCCGCCGTACAGGTACAAAAGTATGTGATTATATCACAATGAAACGGGAGGTAATTTCAGATTTCGAATTTAAAGATAGACGCAGCCGCATCGTCTGGCGTTTAATAAACATCGCGCGGTCTCTATTTACGAACACACGGGGTCACCTAAATATCGCGGTTAATAAATACAATCGTTTAATTTATCGTTTCTCCTCGTACGTACATAATTTTATTCCTGACCGACCGCGCCCGCGGTGGAAATGGACTCGGCGCCACCGGTGCCACACTGGCCCTACGGGATAAATTTTATCGCACTACCGTATCGAAACTGCCGTATACCCGTCGCGCGTACCTATCGCGCTTTTCGTATAATTCTCGGTCGTTTTCGGGGCGACGACTTTGCCCGTTCTAGGAGGCGCCGTAAACCGCGAACTTTTTACCGTCGTCGCCGCAGACGAAAAACCGAACGTTATCGGAGATCGGCCCGTCGTCGGCGCGCCGGTTGATTGATTACCGCGTTTTATGTACACGCCGGACACCCGCGCCGAACGCGTAACAGTCGTAACAAAGCTCCTCGTGCGTTTTGATTAAATCATATCCGCTCTCGGTAACGGACTATAACCTTTATGATTATTAAACGAGTTAATTACCGCGCGGACCGTCTTACGACGACGACGACGACGGTATCCTTAATTTATGCCACGCCACGCCGGTGATTTATCGCGGGGCGCAGGTATGGTGTGGGGAGGGGTATCCGATCGTACGTAAAGCTCGCGCCGGTTTATTTCTGCGCGCGCGCTCGCGCGGATCGATCGATATCCGTTCCAATCGTCGCGGCCGCGGCGGCGACGGCGACGGCGGCGGCGGCGGCGGCGGCGGCGTTGGCGGTCGGTCGGATATTATTATCGTTTAAATCTCGACGCGATAAATCGTCACGGGTGTCCGCGGGGGCCCGGGTATTCGTCCGTCGGCCGTTTCGACGGGCGCAGATAATAGGCGAGGGCGGTTCGAGGGTTGGGAGGTAGGGGAGACTGGATCGGTTCGTTTATGATTTTTGTCCTCCGTACAGAGATAAAAGGCCGATGGTAAAAATGTTGGTATTTTTAAAATTTTTTTTTTTCCCGTCGGGAAAAACGCCCGAAATGGGCTCGGAACGGTTTTTTTTTCTACAATCAATTAATAATACGAGCAGAGAAAACATAATACGTGCTGTGCTGCTCGTCTTATACGAAACGCGTACTGTTTACGATATCGAATCGACCGGGTTGAAATATCGTTGAGAAAAACATTTACCCAAAGTTATCCACTCGTCGTCGTCGTCGGTCCGAATAGACTGACGACGGGGATAGGTGTATGAAAATGTTATGCCACGGCGCTATTATTTACTAACGAAATCTAAACAAGCTTACCTGCATCCGTGTGTCCATCACTGCACTGCCGACGACACGTCGAAAACTCCTCGAAATGGCGCGTTCAACGGCACTATATACGTACGACCGAATTCGTAACGATAATTTAATTTAGAGGTTTAACACTTTTCGAAAAAAAAATAAGAAAAAAATCGGTTAAAAAAAAAGAGACTACGGCACACGCACACGCACACACACGCACACACACGCACACACACACACACGCACACACACGCACACACACACACACACACACACACACACACACACACACACACACACACACACACACACACACACACGCGCACGCACGCACGCACACACACACACGACGACGAAAATATTTCCGGAATATTTTGTACGACAACCGACGACGACGATACGAGTAAGACTGAACTGGTTCGGCTTTCGTCCGATTCGATATCGCTTCGTTTACGTAAGCTCCGCCCATCGTCTCGATAGACGGTGGGCGGCGTGACGCAAAAATAAAACCCAATTTAAAATGTTTTTTTTTTTTTTTCGTTTGTTTGTTTGTTTGTTTGTAGTGGATAAGATAGAGTCGGCGGGTTTCGACCGGTTCGATTTCCCTTCAACCACGCACGTGCCGTCGTCTAACTGAGTAGTGGGCGGTGTGACGCAATAATAAAACCCAATCAATATTGTTTTTTATACATGCTTTTTCTTTGATTCGCGATGTTTATTCAGTCATCGAGTCTAGTGAGTTTGACCAAACCATTTTCCTGATGATCTAGGAGGCTGGAGTTTTGCAGAGGGACTCGGGACCTATGGAAATACAATAATTAATGATAATAATAATCCACCCCCGCCCCAAATTGTCAAAAACTCGTAGTTCCTGGGGAATTTAAAATAGATCAACTATTCTTTCACGGTTAGATAGGACCTGATGAGAACTACCAACCCCATTCCCAGAAAACTACCCTTAGTTGAAAATACTATTCCCAGAAATATTATATCATCGCAGTCATAATTTGGCCTCGGCGAACGGTTTCTTATTATTTGATTGCGTAAATAGGGTCAAAGTCTCGCTCCCACCCTTAATTATAAAAAATTCGTAGCTCCTTAGAATTTTAAAATAGAGCATCTCTTTTATCACAATTATAAAGAACTTGATGAGAACTACCAACCCCAATCCCAGAAAACTACCCTTAGTTGAAAAAAAAACTACCCTCAGAAATATTGTTATATAATACGTTTTATAAAATAATTTATTCCATCGATTGGATAAAACTAAATAGCGGGAGTCATTCGGAGCTATATTTTTACTTTCAAATTGGTATACATTTCTCAATCGACGCGATCACTTTGGATGTAAATTGAATTTTACATTGATATTTGAAACCACATCACACGTTTAATTAAAAAGACCATATTTTCTAATAATTAAAGGACGAAATGCGTCCCTTCGAGTTTCGTCGGGACAAAAGAACACGTCATAATTAAAAAATAGATAATCCCATTTTCAACGGGACGTTTCGCCACCCTATCCGAATCAAATGTTATACGTTTATTAATGTATCCTAACATTAATACGATATTAAAATAAAAGTTTTTAGTCACACAAACTGTACGACGTATTGTAATGACAAGTTACGAACACACACGGTGATAAATATAAATATCGTTCAAAGATTTTAGATTTTCTTGCGTACATCCGCGACATTATGAAAAATAAAATAAAAACCGATTGGATTCGGACGTTTGAGTTCTCGCGTTCGCACTAGATTCCAAAGAAACGGCCGGCGACAGTCGCGTGCAGTTTGCTAGAAAGTTGAAACGCGAATGACGCGATGGACGACGCGCGTTCACGAACGTATTCTGCCCGAACACCGGGAAAACGTGTCTTCTTTTAAAACCGCGGTTAGGTTTGATCACGCGAACGCGTCACCCCTCGGCAAGCGGCGACCGCCACCGGACGGGAACACGCCGCCGCGTTCGACAAAAATAACGACTGCGACACTGTTAAGACGCGAACTTTTATGTCGCACAAAATATATCGTTTCGGAACGTAACGTTATATTGATCGTAAATATTAACGTCGTAGTGAAAAACGCGCTGCGCGATTTGACGTTCCAACGGCGTGTCACCCCATCGTAACACGGGCGGATCGATCTGGAAATCGCCGCGCCGTCGAGTAACAGTGTTCGGAGTAACTTCTCATTTGGTCCGAGGTAAAAACTTGACGTAACCAAAAAATTAATTATTCATTGTTAATCGGGTTTTGAGCGCGCGAGTTCGGATTTAGGTACCCGTCGGGCCTACGGTTAGGTCGGTTGTTTTACGATTTGTGTTAGATCGTCGAACAATATACGACCGAAACCCTGGCGATCCGATGGAAACAATCGCAACGTGATCTCCGACGGTAGATTTCCGAACGCGGTTTCGTTCGATTTTCTTCTTCTTTTTGGTAGTGAAAAAAACTTTATAATATAATAAGGCACGCTTGGCACGGGGTCTATTCTACTAAACGAGCCGTGGGGAACGTGTAATTAAAACTTAAATGCTAATCATGTATAATCATACAGCGCCTGCGAGTGGAGTGGTAACTTTTAATTTAGTAGTAGTTACCCATGGCTGAAATCAAAAACTTTGAAAACTTTTCGTTTACTTCATAAGAATTAAACTAAATTCTACAACTCTACGGAGGTGTATTAAACGCGCAGTTCGTAATATACAAAAGTGTATAAAATTCAACTTGATACAATGAAGTTCCCACATACGAGTTATTATTGGATTGACGATAATCTGTGTGTAATTTTGTTGCGCCTTGGCTACGGAGTTTAAGATTTTCCATTAGTCATGACATGATAACATATAGGACGACGACGCGTGTTATTGGGACATACAAGTCATACATAATAATTACAAGGTACACAAATTAAACGTGCCTATGAATTATTCATTCTTAAAACGACGTTTGAAATTCAAACGGAATTCTCTCGCAGCGATTCCGATTTGGTTCGAACGCGTCTCGCGTGCGTCTACGGCTGAGCGATTAATAACGATTTATGAAATCAATTTTGTCGTCTCGGCGTCTATTGATTTCACCTAATATACTACAATGTGATTGAAAGGGTGTCCACGTCTGCGGGGAATACCGAAACCTCCCGGGAAGTTTTCGATCAGAGCAAGTCTTTTGGTCGAAATCGTGGACGCGAAAAGTAAGACGAGATAGAATAGGTAGCGCACAACAGTAAAAAATTACCTTCTGCTCGCAAAAGGTAGATTGGAAAATTTCGCGTGATTTTCTCAAAATCTCAACTTCAAACGGGGTGCTCGTAAAATGAAATCGCGACGACGGATTTTTGAAATTTCATAAATTTTTCGTTTCGTTCGGAATCGAAAATAAATTTCGCAGAATTGTGAATTGTCGTTTTCACAGTAAAAACAATATGTTATAATATGTATGTATTAAAAGATTTAAGAGATTCCATTTAGGTGTACTTACAGAACGTTTATATTACTTCAATAAACTGTTAGTGTATATTATATTAAAGTATGTTACTCGGAAAATAAAATATGTATTATATTGCAATTTTATAAACGGTTAATGTTTATTTTTCAATAAAGAATTTCGAGTTGATAATCTTCATAGTTATTATGTTAAATTATAATTTTAGCGAACAGAGGGAAAGAAACAATATTTGTTATGCCGTACAATTCGAGAGTTTTTTTTTTTTTTATTATCTATTTACGTATATATATTATATAATATGTAGAAATTCCGTGGAAAATAAAATTTCAATAATAATAATAGTGTTACGGTGTGGAACGGTTGTTTGAAATGTTCGTCATTATTTTTATTTTTTTTTTGATTAAAAAAGAAGAAAAAATTGTGTTTCGTAGAATACATTTTACAAATTGTCGGAAATTTCACGTACGAATTAGACGTAAATTGAACATTATTCACGGTACTAAATTATACACGTGTGACGACTAACGTTGTGGGATCCATAAAACACTCTTTTAGAGGGCCAACAAAATAGAGTTTCGACAATGTAAAACAGCAAGGGAATTTACTCTCGAATTCACACACAACAATGTAGGTTACGGGCAAGCGAGCTGAAAATATATTTTATATGAAATAACGCCACACCCGTCTCCTTATCCGAAGGCGTTTAAACGGCTCTATCGGCGCGCTATCGGATATATTATAAAAACGTTCGTCTGGCATTTGTCAGACGGAAACAAAGTGCGTATTACAGGAATTCGTTGATTTTTCACTATCGGTTTTCGCACATTCACCGTGTCGAGATCGGCGCGCGTCTCGCCACGGTGCTCCGGCAATAACGAAAATGGCCGAGAAAATCTAATGATTTTATTTATGAACATCATGAAACGTTGGAAACGAATTATTATTATACTATTACTTAGCCAAAATTACCGGGTCCCTCGGAGAATCGTTTTCTTAACGCGATGATTTATCATTGCTTTCGAAATTTCAAATTTATAATTATAATCAAACACTTCGTCCCGTTCCCGGCGGACCGTCAAAAACCAAGACCTATCCGACCGACAACGGCGCCGCCGCCGCGCGCGCCACTCTCGTACATAAGTATATTTTATTTATTTATTTGTTTTAATTATCGTCTCGCGAGCGCGGACACGGTTTTCCCTTTTCGTCAAAAAATCCACGTTGTTAATTCGATTTCAATTAAAAAATACCCGTTGTATTTTATTTCGCGATTCGTTTTGTTTTTTTTTTCATTCTTTTTCCGTAACGAAATTGTTCAATTACATATTCTCCGTGAAAAGAATTATGCACCTATGCGATAAATTATGTCACACGCGTAAATAACTTGTAGCAATACCAACCTACTTTGTTTTATTATTCTTCGTATAATAAATGTATAGTTTTCCCTCCTAGAGAACTACAGCAATTTTCCGAATTCTCGTATATTACATGTTATTATATTATGCGTTGTTAAATAATAATAACTCGGATATTACTTTATAAATCATAATTTTAATTTTTGATGTCTGCGGAACACTATTCGCATATTTACATTTAGTCTCCGCGACGTGTGCGTATGGTTTTTATTATTGTTATTTTTCTTTCTTCGTTTTTTTTTTTTTTTTTTTTCACTTTAAAATCGGCACGGCGAGAAAATCCGCCGAGGACGTAGCCGTCGAGAGAGTCACATCGTCACACAGTCGAGCACGCGGCAACGCGCGGACGTATATTTATTGTCCACGAATACGAAATGAAAATTGACCGTTCCGAAGTGCGAGAACGGACTCATCGGCGCGCGTTATGTGTGTTTGAACGCCGTTTGTACGCGACTGTTGTTTTCATTATTATGATACCGACCGGCAAGATTACAGACGCGGCGGCGTGCGATCGTCTTGTACGAGATTGACATAGGAGACAGCAATAATATTACGAGAAATTAGTGAATTGTTGTTGTTATGGATTTGAAAAGCGATCGCGCACTCTGGATCTGAGGAGAGTCCGGTTTATCCGGATAATTTCGTTCCTATTGTCTAGGACTTTTTAGTCATTGAAATATTATCATTATATTGTAGTGCGAAAAATCTAAAACACACATCGTTTCGACCGCGCGTTTTATGTTTTTATTACTGCGAACAAAACTTTGAAATATGCGTCGATATTATTACACTCTACCGTACAACCTGCAACCACATACCATATACTTGGTTTTCAAAACTTATACGTATATCAAGTTCATTATTCGATGTTTTATACACATTGATACCCGGAATGTGTTAATTTGAAACCGTGTACACACTGAAATATGATCATATACGTTCTTTGTACTACATTACCCTTCAAGGGTGTAATATACTAAATAAATAAATAAAAACGTTACTTTCTGCGATTCTCAGTGTTTTTTTTTTTTTTATTCCTTTCTCTTTATTCGTAAACTTGTAGTAATACAGTAGAAATAGATTTGATATTCAACGATTGCATACGGTTTGGGTGTGTTTATTGTATACTCTGGGTTCCGGAGAGAGAGAGAGAGAGAGAGAAGAATAAAACGGCGTACTGTAATATTTGTTTTTTCCTCAACGTTAAAAACATTGAAAAATATGTATTTTTACATTATTAAATACCTATCCGTTTTAAACTGTATACGATACGCGTGCGCTCTTCTACTTTATTTATCATTGTATTTATCCGTTTCCCTTTCATAATATTAGTCGAAAACACAAAGGCATAACTCCGTGTATTTAAATACATAATACACATTGTGCGCGTACGGCGACTTATCGATTCGTTTAATATTCATATTGGACGTATAAGCGCGCTCAGACACATCCGGGGATGTAGTCGGCATATTATGTTTTTCTAACAATAATATCGCGACTCTGGGGTCGTAATCTCGCCGTGTATATTTTTCGTTCGAAATTCAACGCGTTTTTCCACACCGACGTTTTTAATATATTTTCAACTGATTCCGCGCGGGCTTTCTCGCCGTTTGACGGACACGACGACGCGGCGTGTAGTAACCATTACTTTTTCCTCCGTAAGCGCAAGAGAGAGGGGGAAAAAATGGTTTTTATTTTTTATAAAGACTTATATAAAGACGTACGTACATTCGATTTAATGATGAACATATTTTTCTGGTTCTTAATTTACTTGTCTCCGAGACTTATGGTTTTAACAATCCGATCAGTAATTGTATCTTCTACTTGCCCCTCCCCACCACTTCACACACACACACACACACACACACACACCCGTCCCGAGCCAGTCAGACAACTACGGCATTGGTTTGTATCCAAGAAAACGTCTACGTGCCTGTTTCAACTCTGGGGGATTCCAAGCGCTTACCAAGCCGGTTGGCGTCGAGCAAACTGAAAGCTAAAACACACCATGCCAAATATTTACCCGCCTAACGGAGTGCAGCGGGAAAAACGAAACTAAATATGAAAAGTTATAAACGGTTCAGAGACGACTACGGTAATAAACGAAACTCGAATTGTAATTATTTTTGAATGCAAATCGCGGTCGGCTAAAATTAGCCGTGGCGCATTTCAACCGCGTAGATTTTAATTTATTTGTTGACATACCTGCGTGCGCCGCCGTGCGATTAGAATCGCTCCGCGCGAGAGTTTTCGATTTGGCGATTTCACGTGTCGATTTTTATTTTACAAGTCAAACGCGCCATCGGTCGTCGGCGGGCACCCGATCGTTTCCCGGAGTGTTTGTGAATTATCCAATGATCTCTCTGATGATCTACGACACGGTCGTGTTGTTGCGGAGGCCGGACCACGAAGCTAATTTCAACTGCAACGTGAACGATAACGATTTAGTTTTTTATCGATACATTAGAATTCTACACATTCGACGTATCGTTAGGGATTAGATCGAAAGGGTATCGTTAATGAATAATATTATAATTGGGTGCGGAAAAATAATTAAACGCTATCGATATTATAATATTGATAAATACGATATTTTACGCCGGACGAAAATAGTTTGCATTCCGTCGCGATTTAAACCATTTTTAGTCGTCATAAGTATATGATAATATTATAACGTTCGTTCGCGACCGAATACCGGCCCGTTTATTAATATTTTATTTGCATTAAATGTTGACTTGACATTAACATAATAATATATGCGCAGACTCGCGCTCGGTAATATTTTGAAGACGGATTTATTATTTGTTTAAAACAATACGAAAGCGTATGGTAACATATTATATTACGCATTATTCATATTAGTATCGCGCGTTGTATTATCGTCGCTCGTAACGTATATTATATGAGTTGAATTAAGAAATTGCGCGGACAGTAGTTCATTAGACTGATTATAATAATAATCCGATAAAACGATCATGCTTATAATATTGTTTGGGAATCGATGTGGTGAGCTGGTCGACGTTCAACTATAATATTCACATTGAAATATTTCATATTTAGAGTACATTTTCCAGCAGTCCATATTTTGAAAACGCGTTTTACAATGTATTTTCGGGACATTTTTTTTTTTTTCCATAATTTCGTATACGAGTCGATTCTAATAAGTGGACAACGATTTGATTTTTCGATTTTACGTGCAAGTAGAAAAACTAGAAAAAAATGTTAATTTCGTCTACACGTCTGTTTTATCGATCCGTCCGTGTTTATTTTACCGAAAATGTCACAAAGTACACAGTTTATAACTTCATAAATGGTAATGATATCAAAATGAAATGTTAACACTCAACAGCTACATCGCACTAATGATAAATTAGTTTTGAGTTCAATTGAAATACGTATCAATGAAATAGAATTAAAAAAAAAATAAAAATATATATTAATTTCGGTATGTAAATGACATCGGATTTGCGTCGTTTCGGCGTTAAAATATATAAAACAAAGTGAATCTAATGAAATACAAAACAAACACGAAATTAGTGAGCGCCACCGTCGTTGTGCATTTATTTTATTTATTGAAATTATAATAGATTTGCTTGAAATGAATTTGTCCCTTGTCAAATTTAATCTATCGTGATCCATTGAAACACGTGTTTACCTTAACAAGATGTTAAGATAACCCTTTTGTTATAACAATCCGATTTTTCAGACGAGTTGTAAAATAATATCACATCGTTTATTTGTATTTTAGTAAATTTTTAAATATAAATTGGTAAGTAGATTATAAAAAACGACGAAGGACAATGAAAATAAAATTAATGAAGATAATATCTTTGATAAATGATAATTATGAAAAGAAAAAAAAATACACATTTATTTCCATTTGGGAAACGTGGGGAATGTTATAAAAAAAATGACCTTTGTGTTATTTATTGAAATCAAAATATCCTACAACTTTCATAGTTTTCTATTTTTTTTTTCATTTCGAATAACTTTAACGGTAATATTCGTATTTAATTATTTACTAAAACGTTTGTAAAATATGAATTATTGTAATTATAATTAGAAAGCAAACAGGACATAAAAATTAATAAGCGTCGGACACTCGTCTCGCTAACTCAAACTCGGCGCCGGATTACATTGCATTACTATAGGAATGATATACATTTCAAAGCAATGATAAATGACACATTCAAAAAACGATTCCGAGTAGGTCTACGTTTATTATAGTAGTGGTCGTGTAATTTTTCAAGTTCTAAGTATTTCTTGAAAAAAAAAAGAAAAAGAAGATGCCAGTGAGCTTTTAAGATTTTAAATAAACTAAAGTACGATAAACCTCGTTTTAAATATCTTAAATCTTTGATACGCAAAATGAAAATTACAAATTTAAAAAAAAAAAGAAAAGAAAACGAGAAACTCTAAGTAATATCAAACATTTATTTCCGTCTTCGTTGACGTGTCCTTTGAATTTCAATTTTCTAGGATCGAATTTCTACGGTCGAGATAAATAGTATTTAACACGGACATTTAACGACGTGAACACACACGTGGTTTTTTCGCTTGGTTTGTTTGCAATAATTGTCAAAAACAACCAGGGAATTCCAAAAACTACTCTCAACTGACGTTACCACTCGTGCCTAATTTTCAATATATATTATATATTATAATTAGAGGTAGAATTACACGATATTTGTAGGACATTCTTTCCGTAGGTATCTAAAACGTGTATGATGTTCACTCGTGCAGCTTAAAAATCACACGCCGCCGTTGAAAAACAGTCCTGAACCTTGAAAACGTCTGTCCTTTTATTTTTCATATTATTATCGTCCGAAACGATCTTCCCTTTGGCCCCGCAGATTTGCTCATCGACCCGTACTTCCCGTTTAAGGATATTTATTTTATTCGAATGAAAATAATATTCGTTTTACTAACGGAATACGACAGTTTTCTCGTGGCAATAAGTGCGTACGCGATTTGTATTATTCAGTTGTGCATGTGTCGTGCGTTTTTTTTCTTTCTACGGCGCGGCGGCGTCGAAATCATAATAATAATTATTATTATTAATTTTTCAACTCGAAAGGTCTGTTGTTCGGTCCGAAAACTCATTGGACATAAATCCCTCCTCGTTCGAACGATAATTAGTGCGATTAAATCGTAATTCAATTTCGTCATTATACCTTAAACTCCTAAACTTTGAACGATATTATTGATTAACCCGACCCGGGTACACTTTTCAAGCAGCAGTGTGTGTGTGTGTGTGTGTGTGTGCGCAATAGGTAAAACATTATATTGTTATACACACCGCCAGCTGAAATGTGCGTATGGTCGCGATTCAGCGGTGTACTTAGCGTAGTGACTAGTGTTCCCCGGAGATCGATTTTGGAACCAATTTCGTTTCTTGTATTTATTTATGACTCTAAGCGCGCCACATTAATAAATCAACTTTACTTATTGTGTAAGTGACGTTTAAGTAAATCTGTGGCACGGCTTAAACACGCAACGCGAGCACAAGAGTCGAAAACAGTATAAAAACAATAC
Source organism: Drepanosiphum platanoidis (assembly GCA_948098885.1). Taxonomy (NCBI): domain Eukaryota; kingdom Metazoa; phylum Arthropoda; class Insecta; order Hemiptera; family Aphididae; genus Drepanosiphum; species Drepanosiphum platanoidis. The sequence goes on along the minus strand of OX402538.1, from coordinate 7,618,610 downwards.
AAACGAAATATCCAAACGTTTCGATAAAACGCTCGTCTTGCGGTAGTAATTTTATTTTTAAAATCACTATATCGTTATGAATTAATAATAACTGTTTGTTCAATTAGTTTTGATATGCGAGTAGGATTTCGTTTTAATCTTCCCTCTCTTTTTGTCTTTTCTTTTTTTTTTAACAACTATATGCATGACGTTTGAATATAAAAAGAACACATTACCAGAAATTAATGTAGGATAGTAGTGGGGTATTCAAGTAGAGATACAGGTGACAACAGATATAGTTAATCAATAACACAATTTCATAATAATTATCTTATCGTGTTGTGGAAATATGTTTTTCACTGCCGTGGTGTTTATCGTCGTGTTAACATAATCTATACTATATATAAAATTGTAAGGGTTTTTCTTCGACCGCGCTAACCGAGAAAACTACTGGACCGATTTGGCTGAAATTTTTTTTGGCTGAAACCCGACACTCTGCTGAAGGTTATAGTACCACTTTTGTCAGTAAAAAAGTTCATAAAAGTTCATAAAAAATTAAAAACAATTGTACCTATATTGTGCGGCACGGCGGGCCGCGGGTTTACAGCTACCTGTAACTTGACCTTTTTTTTGTATCGTGTTTGATATCGGCGTTCCGAGAAGTTTATCGCACTTACACCGACAACACGTATACCCAATATTCATATTGTTATTATTATAACTTCGTTATATTAACTAATCATTTAGGCTAGGTTCACATGGACGATGGACGCGCGTGTTTAGATATACGGATTTCTCGATCGCGATAACGACGCAAGAATCTATTTCCGCGCGCACACGCGCGTGACTCCGCGTATTGAATCCCATAAATCATTATCGGACCTTTCGGTTGACACGCGGTCAACCACCGAACTTATGTAACGGTACAAGATTACAAATAAAATCGTTGCGAATTAATATTATAGAAGCCGTAATTCTTACAGGGCCAGCGAAAGGAGAAATTGCATTTATTCCAAGAATTCCCATGATTCCCTCTGACTTGCCGTTTTCTTTCAAACGGCTTCAATTCCCGGTTAAAGTTTCTTTTGCCATTACCATAAACAAAGCACAAGGTCAAACATTCAAGTACGTTGGCGTAGATTTTCGTACAGAGTGCTTTTCACATGGGCAATTATACGTGGCATTTTCTCGAACTGGAGACCCGAATCATCTTATGATTTTAATTTCAACAGGAAATATAACAAAAAACATCATATACTCAGAAGTCTTATAAAATTCTTATTTTAATTCTTTTTTTTTCTTCATCAACTTCAATCAAATTCTTTATCAACCATAAATTATTTCTTTTTTATCTGTATTTATTTTTATCATTTATAACGCTAGAAAAATTTCAATCCGTTTTCATTAACCGTTTTTTATATTTACTTGCCGATCACATTAAACAATAATATTTGAATAAAAAATTCTACATATCATGGTCCGAAGGCAAAATAAACAACCAATCACGGGCGAAGCTGTGACAGGTCGGCTAGTTTATTATAATACGAGTATTATGTTCAATGATGATATTCGTCCGACGCGCACGTTACTGTTATTCGTGTGAGAATTCGGAAAATGATAGGAAACAGTTTTTTTTTACGAGCGACGACGCGGTTCGCCGTTGCTCTGGAATCTATAGCGTAACTACCAGACATCGTTGCAATGGGCTGAGACGGACGAAACGTACGCAACACACTCAATCTCTGTCGCGCACGCAACATCCACCCGGGCTCGGCGGCCCGTCCGACGCAGTATGGCGTGCCCGACGCGTCGAGAATGTTAGTATGTACGTTTGTAGCTCGTATAAACAGTGGCGCGTTTATTTTCAACATTAGAAGAAACCCCGATCGATGGCGGATTAATGCAAACGAGAACGGAGTGACGCGGGCAAATGTTCGACGCGCGACAGGCAAATGATTCTCTAACGAACAGACGGATAACTGCGACGATATTGCGTTTCAAAACGATTTCGAGAAATCGCGTTTTATTTTTTGCCACATCGGGGAATGGCGAATATTACGACAGCGACAATAATATTAATAATAATAATAATAATAATAATATGTGTCGCGCCTAATGGTCTAATTCCGGAGGGGATTACGGTTAAATCCGGTGACAAAAAATAAAAAAAAAACCGAAAAAAAAGAAAGAAAGAAAAAGAAGGGAAAAAAAGAAACACAAAGAAAAGTAGATTCGAAATTAAAATTGGCAAAATAAATAACGCGCGGCGTGTTTATAGGATTGTGTAAACGGGGGCAACACAGTTGAAAATACATATTTTATTTTCTTTGTGAAATTTCACATTATATTTATTTTTATGTAAACGGATAAATGTGATAAACGTGTACACACATCGCGTGTAGGTCCGGATTGGGGATGGAAAAAAAAAACCCGATTAGAAAAAAAAATAAATAGTTTAACTAGCTCGATACGTCGACGTGTAGTCCGTTAACCTTGGGATTAAACGATTAATATTTAAAATTAAACATTTCGCCGCAATCAAACGGTACACGGTACATAGATTGTATGCTATCAATAACGTTGCGCGCGCGCGTGTGTGTTTTATAATTTATTTTCAATGATATTATATTACCTCGCGAGTAGTTTTTAAGTTGAATGTCGCAAAGACAGAGAACGGAGATTGTTAAAGACAGAGAAAAAAAATTTAAGAACGATAATTATTTACAACCGTTAAAAACAAGCTCGGAACTTATTTTACGTGCATTTTTTGTCGTACGTTCTTATGTTTTTTTATTTTTAAATCAATCCGTCGCGTAGTGTTTTTGTATAGTTTTCGTATTGACGTGTAAGATTCGTCGGTTTTAAACGACGTAGGTAAACGAATAGGTGGCCGTGTGATCATCGCAAGTCGTCCAAAACGCCACGGAACTAACGGTGACGTGCGTCAGTGGTCACAGAAAGTTTAGGGCGCGTTTCTTAACGGTAAGCGATTCGCATTATTTTTTCGGAGCCAGGATCGCTGTGGTCCGCTCCGTTTCGGCTTTGTCGTTTCGCCACGAAACCGAAACGAATAAATACAACAGCGTTATCAATTTCCCATCGAGATTTTTACGCCGTGACGGTTTGGTAACTTTCCCTTGTGCGTGGCGGCATCATCGTCAAATCATATCGACGTACGTATAGTAATGTTGGAAACGCTTTTATATCACCGCCAAAGTCGACTGACAACGCTTTGGTGAATTTCCTTTCTTTTTTTTTCCGATAGAGATATCTCGTTTTTCTAAACTGCAATTTTGATCTTGTTTTAAGCGTGTGAAATAACAGTCGAGATTTTTTTCTAAGGTAAGTGAAAAGAAAAAAGAAAAACTTAAAATTTTTTTCGCGACATGACAATAATTTTCTTAAGACATTAATATTAAACTGGAATGGATTCGATTTGAACAACGGAAGAATCTACGGAATCGGTTTGTAACAGACGAATCACACCGTCGATCAATGCATTCATTATTATCATACGAGTCGTTGACATTTCGAAATGAATTACGCGTGTGTTGGGTCGATAAATGCTCGGTAACTCGGAGCTTCGACATGCCTACATGAGCTTTCGGAGAGCAAAGACGACTTTTAACCTCTGAAAACATAATATTATTATATTTTGGAACAATAATTCGAATAAATCATCTCGTACAGGACTTTGTTTTGATTTCATTGTCAGTAATAATGATTGTATTAAAAGCGAAAACACGAAATCGAAAGAGAAAAAATAATAAAATCATAACATTTTTATGATTTTATTACCGCGTTATACTTTAACGTACATTTTTTAAGCTATACCGATGATTATTAAATAGACTAGCTATTGATGGCACGATAACCGATATCGATAAAGAGAACAACCGTATCCGGTAGACGATATGAAATAACCGATCACCGTGATCGTAATGGCCGTATTAACTTTAACAGCGCTCCGACACGTTTTAGTAAGTAAAAATAGTTTTAGATTTTTTTTTTTTTTTTCCTCCGCCGGATTGTTGCGAAAACTCTTTAAAATGCACTCCACCGTATAACCGAAACGACCGCGCTACATTACATAACTCTGGAAACGTCGTCATTATCGCCGCTAGTTTGACAACGTGAAACGCCGTCAATGCAAAGTACAACATTTGTCCTTACCTACGTTCTAACCCCTTGGTTTTAAAAATAAGAGAGGAGTGGTGGGTACTTTTGGTGACGAAACAATCGTTTCGGCCGCATTTCTGATTGAAAATAATAATTACGCGATGCATCGTGTTTCTTTTTCTTTTTTTTTTCTCTCCGAAGCTTAGCATAGTTTTAGTTTCAGAACGGAGCGAGAAATGTACAGAGGCTTAAAATATAGTTTTTTTTTTCCTCGATCAAACTTTCTGGTAGTGAATCTGCATCAAAAGTTTCCGCAGTGGCTTTTAGACCGGAAATTAGACAGATTATAGTGCTTTAGGAAGGTCATTTTTTGATTCTCCCAGTTTATCTGATACAAAGGAAAAATTGAAAAAAAAAAAAAAAACACATCTCGGAAATAACGTTAAATTTCATCCGACGACGAGCGTTTATGTTTTCTTTTAGTAAAATAAGTAATTTCGTGTTTTATGACTCGGAAAATTGTATGCAAGGGTAACTATAATAATAAAAGCAATTTCACCTGGCGGCGTTGAGAAATCGGCAGATACGGTCGATTTTTTTTTCATTTTATGCACATATTTTATGTTTGAAGTACCAGTGAAACCGATAGTTCTCGTTAATATGGACGGTAAATTATTATTATTATTGTTTTTCGGTTTAGTTATTGAAAACTATTTTCTGATAAACTTGTACTGAATTTCAGTCGGAATGATTTTCGATTAAAACAGTATTTCACCTGTTTTTCATACGTCATCAGTCGTTCTCGCGTTTTTAACTAACCAAACATCGATGGAACGTAAATTTCATAGTGAATAAATAAATGATAAAGTCACAATATTCGTAGGAAATAGTCGCGCGTCGTCGTCCAAAACATGTCGAATAATTTTCCATTGAATTCGTTTTTTTTTTTTTTTTATCGAGATCCACCGATTGATTTCGTTCGGTTTGAGAACGTTTAGCGTGGAAATCAAATTGTCATAATGAATCCGTATGATAACCACTTGGTTTCGTGTATTGAAATAGCATTATCAAAATCACTGCGCGAAAAAGGTAAAAATCGAAAACGAAATCGATTGGGTATATATTTTGAAAGGCGCGCCGCGTCGCGTAAACGTTTTCCTCTTTGTATCTTTCGAAAATTCCACTCCTCGACGCGATCGAATCAGATCCGAAATTGTACCAGAAACTGTCTCCGACGTCGAAGGACGCACGATAATAATAATTACTATACCGTCGCCTCGTTCGGCTCGGATTCAAAAAAAAAAAAAAACCAAAAAAATTACGCGGGCACCTTCGTCGTCACCACGACTCCGCGTCTTTTAAAAGTGAAAAAACAAAACGTCGTCGGCGGCGGCGACGACACGCACACACGCACTCGTCTCAGCGCCACCGGGGGAGGGCACCGGTGATATAGCGAAGCCTGGCGGTGAACGAACGGTCGCCGCGGGGTCGGTCGCCGCGTATTCGCGCGCGCCGGTTTTCCGCCCCCGCAGTGTGATTTTTCGCCGGGTCCGCGCCAGTCAGCGACACCTTATTTTCAACGCCGTCGTCGCCCGTCGATCGCATCCGTCGATTCGTACGACTATTATTATTATTATTATTATTATTATTATTGTCGTCATCATTACTATTGTCACTGTTATCGCACCAGACGCTCTCTCTATCTTGCCCCGAGGCACACGCGCGCGCGTTCGGACGACCACGCGAAGTCGTCGCGCCCATATCGTTCGCGTTGAGGTGATTTTTTTCGCCCGCAGTTTCCTCGCTTTTTTCCACCCCGCCCCGGGTCCGCCGAAGTTTTCCGCGTGCAGTTCGTCGTCGTGATAATCTAAACGGAAAAAAAAAAAAAAAACAAAAAAAAATTAATACCGCCGACCGTTTTCGAATACCGAGTTTTTTTGTTTCAATATTTTCATACACACTTACACATTCACACACACACACACGCAGACGCGCGCGCGCACAGACGGTACTCTGTGGACACGGTGAGAAATCGGTTTTTGTGCGAGTGCGGTGCCGTTTCCGTCCGTAGTCGGACTATAATATGATATATAGTATTATAATGTACGGCCGGTCGCGAACGAACGAGTGACGTCGAAAGAGTAACGCGGACGACGCGGATCCATGTGTGACGTGAGTATCTCTGCTGAAACGTTTTTCGGGTTTTTTGTTCTCGATTCCGCCGACGCGACGGCGAGGCGCGGCTAGAATTTCGGGGGGGGGGGGGGGTTTCTTTTTTCACTCCGCAGGTACGTATTTATACCGGATCGAGTCTACGATCGTCGTTATTCGCCGGCGGCGTGGAACGATTTAACCGCGACATTCGGCGGATAAATAAATAAACGAGGTTTTTTCGTTTTGTTTTGGATGGCAATAACCGACCGTTACCGATATCGCGACCGATTCGACGTATTTTCATTTTATACTCTCAACGTCCAGTAAATACAGTTAATGATACGTTTATTTATTTTGTTTTTTTGTTTTTTTTTTTATCGGTTTTGCGTTTATTAGTTGAACGATTAACGTATTTCGTATACAACGATTTCGTGCGACTAACAATCGTGTCCGTCCAGCGTCTATACGTTATATTATTATTACGTCGTCGAAAAATTATGTTACGCATTTCAAACGTAATTTGTCCAAGGACGAGGGCGTTAACGAACTAAAAATTACGATTGAGTTAATTTTAATTAAGTGTTGCATAACAAGAAAATTATTTTCGTTATTAACTTTTAACATAGTGCGTTACTTTTTCACTTAATAATAAATTAGTTTTGAGTTATTTTCGTCGAACGGTAAATTAATTAAGTTCAATTTTGACCAAAGGCAGTTGGTTTTTATTTCGTACCTATACTTGTTTACGTTCAAACCGTTCGTCTCATGAAATAGTTTCGGAAAAATAACGAATAAGCAATTTCAAAATATACCACAGTTGGTGGTATATTGTTAGTACGTACATCGTAGTCGATTGGAATTTCATGTAAAATTTTATCCGTTACCGAGGCGAAGTTTTATTTTCCCGTATGTTTACACTTCGCGAAAATAAAATAAATGTAAAATTAAACATGCACTTATAACGTTGAGTTCTCCGCAAACGAAATTGGCCGAATCGTTCGAGTTCGAGACTCGACAGAAATTTTATCAACGATTAAAATGATTATAAAAAAATCGATATTTACATCATATACGCGAGCTATATTATGTTTGATCCGTAGATTTTTATTGAGAAATTTTAAGTCGTATCACACATTAAATGAGCTCGATAGGTTTACATTTAATTATCGCCGGTCATTCTTCTCATAACTATTGGGTTTCTTCTGAATTAATATTTTAAAAATAAAAAATAGATTGATTGTTATGCAATCAATTACGAATATTAATGTATGGAATATCGCTAAAAAACATTGACCACGTATTTCAAACAGCAAATCGAATACGAATCACGTTTGAATAAAGTTCCAACGATTATTTTCTGATGGACGTAAAACAATCATCCTCAACACGGTCCGCTGAAGTATTATCATAAAAATGTATAAGTTACTGGTATAAAATGTATAGTGATTTTAATCAAATTATATCGTAAAAGTTTGCCGCTAGATAATAATACGATATGACCGGTTTGAGAAGTACTTAAAACTATCTGAAATAATTTTGTAAGTATTGAAATAATCCGTTTATTTGTTGAACATTATATAGAAGTCTTGGGTTATAATGTCCCATATTTTTCGTCGTTATTAAAATAGGTGTCTGAAAAGAATATTTTAAAGTGAAATATTAAAAATTTGGAGTTTAGAGCAGAATGAGGAAGGCATAATATACCTTATTGATTTTGGTATTTTGTCATGAGATGGATTTTTTTTTTTCAATTTCAATTGCAAGTTTTCGAGAAAAAAAAATAGCAATCAAGGTATTTCTCAACTCTCTTTTGTCGATTGGACATCAAACAAATATCTTACTGTAAATAGTTTTGAAAATGTTAAGACTTTCTGCAAAAACGTAACATCAACATTAGACCATCCGTTTGACTTGTCCTCACTATCCGATTGTTTTATTAAGAAGTAAATACAATAACACTTTTATGTTATCGTATATGTTATTAAAATACTTTTATGTATTTAGTCGACAACAAATACGGTTTGTACTGTGGCGGAATAATTATTTAAATGAAAGCGACGGTATACATTTAGATGAAATAACATGATATAACAATAATAAGTAGACGGAAAACTGAATCGAAAATACATATCTCCTAAGAAATAAACACGTTTAATTAACAATATTATTTTCTCCAAATATACGTATATAACAAAAACCGAGAAGTAGATCGATAAACCCAACGCAACTGCGTGAGACTGCAGTCAAGCTCCATTAACTCGGTTCGAGATAATAATATTTTATTTTCGTTTCGAATTCGATAAAAACTGTGAGCGAAGCTTAGTTTATCCAAAAACGATCGACTCCTATTCAAATTGCACTATGCTTGCTGACAGTTTTTTGTGTTTTCAAATTTGTTTGCTTTTAAAAATATTGAGAATTTTGTAATTGTAACGTACTCTTTACGCACACCGCATAGAACCGATGTAAAATTTCCGGACGGTTTACACGGACGCGTAAAACATTTATTTTATTTTTTGTCAACTTTTTTACTGTACATAAAAAAAAAAAAAAAAGTCCATCGTTGTAAACCCTATAGTATTGATTTATCAGAATCTAAAAAAAAAATAAAATGTTTCATTACGTATACAATATAATTTGTGTGTGTGTGTGTGTGTTTGTGATTTTATTGGTTCATTACAGTAAAGCTCAATCTCTTATGAAATGTGACCTTTCAATTTATTTATATCAATAGGTTGGCCTCCAGTAAAAAACATAATATGTAATATAAGCCTTTGGTAGGTATTCTTTAAATTTATATACATCAAAAATATATTTTTGGTGACCCTCTATAAATAATTCATGATCCCCTTCTTCGGGGTTTGTGACCTACAGGTTGCAAACCACTGGTCTATAAGTCAGTAACAAAAAATGTCACTACTCGCTACGTTTTTTTTTTTTTCGAGTGTGTGATTCAAATCGTCAGAAAACTAGAAAAGTGTTGGACGCAAACTCGCGCATTGTCCCCGTTCTCGCTTTCTCTTACGTTTAATTCGATTGAAATCTGCCCGCGATCGTTTTGGAGCGATTTCGAGAAATCGATATGAAATAGTAGTAGCTCCTTTGTTCCGCGTTTCAATATCGTCATAGTAAAATCAAAGGAACGCGTTTTAGTTTTTATTGATTTTTTTTTTTTGTCAGTCGACGTAATAAATTAAACGAACAACATAGATTACGCGCTGGATTATAAAAAAACGGAGAGAACACGAAATAAAATCTAATATAAATTCCTGAGTAAATAGAGCTAATTAGAAAAATTAAAATTAAAAAAAAAATACACGTCGGAAAAACACGAGAGTTCATTTATAGACTGTGGCGGCAGCGTAGGAACGGCGAAAGATTTTAGTGCGTTAATGGTATAGCGAGAGGAGCGTGTGTGTGTGTGTGTGTGTGTGTGTGTGTGTGTGTGTGTGTATGTGTGGTTAGTGAGAGAGAGAGAAGGAGAGAGAAGAGGAATGAATAACAATGGCTTTAAAATCATCAATTTTGGATAGTAAGACGTCTAACGGAGTGTGTGGGGAGGATTGCGGGAGTTGATGTAATGGAATCTGCGGTAATAGAAGCACACGACGACGACGACGACGACTTCTGGTTTGAGTGTGTAGAGATGATGAGATTGGTTGAGTGGAATGTTGAGTAGACCGCGGTGGGATAAAAGTTTGTTTTTTTTTTATTATTATTATTGGTCCGAATAGCTGATTTGACTTCATCAGCCGCCCTCTGAGTGGAGGAGTGTTTGTAAATTGTACAGCACTCGTGTTTTGAAGTGCCGCGCAAGGATCATTTGGCCGGTTTTAACATGGAGATTTTTTTTTTTTTTTCTTCAGAAGAATCTGACGAGCGTAAATTATGGCAATTAATATAGGAGGGATGTTCAGGGATGCCGCACAATATGACCCGCCGCCGCCGCGCCGGTGAGATTGGCATTTCGTTCCCGACGTTCTGGAATGCCATTACGCGCTTCCGAAGTATTTCGACAAAAATAATCATTGTGTTAGCGGTTCTTTGTTCGAAAACATATCGACGTTTTTATTGCGCCCACTTGTTTCCGAGTCTCTTACTCTAGACGCGGACGCGAACCGACTGACGACCGACGACCGACGACGACGTCGTCCGTATAGTGTCGCGCGTGCGCATAATATCGCCGCGGCGGAAAACGATTTGTTTTTTTTTTTTTTTTTGATAAGCCGCGAAAAAAAAAAAACAAAAGAAAAACGTAAATTTAAATAAAAAACGATGTGCCCGATCGTCGAGCAGACGCTATCGATGAATGAAAGTCGCTCGCGATCGACGAGAAATAAATCGAGCCGACGCGCGACGTTGTCGCGCCCCGCGGGACACACGTTACATTATACGACGATCCGAGACCGTCATAACTCGTTGGGCGACGCGATGAAGTCAGATAGACGCGTCGTTAATGCGGACGACGAGTGGAAAACGAGAAATCGACCGTTGAGATTTTCGATCGATTATAATATAATAATATAACGTTATTTATTGGGCTCGGATTTCCATGGATTTGCATCTTTTTTTCCGGAATGCTCGACAACGCGCATTCCGAGATACAAATATTGTGTTTTTAATACTGAACTTCTTCTTTTTTTTTTTTTTTTTTTGCATTTTTCGAGGTTTCTTACGTGTAACGACGTTTTCATACGTTTTTAATGCGTTATTCACCTGTTTCTAGTGATAAAACGAAAAAAATCATCGAATTATTATAAATAATACAACAAAAATCAAGTAAATTAAATAATATTATTAATTAATTAGAACGTAAATACTGAGTTGTGTGTTTTCTTAAAAATAAATAATTTTATTAGAATTGTAATTTTTTGGTATTTTTAAGGCATTTAAATGCGAGCACCCCGAATTATATACACTACCCATCGTGGCGAATATCGAGTGTTTACTACTGACTGTCGTGAAAACTCCGTCGGTGTCGGAGACGGGCGCAAAACTGCAGTCCGACGGGGGTGTCGATTTCGGGTTTTTTTTTTTCGTCCGGCGCGCATATGATAGGAATGGAGGGCGGTAAGAGTTGGCGCAGAAAGACAAAGAGAAGAGAAACCGAGAGAGTACGATAAAGCAGGTATTATTATAATAATATAATAATATCGTTTAGTAACGTCGTCGGGCGTTTGAACTTTGTCATCGACCCGCGTTGCGCCATTGTTGAGATTATTTCGATACGAATTTATCCACTCTCTCGTTTATATTACTCACGAGTTAGGTACTCTTATACCGTCGGCGGTTTTTAAAAAGGTTGTAAAAAAAAAATAAAAAAATTGTTTATTTATTTTTATTTCTCGATACGAACGAATGCGCCATGGTTTACGAGATTAAAAATTAAAAAGAAAAAGAAAAAAACGCTCCGAAACCTATACAGGTACGGCTTTATTCACGTTAATACATGACATGACCCGCCGAGACTTCGATGTCAGGCCAGAGCAAACACGCGCGCGTAAATAATGTTTGCCTGTACTCGCGTCGAAACGAACATATGAGTATATGTAGAGGAGCAGCAGCTATAAATACAATAATATCCTATTTTTATAGTTTACTTTGGAATGCGCCGAAAACGATCGTCTCGGGCCGAGACGATATTTATCGTTCTCGCCGTACGACGCGAAATCGAGAGAAATTAATTTTATTAATTCAATAACAGTATGGTAGCAAGGTTTTTATAATAATTATTCCGACTTTTGACGTCTTCTGACGTTTCGAGGTCGTCGCTTTTTTTTTCTTGCGTATAAATTATATTATCAGCATTTAAATAAAAATCACTTTTGCATATTTTTTTTTAAACTTATTAATATCGATTTTTCGATTGAAGATATAAACGAATTAAAGAATACCATAATAAAGACAGAAAAAAAAAAAAAAAATTAAGAACCAACTGTTCGCAACACATCGTCTTCAACATAAAATAATATGTATACTCTTTTTATTCGTAATTGAAATTCGATATTTTTCAAATTCAATACAAAAACGTGTGGAATTCGTCGGATGAAAAATAAAAATTACTTCACTAGAATTATTATTCAAACAACGATATTTACGTCGATATCGTTAACGTAACCGAAAAAACCTATTTTTCCCATTCGAATCATATATATATATCTGAAACAATTCAATAAAATACAACTGTTAAAAATGTGATTTAATAAATTATACTTATCGATTAAAATTAAACGAACGTATTTTGGTAACATCGTTTTTTATGACGTATAAAAAACAAACATTCGTAGTTAGTTGAATTCTTTGTAAACATTAATACAATAATTATATTCCCTGTAATTTAGTAACTACCAGCTGGTTTTGGCATTTCTGTGCTTTAAAGTAATTTCATAATTTCTTATGCAACCGTTTACACGCGCACACAAACGTTTATGTATATAAATAATATAATATGTGTGTTTGGGAAATATTTTCTTTCTTTTTTTCGACTACCTCCGCTATCAATCGGATATGCTAAACATGTTTGCGCCTTTTGTTTTATATTACCTATTTGTTATGAATAATAATTATTTAAAACGTAGAAAAGTATTTTTAGGTTTGACGGCTACTTACGTTTATGTCTGCTGCGGTCGTGTTCATATTAGATTTTTATCAGTAGGTACACGTTGCGCTGAAATAAAAACGAAATAACAATATAAATACGATAGATCGACTAACTACGCGAACGAAATGATCAGGCGCGGTATGATTTAGAATAAATAATTGCTATCGCTCTTTAAAATTCGAACAATAGTTACATTACATAACAAATGTTATGTGAGTACTAACTCGCAGAAAAGAAATCCGGTATATAGATGACTTGAGAATAAATTATTCTGCAAATTATAGAATAAATATTGATTTTTAAGCGCCGTTTTACTTCATTGGTTTTCCATATTATAAATAATTTGTTTTCTTTTTTTTTTTTGTAGCAATTTTTTTCTTTTCATATATAATAAATAAATATAAATTAATTATGTTTTCGAATTTTATACTTACATTGCACAAAAAAAAGAAAAGTATATACTAAAAACCTTTTAGTGATTCGCGGTAGTGTTTTGAGTTAATCTCAAATCAAAAGAATCATAAATATATAATATATATATATACATAATATAATGTATATATTTTGGCAAACAATTGAAGAACATCTTGTAGTATCCTGCGTAAACGTTTTCTTAATAAGTTTCAAAGAAAACGCGAGAGGAAATGAATCATCGTGACCATATACCGAGGGATGTCTAAAATGTATTATTTTCAAAGTCGTAAACATTAATTACACCAAGATTGCTCCGGAAGAGTCATTATTAAATATAATTTATTGCCAAACCGATTCATTAGGGTATTTAATTGCATCGTTGGAAACGAGCTGACAGCTGACCAAAAATCAATTTCGTAACGCGGTTTTATTCATCATTAAACTACGTAAGTACAATGATATTATTGTTTTAGAACTTAATGTTCTGAATTCGAAAAGAAAAAGGGAAATTAATAAATAAGAAACGAGTTTAAATATTCCAATGCAATAATAATCAGTGTGTGTGTGTGTGAGAGCGGTTCAAAGTTTATAATGTTTACTACAGTATTCGTTTCTCGTGTTAAACCAATACAGATTTGTAAAGGTATAGGTAAAAAGATTGAAATCGTAAAATAGTATTTTAAGTGTTTTCGTTGTTTAACCTAATTAACATTTTTTTTGTTTTTTTTTCGTAGCATTTAGAGAGGGGAAAAAACTTATCCTCTCAAACAAAAAAAAAAAAAGAAGCTTTGTACTTAATCACTTTGAAATAATTTTTAATTAAACAATACTATTCGGTCTTTAAAATTATCATAAATTATTTCGCACGATTCGTTCTTAAAATAAAAAAATTAATATTCGAATCGTCCGGACCTTTGTTCGTTTATAATTAAAGTTTTATTCCACATAAAATCAAAACCGTACTTAATCGTGTACGTACAATTACGTAAGCGAGATTTGTTCGAATTCGCATTTTATTCGGTTATAATATCTATTTGATATCGACGTATTACGTAACGCACGCGAAACCTTACAATCAGACAATGTGAATTGATATTGGTATATTATGTGTTTATAGGATTATTCGATGTATAATATTCTTGTAAATCGTTGTCAGCTGTTATGGTCTCGAGTAACATGTCCAAACGCCCGCAGTCAGCTCAGTCATTTTCCATCGATTTTCGACGGCGTTTTCGGATTGATTTTCGAACGTCGCCGTCGTCGGTGTAATACGATGCACACTATTTTATTATCGCGGAAATATAATTTGCGAATAAATAAATAAAAAGGGTCCGGACGACGATAATGTGAAATTGGCTTATTTTTAAATTGATTTAGATTTAAGTCGGTTATGAAATCGGTTTCGACAAAATAAACATATCATTATACTTTCCCGGATTCGCCAAATTAATGTCATTCAAAAAACGTCTATCATGCCAATGTCTACCTATCTATTTTATATCTTTATTATACTCTTCCGCGCTACTCGAAAAAAAAAAAAAATAAATAAATAAATAAAAAACTTTTTATTCTTTGTTCCAAAACGATTACTTAGCCAAAGAAACTCACCTTTGTCGAGTGCGTTTCATAAAAGTATCAACTTTATTTTTATTTTTTTTTCAGCCCTGCTGAGTATAAAGAACAAAACACTTTGCACGCATAAAAAAACAAAAAAAAAACAAAAAAAAAAAAATAAAATAAAAGAACTCGGTGAAATATGTCAAATAACCTTTGACCACGGTCATTTTACATGTATTTTCATATTTGTTAGACGGTTAAGCGAAAGAGAAATAATTATTTTATACGTATGAACTTCAAAGCGATATATTTGTCAAATAATAATGAAGAACAAATAAATTCTTCGATGTTATTATATTTTTCTCTCGCGTTTATATGTGCGATCTCAGTTGCATATTATTATGAATGTTTGCGATATCTACAAAAAAAAAAAACAAACAAAATTCAAACTAATATTTTCCGAGTCACGGAACATAATTTTTATAAAATATGGAATATTATAATACACACGCGATTGTCGACAAGTTTAGCGCATTTCGATAATTTTGAAAAACATTTTAAAATTCACGGTGATGTAACATTAAGTCGACGTTCGGTTTTATTCTCACTCCTCTCGACTTGTAGAATTTTACGGTGTTGTTTTCGTTTAATTTTTTAATTTCTATATAATATATGATTGCAGTTTTGATTTCTCGTTATATTCATATTGATAATAGTTATAATAACAATTACAGTAATTATAATTGTTATATTCTTCCATTCGTTTTCGATTTCCAACGAAAAATATAATTTCTAACGTACGAGCGAGGTTCATAACATAATATTATAATATTATCGAATTAATTTGTACGTTCTAACGCGACGTTCTGCTGCTTTGTGCCGTGTTGAGCAAATGTAAAATTTCGATATCATAAGTAGGTATTTATGACACATATTTACTGTTAAACTATTGTTCTCGATGTTTCGTATATATATATATATATATATGACGTATATAATTTATAAGTGGACCGACGACGGTTCGAATAACGTTGCTATTGTGTTATAAGTTTTCGATAAAAACGATTGTAAGCACGTCGACAATGTATAATGTTAATAATTCAATGACATTTTAACATATGTGTGTGTGTGTGTGTGTGTGTATATGGTAGGTATTATGTAGGCGCCTGTACGGCAAAATTCGATTCGATGAAAACGGATTTAGTTTTCGATCATAATATTAATATATCGGCCATAACTATTGCGAGTGTGCAGCGCGTACGGAATTCGACGCGAACTATAAACGCCGGCCCGCGTTTTAATAATAATATTATTATCGTTATTGTCGCGTCGTCGTCGTCGTACGAACGGGCGCGATAATTCACTTTCCGAGACGATTTCACTCGCGATTCCGGCGCGCGAAAGGCATTAGTCTTTTCTCGGCTCATTAACAATTTCGCGCCGATATATATATACGTATACTTGGCGAAGAACAATATACGCACCTGTCCCGCGAGCGTTAAGGTTACGGAATACATTTGCGCGCGCGCGCGAGAGCTGAGACTTTATATAATATACGTGTATCACTCCGGAACGCCGCCGTGACGCCCGACGGTGTTTAATATTTTATAAAAACGGCGCGGGAAATCGCACGTGTCTGGTGTAACTATTTTTATTTTTTTACGAGCGACCCCGGCGCGCAAAAGGTTTTTATAAAATTTCCATTTTTTTTTTTTTCTCCTCTCCCAGCCGACGAAATACCGCGCGAGCTCTCTCTCTCTCTCGCTGCGGCGGCGGCGGGTAAACATTGAATACACCGTGGTAGCACGTGACGTCAATGATAAACTCGAGTGGGCATGCCCGACGCGCATTACCTGCCTAATTCGAATGAAAATCGTTCGGCGGCGACGACGGTACGAAAATATTTATAAATTAATCGCCGGTCGTAATACAACACGGCCGTTATACGTACTGGAACGAAGCCAGAAATGTTTATTGAAAACATTTCAATAACGTATATTTTCTTCCCCTCGTCGTCGTAGTCGTAGTCGTAGTCGTCTCTCCCCGCGACCGCGATTCGATACCGTGCGGTACATCGTCACACGTGTGTTCCTCCCGCGTGCCGTCTGATATTGTGTTGTACGCGTTATTTTGTGCGAGTAAGCTAACAAAAATAATAAAAACAAATGACACACGGATTCGTATTCAAATCGGCAGTAGATATTATTATTCGTCTGTTCTATGTAAATTTACGATGTTTCCGAACGAATGGATATACTACCGGTGTGATTACGTTCATTTCTTTTAGGTTTTTCAAACGCAATTCACAATAATTATTAGACTTTCGCAACGACACGAAAATACGTTCGATATTATCGGACTAACGAATGCAGTTTAATTAATTATTATTAAAACGGAAAAAAAAACCACCCGATATTTCGATAAAAGGTGGTTTTTGTTTTTTTTTTGTTGATTTTTCTTCATAATTAATTTAAAAAGATAAAACAACTAATGTGTTTTCGACTCGAAGAGTTGAAAAACGTTTGAATCCGCCTCGCCGTGGCTCTAAATAATCTGCGACGACGCACGATAATGAAAAGCTATAACGGTTATTATATTATAGTTTCTATATTACTTTTTACTAGAAATCAGAGTTGTAAAAATATCGCGTAAAATATTGATTAGAACCTCGCAAATCATTGAGCTGAAATTCAATATATGTTTCGAAATTACTAATCGAAAACCAATTTCTCGGAACTATTTATCTTTTGTACACCGTCGCGTGCGCGCGTTTTTACGAGTTAAATTTGAAATATTTTAAAAACTACTCGGGAATTCTATTAAACGTTTTTGTTTGTTCGTTTTTTTTTTTTTTATAGTATTTGCGCAAATAAAACAACGCTCGCCGTTGTAGTAGGTAAAACACGAATACCTACTCAAAGCTAACGAGCCATTCGAGTTGAAAACAAGTGATAGTGTGAATATGGTGTTTTGCTCCGATAACAAAATATAAATATATTTGCGGGGTAAACATTGTAAGAAGTGGAATTAAAATTAAACGTTAAATTATCGTATCAAACGGTTACGGGACGAACGTAACGAGTGCTGTTTGTTTTTTACCATCCGATCCGTTTCGGGTGAAACGCGCGAGGAAAACGACGGGGACGTGTTTTGTTCGTAGCGTTTCGGTGTGTTTCTCAAACGCGCGTCTGCGGCAAACATCGTCTCGGTCCGTGTCGCGCTCAAACGATAAGAAACCTAATCGGAAAGCGTTTTCTTCTCGAACTCGCGAACCGCGTAATGGCCGACGTAAATATTTTAACGACAAACTGATCGATATGAAATAATTATCGCGGCCGATTTTATTAGGCGCGCACGATGAGTATTATGGAGGGGTTTTTTTTTTTATTATTATTATTATTATTACTGGATAGGTACGTCGGGCGGGCAATTTATCCGTATGAATAGTAATTTATGAAACTATAGAAATATAATGTGTGTTGGAAAGTTATTGCACTGTAGTGTGCGGCGCGAACCAGAAACGAATTATTTATGATTATTGTCTACCTTATGGAATCTACAGAATAAGCAGGGAACGTCATAAAATATATTTTTTATCTATACGCTCCGCCGCCGTACCGGCGCGCGTGTAATCGAGAAGCTCACAAAACGATGTTGTTATAGTAATAATAATAATAATGACGATGATAATAATAATAATGTATTTACACAATATACGAAATAGAATATTGTCGTGTAAATCGAGCCCATTTCGGTACGTAATTATTGACGATTATTTTATTATCATTATCATTATTATTATTATTATGACTATTATCGCGATTACCTATATGTGAAAGTTTTTCCGTTTTATCGCGTCGAGTTTTCAAACGTCGCGTGTAAAAACACTAAAAACTAAAAGTAGTTTTAAAGCGTAAAAATCTGTCGGTTTCGCCAAAGAGTTAATAAATCATGTTCATTTCTTCCAAAAGGTTTGCTCTCCTCCGGGAAGATCACAGCTTCAGGTAATTGGATTTTGCGACGTCGAAAGATGGATTGGAGAAAAACGAACCGCCTTCGGCCTTTGTTTTTGCTCAATGTGGGTGACAAAAAAAAAAAAGAAGAAAAAAAAAGAATTATGAAATCGGATATGAGATCGCATATTTCTTCCTTCTTTTTTTCCTGTACTTTTTGTGCAAAGTAGACAATCTCGTAACGTAACTACGTGCAATGTTTTACTAATATTGAATGGTTATCCTGCGCACGCCGGCACTCGCACTCGCACACGCGCGACCACACGTCATAACTGCTATTCAGCGATGGTGTAATATTCTTTTGTCGAGGGCGCCGCAGAATGCATTTTTTATTTTAATTTCTCATTCACTTTTGCCGTTTTAATTTATAGCCGTACCGCGACGAATGATAATGCATTTGTCAGCTCTCAATTTCAACCGAAAAACACATAAATCGCCGAATCGCATGACAAATGGGTAGCCTGTCTGTTGGAATATGCGAGCGATGCTTTTCACAGCGCGGCCTGGAATATTATAATTTCTCAAATAAATAATACTATATTAACAACGTTTGGTTAGCCCCCCCCCCCCGCCTATCCCCCGGGAATTGTTTATTCGGAAAATAAGGGCACGGCAATAATTGGGACCGGAGAAAAATTATAGCTTCGGAATGATATCGCGCGTCGCGTCCGTAAGGCCAATAACGTTCACGCAGCAAGTCCGTTGTTAACACATACTCGTGAGCGCGTTATTTTCCCGAGGCGTCCGGAGTATGTTGATTGCAGTTTATTTTTATTTTTCTCATTTACAATAATTATTTCACACTCGAGTTTTTCAATTATTTCGCCGGATTCAAAGCACAATACGGTTGTTTTGCCCGAATTCCGAAAACTTTACTGTTATTCAAGCACGACGGTTGAGAAGGGGGGGGGGTGGAGAAGGGTAAAGTTAGAACCTTCCTTCGCGCACCCACCTACTTCTTCGGCATCAGCTAGAGTGTTCGTTTTTAGTTAATCTAATTATGTAAATAGGATGATACGACGACGACGACGACGACGACGACGTAACGATGTGCTGCTTTTATTCTCGATGGCGTCTAATGTTGTTTACAGAGCGGCGCGCACTTTGGAGAAGGAAAATAAAAAAATGCACCGGTGATGGGAAATTAAATTCAACTTTAACGCGAAAGTATTGTGTTTCTTTAAATTTACAGACGCGATCTATTGAAAATAATCGCGAGGCGCGAGACGGCCGACCGTTAATGTATACCGTACGGCAAGTAATAGGCGAGTATAATAATGTCATTATCAAAACGAACGATATTCTTCCCCTCCCTCCTTCCGAACCAATAGTCTTTCTGCAAGAGCGCATGCGTGCAAACGCGTAGAAAAGCAGAAAAAAAAAAACCGATAATTATTCTGAAATCTGATTTTTTTCTAGTCCGACGCGGTCTAAAACGGTACGGTACCACCGCGTTGAATGTTATTTCACGGCGGTCTCGTCATCGTCGCCGCCGCCGCCAAGTGTCGGCGGTATGGCGACCGGATTTGATAGGAAAATATCTGTTGTTGACAGCAGCATGTGATGGGTAGTGGTTGTAGCGAGATAGTCTCTCATAGGTAGAGTATAATATGTACGAGCGGAGGTTTCAAAATCAACCCCTTAGCGCGCGTGTAACACGAGCGCGCACGTCCTCGTCTCGCAGGAAATACCGGGCGGCGTTCTTTTCTTTTTTCTTTTTTTCAGTCTAGTTCTTTTTATTTTTTAGAAACCATTTTTTTTTTTTTTTTATCATTTTTCGGGGTCCCGAGGGCATAAATATAATAGGAAATAGGAGCCCAGATAATGTGCACAAAGTGCCCGCACGTAAAAGCGGACTCGTATACCTATGCGGAGAATAAGACCACGCGGCGGCGGCCGGCTATTGTCATAAGAGGTGAGGGTTCGTTTAAAACTTTCTAATTGCGGATGTTTAGAGGTGCTGTATTGCGAACGATACGCCCAAGTCGTTAATAATAACGTGCCATGCCCCTTCCCAGCATCCAGCCATTCCTTCTTCGCCGCACTCCCGCCATCGACCGTTATGTGATAAATTGGTACGGCACGACGGTGACCTTATATAGTTTCGTACATATATATATATAAGTATATAAGCCAAGGAGAAGAAGAGCATAGATAAGTTGCTCTTTATTTTGATTATTTTAATATTAATTTTCCTTTGAAGATACTTATGAAACAACGGTTTTAGTGTAATTAGCGAAGTTGGCGACGATAAAACGTCGCGTATTTTTTTACAATATTATGGTATAAAACTTGTAATGAACCGTTTTTCGCCTCGCCTCCCTTTCTTTTCACCCCATAAGTCATTGAACGAAAATAAAATTCTAAACTCTCTTTGATCTAGATGTTAATAATAATTATATACGCGGCGAGATCGATAGCGCCACACCGGTGACGAGAGAGCCTTTAACAAAGAAACGCATTGAAAAAATTACATTCGTTTCCACTGCGACACACACATGATAATATTATATACATGTTATAATGTATATAATACATTAATGCATATCGCGTATCGGAAAAACGTTCCGCTCATATTATATATCATACACACTTGTCTATTCAGTGACTTGTGAAATAAGACGTTCTCGTTCGTGAGCCGTTTCGTCGCCGTTTGTTTTTCAATCGTTCGGGACATTGTGAAGAGGAGAAAAACGCGGCCGCGTGACGACGCCGCAGTGTGCTGCTCCGGCGTAATATAATTTATTCCGAGATCTCGCCGTCGCACTGTTCTTCGAGAAACAATACTCCGATAATATTATTAAACGATCACCTACGGATTATCGCGATCAATCGTTTATCTCGAAACGCGTGATTTGAACCCACGCGCTTTACCGACCGCCGCCGCGCCGCCGCCACGGTATTATAAACACATTTTCGGCGTAATTTTATGTCGATGAAAGTTTAATATCTGTTTGATGATGTGAAACGATTCAAATAGATTTCGCGGCGGCGACTGACGTAACATTATCGAGTGCTCTTGGCCCGTGCGATAGTCTTTGATCGACGAAACGAATCGAGTAGATAAATACATTATCGTGTAGCTACATTTATAAACATATTACGCGGAATCGTTCGTTTCGTTTCGCACAACCGTGATATTTTACCATTCATTAGCTTGTATAATTAAACGCGAATCTGATTAAAAACATATTAAATATTATTGCGTTTTCTTTATTTATTTTTTTTTTTTTTTGAAAAATGCACTGTTTTTTTCCTCGTCGAAAATAATTAATTAATGAGAAAATCCTTTTAGGGTTAATTAGCATTATTATTCGGATTCATTGTTTTTATCAATTTTATCGATTTTCCGTTGGATTCAATACGCCATTTTCTTTTCTTTTCCTTTTTTCAACTCGTATTTCACAATATTATTCGCATATTGTAAGCTCGCATTCGAGTTATAATTTTATTAAACGATTCGAATAAAGCCGTATTCTTTTATTACAAACTGGGAGTAAAGAAAAAAAGTTTTAAATACTTATAATCATGAAAATCAATTATATTAAGGTTGATATAATATTATGTATAATGTGCAAAAGTATGATCAAATTGCAAGTTTAAACGTATTATTTTATCAGCACCGGTTTCGGATTTCCATAATTAAATCGACAAAAACTCAGCGACTAAAAATCTATAACACTACATATTATTATTTAGAAATACATCGTTTTAAATAAAACGATAGTTGATAATATTATCGTGTCCCATCGGCGTGTGATAATACATAATACGAACGAAAACTATTGTCGTCTAAGAAAAAAAAAGTAGGATCGTTATGTTATATTATACTAGCTGACCCGGCACGCGTTGTTTTGCCATATATTTCTAGTGAATTTTTTAGTATAAAAATAACTAACTTATTGTAAGTACTCGTATATGAAAAGTATATGAAACACGTATATATTTTTAATTGAAAATGATTCGTGAAAAAATTGTATAAACAATGATTATGGTTACTATGGTTACGGAATAGGTTTAAATATAAAACGTTAAATTTTTAAAAATATTTGTGGTGGGGGCCACCCTTAACACCTACGGGTTTAAACGATAGTTTATGTCCTGTTCTCTGAGCTACCAAATATACGTAAAAAAAAAATTTCATGAAAATCGGACGAGCCGTTCCGGAGGAGTTCGATAAGAAACACAGTGACGGGAGAATTTTATTCATAAACACTAATAAATTAGGTACCGATTGATAACCGATCTGTTGGATTTTTATACGTTTCTGGTGCAAAAAAAAATCACGATTTTCACTAAATGTGGCGAAAATCTCGATTTTTTTTATATAAAATAGGGCAAAAATCACGATTTCGCTAGCTCGCGAAGAGAGGCGCCTACGACCTAACTTTAGACTGTAAATAAATATAATCGGTACTACTTACGGTTTGTCGGTGGGCTGCTGTTGAGTTTCGGCGTCGGTTCGTGAAAATATAAAGTAAGCACTAACAGATACGCGAAAAGTCACGATTGAAAGTTTCATCGGTCGTCGGACGAGATGAATAATAATAAACACTGACGACGACATTATCGACTATCACGGAGAAAAATTAAAATCGCGACGAAGAACTTTCCGAACCGCTGTCGACACTAGGCCGGTCGTCGGAGCACTGTGCATCCGGTTAGCCGACGTACTTCCTCGCGAGCGTCTCTCGTTCGGTATCGGGCGGTTTGCGCGCGCCGACGGCTGTCATTGGTCCGGCGGCGCGATTTCATTGGCACGCAGTATCTCACTCGTTCCTAATAATATTCCTCATTACTATTGTTACATAATCGTGTTGTCACGATGAACTATCTTATATAATTATTACGTAATACCTATTAATGACTAATATCTTCGATCGTTGTACGTTTCCGGTGCGAAAATCACGATTTTTGTTCATAGAATAGCAAAAACGAAAAGAGGTATTGCCTCGTGGCAATGTGGGGTCACTACCCCTATGATTTAAGGGAGACTATAATTTATGTTTGATTTTAAGCTCCCCCGTGTATTTTTAGTACATATCGCGGGAAAAAAGTCAAAGGCGGCAGATAAAAGTTTGATCAGAAGTCGGGAGACCTGTACTGCTCCCGCTAAACCTATTCTGCTCGCGAAAAAATCTCCCTTAAAATATGAACAATATATACTCGTATATATTATAGCTGAATTACCCGGTTTCGCCCATAAAAAAAGGCCTGTTCTTTTATATATATATATAAAATAGATTATAATATTTATTTTGTATTTTATTTAATCGTAGAAATACGACGAAAATAGAAATCATAGTATTTTTTAATACACTTTTTTAATGTTTTCGGATAAAATGCAGTGAATCGGTGTCGATCGTTTTCAGTCGACAAGGCTTCGAGAAACACGTTCGGGATATATAATGGTAAAAATGAAATTGCAGAAATTGAATAATCGTCGAGCAAAGCCGATGTCTTTAATTGCGAAATTCGGCGGTGGACCTCGAACACGTGTTCGGGTGACTAGGGGCCTCCCTCGGGTAGTGTCAATGTATAATTTCCGCCGGGTAATTTATTTAATTGCCTCGTTAGTCGTTGCCCGTCGCCGTATTCCGTCGGAAAAAGCCCTGGTTTCGGGAATGGTTTCTAAATCTGGCCTCGATTTAGAAACCGGAAAAAGTTCTCGGGTTTTGGATTGTTTCTGTATTATTATTATTATTATTATTAATACGACGTGTAGAATAGTTTATTCGAAATAAAAGTTGTTTTTTTTTTCTCTCATTAATTTAAGAAAAAGAATAATAAATCAATATTTGTTCACACTTTATCACGCTGATGATGGACATGAATGTTATTACGTTCACGCGCCGAACACCTCTTTTAGGATCGGTTTGATTAATAGTGTTGTCGACGTACAATATTCATAAAATTTGAACACAAGTGATCAGTATGTCTAAAAGTACATCGTTTCAATAATAATAATAATAATAATAAATCGATTTACCGCTGTATAGAGCTCGCGGCGCTATGACTCTATTTTAAGAAAAAGAAAAAATATGAAACACACACACACACCGTTCCGACAAAGTCCTGTAAATCAACTTGTCGAGATGGCTGTAAACATAGTGTTGTGACGAGTAAACTTTCTGCGAAGAAAATAGATGATGCCAAAAATGTAATTTTTTAGAGTAGAAATTATATGTAATTAGAAAATAATTACCGCGGTTACGCGTGTAAAATAAAGCCGAAAACTTTCGCGCGTCGGACGGGCTACGGGGAGACGAATATTTATGATATCGCGTCGTCGCGTTGTTCGGAAGGAGATGTAAGGAGAAGGTCGATTTTTACATTTTTTTTTATTTTTTTTTATTGCGGTTTTCAAAAATCTATTTGTACTCATTAAAAATCGTTATAATTGAAAATGACTTTCACTGTAATTACTATTTTCTCATCAAATTTTAAATTCGAATATTATATTTTTTAATTAAAAAAATAAACAAAATAAAAACAAAATCTACTAAAACAAAGGTCATAATTATTAATAATCGTAAACAGAAATAAATCGTCACCGTGATTGTGAATCCTCGCGTGCACGGAGTTTAATTTTTTTTCGAACATTTTTTACTATTTTCAGAAGTGTCGTTGGTTGATACTTTACGCCATTATCTATTATTATCATTATCATTGTGAATCCAATAGCTTTTTCATCTGAGAATCTAAAATACATTATTATATAAGGACACCTACGCGTAGTAATACGGTACAAGTAGGACGGGTTGGCTTATTATACTCTATCAAATTACTTTTGGCTTTTGACCGCACAGCAGTGTTCTATTTTTATGTACAAAGTAGAAGCATATTATTCATATAATATATGTTGTATAATGTATATATATATTTATTTTTTTTTTTATTCCCACTTTGAGCTTTTAATGTAATTATAAAAAAAAAAAGAAAAATCGCGTAGTTTGTGCGCGTTACGATATTATTTTAAAAGTGAATTTCTCGGTTTTAGTATAAACTCATTTACCATACCTACTCGTATATTATGCTTGTCATGTTCAGGAGCGGTCGAATGAATGTGATTCCCTCGTCGAACGATCAGTTCGGAACACTAAAATACCGCCCGCGTCAAATTTTTAACAGCCCGGTATGTATTGTTTTTCGTTTTCTCTGGTCTTTGTTGTAATTCTGAACGATTCCGCGGTCGCGCGACCCGTCTCGTTATTATTTGATTTGGAAAAAACGTACGGCGGGAATGACGTCGACAGTAATGAATTCATACGTCCGTACTATGTTCTTTCGTGGATCCGCGAATACATTCGTGTCGTATCGCCAACAAGCAAACGAATAAACGTGTTCTTTAGTCATTATCGAAGTGCTCACAGGTGCCTGCACATTTTTTCGTCGACTTTTCGCATCTACACTACCGTCATTGGACTATTTTTAAGATTTTGAAATCGCTCGAGCGTTTTTTTTTCGTTTTTTTTTGTTTTTTTTTTTCGTTTTTATATTTAAACTGCGGTTATTCGTGTCTATTTACGTACAGACGAAACGTCAGAAAATCATTATCCGTAGTGTTTATTCGAGAGTTTTTCTATTTTTACGTCAGAAGTATTACTGTTATTGATTCTTGGCAGCATCGCCGGGACGTCTGTAGGAGATTTCACTGTACAACCGTTGTCTGTCGTCGAATAAACATCATTGTGTCACCGTTATTGTGCGTGAAGAAAATTGTTGTCAATAAAATTGAATTTTTAATCTTTTTTTCCCGATATAATTCGAAAACACTGTGTTGACGTCTCGGTCTCGCGTCGCTGATGAAGTTTCAAATCGATCGCGACGAAAATTATTGTTCGCTACGAGTGGTTTTTATATTATTATATCATATTATGTTCCCTCGAAATGTTTTGGGACTACTTGCATTTCGAAGGAAAATACAGTTTCCGTCAACGGGTCATTCGAAACGTGAAAAATCCTTATTTTGATGTCTGCGTCATTCGATCTGAGAAATTTCAAATGACACGCATTACTGATTTGCGCCGAGGTGAGCGAAGCGAGACGAGTGCACGACAACCAGCCACCGTATTCTTTGTGCGTTTATTTTTTCATAATGTGTTTTTTTTTCATTCTTTTCTTCTCTTTCTTTCTTTTTTTTTTTTTTGGTGGATGACACTCTGGGGAGATAGGATAGTGTACTATGTAGGTACACGCGGAAGGAAACTTCGAACGCGGAGTACCTATAATGTGTCTCTTCGTTAGAGCCCTGCAGAGATGAGGTGCGTTATTCTACATTTTAAAGTGATGTATCACCGTATACTTAAAAATATTCCGAGTAAACTTCACTTAAATTCGAGAAGACGCGGAATTACTATGCATAAGTTATGAATTCGCTTAAAAAACTTAAAGATTTTATGAGCATAAATATGCAAAATACTATTTTCATTAAACATTAAATTAGTTCGACATTGTGAAGGGTTGTACAGCGAAATTGGAAATCATTTGATACCCGAGTTAAACATTGTTTGAGTGCTATGCTAATAAACACGAATTTGCATCGAACAGTATGCGAATAGGTTCTGCGCTGAGCTCGAACCTAAAATCATGACAGGTCAATAACGAGAGGAAAGCGAATTCAACGGAAACGTTATTGAAAAATGGCTATCAAATAAGTTATTTTAAGTTTATTATTTTTTCGCATACGCTTGTGAGATTTTCGGACGATCA
The DNA here is from genome assembly GCA_948098885.1 of Drepanosiphum platanoidis. Taxonomy (NCBI): domain Eukaryota; kingdom Metazoa; phylum Arthropoda; class Insecta; order Hemiptera; family Aphididae; genus Drepanosiphum; species Drepanosiphum platanoidis. The sequence continues at coordinate 7,591,061 of OX402538.1, read as the reverse complement.
AATCATTAAATACGAAACGAGTTTACCGTGAGAAATGAAAATATTTTTAATTCTACGGTGAGCCCGGGCGAGAAGTGGAACTACACGAAATTATAAAACTGTCTACCGTATAGTGTTCAAATAGTATACCGCGAAAAGCGGTACGATTTCAAACCACTGCTTTAAAATATCGACTGATAAAATGTACATAAATATTTTTATTTCAAATTTAAAAATTAATTAACAGACGGCAATTAAATACATATAAATGAGTTTGTATGCTGAATATTCAAATAACTAACCAACGCGTTACGATTAATATGTAATCATAGTTTTATTTTACACGCTGAATGTTTGTTGTTTTTTTTTTTTTTTTTATATCCATCAATGTGTCTCGCTCGGAAATATACAACGAGCGTATTCGACTGATGTGATAATTTTGAAATTATTTAAATTCGGTTCAGAAAAAAAATAAATAAAAAAAATAAAAAAACGAGAGAGAGAGAGAGAAAGAAACCTAGTTATAAACCAAAATAGTCTGCAGTTTTATTAATATGTTTTTAATTAAATTCATATAGGCTATCAACCACATCCGAGCTCCATCAACAGCATCTGACACCACGGCGTAATGCACGTCGGCCCCGAACATTATCGTAATAATAATACATTATTTTGCGGCGAAAAATTCTTTAACTTTTTCAAAGTATTAAACGTAGGTATACCGCGGGTGGTTCTCACAGTAAAACGTGTGTACGTTCACATCGAGTGCAAACTTCCAAGTATAAAAAAAAACAAAAAGCTTGTTTAGTCAAGTATTGCATAAATATGTACGTGTGTATATGTATATATTGTGTTGCGAAAAGTATTCTTGTTTTTTTGTTTTTTACCTGTCTTTCGAGAGAAATCAAAAGGTTTTCCGAAAATCAACTCCTCCGACGAGTACCGTTTGAGGAAAAAATGTAAATAAATATCACTGCGCGTCGGTCGAAGATAGAATCGAAATAAATCAAAAAAAAAAAGAAAAGAAAAGAAGCGAATTCGTATCGTACGATTTCAAATCGTTCGCAATACAGAACGGACGTCGTCGCCGCGACGGTCATTCGCGCGTCGTCGTCGTAATTCTCGTACACACCCGGCCGCCTCTGCCTACCGCATAATAATTTGTCCGACTCGAACCGATGACGACGGCGATAAAAGTATCGACGATGCTCAATTCTCCGTCACTAGCGTGTAATATTATATTATATTTTATTAATATTCGGCCCGATGACTATTTATTGTATAAATTATTATTGGCGCGAGTTATGCGGAAAAAAAAAAAAAAAATCGCGACTGTCCTCCGCGTAATATAATGTTATTCGTACCCGGCGCGCCAGCGTGCAGACAACGTGCATTTTTTAACAGTAAAATTATTGATTTTCTAGGGCGAGTGACTTCAAAAGGAATAGGAAATATTCACACTACTGAATTCCATGTGAGACGTTCGGTTGCGAAACGCGCGGGCATTGTGTATGACGCCATTTATGAAATATATAATACATGCATAATGTATATTTATGTGTGTGTGTGTGTGTGTGTGTGTGTTACGAATACATAGGTACAGTGATTAGGTAAGTAGTATTCGCCCGAGGTTAACACGACGTCGTCGAATCCGTCGTGCGTATTCAAAAGTCTTATTTTTCGTCCGTCGAGTGATGTTTGAAGAGGATTTCGAAAAAAAGTGTTTTACATTAAAATGTACGAAACGTAACAATATAGAAATGATTATACCATAAATTATGTTTATATTTAAGACTATAAAATATATACATATATATTTATATGTGTGTGTGTGTGTGTATATATGGTAGCATAAATTCAGAAAAAGCACTTAAGTTTTGAATTTTTTACAATATTTTTATTTTGTTAAACATAAAAACGGCATCCGTCCATAATACTGCCGCAAAGCCATTTGCGGTGTGCATGAATTCGTTTGGATTTCGGAACGTTTGATTCCGGAATAAATCTTAACTCTTCTCGTTTTATACGTTTGTGTGAAGAAAAAAAAAAAAAAAAAAAAACACTTCAGACAAATTCGGTCACAGATGCAAAAAACGTAGATCCGTTATGCGAATATTCCGTCCGCGGGGACCGCGCGTGTTAACGGTTAATGTAGAAAAAAAAAAGAGGGTAAAAAACGAGAGAACGCGGTGAATGTAAATTGAAAAATTATCATCGTGTTTAAAAATTATGTACGAATCGACTTCTGAAGATTTAGAGAGAGTTAATGAGAAAAAACCGCGCCACGGCGAGCAATGCGATAAGCATAAACCGCCAAACATATTGCTTCGTTTTTTTCCTTTTTTCTTCTTTTACTGTTTAAATTTCAAAAGACTTTTCTCCTTTTTTTTTTTTTTTATTCATCGACATTTCGATTTCGGCGGCTACAGATAACATCTTTTACGATCATGTACACCATAGACATATTGTACGTATAATAATTATATACTAAAGGTTCGGTCGAGTCGTACTTTTATTATTTCCGTAACGAATTTATAAAACGCCATTTCCAATACATTTTTTCTTCGGGTGGCGTTTTTTTCTTTCTCTTCGGATTTCGGTCTGTATAGACGTTTAAGTTTTACGTACAATAATAGCCATCGTAATTATATATTCGCGCGATCGTAAAAGTTCGTTTTGAGATATCCGGGATATCATAAACTTGTCTTTCGATTGATTTTTTTCGTTCACGTCCTATAAAACCAAAATCGACGTGAAATGGAAAACCCGAATGAAAATTAATTCTACGTCGAATCCAAAACTATTACCGGCGTTTTAAAGAAAATCAGATGTGGAATTCAAAAGCTTTTCAACACTCGAACGCATAATTAAATTTCCAAATCAAACACGGTCAACGGGTAATGATAATGTATTTGATATCGGTGGTTTTATTAAAATACGTAAAACCACGTCGTCGGTTAGTCGTTTGCAATCAACTTTATACGTTTGAATAATAATATTGTCGGTCTAATACTTTGCTATGGTATTTTCGTAGACACGTGCCGATTCGCTCGGTCCGTGGCGGTCAATAACGTTCACGAAATGTTACGACCCGAACCGTTTGTCTTTCTAGATTTCGCGAAAATTAACGAGTACGAATGCGCAAATGTTATCGTGTTTTTACGAAGTCAACAGACCGAACGTCCAAATAAAATAACATTTATTTGTATTTAATTATGCAGATAGTACTGTGTTTATTGCGAGACGTATGTATCGACAATCGAGCGAGGTGGGTCACACGTGTGTTTGCCGCAAAGGTCTCGACCTCGGCATTTTCAGTGTCGTTTAGGTCGCGCCGGAAAACGTTGCAGTGTAAACGATTGGGTTTTGGTTTCAATTCGAATGTTTTTAGTCGAACGGTCTTATTGAAATGGATATCTTTGATCCGCCACAGTTTGCGCGCCGACGAAAGTTCAAACGTTAAACCTTGATTTGTACGCGCACAGTTTTAACGACGTATACCTACTTCGACGGGTTGGCGAAGTATATATTATTATTATGATTTTGGCGACCCCCGAAACGTAGGTCTGGTCGCGCCTATGCGGCCAGCACCCGTATTTCCAGCCGATAAACGCACTTTTAGACCGCGATCTTATCACTCGCGGTACCCACGTTCATTAAATCGCCGCTTTTCTCGCCCGCGGCGGCGGCGCGTTGCCGCCCCATTACCGCGGTTCGCGCGCGAACCCGTCTGAAAATGGGGACGTGTATGTACTAACCGTCTGGCGAACGGCGGGCGAATTTATTTTCCTTTCTCGCCGCGCCGGACGCGAAACTTATCCTTTTCAGCTCTCCCCCACAACGGTCGCGCGATGAAAAACTGCGGTTCGCCTTCTCGTAGTCCTCTAGCATCGGCGCGACGGCGCGTTTCGGAAACGATAATGTTTTCTCTTTTTTCGAACAACTGCGCGTCGTATCAGGCACAACGTTTTTTTTTTTGAATGAAAAAAAACGAGCCGATAAGTAAATCGATAAAACTTTATTGCGAGGTCCTATACATTTTTTACGTCGTCATCGTCGCGTTGACCCTATCTCGTCAGTCACATGACGTAATATTGTAATGTTTTTATTGCAGTTGATCGCGTTCGTCGTCTATGATGACGTCATTGCTCATAATATTTTGACAATTCTCTCGTCGTCTGATCACCATTTGTCTTTACGTTGTAATTTTCAGCGGATATAAAATCGATGGCTATAAAGTGAAAAGACGCTTACGGATTCCTTTGGAAAAGAATAAAAAAAAAAAAACGTACAACATTTACGCCGGTAAGAGTACGAGCCCGGAAAAGTCCCGGTATCCCGGCGGGCCTTTCCGCCCCCGGTTGCCCGCGAAACGTGGTGACGCGTAACGCGGGCGCCGGCCGGGAACGGACACCGGAAACTCGCGAGGCGCGCGATAAAATAATATATACGGCGGGCGTGTGGAATTAATTTATGCAACAGTTCCGATTCGCCCGTAAAGAAAACTATACCGCGGAGTCTTGAGCGTTGGCCTTTAGTTCGGGAGTTTCGGGTCAGCATAGATATAGCGGTTAAGTCCCGTAGACGTGAGCGATTCGAGCGCGTTACGGCTGCGCATCGTCACGCCCCCAAACGTCGGATAATTTATGACGTCTCGGCGGCGAGTTCCGACGCGCGCCGATAATATTGTTTTCGAATTTTTCGTTCTTTTATAATTATCCGATCGCCTCGACACTGGACTCGATTAAAAGTCACAATCGCGAAGCCGAGAAACGACGACATCGGGCACGGACGCGGACAATAGCCGCGGTGATATTATAAACGCGTTTATGAGCCTGCGGGTGGCGACGATAGAACGTAGGGAAAACAAAAAATAACCCGTCCGATAAACTATTGGGATTTGTCTCGCTTCGTTATTCGCCGTGATTGCTCGACGAATATCGTCGTCGTTTCCCGTCTTCTTTCTATATTGTCGACGGTACTTTGCGAAGTTTTAAAAATTCGAGTTGAGAAAGTTCGCTCGATCCCGCGGAATATTTTATTTTCCCCTCGCGCGGGCGTAAACCTACATACATTTTCGCTGTCGTACACCGCATAAGTATGTGTACAATAACAGCTAAATCATACCAACTTCTCTTTTAAACTATACGTTTATGGAACAAAAAGAGTGAAATCGTTGCTTCAACGGCGCGCGCTTTTATTTATGAATAATACCGCGCCGTCGCGACGGGTGTATTATAATATATTTACGGGTACACTTGCTCCGTACGATCGGACGTCGTCGTACGTGTACGTTTGAGAATTCGCCGGAATATCGGTCGGTCCGAACAAAAGGTTTTTCGCGCGGATCGAGGATTATTTCACGCGAGGCGCTACGGTCGTTATTATTTTTATTATCGTTGTCGAAGATCGTATTGCCGTGTTAACGCGTATTTCGCACCAAATCCATTTTGATTTATGTGTAAAACAAAAAACTCAATGGGTACACGATCACACGTGTTTATCGTATTAGTCGTTGGGCAATAGGTTATTCGTATTGATTATCTTAATATCTAACCAGTTACCGAATTACAGTTCTTACAACAACGACCGCGGCGGTGCAAACAATAAAAAAATACCAATATTATGAATTTTACTTAAAATACATTGTTTCGCAGTCGATATTCGTGAAATAATAACAACGCGCCATTAAAATTATTCCGTGTTTCTATAATTACCCATATTATTAAAATAAATAAAACTTTATGCCCGGAGTATGGTTATTATAATGACGTGAAACGCGCTGATATTTACCAGCGATTTCGATTTTGAAAACCGTCGTCGGATATGAAAATAAACGCACAACAATCGATACTACCGGCGCGCGGCGGCGGGAACTCGTTTTTTAATTGAATACGCAATTACAGTGTTCGCAGTATTCAATGATTTTAATCAAAATTATTTATATAATATTCGATAATATTTCGTATGATTATGCCAACATAATATATTATTATCGTTATTATTATATCCGGACACGAAAACGATCATATGAAATCCGATTTTTTTCATCGACCGAAAAAAAATAAAATAAATAGACCCGATGACGGTCAAGGGTGAGCCACGGCACGGTTATGGTTTTCCGTCTGAACCCGCCCCCCGGATGTGATGTTCTCGTTCGGTTTGAAGATGTGCTGCGTAATGTAATGTGTGTTTGGCTGTGCACTGCTACCGGCACATGTCACAATATTGTTTTCCGTTGAAAAATACGTCCACCGCGTGCCCGCATACATTTACCGCGCGAGTATATTGTTCTACTAGGTCTCTTTGTCTCGCCCGAGTCGTCATAAAAGATATGGTTCAAATATATTATTATAATGCGCGGACTTTCGCGTTAATTCAAACATTCGACGATTCGAAAAACAAACGCCCGGTCCCTTGAAAATCTCTCGGCAATCGCGATGAAAAAAACAAACCGATGCTTTTCGTTTCGCCCGTTCGTTCATCGAGCCGTCAAAACACGTTTTTTAAACGTTCACAACTGATGTTATAATCATCGGATTACTTGTAAATTCGATAGCGTTCAATTCTATCGTTAGTTTCGTGAAATTAAAATTGCGAATTTACATTTTTCAGTCCTCCGATTTTCATCGACGTGGATTATTGATATTTTAAATTTCACGAGAATTTCGCTGCGTTTACTCGTCGTTTTATTTTTCATTTATTTTTTTTCATTTTGACTACGCCGTCGTAGCAACATCTCGCGTGGTAAATAAATGCTTTAATCTCGTACACTGTGACCAGGTAGTCGATTCAAAGAGAGTAACTTTTTTTCTACTTTCTGGTCTCTCAACATTATCAGGGTAAAATTTTAAATATTTACGCTTCCCCGGAATCGTTTTTCTCAAGTCGGTATTTATGTTTTTCTTAGAAAATTGATAGATCAAGGATTCTTTTCCGCGAACCCGCATTACAATATTTAAATAATATAGCCGCGTTGAAAGTTTACTATTACCAAATCACGGTTATTATTTTTATTATTATTCTTTTCAAGTACGAAAAAAAAAAAAAATGAACAAAGATTTTCAGTTTTTTTTTTTTTTTTATTAGTTATTCACGTTTCCCCGTCGCATTGTCCCCGACATAACCTTTTTCGTGTACTGTCGCGCCGAATCAGCTCGAGTTTATTCAAATAATAACACGGCAGGTAACGGATAACTTTAAATTCTTATTTTTTCTCCCGCCCCCCCCCCCCCCGAAACCGCGTTGCGGCCAACACTGCGTATTGTCAAAACCAATTTCCATTTGTGTTTGTGTACGTCTTAGTGTTTGTAATCGTTGTTTGTTATTACACTCGAGTTTCTGTTGCGTTGAATACCGTTTTCGATCGTTTTAGATCAAAGTTTAAAGGCCATAATATTAATTTAACCGCTGTGTAAATAATAATTGAAATTAATGTTTGTTCGCGAAAATTGCTGTTTGAGTGGGTCTTTGACCAGTCGGGCAGCTTTAATTATTTATTCCGATTTTGTCAAAAGATATCTGTCAAATACACTTGCAACGGAACAAAACATAATTTTTTTTGTTTGCCATGGAAAGTTGATCTTAGCTTTCCCAGGCGAATTGACCACGTTTGTTCCGGTTCGAGAGTTTTCAGGAATCGGAATGGAATCCATTGTCTTTCGCTACCCCCATATTTGTTTTGCAAAGGACCTCGGAATCGTATTATATATTTTTTTTCTTCTTCTTCTTCTTCTTCTTCTTCTTCTTCTACTTCTTCTTCTCGTGTTCGTTATCTTTTTTACGTAAACTAAAAAGGCTGTCGAAAGTTTTGCCCGCAACAGCCGTACAGTAAAAATCCCGAGAAAAGTTTCATACTTCGATTGTTATTCGGGTGAGTTCACTCGGGTGCCAGGACCGAGTCGAATATCCGAAAACGCCTGCGTTCCGTTCCGTGTCCGTGCAATTTTTAAATTTCTTCTAGTGCAGTGGCTATAAACTCGAGCCGCGGCCAGCGTATTATTTTCCGAAGTGAAAAATGCGCGAGAAATGATAATCGCGCCCGCTTGATCGGAGCAACAAATGTGTTGCTGTGTGCTGTGAGCGATCCGATTCAACAGTTAAACGGAGGAGTCGGATAACGCAAATACAATACGGGTAGATTTTATTTTCCCCGAATAAATCGCACGTGAAGATAAAGCTTATTACGAAAACGATCGTTTTACAACATATTCCTTGAAATATCGACGGCACACATTAAACGCGTATCATATTTTTTTTTATAATAATTATTGTTGCACCACATTTTACACGGTTAAGGTACTAAACATTTATTGGACCGATAACTTTTTTTTATAATGTTGTAAAACGCGTTATTCGTAATAACGTTCATGCAGTTTTATCGCACTTTCGAATTATTTAAAAACGGAAAATCGATTAACGACCGTACAGTTTGCGCGCGCGCACACACACGCACATAATATTATAATATACAAAATGCATATTTAAGTACGCGGTAGTACCTATATTTTTAGCGATTAGAAAAACGTCCAAGACCGGCAATAATCCATAAACCGTTAGGTTATGTAAACGATCACAACTATATGTATACAGAACGACGCGACGGTTCGTTATCGTGAAAATTTGAAAACCGATTTTAAATACGTAAGACGGAGATTCGACCGCGCGCCAGATATTCCGTAAATCGGCACGACCACGGTCGCTTGAAACAAATGAAAACTTAATAAAGCGACGATATACAAATCGTTGACAAACCTAAACGCGTCTGAAAATTCGAGTCGAAATCGCGTCGCGTCATTAGTATACGTTTGCACTGCTCGAAACCGAAGTGGTAACGAAATAATAATAACTATAATAATAATTACGGCGATACTGCGTTCAACGCGCGCGAACTCTCTCGTCAGGGACAATTCAAGTTCAAACGTGTGCCGGGCGACGAACGTATAAAATATTATGTTTTCGCGAAACGTGGTTCGTACGTAATATACAAAGCATACACAATAACCGTTTGGGTTATCAAACTTTTACCGAACAGAACGACGACGTCGATTGGTTTTTAATTAATATTCGTTTGTTGTTGCGCGCGCGTCGGCTAAATTGATGTATGCGCCACCCCGTGATCCGGACGGACCGCTCGCGGGATAGTTATAAGCTCTAGGACAGGCCGACGACTACGTTCGCCTCGTCGGAAAATCGGATCGGCGAGCGAGCCGCGCGAATTTCCCGACGGGCACCGGACGCCGAAACTGTTTTATTTTCGCGATAGCGTTCTCCCGGAAATGAGATCCTGGAAAAACGTCGATTACGCGCTGCCCGACAACCGCCGCCGCGCCGGCTCGCGAGACGCGCGCGAGGCTCGCGGCATTCGGCGGGGATTGCTCGACGTTCTCGAAACGTTGTTTCCGCGCGCTAACGAAATGAATAAATCGCGTTTGGATTTCGTTTTGGGTCGTCGGGCGAAAAATTACTCTCGAGAAAGCGTCCGTCACTCGCGGCGTGGACGATAATCAGAAGAAGAAAATAAAAAGAAAAAGGGGGAAAAGTGTCCGCCGACCAGAACCCGTCCGCTATTGATGGGTTTCCGCCATTCGAGAGGATGAAAAGTACGAGATTTTATTTATTATATTTTTTTCCCCCTTTCTTTCTTTCCTGACCTGACCGGAGAGCCTAATAGCGCGCCCGTCACTATTCGAACGCGTTTTCTCCGTCCATGTGCATAATACGTCGGCACCGAGAATATCCGCAGCGTCGTCGTTACGACGTGTCGAAAGTCGCGCCTTCTTTTCGTCGGCATTTTTATTTGTATTTTTTCGCCGCGAGGTCGCCGGCCTTTCTACGCCGGGCACTCGCCGATTTCGCGAGGATCCTCTCCGTGGGGAGAGCGTGTGCCGGCGAGACTAACGATATTTTTCAACTCGGCCGAAACGACGGATTATTCGTATATGTACTTTCATTAGTATTGTTTTTCTTTTCTTCGATCGAGTCGATTTGAATAGACGTCTTCCGGGCAGCGATCGTTGGCGCACGCAAGGGACATAACAACACATGGTTGTTAAAAACTAAACAAATTAAACGATCGAGACGAGAAGGAAATAGAAAAAAATGAAAGAAACGAAAGTCGATTTGATGAAAAACAAGTGTCCCGTAAATGTTTGTCTGTTCTTTCGTCAGTTTTTCGAAATTTGTATGAACACTGTTGGGGAGTTCAAACCGTGCAAACCATCGACTTGACACCATTTTCACCGGAAAACGAACCCGAAGTCGATGACCGGTCAAAACCGCGATGCGAGAGACGAATCAACCGAAATAACAAAACACACGTCCTAGAAAAATCAATACGGTTCCCTCGCCTCATTTCGCCAAGAATCTAACGCGCGTTTTAAAACACTTTGTATTACAATCGTTGGCGTTTTGGTGATTCGCAAGTATATTCGTATATTCGATTATCCATCTTCACAATCTATGCGACGCTGTCAAAACTCGACAGAGTTATCGAAACCGGCGAGATCGACAGTTATTATCGGCGGCGGGGCACGTCGAATATGACAATATCGAACTACTCGCACGCGCACGACGACGACGGTTATAATATCTAGAATGCTAATCTCAACGCACCGCGTATTATTATTATCTATTGATAAATCGTAAAACTTACCGTCTGCAGTGTGTGTGTACGCACATTGTACACGCGGATCTTGACGTTTTACTTAACCGAACCCAAAAGTTTACGCGCCGATAGTGACTTTGCGGAGCGGAGACTCCGACGACGGGGACGTGTCGCGCGCGCCAAACATAATCGATACCGTTTACAACGATAATATTATTCTAAATGCGTTTAGCGAAACCTCCGAGCTCGGCACGATAACGCGGCGCGCGTTATGTTATAATATTTGTTTTGATCGCGGAACGTTCGGTGCACGCGAAACAGGTTTTATCAATAACGCAGACCTCTGCCGTGTGTACCGTACCTATAAATGATACGATGATGATGATGATGATAATAATAACCGTCGGCGTTTACGACGGGGTCGGGGGTTTTGACAACGATTGCCGCGCGTGTGTTTATATTGTGCGCACGCACGCGTGTGTACTCGGACGCACTGAAAACGGTTTCGGAACGTTTGAAACTACTGTGTGCACGACGACGACGGTCAATGGGGACGCGCGTTCCGTGGCGAATAACGTTTTGTACAAATGTTTGCTCCGATTTCGTAATATTTACCTTGTAAGTGGGTTGTCTTTTATCCCGCGGCCCGTGAGTATCGCGGGAATAATTTACATACGCCCGGGATACATAATACATAGATTTAAATTGGAAAACGAGTGTGCTCCGCAGTTTTATCGGCCGACGGTCGTCGTATATTTATGACGCGCGCGCGCGCGCGCGAGCCTCTAGACGACGACTGTCCGTGATCTCGAAATATTTCTATACTCTTCCGTCGGGCTAGTCGGCTATCGTGATCGGTTTTCTAGTATTTCAGAATATTCGACTCGTCGAGAGCACTCACAAGTCAAATAAGAATAAAAAAAACAACAAAAAACACCCGTAACCTGTTCGTAAACAAGTATAGTTACGTTTGGGTTTGTGTTGTTTTTTTTTTTTAGAATCGCGCGCTTTCGACTAAAAACAAATCAAAGTTTCAATACCACTCGCTTGTTCACACACTCGAATGCGATCGACGACGAAATACGAATAATTGTACAGTATTACTGTATTCTTTGAAACCCAACCCGGTACTTCGAAGTGTTGGACAATAGTAAACGGTCGATTCTAAATGAAATGGAGAATATACCTGTTTTTAAATATTATTTTACTCGGAAAATTGCAATAACTCGGATGGATCGTGTTTGAGGAACACGATGAGAAAGAAAAGACCGTACTCGACGTGACAATAAAATTAATGCTCGTCGCGGAAACAAAAATAAACCAGTCGGGTTAAAAGTTACTAAGAAAAAAAAAACCAACTCGTTCGATGACTTGGTGACTCGACTTTTGAACATAATTTTAACATTTTAACTCGATGATTTCCAGATATTATAGTAAAAAAAAAAAAATGTTTAGTTTTGTTTTTCAACAAAGTGTGAGTTCGGTGAAAATTGACATATTAGTGTAAATTTACATTTTTATTTTACTTACAAGTGATGTCTAAATGCTTACAATATTTTAGTGTTTTTTTATGAAATTCCGTATGTGTTAATGGCGAAAGTGTAAGTCGATTAATTTCGGTTTAATGGTTCAAGCCCCCCGCACGACTTTTGATATAGTATTTTAAGTATACGCGTGATGAAATAAAAAAAGGCACGTTTCGTTTTAGTTATTTCATTATGCAAAACGAAATTTCACTTTGAATTTTAGCGGTATTTAAAAACACGCGCTAGGTAGATATGAAATAGCTAGGTGTATAATATAAGTGTTGAACATTTTTCTTTCAAAAAGAAACTCGTTGCTCGTTCCGTTACTTCAAATCGAATTAAAACGTCGTAAAGGTTCTAAGAGCCAAGACTCGATGTAATCATGTATTATTATTATTTCCGACAATACCCACGGTTCTCGTAACGTCGCAGTCACGAACTCGCGAATTCAATTTGAATTCAGCGTGAGCAATAGTATGTTAAAAGTAAATTTTAAGTGGAAATTTTTAAATTGTATTTTATTCAAAACGAAAACCCCGTTCACGTTTCCATTACTCGGCGTTCCTTTAAAATTTAAGAAAATATAGAAAACCGTTCTCGTGCGAATAAATTCATTCCGGGGAAACTCTCCGTCCCGAAAACGCGTTCTTGTCGGCGATTTCGCTTCACTCGCGAGTATTAACGCGATCGGTTATTATAACATCTCGCTGTTTGCATCGAACTTTTTATTAAAATTTTTCATCGCGTAAATTAGGTACGCGTTTTAAAACGTCAAAGCGAAATCGCGGTTTCGACGAGATGTTAAAAGCATACGATTTTTAATAGACAACCATAGTTGTCCCCTCTTAAATCCAAAGTGTTCTTTGTCTTTTATTCTCGCTTAAAATGCATTAACGCGCGGTAATCGAATAAAAGAAATAATAATAAAATAAAGCGGAAAAAAAAAAAACAATAACAATGTTTACAAATTTCCAACGAGGTAATAAAATATTTTGTTTTCGTATACGTACATCCGTCAGAAACCCGTTGAATTAAAAGTTTAAACTTTGGCCGCGCGTGGCGTCAGTTTTTATCAAAACACACAGAAACTTTGTGTTGGGTTAATTTCGGTAGTTAAACACACAAATAAAGAATATAATCGCGCGCGTTTTGACGGTGGGAAAATATCAATGGGCTACCTATGTCCATAAAAATATAAAGAGACGGAAAACGTGAGACAAAGGGACGGTAAGAGATATGGCCTATTGTTGGAGATTTCAAAAGAACAAGAGTATTCCGGTGTTAAAATAATAGGGTGCAACCTACCCGAATGGAAAAAAAGAAGAAAAAAAGAACGCGGCAGTGTATTATTATTTCATACTCTGTACAAAAAAAAAATAATAATAATAATAATAATAAATATATGTATATTTATGTACGTTATTGTGATATATACCTGTATATATATTGTCGGTAAATACGTATACTTTGTGAAATCTTGTTTCCCCTTTTTCTGCAACGGTGTTACTGTGACTATTGTGTACGAAAATTTTCGGGTAAAAACAAACCCTTTTTCTCCGACGCCGAAATCCGTTGGCGGTTTTTAGCGTTGTCGTTTCCACGCGATTTCTGTAAATACGCGTTCCATCGTCGTGACATCGTATCGCGCGCCTGCCCCCGTAGACGATAACGATTCGACACTCGGGAATAATAATCGAGATGAGCCGACTCTTATCGATATAATATATATTTTATTGTTATTTTATGCGCACTAATCGATTCCGCCAACACCCGCGCGTTAAATAAAACCTCTGTACGACGAAATCGCTCGGGACCAACACGTTTTTCGCTGCATAGAGAGTTTTCCTTTTTTATACAGACGAGCACGAACTCCACTTGTAATTTGAACCGGGACTAATATCCGTAATAAGGAGAATTCCGTCTTAGAGAGTAGTCCGCCGTACGTTGTTTTCAAAACGGTTTTTTTTTCTTCTCTTTTTGCGTCCACGTTGACGTTTGACTGTGAAAAAACAACACCCGAATACGTCAAACGTACGGCCGAAAAGACAAATAATAATATCGTGAAATCGCTATGTTATTACCACCGTCCTCTGCGTCGCGCGTCGCGGTGAAATGTTAGTTTCTAGAACGATATTGAAAAAAACCCGAATTCGCCGAATTTTGATTTCTAAAAACGTACACTATCCTGTCAGCCGAACTCCGTGCGGTTTCGCGCGACGACGACGGGCCGATAGGTATTTTCGAATCAAACCGTCCGAGCGAGCGCGTCTCGGGCGAGCGAACGACCGCGCCCTAAACGTAATGGTCGACTCCGTGAATCCGGGGCAAACGAGTTTGTTTGAGAAAATTACTGTCGATAATTATAGGGCGGCGCGGCGTTCGCGTTCGTTCGATTCGGGTGAAGTTTTCTTCGACCCTCGTCGCGTCGGACGGCCGTACGATAAAAAAAAATATCGGCTCCAATATTGGCGCGCACGTCGGCGCAAAAACTCCACCGTAAACCCTTTCGCCGCGACGACGAGCCATATATCTCAATATATCACGTGAAAACGACAAAGTCAACGGGGCCGACACGAGTTACGGTTCGACGTAGCGGGTTGCCCGTAGAGGGAACTCGAGGCAGCGCGCGGGAGGGTTTTTTTTTTATCACAACGACTTTTAATCAAGCGCCGTGAATATACCCTTATGTATTTTTAATGAACCGTACGCTCGCCGTGAGGTCCGAACTGTGTATTGTGCTTCCGCGTACCTCTTGTTTTTTTTTTCCTTTTATTGATGTTAGCGCGAAGCGTCTACGTCTCGTATATTCACCGCGCGGCCGACGAAAACGCATTTCAAAACCGTTTTCCGGTAATCGCCACTCGTCGGAGACTGTCCGAGCGGACACGGCGGCGGTCGTCGTCCTTTTTTTTTTGGCTCCGAAAATCGAAATCGAACGACGACGTGTCGTGTCTCGCGTCGAACGCCCCAAGCACGACGTCAGAAGCGATAAAGGGGGCGACGAAAAAACAGTATGAAGAGGAAATACGTCGTCGGGCATTAGGGGATTTTTTTCTGCGCCGATCATTCGTTTTTGTTCGGATATCGGAAAAAACGACGACGGATCGCCAATGGCCACGACCCGCGGGTACCGCGCGTTATCAATGAAACGTTCGGGGGGGGGGGGGGAGGGGGGGGCTATGAAAATTAAAAACTTTCGGACATTTGCATAAATGCGACATAACCAAAAGTGCCGTGTTGAATAATTTATAACCGTGGGTTATTATGTGGACGGATGTACAAGCGCGGGCGCGCATGCATGTGTGTTTATTTTGCGACCGCCGCCGCCGCCGCGTCGTGTAAGGGCGTTTTTAGCGCGTCTTGTGTAAACACAAATTATTAGTGTCAGCCGGGCAAATTGTAACGGGCCGGGACGCGGGTGAAGCGAGTCGCGGGGGATAGGAGCAAAAAAAAAAAAAAACAACAACGCGCAACGAATGCGAACTCGAGCTAAAGTGAATTATGAAAATACTGTTTTTGTAATTAAAAAATATGTGTGTAGCCACTAATTGACTTACAAACGGAATAAATTTGCGCGCGCCGTGCAATTATTAGCTCGTCCGCAGCAATTCTTAAGGGATTGCATCGGATGTGTTTTTGAGGTACGTAGCGTAAAAAAAAAAAAAAAAAAACGGTTAAAAAAAAAAAGGTTATTCGCGGTGGATTTTAATACGAAAAGTTTTTTTGTTTTCTTCCTTTTTTTTTTTTTAATACGCGTCGTATACGTAATACAATTACAATCTAAGATCGTAAATCTAATTTCGCGTGTATGCATGAGACTTAAGTGGTGGTCCGAATTAATAATAAAAACAATTTATTATGATTTTAACAAGGGGCGAACGTTTATCACTCGGATTACATTATACTTTTGAAATTAATGTGCGAAATTCTCGGAATAATATTAAAAAAAAAATTAAAAGTATAATAATTTCGTTTGCCAATTCGATACTGCGCGACGGCGCGGCGGCGGCACGGTGTGTGGTGGAATTCAACTTTTAAAACGTTACGTCCGATGCATTTCAACGACCGTCGTCGTTCTCTCTCTCTCTCTCTCTCTTCGCGTTTCTGCTACAAATTTTTTATTTTTTTTTTTTCGCCATTATCATATTATCGTTACTCTGTAACAGTATATTATTATATTCAGTTATCTCGACGACAGTAAAAGCTTATAAATTACGGTAATAAAAACCGTATTCATAACTTCGTCGCTACGATATTAATAAATGTATAGTATCAACCTAGACTCGGTTTTCGCCGGAGTGTCCGCGCGCAAGTAGTCGCTCGCCGCAATGCCGACCCGAAACAATCGATTTTAATTTTCGTTTTGTTTTTTTTTTTCATTTTCGGCTTCGCAATAACTTTCGTCGTCGATTCGTAACGCGCGTAATTTATTACTTTTATCACTAATGCCGCATCGTTAATTATAATTAATAACTTGTACTCCCAGAAACGGTGCATTAATCGTGCATTAAAATCGAATAATTTAAATTTGATAAGGTTATATACAGTATTGAAATGATTTATAACGACGACATCGGCTCGCGCGGATAATCGTTTCGACCGACTGAAATATCACGCGGTCCTTGTCGGGACATCTGTCGATGGGCGCGCAAACTCCGTCGCATACATATCGTTTTATATCGATCTGATGTTATCGAATTACGCGTTGAGAAATTTCAAACATATTATTATGGGTTGTCATCGTCGCGCGCCGCGCCGTCTGTTTTCTAGCTAGTTTGTGATGAAATCGATTCGGACGAAAACCCTCGGCTTTCTCTCGTCTACGACCTAGCCGAATAATGGTACCTTGGGATCGAGCACAGAGTTCAAATGAATAAAACAAAATCAATCGAGTCGTTAACGCACTGGGCCAAGTGAAATCGAACGAAAATCATTGGTTTCTTCGTTTTAATCTTTGTCGTTTCTGTTCGAATCACAGTCAGATATCGCCGTCCGAAAAAATTTCCCAATATTCCGATGGTATAAAATGTCTGATTAAAACTTAAGAATTGCGTTTTGTTCCTTTTATTAGAAACCCGACAGATTTTTTCGCATGATTAATATTTTGACTTATACCAGCTATCGCTAAAAGTAGTGAATTTAAATGCAGATTTCATATTATCATTGTAAAAGTTCCGAAACAATATTTTTCAAGCACAAAGTTCATATATAAATATCATAATGCGTAAAGTTACAGTTTTTTTTTATTTTTCCACGCGTTTCTTAAGTTTTGTTTTGCGTTCAGGTCGTGTATTCTCTTTAGCACGATTACGTCGTTTTCTAATGCATTACAAGACCAGCGTTACGGACGTACCATTTTAGTTTTCAAAATAAAGTCGATCTACTACACCGACAAAATACAAATTCTCCCAATAAACGTCGCCTTTTCTATATAATATTAATTTGTTTCTCAATCTACTATTGTAATTAGGTCGAGGGTGCATGGCCGTCTTAGATTTTCACAGGGGGTGAGGGGCAGTCGCCCTCTCTCGATCCCCCCTTCCCCGCTATCTCAGTTTGCGCGCATATAATATTACATATTATAACGTATAATAATATATACGTGTCTGAAATATTTGGAAACTCTGGATTCGCGTTTGCAAAAAATCGCTTACACGGCGGCGTTTAAGGATTCCGTAATTAAACTAAACGATCGGCGTAACGCCGCGCCGTCGCGCTGCGCAGCCGAGCGTTATCGGTTATCGTTATTGTTTGCTTTTGTTTCACATACCGTTTGTGATACGACCTAATGCAAATTCGGAGTTTTTAAACCGTTTAGGCACACTGCGCGGAACACTCGCGACGTACACGTTGTCCCGAGAGCGTTTACACAGTTTTACGGCGTCGACGGGAGTATAATGGAAACTCCATTATCCCACCACTTAAAATCCGCACGCCCTCGTGGCTCACCCTGTGAAATACGCGTGAATAAAATATCAGTCGCTCTTTCGTCGTATCGAATTGAACGATCGCTATTGTTGATAACGGGCCTATGGTTTAATGGTTCCGATAAAGTAATAAACTGTGACGTATTTACACTGCAGGTCTTCTTCTTTTTTGGGTTTTCATTTTTTTTTTTTTTTTTAATTAAGACGAGAAAATATTATTTTTTGCGAGTCGTAAAAATAAGGTCGTTTTCGTTTCCCCGAAACGAAATATCTTATTAAGTCGACTAATAATGTCTGAACCTTCCACCTCTGTCTCCGTGCCCGAGAAATTTAACGATTAAAGAATAAGTATAGGAGACCGCGTGTAACCTGCGAGCAATCCGGGGTTTCGTCAGTGTTATTAAAAACGTTTTTAACATTAACACGGTTAATTGGAGTTTTTTCGACAAAAATTTAATGAAAATAACGCTTGATTAACAAGGAATTCGCTAAACGTATCCGCAGAGTTTTAATGTAAATGTTAGAATGTTAATAACGTAGGGATCGTCGTAAATTCTTAATGGAAATACGCAATAACGGAACGAAAACGATATTATTTCATCGCGATGATCTCATCAACTCGTGTATTGTAGTACGGTATATACTCGGATATTGTTACATACGGTGTTTGACGCTTTATGTTTTCTTAGAAAAAGAAAAAAAACGATTCGTTTTCGCACCTCAAAAGTGATTTCGAACGAGTCCGACCGACACAGACGACTTATGCGGGTTTTGAAATAATTCTCAAACGATAAAAAATATAAATAATGTGCCAACGATTTATGTGTTATGACTTACACTGCAGAGTTACAACTACTAATATTCTTAAACAAAAACGTACGATGTACACTTTATATTAGTATACGATAAATCAAACGGTTTTTTTTTTTGTTCACTTTAAAAGCATTCTGTTGAAAGAACTAATAAATTAATATTATACAGCTTCCTTTTTCCGAGGAAAAAAAAAATAAAAATTAAAGGTAACGATAATAATTTCCAGGATGTTAAATATTATAACCGTAACTATGTTTTTCATAACTTTAAATAATTTCAGTCGGCGACATTTTTTTGCTCTTTCGTTACGTAGCATTACAATAATAAGTGACGTTTTAGTTGTTTGCGAAGCCCTACCTATAGTTTTATTTATGATTCGTAAGAAACTAGCAATCGAAAAATTATACGAAAAATGTATGATTATTGTCCGTTTGTTATAAAATATATTATTAAAATAACGAGAGCGTGAAAAAAAAAACTCACGAGCCATCGTTCAGTTTTTACTTTACGATCGATGTTAATTATATTTTTACCGAAATTGTTAAACTCTATTGGATAGAATTTCAGTAAGGTCTGGGCACTCCCTACCTATCTACCAACCGTAAAAAAGGCCGTTTACCAAAAATCGTTACGTCACGTTACGTATTCTACGTGATAATTAATTGCAAATTTATTGAATTGAAACTCACTCGATGTATCGCTGACGCGATCAATATTTCCGGGCAATCTAAAACACGTTGATCATTTAAAAACGTTACATCTTAACGGTTGTTATAGTGTTTCGTCGTTTGTCTTGACGACTCGGCCACAGGTATTTTCCCGTGATAAAATGAAAGAGAAAAAGAAAAAATACCATAACATCATATTATTACGAAGCGCGATGTTGAAAGTTTCACTTTGAAAATCGTACGAAAAAAGAATTCGCACCCTCTTGGTGTAGGCGACACCGACTAAATCGACTACGGTTTTAAATATCCTATGCAAAATGCGCGAGATAATTAAATAAAATCACTTTGGGCGCGCCGTTACGCTGAAACTATCGTGTATAGTATATATTGCCTTTTTGAAACGAGTCGTTCTCTCGCAGAACTAGAAAAGTACTTTTTATGCTATTTTATTTATTTTTTTTTGTCGATTATTTTGAAAACCTCTGTCGTCCGGATTGAATTCGAAATGCGAGTACGACGTTCTCGTAAGAGACATTGATTTCGTTTACGTGCCGTCAGCGATATTGTAAACAGATTTCAGATCGAAATCGTTTCGTGTAAATCGCGTTCTATTTGTTAATTAATTTAGATTCACTACCGCTACTATATATTATATTGTATGTACATAATATATATATATATACATGTATATAATGTATATAATGTGTATATAGTCCGTCCACTCCAGTAACGCTGAACTGGCAGTCTGCCCGCCGCGATCGACGGTGTGTGTGTGTGTCTCTCTCTCTCTCTCTCTCTCTCTCTCCTCTTGACCGCGAGTCCTGTTCCTTACGACTTTTTAACTCCGCACGGCGTTCTTGTTTCCACCGCGCACAATAATACACTGCACCGTGTTTTAAACGGGACGCGCGTGTTCGGTCCGATCGATCCGGTGACGCGGCGAGGATTTCCGAAGAACTGACTTTAAATCGGTATCGGTAGCTGGTCGCTTTTTCGGATTTCGCACGCCGTCGATGTATTGGATTTTTTTCACGTATACGCGGGTCGATCACGGCGAAGAGGCATCAGCGCAAAAGACTAATGAATTTGTAAAAAAAGTCCTCCCGCGTAGACGTAAAAAACCGTTAGTTGACGAATTCGTGCGGTATTCGGGGCAAAACTTTTTGATTTGATTAATAATAATCGACTTCGTTGTTTTCGACGGGTTTGAAAGAAAAATTGTACGCGATTGCAATCGAGTTGAAAAATGCCGAAAATCGCAAAAAAAAAATTGCATTGAGAATATTTCGATTTTATATTCGTACTCGCGTAAAACGAATTTGAAACCTGCATAGTAACAAATCCGAACTAATGGAAAAAAAAAAAGTTGCTAATGCGAGCTCTACTTGTAATAATTATTGAAAGCTCAAACGAGGCGCGGCCGCGCGTTTAGTAACTTTTCGAATAATAAGTAATTTAATTAAAACGCGCCTTGTACCGTATTATTATTATTATTATTATTATAATCATTATTATACCTGCGTGTTGGCAAAACACGACGACGGGGACTAAACGCTCTTTCGCGCGAGTCGTGTACGGTTCGGCGTTTTCCGCCAAGAATATCGACCCGAGCTCACCGTTATTCCGACGTCGTCGTCGATCATAATTTCACGTCGTCGTCGTCGTCGTATTGACTACCGTACGATAACAATTACCGTTATTACAATATACGACGTCGTAATCCAATAGTCCTTCTGACTGTAATTCAAAATCGATATCGAGTCGCGCGGCCGAACAAACATTTATTGTCGGTCGAAAGTAAATACTGATATTATATCGATGTCATTCCGTTCGACAAAACACGTGTTTGCTTTTTCGAAATAAATAAATATATACACCTATCCCCGACTACGACCGAACGAACTCTTATTGAATTTTCGCCAAAAAGCGTACGTCCGACCGTTCGGAAAACGCACGAACTACGACCATATTGTTCCGGCACGACGACGACGACGACGGCGACGCGCGACGGTTCGATAATAATTCCACGAGCTTAGAAACCGCTTTAAATATTTTATTATTACATGTTATTATTCGAGTCTTCTCGTTTTCCGCGTGTTTTGGCATTTCAATTTTAGACTGTAAGAATATTGACGATTTCGATTTTATAAGCTATTTACGGGCGTCGTCGTCCCCGCGAGCGCGATCGATTCGATTTATCAATTTCCTCCCGGCCGAGTGTCGTTGGTTCCCTACAATGCGCATTTTTTATTCCGAAACGAACCTGTATGGGGTGGTCTCGAACGCGTTTAGTAATAATAATTGTGATGTCGATAAAGCCCTGCGCATATTATATTCCCATTGTGTGCTCACAATACTATACAAAATTATCTGTTATTAAATTTACTTTCCGAGTTTAAATCTATTATTTGTCGACGCAGGTGATATTCAAGATGAAATGCAAAGGTTTTGTTGCGCGCAGATTCGGTATTTCCTCCGCTAAGCTAAACATCTAATCTATAAATGGAATTGAAACGGGAAACGTCTACAAATACTATATAATATTATAACTCGTGTATATATAACGTCGGCATAGAAAAACTCGTCGGATTATCGATGATATTTTATCAGAAGTTATAAGTTTTCCATACAAACTGTTGCGCGTTTCTCATCCGATAATCCTATAACAATATGTGGCGAAATGAACTGGGTCTTTTTATAAGTTACTCCTCGATTGGATTTGAATAGAAATAATATGGCCGCGCGTTTAATATCAATGTAAATGCGATTTTTTTGTCATTACGAATTTTTCGAATTAAATCTCCTGAAACTCGTTCATATTTCAACTTTATTTACTCGATAGCGTACTATTTCGATAAATCATTTGAAATAATAACGTTTCGCGGAATCATCAAATGCGTTTCGACTTTAAATAAATTGAACAACTAACTGTGCGACATGGCTTAATAACTATAATAGTCATAACTCGAATAGCCGATGTTGTCGGTGACGAATCGACGCGGAAATTTTTCCTAGTATTCGTTTATACACGCGGCGTACGGCGCACAGTGGGATGAAATCAATTCTAGCACGCCAAAATTATTATTTTGGTAAACCGCCGGAGCTTTGAGTATGAAATTTGGTCGGCGGTTTCTTTTTATATAAATATTAAATATATATTTTCTACTATTTAAGGATGCAGCTTTAGTAATATGAATTTTTTTCATTCTTAAACTTTCAAATATATCCATATATATGAATAATATTGGCGATACCCTATCACAGAAAATAATTAATTAAAATTAGATCGGACGGTGTCGGGACACGAAAGTAACAAAAATAAAATCTCAACATCCTATACCATAATGTTAATTTCATATTTTGAAGTTAAGTTGTGTTAAAAAAAAAGTACATCAACTTAAAATTTTTTTTTCGCAATTGTTTTAATGATAAATATAGTTTAATTTAAAAATTTACCTGGTTTATTATTATCGTCCATGATGAAACAATGAATCAAAATGAAAAAAAATAACTTGCTTAACTAAACTTATTAAACTTATTTATTTAACTTATTAAACTAAATTTTTCCCTACCTTTTCACAGTGAATATCAAACGATAAATAAGCGTATTTTACAATTCTTAATACTATTCGATATCGGTTGCGCGTCATGTGTTAATTAAAATGTCATTGGTACGATAAGATAAACATTTTGGGACCATAATAATGTATATTTATTATATCAATAATATGTATAGAAGATAAAACTACTACAATATTTCGTATTTTATACAATTTTTATTTTTGACTTTTGGCGTGCTAGAATTGATTTCATCCCACTGTGCGGCGGCGGTCAATCTCGTACTCGAATTTAAACCGCGATAAACAGGAAATTATTCACGTGGCCGAAACAAACGAAAACGCGCGAAACGAGCTGCTCGTGAAAATTCGGACTATCCCTTCGAATTGCAAAAATTAATACATAATTATAAAATCGAAAAACCTCCCTTGTGCGATCTACAGATCTTGAGAAATGTAGTTTATATTGGTGGTCGAAAGCTCTCGCGGATCGTTTCGTTCGGGGCAGTTATAAAATACGACACGAAAGTGCGGTAACGGAAAAAAAAAAATCTTAAGAAAACACGCCCTCGTGAAACCCCGAGACATTCTTCGTTTCACTAACGTCGTGCACCGAGGGTGTTCACCTTTGTTTTTTGTTATTTCGTCGTAATAGTATAAATATATTATGTGTGCGGAATGTTATATGATTCGTAGTGGAAAAAAAGAACCTATATAAAACCGCTAGAAATATCTTCGTGTTTTTAATTCGACGGCCGTTTACAATAAATCGTCCAATACGGGTTATTTGTATCGACTTTGAATATTCGGGGATAAAATAAATAAATCTAAAAAACCCGATCGACAGAAACCAATAACCATTGTCATAGTTATCGCCGGTCGCAGCCAATAGAATTGTTTAAAAGTTAAACCAGAGTTCTGATGTTCCGAGCTACTTTCGTTATAGTTTACCTCTCGCCCATCAGTTGAAGTTTACACCGTTTACGACAGTTATCGCTCAGCATTCGCTTGGTTGATCGAAGCTATCGACTATACGGCAGCCCGGCTTTGCACTCTTCTCGTCGATGATATTTCAATCAACGGGCACCGCCGCGAACGCCGAAAGAACTTATAAACTTGTGTAATATACCCGGAAAGTTTAAAATCCTCATTGCGACGACGCAGCCAGAAATTAATATATTTGCAAATTTTACATTTCGCGTCGGCATCGCTGACGAAACTCGCCGCGTTATTTTACGATTGGGCGTTCGGTTTTCAATTTTCGAATGGAAAGCTCGACGCAGGCGCCACGACAACATCGTGCTTTCGGTAGTCTTGGCACACTCGTCGCAATCGCATGTCGAGTCAGCGATTGAAATAATACTACTCTCGCGGCGGTTTCTTTAATTATTCTTCGATAATTTCCCGATATTTTAAATCGCGGTTGCTCGTTCGAACGTCTAGAACGTTATTCGTCGTCGATTCCTTTTCACTCGGAATCTCCTTCGTAAATATTTGGTGATATTTCTCTCTCTCTCTCCCTGAGCCCTAAGCTCTTCGTCTATTTCTGTTGAATATCTACTTAATAACCAAGTGCGTAGCGCAACGTTCTTTGATATATAATTTATAATAATTTCGTAGCGCCGCAACACGTATTAATAAAACATCAGATAGTTTGAATTTGACTCGTTTAATAACGTGTTCCTATCGATTTATCGTCGTTACGTTTGTTCGGTTCTATGATTATACCGCTGCGACTTTTAAATAATAATTGTTACTTTTTGACTATTATTACTGTAAACAATCGAGTTGATATAATAATAATAATAATAGGTCGAGTAAATTACTAATTTTTAGTGATTTCAACCAATCGAGTGATAATTTCGCTGAATTTATCTTAGACAATACGCAGATGATAAAAAAAAATAACAGAAACAGAATAATAATACATCATGCTCCTGGTTAAGAGAAGAACAAATAATATCACCATCGATTTCATAATACAATATTGTACAATATTCGATAGTGCCGGTATAGCCGTTTAAAATAGTTATTTACGGCGGCCGTTATTAATTTCATAGATTATAATAGCATTAAGCGACGCAGTGCATAGTTATTGTATTAACGTTAATGTCCTTTAATATAATTTCTCGGCCGAACATATCGGCGGAAATCGGAATACTAATAATAATAATAATAATAATAATAATATCTGTTGGGCGCAATCGGTTTTCTCAAAAGGGCCCGAAACACTCTCTAACGCTATTGGTGGTTAGGTATATAGAATATCGGAATCGCTCGAACCATAAAATCGGCAATATCGCGGAAACACGAGTATGGAAACGTTCGCATTAAGTTTACTGGATGCGAAAGGGGAAAAAAACAACCCCGGACGTAAAACCATCCTGCATTCGGATATCCGTATTATAAAGAAGGGGGTTTACCGAGACACGATTTAAATGGAATAATAAAACCTCACATGCATTACCATTATTATTAGTTTCTGTGCGGTTTCTGTGGAACCGTGCAATTAGGAAATATTTACACAAACAATAATCATTAACAGTAAATTATACGCGCGGATTAAATTATATTTGACATTTTATAACTCGTACGAATTCAAAGAAGTGCCTCGAGTGTTCGCACAAGCCGGGGGTAGGAAGGGGGTACACACCTAGCAATCTCCTATTCAGCTTTCTTTGCTTTTTTTTTTTTTTTTACGTGTTTATATTATATAACGCGAACTTGCATAATATAGAGGATATACGAGGACGTCGCAGACAATGAGCAAAAACGATTTTGCATTCAACGGCTGCCTCTAGAAACTGCGAGAAACGCCGAGTGCTGGGCCCGAAATAAGCATTCGTACGGCATAGAAATATAAATTGAATAGTTAAACTATAAAACCGTCCGCGAGTGAAATATGTTTTTTAATTTCCCGAGACGCGCGAGTGACGGTATTACACTGGTGGTGGTGGATGCATTTTGTTAGAGGCTAATTAAACGGGACGAAAATAACTTTCGTTATTCGACGAACCGACAAACTAATAATAATAATATTAAAAAGAGACATATCGGAATATCACTCGAATACGTCGTGGTTCTGACCAATCGGGCACGCGTACAAAACGGATAGTTGTGAAAAAAAAAAAACACGTGATAAACATAACGCGCATAAACGAAGCTTTTTCGCACAGATAGAAAAAAACATTCGAATCGCGGCCGCCCTCTACGAAAATAATTAAATTCTCAAACGGCCCTATTAGAGCCCTATTACTATGGAGCCCGGAAGTTTATGCGTTCGCACGTTTTCATTGAATGAACCGAAAAATTGCCAGATCAGCTAACGATCCGAATTACGCGCGCGCGTCCGTGCCGATTCTGCAAACACGTATATTTTTATTTGGCATGTTTCGAGGTTTTTTTGTTTTATATTTTATTTGTATAAAAGTTTTTTTCGGAAAAAAAATCCGCATCGTTTACCGCATATTACAAATAATCACACGTACGTCTCTCGTCCAATTATTTATTATAAATTATAATACTTGTTTTTACTAAAACAATATTATTATATGCGGTTTTGTTTTTTTTCTTTTTTTAGATGAAGTCGACACCCAGAACCACTACTTCGTCAGCCTAGACGTCCCCGACGACTCTGGGTAACGTACAAATTATTATTCATAATATTATATTATCGTAACTTTTATTATAATAGAGAGACTAAGCGTGTACAGTGGGTACGACGTGTCGTCGTAGATCGTTCGTTAGTATCTTTGTTAGTCAACAAAAACGTCCGAATATTTCAAAGGACCGTCGTCGTCGAACGCTGTGAGACGACGAAAATAATCGGTATTAGTAAAATAATCAGTAAAAAAAAAAAAAAACAAAAAACTCGACTACCCGAAATGCTTACGTGGCCGCGTATCCGGTATTATATCGTAACTATTGACTTTAAACCCTCCCGAATCCGTCGCTACGTTTGAAAGTCGTCGTCGCCATTCGAGAGTGACATTGTTTTTTAGCGTTTAAGCCGTCATCGCACTGCAAGTGTACCTAAACGCGCGTCCGTGTTTCTTAGTTCTCGAATAATCGAAAGTCCGAGACACGTGTGATATTATTTAAACTGCGAGCACTCGAAACCACACGAGCGTGGCGACTTAAGCGTGCACGCGTGACCCCGACGACGTCGCCGCGAGCGCGGAGCAAACGGGAGACAACGAAACGAGAACAAAAAAAAAAAACAAAACGAAACGGACGAGATACGAGTGGCGGGTGATTGATGTTGGCGAATTGTTCTTATATATTAGAAACCGATGTAAGTATAACGTTGTCTCGGGGAAAAAAAAAAAAACGATTCTAAGCGACGGAGAGGGTGGGTCGACTTCTATTTCAAATAGCCCGCGAACGGTACGAGAGAAAAAAAAGTCAAAATATTTTGAAAATTACCACTATACAATCTCTGAAAAACTCTTAACGTCACGAGTGACCGCGGTGAAAACGTCTCTTCGATTATTAATTATTTTCGATTTGAGTACGATGTAGGAAAGAAAAAAAAAATTCGGTTTTGTCGGTCGAAAACCGGCGCGGCGTTCCGTATATTTTTCCGGTTTCTTTAAATAATATTATCCCTCTGCATCGGTCGGCCGACCGGCGGCGGCCCGCGGGCCGTATCCGGACCGGGCGACCATTTCGCGCTGGACACGCTATTATTTCTATACGACCGAAACGAAAAGAATTATTTTTACCACTGTCTGTCATTGTTTCGCAGACGTTCTGTAAAATAAAAGTACCGATTTTCATTGTGTTCGTCTCGCAATTATATAATACGTATTTAGAGTGTGTTTTTGTTGTTTTCCAATCGATCCTATTTGAAAATCGAAAATGCCGGCACAAATTTATCTACTAGCGCGTAATTTTAGATTGACGTGTGAACGTTGCGAACTGATTTATTCTCTTTTACGGAAAAATTAAAAAAATTATGTTCTCCGAGTAGCTCCGAGTCGGACATTAAAAATAAACGCGAACAGTAAACAACTATAAAAAAAAAACCCCTCTTCGAGAGTGTTTATTAAAACATTTTATTTGCGAATTTTTATTAGATTTTTGGTTTTTGAACCGTCAATATCTTTTGTGTTAAAAAAATAAATAAAAAAAGGTACTATATAAATGTAATATAATATTTTGAATGTCTGGCTCGCTAAATAATTTCAGTTAAAAATAAGGCTCGCGAATCCATAAAAATCGACCGACTACCAATGGCAATTTTTCTCGGTATTATTGGAAAAACTAAAGAGAGAGTATAATAAAGTCATCGACCTCTTCTACCCTCGAAATACCAACTGTACGACTATAGTGAAGAGGAACGATATCGGTTAGGTCAAAAATTGGTTAGTTTCTTCTAGTCGAAAACGTGAAACGATGGAGACAAAAAAAAAAAAACGGATGAGATATGATATTGTCGAATTATTTTCATAGATTTTAAATCAACGTAACATAATATTATTATGTCATTGTCGATTATTGACGATTCCGAATGAAAAATAAAGCCTATTTTTCTATTTTATACGGATAGTTTAATACGTAGATTATCGGTGATTTAATTTAAAAATTACTAATATTATTCATACGAAATTCGTTTCGACACCCGATTTCGAATCTTCTAACACGAATTATTTCTGAACTTATTGGTGTCTTTAAATGTTGAAACTGAAAACGTTATGAATTTTCAACAAAACGGTCGGCGGGTTTTCGTGATTTCGGCAACATTCGGTATTTAAGCGCATTAAAAATAATCTTGTGTGCGAGTTTTTGATACTTTTTTTTACACAACTATAAGAACAACTCGTACGAGAAACTTTGTATTGGATTTTCGAGACTTTTAGAAGTACCGACATTTTTTTTCCATCGAAGTTCCAAACATCTCACTTAATGTTCAAATAATATAAAGAGCACGAAAACGATCTCCCGAATGCACCGACTAGACGAAATCCACTACCAGAAACCATTCGCGGGGAACACGATCGGTGTCCGAGTCTTCCGGTCGGAATCGTGACGACAGAAAGAAAGCAAAAACAAAAAAAAAACAAAAAAAAACACATTACGCTAAGATCAACAGAGCTTTCTCGTTTCACTCCGAGGGGGAAAAAAAAAGAAACAAACAAATTAGAAAATTAAAAAAAGCACACGCCGACGCCGAAGTAAAATCGATAGCGTTTGTCGCTCTTCACCACTCGGAATCTAAAACGCACACCGACGCTGCAGCAGCAGCGGGTTAGACCTTCCGGCTTCCCCTCGGATCCCGGAATGGCGAAAACAAAACGTCGGTTAATTTAAGTTTCGTCGTGTAAACAACGGTCGCGCCGCTCGCACCTCGACATAATGGAAAACGAAAACGTAAGAGCAGACGAGTGGTACGTGTACAGGGTGATACCGACGGAAACCCGGCGTGTTCGTTGTGTTGCGAATTTTTTTTTACTCTGTCGCGTTTTCGTTTTGTGGACAAACGAAATTTATTACACAAAACTATTTGTTATCACGCGCGCCAGTCGGGACGCATATCATGTGCGAAAGATTACGTCGGATAGGCGGTGTCCGTCCTCCCGAATGCAGCTTTTCATCCTTTGTTGAAAATCACCCATCAACACCTCGACATCGATTGTTGCCAATTCTATTCCCCATTCGCTTCGGTTTATGTGCGGGGCTGTGAATAAGGCGGCTTACGCGGTTTTACACTCACGTGAAAATGTCACGATTGCTCAGATCAGGTGATCTCGGGGACTGCGGGACGGATCGTGATGAGAATTAGCACGGGAACATTTCAAATTTACCTGTCTTACGTTAATGTTTTTTTTACACGAGCTGAACTAAAAAAAAAAACGACTGTAAAATATTTCCTTATTATTTACTTTTTATGTTAAATATACTGTTTATACTCGCAAGTAGAAAAGTAAACAATTCATTTTATTAAATACCATACGATTGTTGAGAAAGTTTAATTTAATATCTTTAAAAAGTCAAAAATCATGTTTTTCCTTTTTTACTTTGTGTTAGATTGTAATAATTTGAGCAACCAAGTCAATGATCATTTTCTTATCGGAAGAGTTAAAATATGTTTCGATAACCAATAATCCAAAGAAATAATATTGTTGTTTCATATTTCAGGCGTTTTTTTCTTTTCTAAACGATTCAATTGACAGTTCAAAGTGTTTTCTACGTACGTTTAGATTATTTCCAACCGTTTTTCTGTAATCCAAAGAGGGAGCGCGACGCTGCCGGTTCGAAAACAACAAGTCGCGATTTAAAAAGCGCGTAGACCGTTCGATACAAAAACAAAACAATGTATCAGATAAATCGTTCGGACAGAATCGAATTCCATATGTTTGGAAGAAAAATTCATCAGACAAATCAAGCGACGGTTCGGAAAACCGGGGGGGTCGGCCGGAAAGCGTCCCGAATTCCCGGCGGCGTCCCGGTCCGCCCTCCCGTACGGCGCAGGATAGTCGCCACCGAACGCCGCGCGTGACGTCACGCCGGGGGCGTCATTTGGAGGAGAGGGATCAGGGTATTCGGTTGCACCCATCACTTTTAAAACAGTTCCAATTGGCCCGCCGAAATAATGAAATCGAAACTTTTTCGGTTAATATATTGGTTTTCACCGGTAAGGCATAGTAGAGCGGTTATCAATATTATATTTTAGTTTTTAAATTGATTTTTACTAGTTATGTCGACTCGATGATGCGGTCCGGGAAATAATCGAGACAACGTACGTATTGTAAGAAAATTATTTCGAGCGGCGACCAACGATTTCGCGTGCGGATTTGGTCGGGAAAACGATCGAGTGCGCGCGGTGCACTGTCTCCGAACAAAGTCACCCTGTACGCGGCGCACTAATATTATAATACGCGTGTGTACGCGTTATCGCGCAGTCGAACGCGAACTCGAGGACAAGGGATGATGTGGGGGGGAGGGTAGGAGGGGCAGGACAGAAGTTTAGGGCTTCTCGGTGTGTCAGAGATTCTTTCCGTCCGACGGCGGGTCGGATTTGCCGCCGCCGGCGGAGGCGGGTCGCGACGGCGGCGGCGGTGGCGCGGAAAGACGGACGGGGGCGCCGGCGGACCGTCGCGGAGCGGCGGCGCGAGCGGCGCGGAAGAGAAAGTACCGCATTAACGTCGCATTTTCCACAGCGTCTAGTATTCAGAACACATACGCACATAGTGCACAATATGGCGTGTCGTAGTTCTCGGGTACTCCCTCGTCGCCGTGCGCATCGTCCTGCCACCACACTCCCCCGGCCCACACTAAATTAAACAACCGCTCTCCTTGCCGCCGTGCCGCGAGTCTTTTTTTCCTCTTCTTCTCTCCTTTTTGTCTTCCCCGCCGCCGCCGCCGTCGCCGCAACGCGCGAGTTCGCCGACCGACGCCGCCGCCGCCGCCGACGCTCTTACGACACTCGCACTCGACGACACTGTTCTTTTGCATCGAGTGCACTCGTTCACATGATGATGATGATGATGACGACGACGATAATAATAATAATAATAATAATAATTTAAGTCGTATATGATAATAAATGTACGCGCGTGCACGTATTATTATTATAATTATTATATACGTAGTTGTGCGTGCGTCTCTCGCGTCTGGACTTAACGACGACGTTACGCGGCCCGTTCGCGACGGTTTATCGCCCGCATACAGGCCCCGCCCGTACGCGCGCGTTTATCCGCCGGCCGGCGAGATAATGAATAATAATGTAACGAAAACGGAGAGGAGGGAAGGACGAGAGAAAGCGAGAGAAAAAACACTCCGCACGCGTAGGTTATTATTATTATTATTATCGCGCGGTAGTGCGTGTGATAATAATACGGTGTTCTGCGACGTGGCGGCGACGACGTAGTCGTAGTCGTCGTATTATTATCGTTCGAGCTTTCGCCGCGTCCCTTTCCTTTCGGTAACCCAAACGAACGGGTAATAATAATAACTAGGCGCCGACGACGTCCTGAAAACCCCGTGAAAAAACGCGTTCGGACGAGAACGCGTTTACGCCTCGAAAAACACGAAAAGCGGCCTTAAAACCCGACGACAAATTTCGTTGAAAAAATAATCATTTATAACCTTTTTAAACGTGATGAGAAAGAAAAAAAAACCTCTAAAATTGTTGGAGTTTTTTTTTACTTTTCTAATTAATTACCGTACCGACAATAATTACCGTCGGTCTACGGAATTAAATTCGTTTCATTCTTCGTAGTTTCTTACGCGCGGTTTGCGGCCGATTTCTTTCCCGAACGGGCCGTGTCCCGAGGACGATTGGAGATTTATTATTTTATGAATACGAAAAAAAATCGCGTTTTTTGCGGTAGGTATCAAAACAACTGTGAAATCGCGACGAACGATTTTTAAACGCCACATCGTATTTGGCCTTCCCCTTTCGCGTTCGAATTTATCTCCCGGATTGCCCCGAATCGTTCTCCCTTCTACACAACGGGTGTATATACTCGTATATATATACGCCGTTTGATTTGAATTTAATATTCGCAACGTTTCGCTTTTATATTATTATTATTTGTATTCTTTAATACATACGCGTATGTAATTTATAATCGCGTTTGCGTCGTTTTTTAACGTAGTCTTTCAGAATTTCTACGACACCTACCTCGAATCAGTGCTATACAAATAATAACATTTTAATTTATCGACACGACGTGCCGTTGAGACGGCACGGGACGCTCGAATAGTATTTAGTGCGAACAAATAAAGACCAACGATAATCAAGCCAGTCGGTTTCAACAGATTTTCAACCGCGTTTATCTACGCGCTATAAACGACTTTCCGGGGACGCGGTGCTGGAAATTAAACTCCCAAATTAATACTATAAAATGTACAATAGGTATTTGTTTATACGCTATAATATAGTGCTACGCACGCCGCGATAAATAAAAGGGTAGCATCAAGTTTTCCTCACACGTGACCTTGCATTTATATCGAATTTTTAGGTAACGGTAATCAGTACGGTTAAAATAAACACTTGATAGTAGGTACTTAAACTTAAAAAAAAATTCATATACAACTAAACGTTATGAAAACGGGGCCGCCGCCGTTTTAAATTACCGTTTTAGTATTCGCATATCTCACACACACACACACACACACACACTTGGCCGAGTAAAATAAAAACTCGGACAAAGTCGAAGGTCTTATACCCGATAAATATTTTAAGTAAGCTTTTGAACGGAAACGGTATATACACGCGGGTAGAGGTATATATTATTATATAAATACACTTGTGTATATGAATATAACGCGGCGATGTATAATTAACGATTCGGCGCCGCCGTGCGAAAAGATATTAAAAGATAACGGTATAATACGAACCGTGTACAAGCGCGTAACGATATTTCGCCCTGCGCTTTTTGCTGAAAAGTACAATAATATAGGTATGAATTAAATATCAATTTGCCATAGTGCGCACATACCGTATCGTTTTAAAAAAATACAAATATCGTTCCGAGTAAAAATTTGATAGAATTATTATTATTATTATTATTTTTTGTTAATTTTTTTATTTTTTCCATTCGCGTGTGAGCGAGGTTTTTTTATTTATTATTTTTTTTTTTTTATTGTTTTTCATTGTCGGAGTCTATAACAATATGATATGCTTATTTATGCATAATAACTTTCACAAAAAAAATCGACTTCATTGATCCGAAAAGAATGAAATAATGAACAAATTAGTGTTGGTTATCGGTTATCATATTATTAAAATTGGAAAATGAAAAAAAAAAAAAAATGTTGATGCGAATCGTGTTTAAGGGTCGTGCAAAAAAAAGCAAAAAAAAAAATGAATAAAACATTTCATTACGTTTAGAATAAAAATTATCAAATTTATCATTTTTATTATAATTATTATCGAATAGCGGCGCGGACATTCTACGCGGGGATCGTTAACGCTATGCAACCGTTTCTCTCGCCGCGGCACAAACCGACGTACTACATAAAATGTACGTTCATAAATTACAAATTGTATAGATAATGTTATTAAATGGCGATCGAAAACAATGTCGAATGTGGGGAGGACACTCGGTTCGGTGTAATAATAATAACAATAATATTATGATAATTGTTGGCAACGTGTAATTAATAAAAAAACGGCGAATAAAGGTACCGGAGATTTCGGAATGCTAATTCAATAAATTTACGTAAAACAATACCCCGACAAAACTTGACCGTGAACAAGGGTCTACGTTGTGCGGTAAGTGCCCTGTGAGATTTTGATGACGAGCTAGCGAGCTAGGTGCAGATTTTTGTGCAGTGTCCTGCTAACCTACTTGATCTATGTTTCGAATTTTAAAAGGCATCTTAGCGTCTCGCGAGGAAGCAGCGGTGTGTGCAGAAGCTGAGAAATACCGGGTGAATTGGTTCGCGTAAAATAGATACACTGACGTGTTCGCCAGAACTCGTGGGCTCGCGCGCTCGGATATATTTTTTTAAATCGTCGAAATCGATTGTTGACAACAATAATGATAATAATCGGTCAACGTTTTTCAAAATAATCATAATCGTATACGACACCTGTGCCGCCGCGGGAGTCACTCGTGGTCCTCCGTAGTTATTATATTATTATATTCGTTTATTCAAACCGATAATTATTCAATTTTGTTTTCGTGTCGATATCGTGACAATATATATTTTTTACTCGTTTATTCTCGAACACGCGAACGCAGGAAAAGTTATTATAATTATGATTACGTATATAACAAAAGCGCCGTCGTGAAACCGATTTTCGTGTTAAGAAAAAACAAAACGAAAATATATTTTCCGCGCAATACTATTTTATTTACTATTTGGCAATAAATAATAAAAATCCTCGGAGATCGGTAGTTAATGATAAAAAGAGTTTGTGTGTGTGTGTGTGTGTAGAAAAAAAAAATAAAAAACCTGTTTAAATTATGCACTTATATAAAATGTAACTAATTTACACAGCGCTCGTTTTACCGGGTCCGCGTTTAACGCAGCGCGCGGCGGTACAGTGTATAATGTATATATTTACGCCGAAAGCCAAATGTATTTTTAAAAGAGGTGGAACGGCAGGCAGATACTGCACCCTATTTTTATTTTATTTTTTTATTATTTTTTCACGCGATGAAAACGTTCCTCCTAAATGGGTTAGTCATTAGCGACGATTTGTGTACGTGCGCTTTGAATTTGTATTTTTATTTTCAGAGAAAAGTCACGACACAACAAATGGTTAACACACACACACACACACACCCCGCGATGCGTTTGCCGCGGCGAACACGGGAAACCGGTGACGCCGGAACGTAAATTCGATTTTCATTGGCCGCCGGCCAAACGATTAATTTTTATCACACATTAGACAACCCCGAAAATTATGATCTCGGGCGGTCTAGCGCCGCCGTCTGTGCGCGCGGGGAGAACCGCTCGGATTTATGGCTCCGTTCTCTTAAATACGTTTTAAAGTCGACCCGCGGAGTCGTTCGAATGTTAACGTTAATTTATTTTTCAATTGAACAATAATTTCAACGGCGATTTATAGTTCGACGACGACGGCGGCGGTGGTTGAACATCCGACTGCGCGCCACTACCGTAACCCCGGCAATAAACCGTCGGCGACGTCTGCACCGTACTTTGGAATATCATAATTATTATTATTACGATTATGATTATCATACGCTATTGTTGTTATCATTGTGTATAATTTGGTATTCGCGTGTTGGCGGATAGCGCGGAGTGGAACGGCGTCGGAGAATTTTAAGTAGGGCGAAAAGCGTTTCGAGAGGCCCGACATTTAGTTTTTTTTTTTATTTACAAAGTAATATACCGAGTGATTGACCCCGCGGATTTCCTAGAGGCTCCTAGAAATATTGATAAGCGGTGTTGGGAAATATCTAGATACATTTTTCTATATAAAAAAAAAAAATTTAATTTTTATCTTATTTAAATACTTTTCAGCTCGGTCATGTTTGTTTTCGTCTAGATAAAATTATAGTTATCTATAAGTCTTATTTAAATTGAATTTAATGAAAATCTTTATTCTCTAAACTGATAAGTTATAAATTTTCAATGATATTATCTGACATCGTTCATTAAACATAGACCATTGAAGGCAGCGGCGTAATTTGGGAGAAACTACTGGGGTAGCAAATTTTTCCAGAGAAAAATGCCTCCAGAAATAAACGAATCGTTAACACGTTTTTAATCAAAAAACAAATTAACAGTGTACCCACTTTAAAACTGTTGTACGACTTGTTTTCACCGGTAGATGGATAAATAATTATAATAACGATAAAACAAAATTAAAAAAATTAATAAAAACTAATAGGTACGTATTTTTAATTCGATTTAATTGATATTTTTGAAAATAAAAACGAGCACGGTGGAGATGTCTACGAATTATTACGACGGCAATAAAAAAAATAAATACGAGGTCATATCTTATATCATAATAATAATTAGGTACCTACTATAATAACTGACCTCTCAGATCGCTACACGTTTCTGGTGTATCACGTTTTTTTTTTCATAAGGCGGCAAAAATATGATTTTACTACCTCGTGAAAAAAGGCGTGGTAGCAGTCGTTACCACTCGATACGCCCTATCGGCGCCTAACTTATATCTAAAGACTGTAAATAAATATAATCGGTACTACTTACGGCCTGTCGGTGGGTTGCTGTTGAGGTGCAGTATTGGCTTGTGAAATTGAATATAAGTATAGAAAAACACATACAAAAATCACGATTGAAAGTTCGATTAGTCGTCGACGAGATAAACTATGACAATATCATTGACCGTTACGGAAAAAAATAAAAACTGAAATGTAAAAAAACCGAAAAGAACTTTCTGAACCGTTGTCGACACTAGACTGATCGTCCGCACAGCTGCTGTACTTTTGCGCGTCACTCGATCGGTACCGGTTGGGCGGCGCGCGCAGCTCAGCTGTCGTTGGCCGTGTTACCCGCGCAGTATTGGACTTACGCAACTTTCACCGATTCCGATTTCACGTAAACACACTCGTAGCTATCATGTGTTATCACTATTATTACATAATTACGTATTCATAACGAACTGTATTATGTCATTATAATTGGGTAATTGCTACTAATAACTGATTCGCTATACGTTTCCGGTGCGAAAATCACGATTTTTTTTACGAAGTATTATTTATACGTTAATTATTTTATTTTTCTCAACTGTAAGCATTTTCGCATTATTAAGTCGAGAATGACCTTTTCATGTTTATCTGGATAAATGATTAGTTATCTGTTAGATTATAAACTATTTTCGGGAGATATTTACACATTATAATTTATTATAACAACAACTTCGTGGCCTTGTCGAAATATTACGCGACTCACATCGAACCGAAATGTTTGATTTATAATATGATATCACGGTAATCTTTACGGACGGATAATCCCGGTGGTAGAGCATCGTGTCTTATCGCCCGCATTATTAATTTTGAACTTTGCGTGCGATTATCGGCCCGCCGCCGATATGACGCACGTCGACGAGTCAGTCGACGACGACTTGATCTCCGCAATATTAGGTTGTGATATTAATATGCTAAAAATACGAATCGCGCCCGAATGCCCTTTGAACGTCTCGTAATATTTTGTCGCGGCCCGATACCCGGTTAGAACAAAAAAAAAAAACGCGTTTCGCGTACGAAGCTGGCGAATAAAATGCGGCGGCGGCGCGACGGCCCGATCGCCGTCAAAAAAACATACTAAAAACCGAAAGAAAAGAAAATCTTCGCGCCAAATCTACTCTCCTTTATTTCGCACATTATATTCTGTCATACGACGACTTTTCTTTCTTCTTTTATTTATTTTTTTATTCGTTCGCTCCGCCCGGGCTTTGAAACGCGCATAGACATCCCCCCGTTGTATTAAAATGACGTTTCGCGCGTATAATTCCGTATTTCATTCAGTATCTCTATCTCTGTAACGTGCTTTTTCTTGAAATCCTACCACAGCTCAAACCGTTAGACGGATCGGGTTGAAGTTTGGCATGAAGATAGCTATTATGACGTAGACGCGCACTAAGAAGGGATTTTTGTGAAATTCAACTCTTAAGGGGGTTAAAAGGGGTAAAAAGGGTGAAACTAGAAAAATTCGCCTGGCCTGAACCGCTGGAGCTTTGAGTATCAAATTAGGCCAGCAGTATACCGGTCGGTCGGTAAAAATTAATTTGTACGGTTAAATTGTACATAGATATTCATATTAGCGGTCAGTTGATAACGGGAAAATGTCAATTATTATTATTATTATTTGGGCCATACACATTTTTCATACTTAAACCCGACAAAGACGGGTAGATTCAGCCAGTCATATATACAATAGGTATTCGGCACACGCGGTTTCAAAAAGTATTTTGGTTTGATTTCGCCCGCGTCGACGACGACGGTCTACCGCGTCATTATTTCGCGACGTCGAAAGCGATAATATTTTTCCTCGGCCGCGGGCTCGACGATATTACACGTCCCAAATGCCTAATACTGCGAGTGTTTAAAACGCGTACACTATCGTTATTTACGCATTATTTTCATTGTTCGTTGTCGAATCGTTGCGGGCGACGATTCGAAGACGTCCGCCGCCGGTTTGGCGCACCGGCGGACTTGTACGCGGAGAATAAAACTTTAATTGACGCGCGCGCCGCTATACGTGTAGGTAACGCAACAAACTTTCGCAACTAGTATTTGCTTTTATTTCCTGGGGGACACGTGTCACAGAAATAGTGTGAAAATTTCGAAAAACCTCGTTCGCTGTTTGCACTGGAAAAATACTTTCGACGACGACGACGACGACGACCGCGCGCGTTAACCGATATAAATTTCATGACCCGAGTTATCAAAATTGACAACGCTACAACATCGTTTTCGTAGAAAATACACCACGTAAGCTTGCAGGTATCCGCGTTAATAATAATATATTGAAACCACAACAGCGACTTCTTTAAAAGTAATATTGCTCATACGTCACTATATAAAATTACGTTTATAATATGATTTAATATTTTGTTTTTTTTTTTCTTCTTTGTACGTTCACGAAAAACAAAACTTTCGTGAAACAGGATATCATGTCTCTCCTAATCCTTTGTCGCCGTTCCTATTAACAACATGAGTAATAACAATAATAATAATGATAGAAATAATAATAGAACGAATCAAGGCTAAAACTATTTGAAACAGTCACGTTCATACACGTAACTTGAACTTTTTTCGATGGAAAAAGGTTGGAAAACTTTGATTTATTCGTATATTATATAACATTTGGGGGCGAGAAAAAAAGTCGGTGTCCCGTCTGAGTTTCCGTAGTAAATAATGCTCGATAAGACGTATTCTTCTTAGCAGCTCACCAAGAGCTCAAAATGTTTGAATATATTTTTCTCTAATTGTAATTTCTTCTTGTGACAATTCGACTGTTATTTAAATGCATTACTGTATTAAAAATTATATGAAAATTATAATATTATAATACCTTCGGAAACTCAGTTAATCAACGTGTGCGTTGATAAAAATGACGCAGCCGTGTTCAGATGAACAAACAAAACGAATCCTGTTGTCAACGTCACACCGCCTATTATCTGGCAAGACAATTGTACCCGGGGGTGAAGTAAATTCGATTCGGACGAAAACCGTTGGCTTTTTCTGGTCAAACTTTGTCCGTTTCAGCTAGAATCGTCGTCGCATATCGCCGCCTTTCGAAACATTTTATTAATTTCTGGCCATCGCATACGCCTTCGTCGCCGCCGCGCCGCCGACGTCGTTTTTTTATTCATCTTACCCGATCGATTTCGAGTGTTTTTTTTTTATTTTTTTTTTCCGAGGATATTAAACATCGAAATTAAATCGTCTACGACTGTGGTTTCGAACGGTTTTCCTGCTCGCGTCCGCCCGACATTTTCGTGATTCGTTCACCAGTCAACGCGCATCGCGTCCGGATTGTAAATATAAAAAAATAAAAAAAAAACGAAAAGAAAACTGTTTTTTTTTTTTTTTTCGAAAATACGTAAACACAGGGAAAAAACGACTACAATAACGTTTATCGAGCATGACAATACGGATAAAACAGAGCGTCGACGACGACAATAGTACCCGGCCGATAAATATAAAGCGATGGCGTTTTTTGTCGACGACGACGGTTAAAATTACTTTTCGTTCGCGCTCCGAGACCGCATCAATCGGCGACGATGATATTATTGCTACGACGAATCGGTCGTGAAAATTTTTACGGGAAAATTAAATAAATGAAAAAAAACGCGCGCACATATATATATATTTATTTATTTCCACCGGCGGCGGCGGCGGCGGCGGCGAATCGATAGCGCCCGCGTAGTGTAAGCTTAGAAAACTCGCGCCCCAGAGAGACAGAAAGACCGGGGGAGCGAGACGGAGTTATCTAGAAAATGGATCGTCGCGCCGCGCCGCGCCGTGTCTGCTGTATATATTATTATTATTATTATTATTATTATTATTATATCGACGTCCTCAGCACTTTTGGTTATCCGCATAAGATCTCTCCGGGGGTGTTCCGCATTCATTCAAACGTTTTTATTTAGTGCCGTTCAGACCCGCACACACCGGCGACGACGCGCAAACAACAAACGAATCCCGTCGGCGGCGGTCATAAATATTGTCGCGCGACTTGACGCGGACCCGTCAACGTTTTTCTTTCCCCCGGGCTAAGGACGAAACGATAAAAAAATAATCGTAATTTTACTGCCTAGTAATAACGTCGTGTGGCGAAAAAACCCTTTTTTCCGCGAATCGTTCGGACCGACGCGCGACGGCGCGCGGCGGCTGCGTCGGGATTTTCGACGGGTAAGCGGCAGGAGGGCGAGGAAACGACGTGAATTATAACAGTAAAATAATTATTGCAATAATGATAATACGAAATAATAATATGACGATTACGCGAAAAAGTTGCCGTCCGAGACGGTCGTTACGGTCGTCTCGACGACGACGCGACGGCGCGCGCGAGAGTTTTGTTTATTTATCTATTTATTTTTTTTTTTATTTTTTCGCCGCGAATAAATCAATTACGGATAAAAGTTTTATAGTGTTTTCAACTGGCTGGTGTAAATCACGCGGGATTACCGAGCGGGGATGACCGATGTAAATCAGGATTTCTCGGGCCGCGTTTAAAACCGGTCGTAAAATCGGCCAAATGATATTTGAAAACGCCGCGCCGCGCCGCGAGCGTTCCTCGAGAGTTCCTCGAGATCCCCCCCCCCCCTCGAGCCGACCCCGGCGGTGTGAGTGGGCGAGATATGACGGCCGGGAAGGACGAACCTCTACGGCCGGGGATTCGAGTAGCCACAGGTCTCCGCGTAGTCGTCGTCGTTTTTATTATTTATTTTTTCTCGCGAACGATTTTTTACGCCGCGTCGTCGTCGTCGTTACGTCCGCGGTATGCGTGCGAAAATATTACGCACATTTAAATAATGTATAAAAAATCCATACGCTCGCTCGCGTTATGAGAGGCCGAATATCCCCCGCCCATTTCGTCGACGCCTCGACGCCGCCGACGTCGCGCGAACGATACGTATTTCCTTTTTTCGCTTTTTTTTTTTTTTTTTTATTCGCTCTCGCATAATAATACATATTTTTATATTATCGCGTCACGGACAGCGGTGTAGGAAGACGTCGCACACGCCTCGCGTGCGTGTACGCCCGTCACCTCTAACCGACGCGATATTATTATTATTATTATTATTATTATTATTGTTGTCATGTCGTCACCTCTGGAATTTCAATTAATTTATTTTAGAACGGCTCCGGTAGATTTTCATCTTTTTTTTTATTATTCATTTTTGAGCCGGATCAATGGAAATGTGTTACGGGATTTACAACGCGACTCGCGTTATTCACGAAGATTTGTTTATTGAAAAAGAGAAAAAAATTTGAAATATTAAAAAACAACAATGCTCGCGCCGCCTTTGATGAATAGTTTATACTGTATTTTGGACGTTAAGGTCCGCGCGCGCACACACACACACACACACACACAGACACACACAGACGACAACGTTTTGTTCGACAAACGAGTCGTTCTGAGAAATCGGACGCTTTCGTATACCTATTTCAGCTATTCGAATGGTCCGCAGTTGCTCGACCGACCAATAACAACCGTTCGAACGGAGCGACGAACACGCGCGAATTTTCTTTGATCTTTAACTAAAGAAATAAATAAATAAAAAACCGACGCGACGCTATGGACGCCGTTCGAGCTTTTCGGGCCGTTCGGACTTTCGCGCTCACCTCAAACGTTGTCGACCCACGAGTTTGAAGGTTTTTAGATTCCGAGTGAAGCGGGGATGTGTTTTGTTTTTTTTATAAACTTTTTTGTCTGTATACACGGTTTTGACAAGAAGACTCGGTCCAATTTGTCTAGCTGGTGCATTTGAGAGGTCGTGAAAAAAAAAAACGCCCAAGTCGGGTCAAGTTAATATTATACTATATATAATATCCAAAAGGTTTTTCGTTTTCTTTTGTGTTGTTCGTAAACGTTTGGAATTTTCTTAGTTTTTTTTTCATAAAACGTCGATAAAATAATTTTGGACGAACGAAAATTGCTTGAAAATGTAATACACTATCAATAGTAAGTTATAGAAAAGAAAATTACTCGAAAACGAACAAACGTTTTATAACCGATAGAAAATAAAATGTTGACGAAACGAATTTCTATAAAACGATATTATTAGTCGTTTTCGTTGTTGTTCTCAAAATAAATCGATCGTAACGTCATCATTATTTCCCGTGGTAGCTGCCCACTTTAATTGGGAATCGTTTTTTTTTTTTCTTTTTCGAAATCGATGTAATGTAATCATTGATTTCAAATGTTCAATAACAATAGTTCAACAACGTCCATCACACGTCACCTGTAACTCTCCCGAGTCTCGTATTCTAGATAAAATATTTTGTACATTTTGAACGGAGTCGAATTCATTTATCTATTACGTTTTTTTTATTTTTTTATATTTTTTTTTTCGTACTGGAACTCTACGTTTAATTGTACCCGACTACTCCTCGCGTGTACGTTTTATGCTGATGTCAATTGAGCTTATTTAGCTTCACTAATTAGTCGGGGACGTTACGATAAATTATTTATACGGACCGAAACATGTTTCAGTTACAAATCGCACGCAGTACGACACGAGCATTACGTGTACAAATAGGGTAGACTCCGGGTATCGGGCGACTCGCGTAGGTATCTAACGAATGTTTTTTTTTTTTTTTTTGTCGCGACATTATGGTCAATTATTGATCTGGCGAACGTTTGGCGAGAGAGAGAGAGAGAGAGAGAGAGAGAAAGAGACTGAATCCTGCGGAGAATCGGGAATGTCCTCGCTAATTTTCACTCTCCGTCGACGTCATTTACCCGCCCACGCTCGCCGTTCCTCAGGAAACGGAATTCCACCGGTTTTTCCTGGTCGAGTGCGACAAAATAACATCGCGCGCGTTATTATGGTATTGTCGCCGAGTCCGCGTCGTCGGCCATTTGTTTTTCGCTCACGCGTGGCAGACGAGATCCACTCGAGATTCGGGCGAACGTGCGTTTTTAGATTTATAAAAATCGTGGACGTGTCTTCGCTACGTTCCGGCGAAAACAATAACGGTCTCCGACGGATTTTCTCTCGCGCGAACTATCGACGCGTACTGAACGCTTTCCACCGTGGCCCGGCGGTAAAATAATCGGAATCCCTCGTCGTCGCGCATCGGTTACAAAACTAATACTTCATCTCGACCAACGCGGGTCGATTACGAGTTCAAAGTATCGTGTTTTTTCGTTTTTTCGTTCAAAATCGATTTATTAATATTTGTGACGACGGTCGACGGCATTCGGTTGGGTCTAAATCGAAAAATTCACTTTCAAATCGCCACGACGACGGTGATGTGAAATACGACGAAATTCAAACAACGTTTTCGTCAGTTTTCTCGTCCGGTGTCTCCCGCAGGATAACGCCAATAGGCGAATGTATTCGGGAATCGACCGTAAGTGTGTCGAAAACCGACTCACCAACACCGTGTGTTGCACTCGAGTGCATTCGGCCGTTCGGAAAAACGCCGGAATATGAACTATACTCGCGACGTTTATGAATCGCAAAAAAATCGATCGCGTTTCACACGTCCACGGCGGCGTTGTTTCGGAGTAGGTGTGAAGTACAACTCGCCAGACGTTGCGAATAATATGTAAATTAGACGCGGAGATGAGCGTTTTGTTTTTTTCTTCTTCTTTTTTTTTCATCTA
The DNA here is from genome assembly GCA_948098885.1 of Drepanosiphum platanoidis. Lineage (NCBI taxonomy): Eukaryota > Metazoa > Arthropoda > Insecta > Hemiptera > Aphididae > Drepanosiphum > Drepanosiphum platanoidis. The sequence continues at coordinate 7,546,739 of OX402538.1, read as the reverse complement.
CTTTATAAATTTACACTTAAAATACGATACCATATCGAAACCTTCATTAACCCCTGTCGCTCCCTGGGTAATTAAAACCTGTTACGAGCTATATAGAGTTTTAGGTACTTGCGGTCTCAGCGATCTCCGGTACGCTAGAGATTAGTTTAAATTTAATTAACGATTAATTTAACGCGTGTACTATTAAACGTTGATCGTTTAACGTTATCATAATATTGTGGTACGCGGAATACCTAGCGTGTGATACCCGAGCTACATTTTGAAGGTTCCGAAACTTTCCAGACACGCTTTGTACAACGGCAGTATAGTTTTACAAAACGATGAAAATAAATATCACTTGCTACCGCGCGTTTGCGTACGACTGCGTATACGACGAAATTACAATTTCCCAACAAGTACCCTATCTAGTAACGAACAATTTTTACCGACGAAAAAGACAAACACCGCGAACAGCATATTATTATTATTATTATTATTATTTACACTTTGTCGATAAAGTCCAATCGATACCGATTTCGGCGCCGTTATAGCCGAGCTTGGATCGCGTAATTTTCGCACTGAAGTAGTATTCGATTGCGTTCAAAAACTAAAAATTTAATCCGATCGTTCGGCGAACGTTAAATTATTTCGATCACGAGATAGCCGGTAATTACAGTGTTCGGTAAAATTGCGGTATCTATTCCAGTCGAGATAACAATGCTTAACGGTACGAAACGCGCGTATACGTACGGTGTGGGGCAGGAGCGGGAAAAAAACGAGTTAAATAGTTTAAGCGCAGTCACGTTAAAACTAAAAAGCGCAGCAGTACCGTTTGTTACGATAACAATAATATTGTTTGAGCGTACGGACGTCGAAGCGAAAGAATACAATTCGTTCGAACCGACGACGACGGCGCGGCGTTCGTGCGTAATGTACAATATCAATTACGCGGTGACATCGATATAAAAATATAATATTCGGTTCCGCCGCGATCGCGAAACGTCAAAAACTACCAGCTATTTACTTGCGTAGGTACCCATACGTATTTGTGTTCCGAAACTTATTGTTACCACTTTGAAAATATGTTTGTTTTGGAAAACAAAGTTTTGTTTCGGAAATTTCGTAATTTCAAATAGTGTTTACATAGGTACCTACGCCATAACTATCGAAACTTACGGCAAATGTTTTCGTTTCGGAAATCACCATAATGAATAACATAAAATATAGTAAAACAATGTTACGATTGACGATACGCGTTACGCAGTGTGGCGTTATACTGCATCGTTTACATTGTCTATAACTATTATAATATATTATAAATATCGATAAAACAATAAAATTATTCGACGAGAATGTATATTATGCTTACGAAGAAACTACGAGCTAAAATTACAATATCGCATTAAATTTTAAGCGCATATTAAAACGCATATTTCGTCGTGTTTAATATTGTTTATATTTTTCAAAGCGTATTTCGAAGGTTTTTTGTGCATATAACGTTATGACGGCTTGTAAATTTATAGGAAAGTGCATTTTTTTTTCAGCCATCTATGAAGGAACGAAACTTTCTTAACGTAAAATTTGAGTCGTGTAACAATAAATTCAATTTTAAAACTTTTATCTTGCATTTTTCGACTTTTTTAATTTTGACGTTATTTTATTTCTTTTAGTTTATTTACTTAGTTATTTATTATGCATTATAGATTTTTGCATTTAGAAAATAACATTCTCGTTTTAAAATGTTCTAAACTCGATTATTAAACTGAACGATTTTCACCAGTGTAAAATCGATATGGACTACGTCGTCGTGATCATTGAAATGCACGTTTTTCTTGCCTTCAAGACGACTGTGCGTATTGAATTTTCAAATTTCAATTTTTTATTGCATTCAAACATAATTTCAAGTGCGTTTTTTTCAAATTTCAAGTTCGTTTCATACTGTGTTTTTAGCGATTCAAAATGCATTTTTTAACGTTTAAATGTGCGTCGAATTCACACCACCTCAGATTATGCGATTAACAGCAACACGACCGGAGTAGGTAGTAGTACGCGCTCAGAGCGAGAAAACACGTCTCCCCGACAGGGTCTGCGGGTGAAAAAAAAAAAAAAAACTAGCTGACAGCAAATTTTAAAATAATCGCCGTTTTCGGAACGCGGTTTTTGCAAAAAAAATAAATCTCGCCGCGGCGCACGGCGAAATCGAATTACTCGGCGAATTGTTTCCGGCACCGATCGCCGCCCACGCGCAGACAACACGCGGACAAATAAACACACACGCACGCGCGCTCACGTATATATTTATTTCATATTCGCCGTCGTCTCCGGATTGATTGTATTTTTATTTGCTTTAAATTACGTCGACCGGAATCCGTGCGGGGAAATGAAAGTCGGCGGGGACAGAACCGACCGCACGCGCAAGACATTCGACGCCTCCGGGTAGTCGTCGTCGGAGGAGGAGGAGGAGGAGAAGGAGGATAGGAAGAGGATAAAAGGACGACGGAGGCCGAAGGAAGGGGGAAAAGATCCTAAAACGTCGACGTTTCCCCCGGAGGAGAGTTATGAAATTTACAAAAAATCTCGAAAACCAGAACGACACCGACGATAGCGGTAATAATAGTAGGAGCGGCGCGCAATTAGACTAAAATTACCATCGAATTATATCAGTTAATTAAAAATTAAAAATTACCTATTAGATTATGTAATAAAAGTAAAAATATAATAATTATTAATCATTGTTTTTGTGTTTATCTTTTCATTTTTCTTACATATTTATGCCAACCGGATCGTCCGGCTTCGCCCGTGAAAAAAATAAATACTTATCATCCGGTCGGGTTAGGTTGCCAAGCAACACCTATAAATCTTGTATTTATTTATTTTTATCGACTACATTTCGATATCATACATTTGTGGCGCATATTGAAAAAGAACTACCGGTCAGATGATGGATTTTAATAGTTTCATACCTTATCTGGAAAACCCCGATCATTTTGCCATTAGCCACGAAAAAATCAGTCCAGTAGTTTTTAGTCTGTATAGAGGACAGAGAATGGGACAAATAAATACTTTTATTTTATGTATAATACACATATGAAATTAAATATATTACAAACTTATTATTGTTTCTGAAAATCAATAATTTAGTAGTTTGTTGGTCGAGCGTGAACGCAATATAATCGCTCGGGGTAGTTTTATAAAACGCGAGTCGTGAGGCGACTATAATATCTGCTATTTCGGATCCCAAAAAAAGACTCTTCACCGTATTCTCGTCACGAGTATATATCAGATTCACCTCGTTTTACAAGTGTATGTGGGACGTGAATATGCACTCGACGCTCCTGTTTTTCTGATGATAAAAACCGTAAGATGTGAGCCTGATAGTGTGTCGGCGATAGTAGTGTATACTCGTACATACATAGTAAGTCGTTGTCGTATTATGGTTAGTAGTATCACCTATGTTTGGTTGCGCGTCCGTACTGTCAGTTTTCGTGGATGTTTTCTTTTGATGGAAAGAAATCTCACTCGAGAGAGAGAGAATATTGTGCCGAAATAAGTTTGCTAGTCGGCACCCGATTCCGCGACACGATCGTGTTCCCTGTGTGAATTTGCGAGTTTTGAAAACAATTGAAACGTCATATTTTTGCCCGAAAGTAATGCGAAAACTAACTCTATACGTTGCCGTTCATTAAATCGTCTAGGTTTTGGTTACGCTTCACATTATCACGCGAATCTCGGTACCGTTCGTTTTAACTATAATTTAATTAACACTATAACAATAACTACGGTGAAAAAAAATGAAAACTCGCCGCGCGGACGGACGCGATTCAATACGAGCGACATTCGTTCCGACAAGTAAGTGTAATACCTGTCCGTACCATTTTGAAATAACAGTCGGATCGCGGAAATATACTCGTCGGTTATTATAAAAAACCGATATCTTAATCGCATTTTGCGAAATCGCGTCAAAACAGATGTTTTCAGGTAGGCAATAATAATATTATTATTATCTTCTAGCGGAATCGTGTGAGTTTTTTTCGCACGCTCGACGCCATCTATCCATGGTGGTTTGAAAATCATTACGATCGTATATTTCGAAATGTATTACCGTTTTAGTGGCATCGTGTGATTCGCGGTATACTTGTGAAATTATTCTTGCCGAGAACGGTTCTTTGATAACGCACGCGCCGCCGGTTGGAAATGAATTTAATCCGATCGTCGGAGAAACGGCAATGCGTATTAAATCGTACTTGAGGTTTTTGTGATATCGTCAAACGTTTGTCAGCAAATATGTTCCAAGCGCACACGATTCAAATTCATACGAATACCTACAGTTTTCAATATTAACAAGTGGTTTAAATCAAAAAAAAAAATCGAACGTCCTACTATTTCGATGAGTGTAACCGTGCTGCTTTGTGCGATAACTGTTTAATAACGTCCATTGTTTTTTTCTTATTTTTTTTCAATTTGAGATTCTATTTGTTGGGAATTTTCGACGAATTCAAATACATAATCAAGCTTATTGTTTATGCAGTATTGCGGGGAAAAATCGGTACGATATCCACAATGCGTGCGCTCCGATCGAAACATTGAATATTTATTAGTCGTCAACTGTTACGGTTCGATAACGGAATGACGTAAGTATGAGTACGTGGAATTTTCAGAGTAGTATTTTACTTCAAAACATTATTAAATTACAAAGCGAAAGACTCGAAAAGTAGAGCGACAACCCAGCGTGTAGATTTCCGCGTAAAACAAATACGACGCGACTAACAAAGCTCCTATCAAAAAATCACGTCGAAAGAATCAACCGGTAGGTATTTACCGCGCGGTACCGGAAAAAAAAAAAAAAAATTAAAACGTTCCTTGTTGCTGACATAAGCGCTACATAGAGGACCGAAATTCATTAATAATTATGCGAGACCGATTGTGTAACAACAAAGGATTTTTAACTACCGTCTGATCTTAAAACATCGAAAAGGATATTACTGTTGTCTGACGACAAAGAAGAAATTCTTAATATCTTTCCCGAGACGGAGAGAGAGAGAGAGAGAGAGAGAGTCGCGTACTACAACAATAATTAAATCAACGAACTCGACGAAATAAATAATATTATATTGCTCGGTGATGCATGACAGAAAATTAAAAAATAAAAAGAAAAGCGTATTATTCAATAATCGCGGTCAGTCGTTTTTCGTTTGATTTTTCATCACCGACTTGTCCTTTTCCGAAAATGAAAATTTACTTTCAGCAGTTTCCACCCGTCGTTTAAAAAGTCCCCCCCCCCCGCCGGGACAATTTTTTTAGGGGCTCCGCAGTGGAATACAAAAGAACTAAAGTTTTATAAAAATTCAAAACGATAAGAAAATCTGTACCAGTGATTCGATTATTACCCAGCGTTTACTCATAATTATTGTTGTGCATCGGGAGAAAAGTCATCAACTTTTTTTTACAACGAATCGACATTTTTTCATAATAATAATATGTTCTAGATCGGCGTTGCGAATAATGTAATTTACCTTACACACAACCGAACGATGTGATCGAATCGCTATTCTTAAGAAATCTGGAACGTTCTAATACTACATTATAGTTGTGTACAATAATATGGTGACAGGTCCCATCAGTTGAGTTATCTTCAGGAAAATATCAACGTCAACACTTGGAAACTGTACGCGTGAGATATGGTTGCACTGCTGATGTTCAAACAATTTTAAAATATAATTTTTATCCTTAAAGAAAAGAGTGTAAGTTATTTATTATAGACTAGAGGAAAAAACCGATTATACACGATTCGAATAAGACGACTGCGGTTAATTGACATATTATCGGTAAATTGTTTTTATAATATTTAAAATCAATAGTTGCTTTAGAAAAACGATTCTGAGCAAAAGAAGGCTCGTCGATAAAATTTTATTACTTCAATTTCAATCCGTCGGAATACATAATTTCGTGAAAATCTAATTTTTCCACTCTTATCAAATTTTTCTCAGAACCTTGTATTACATTTTCACGTTTAGAGTAATAAAATTGAAAGTTTTATTATTTTTTAACCACGAAAATGTCCCTAGTTTTATTGATTCGGTCGAGTTTTGTCGAAAATTTAAAATTCAAACGTTTGTATGGAAAAAAAAAATAACGAGGTCGCGAGTTTTTTACAAAAGAAGAACAAGAAAAAAGAAATGCATATGAGAAACTTTATGTTAAATAAGATTTTTTGCCAACCGAATTTATGGCATCGACATTAAACATTTGAAATGCATATAAATAGCTCAAAAAAAAAACGTTAAACTTTTTGAAAATTTCACAATCTCTAGAAAACTGTTTCTCGAAGTTTAAAATAGAATTCTTTCAGTCGAAAACGCGATGATAGATGAGAAAATATAAAAAAAAAACTGCCAAAGACAGGTACCGATATTGTTGCGCTTTTACCGTCATCGAGTCGTCGTCGTCGTCGCGATATCGCGGTCGTCCGACGACGGATTCGCAGGTGACGCGCGCGAGAAGCTTTGATTAATTTCGCCGCCAAGTACTGTCGTCACGACGATAGACAATACGATATACTCGTAATAATAATAACAATAACAATAATAATAATAATAATAATAATTATTACAACACAAAATCACATTCATTGTGAATGATATTCCTGTACGACAGGGACCGCCGTGGGTTATAATACGTACATTGCCTCGGCGGCGCGGCGGCTCGAAAACGTTCCGACGCCGCGTGTCCTTCGGCAGTTTGAACGCCGGCAAAACAAGCGACACGGGTAGTCTCAATGGTAATAATAATAATGATAACAACGCAACAATAATGATAATAATATCGTATGGTAATTGCGTTACACTATTTACCGCGTCGTCTCTCCTCAAAACGCTTTCTTGTCGGTGCGTATGTATTATTATTATTAGAATTGTGCCGTTTACAGGTGTACCGCCGTGTTACGTCGCCGTCGAAATAACACGTACGGCAATTGAACTGCACTCGACTCCGCCTTCTCTCACCCCGCCCCCTGCAGCGTGTGCATAACAATTATTATTGTTTGACCTGGACTGCGAAGTAGCGCGTAGTAGTGGTACACGCATTCGCAAACGCACGAGCGCTTTCGCGAATTTCGCGAGAACCCCCGGCACGAGGTCAGGTCGAGACGATATGACGGGACCTGCAGGAGTCGCGTTCAAAAGGGAGAAGGAGCGAATTGAAAACAAAAAAGAAATACTCTACATAGTCGAACTTCGAAATCGATTGTTTTTCTCTATTATTATTTCGTCTGCAAATTATATTACTATATTATATAATTGGAAACCATTGTAACGTGTCGCTTCCCGATTTCGCACCACCGAGTGGTAGACGTCGACCGAGGAAAACGACTCGAACAACTTTTCAGACATAAATATCCGTTCGACAATACAGGTGTTTTTTTTTAATGGATTCGAGTGAACACATTGAAATACGCGACGGCCGCGGAGGTGCGGGGCCCCCTTTTATGCGACTTTGTTGACGTCACGGGTCTTTTGTTAGTCTCACTTTTTCTAGATATAATTATTTCTAAGAAAATCGACGACTGTTCCTATATAACCAGTTGTATTTATTCGGATCGAAACATACCAATCAAATGTGAAAAACAAAATCAAACGCCCGTCTTGGCGACGATTCGCTCGCGCCCACATCGTATAAGACACCGTAAAATCGTTAATAACAATAAATAGGTATCAAACCTGCCCGATGTGCGTTTTTCAATCGTTTCTCCGGGAAAACTCGCGCGAGACAATTTACGAAAATTCAATACAACCATAAACAGCTACTGATTATTATTAGTGTTTTCTTTCTTAATTTTTTTTTTTTAATTCCAACGTGGACGGGAAATTTTAATGTAATAAATAATAATATTATGATATTATGGTATCGCGCGTTTTCGGTACCGGTTGTTGTTGATTTGATGTTTGCGTAATTTTTTTTTCGCAAGGGGAATTTCGCGAGATAAATTGTTATTATTAAAACGTAGAACAACTACGCGCATTCGAGATTCGACGATTTGATTTATACGTCCCGCAAGGTCGGCTCCGTTAATATAACCGTACCCTCTCATATTAAACGTCAAGTTATCCATCAATTTTCGCGCGCTCTTCGAAAAAAAAAAAAAATTAAATTGCTTACACGCACATAAACGCGCGCGCGCACAGCAGGTAAAATATGGATTTATCGTATCGTTTAGTGTCTAAAACACGTCTGTAGATTGAAAAAAAAAAAAATGAAAAAACAAAAAACGTACTCCAATGTTTTACATTTTTTCTCGGCTGCTCCTCGTACCCACCGCGACCGTTATTATTTTATCGCCCAAGTAGAATGTTATTATCATATTATAATTCTCGTATTATCGCGTAGGTATCGTTTTCGCGTTCGAATACGTCATCATTATCGTCGCCTTTTGAATACGCACGCCGCCGCCTCGAGGTTTTCTTTTCGTTCGCGCGTCTCTATCCACGTGTCGCGGGAAACTTATAATAATAATTATACGTTCTCGCCAGGCCCTCGCGCGCGAAAATCGATTTTCAGACGACACGTGGTAAAGCCGTCGCAAAAGTATTTTCGTACCGCGTGCATGATAGTTATTCTTTCGTCCTTTTCCAATATCTAATCGTTGTCATCCCGCAGGACAGGGCGATAATAATAATAATAAATTCCTCGCCCGCGCGTATACGTATAACGATATTATATGATATATCGTACATAATGTTAACAGATGAACGAACACTTTTCGTTAGCAACAATGGTTTATTGATATTTCTTCCACCCTCCTTTCGGATATTTTTTCGAGTCATTCAAGAACCGACGACGCCGCCGGCACGTGTTATTGAAATCCCCCGCGCACGTCTGAAAACGTGAAACGAATGATTATATTATTATTAACCTTTTATACATTGTATAAACGCGCGCGCGCGCGCGTTGAAAAAAAAACGTGTAAGAGCTGTCCTCTCACGCGCTAAACGATGATAAAAAATTAATCGTTAAATACGACGAGAGGCTAATAATAGCGAAATGGTTTACAGGAAAATATCGTAACGCCGTCGCTCCGCAACTCCGACTTTTTAGAATATAATTATGTAACATGTAAAGATAATTATTATTCCGCGAGTCGACGGACGTGGAAATGCGTACGCCTCTGCGATTTCGACGGCGCGCGTTGTTGTTGTTGTTTCATTATTTTTCCAACAGTTTCGGTTCGTTCAGACGCCGCAGAAATTATGCGCGCGAATGTTATTGCGCGAAGTCGCGCGTCACTGACGACCGACTTCAGAGCGAACGTTGTTCGTTGCGTTTCGAATGCCAAACTTGACTGCTTTTTGCCGCTCGTTCGAATCATCGAAATCGCATCGTAATCGCGAAGAGCGTATATATTATAGTGTGACAATATGTGTTACGACACCGCGCGGTTTCTTAGCCCGAAAACGTAATCGATATCCGCATTTGGTCCATTCGAAAGTCCACGAGACCGGATAAGTATTCGAACGCGCGTCGTTTGATCGCGGCGATTTTCAAATTTCCAAACTATGATTCTTAAAATTCAAATATTATAATAATGCGAAGGTAACTGCACAAGTCAAACTTTACACTTAACTCCGTTCGTAATAAGTGGCCGTTGTTATTATAAAAAAAAAAAAAAAGGCAAAAATTATTTCAATAAAACGATAATCGTTTGATTACGGGACGTGTAGTTTTATGTTGCTTTAAAGTTTGGTATTTTTCTCATAAAACACGCATTAAAAAGCATCAAATACGCTCATAAACTATAATTTTACCTGCGCGATAATTTTCTAATAATAAACTTTGGGTAAAATTGGTTTTGTTTGAACGTAGTTGTTTTAAAACAGTGTTGGTTCGAAAATATGTTCATTGTGTTTACGAGTAGAGTGTGAAATGGTAATTTAATTAATTTTCAAAAGTGTAATGTTAATTTGAAATTAAAATTAAAGATATAATAACAGGTAATTCGTTTGAAAGTTAAAATTTTCAACGTGCATAAAATGTGTCCAATCCAATGAGTACTTTCATGAGTATATAGATCACCGAGACGAAATTGTGTCTTCAGTTCTGGAATCGGTAACCGGAAGTAACTGTGGATCACATTGTATAGTAACGAAGAGGAATTAAAAATTCAAACTTACCTAATCGATTACCATATTCATTAACTAATAGCATATTTTCATAAGCCATAACTAATAATTGTTATATATTATTAATAATTTATCCATATAATATAATAAGAAGAAACATAATAATATGTTAATCGTATAAATATATTTCGAAAAGTAAAATAAACCGTTTTACGGTGTCTGTTCGGATTTATTTTTCATAGATTTTGATTTCGCACGAAATCTTATATTTATTTTTCGGAACACGATTCGAGTTGGTTATATAGTGTTTCCGAAAGTCTTTTTTTTTCTTCCCCCGAAACCATGTACACCTTAACTAGTCACTTGTTCAATCTTACGAATGTGTACCTACGAGGTTTACCGCAACGTTTGTCGAGCAAATACACTACAATAGATATAATTTAACATCACGGTGTACGTACACGTCATATTATTAATAATATAACACTAACCGTGTGCCGCTAAGTGCGTATTGTTAATTTAAATAATAATTGAATGAAATCCCGTTTAAAAGACTCCCAAGTGATTCTCCGGATTCGTAAATAATAATATTCATTAATTTCGAGTGTTTTTTTTTTTTTTTTCAGCACGATAATTAATAACAATAGTTTTCGATGCTGATTAAAGCGTAAAACAATTTTGCCGGTTTTACAAAGGTATTTATTTTTATTTTTTTTTTGTACACATATATACATATATTTATATAAGTGTATATATACACTATAAATACATTTCTTCGATCACTTTTTTTTTGCTGGTAATAAAGCTTCACAAAAGTTTCACGCAGCATCGTATTAGATCGGAAATTGAACACGGAAGGTACTTAAAAAGGTCATTTTTCGGTTTTTTCACCCTCTCTCCCAATCACTCTCCCTCTCTCTTTCTCTCGACAGTTTCCTTGGCGGAAAGGAGTGGTGAAAAAAAAAAAGAGAGACCGTGAAAAATGTCGAATTTTTCCAATAAAGAATGGATTTTGTTTATATTTCTTCCGGCGCGACGTTCTCGCGAGTTTTCCATTCGAATTTTCAATGCGAGTTTATATTCTACCTTTTTACGAATTCGCGTAACACGAGGTGAAACATCGTGCCGTTCGACTCGCGCGCGTTTCGATCGCAACGAAAAATTAATATCGATTAATATTCAAATCGCAAATTCAAAACGTTCCGACAGTATGATTTCGTCGTGCGATACGATTCGAAAAAAAGAAAAGACTCGTTGATAATAATAATATGCGTTTCGTACCGACACCGACTCGATTCGAATAGTATTTTAAAAACATAATCCTAATAGAGTAGGTTTTAAAACCCTCGAGGAGAAAAAAAAATGTTTATCTCGGCGACGACGTGTTTCGGGCTCCGACGGAAACCCGTCGGAGAATATTATTTATTATTTATGTGTCTTTTACAACGTCTTTAAGTCGTTTTTACGGGAGAACAGGCTTTTGAAATATTATCGATCCGACGACGGTTTATTGAATATAAAAATAAGGTACTCGTGACCGCTGTTAACATTATATAATAATATGATCTACGATCGTATATCGGTATACGATTTGTGCGCGAACAATAATAATTATTATTGATAACGTTTATGGTCGCACGCGCGATGCGTACAAGGACGTTAAATATTTGTAACGCGGACAAAGATTGGTACGGTATTGGACCCGATAAAATGGTTAGTGTTGTTTATTTATTTATTTATTTAACTGCACAACACAATCTGGAGTTTGTTACGGTTTTCGTCTGAAGAACCGTCCGATAACTATTTACACTTTTATACGACGTGCACTAATAAAATTCTTATTTTCCCGGGAAAACTTAAACCATATAACTTTAAAAATAATAACGATTGCGTGCGCTGTTATAAAACCAAATAACCGTTTTGTTTAGACAATAATATAACTTTGTACTCGGATGACGAGGAATAATTTAACGTTATACGCGCAGTTAAAGCGGTATTCAATTAGCGTTTCGAAAGTTCTAGCGATAACGATGATAAAAGTTGTCCGAAAAAAAAAAAAAAACTATACCGATTTTGTAAATACTGTAATTATTTTACTATATTATTATTATATCCGGGTCTTGATAAACGTTAATTTTATTATTATAATATTGACTTCGATTGTCACGCTCACGTTAGAAACAGAATCGGCCGAGGTTAGTTTAACTGACGACACGAAACTCTATTACAAACGGCATTGAGAATAACCTGAAATTGTAAAAAAATTAAAAGGAAATAAAGTTTTAAATGAAATTTACAATTTTTGTTGTTTAATATTCGATAACCGAATCTAATTTTATGCTTGGAATGTTGTGCCCTAGATAAATCATGAAAAAAAAATAAAAATACTCTATTCTCGGGCATTTTGAACATTAAAATACTTATATTTTATACTAAATATTAAGATACCAACTGTAGTGGGAAAATAACGGGACGGATACTTTTCGGTTCTGCAAAACAATCAATCTGAAACTTTCACTAAGCTTTTTTTATAAATTAGACGTTATTTATTCACTGGCTACGTCATTTGATTGTTATGTGGTTGCCGGTAAGTCGGCGTGCGTTTGACCTGAAACTTTTGGCCAGCAAAGTGATGATAACTATTCTATTTCGGTTTATCTTTAACGCGACTACCTAGTGATGATAATGAGATTTTCAAATTACGGCCTATTCTTTTTTTTTATTTTTTTGAAAACTGCAAATTCATTTTTGAAACTTTAATTGGCACGCGTATTAATAATGCAGTAGTCGACTTGGTTTTCGCGGCGAAATTGCTATTACAGCTGCGCGAAAATCCTATTGTAGTTTGGAAGTCATGAGAGATTAAATATCAATGAAATTCGCTAATACGTTTCCAAAATAGAGTATAGCCGAAAGAATAGTGGTATAGACGAGTCGTTCCAAAAAAAAATTACTAAAAATATACTTCGAACGTTTTATCCGAGTTATATTTGTGTAAAATGTTTTTGGGAAATAGTTGAACTAATCGTACTTTCGCTATTCAATAATTACGAAACGTCGATTGCTTAATGAACCGCGAATTTATTAAACCACTGCGTTTACGAGTGAAATTGTAAATTAAATTTCGTTTATTTTCATCGATTTTAGAAAATCCTCGGGGTGTCATACAGTCCATATTTGATCGGTTTGCACGCATAAATGTAAATAAAAACGTAATTAATCTGAATTATAGATAAACAAATGTAGCATATTATTATTTGTCTGTTTGAAAACTTCTACCGAGTATTGTAGTTTACATCATCTTAAATTAGAATTTTTATCGAAACGTGATATATTTAAATCGCTGATATTCACGTTTTAAAAACGTTTAATAGTTTTGTATTAATAGGTATAGATTCAGCTAGTAAAATATAAACGCTAAATTATAAAACGGTTAATAACAGATATTTGATTAGATAATCAATTTTTATAAACAACGACAAACGTAAAACATGCACATACTCGACTATTTTGTATTCGTAATAAATTGTTTTGTTACATAAGTTATAATTATAGGAGCGGATTTAAATGTTAATTACATTTCTTCGCAAGAGCTCTAGAACAATGCTTTTGTCAACTATAACATGTGTTTTCATAAACCATAGAATAAAAAGATAATTTTTTTTCATTTTTTCGTATGTTTTGAATTAAATTTTATTTTCAATGTGGTTTATGAATAGAATTTTAATTCATTGGTTTTTTTTAACGCTTTGAATTTCTAATTAAATTGAACTATCCCAACATATCTTTCGTATTCCCGATAAAATAATATAACTCTTATCATTTACGAAAAAAATAAGGTGGTAGTTAATATCTATATCGTCCTCATTTACGCCTATTTACGTATCCGATTATAATAACTTAATTTAAATTAACAGTTGACAATTATGCGTAGATACCAATTCGATGTAATCTATATAGATAAAATTAGTGGAATTTTGACTAAAACACAATATTATTGTTTGAAAACATTTTTCATTTTTTCATATCGTAAAATAATATTATGAGAAAAAAAAACAAAACAAAATAATTAGAGTAATTATTGTAATTTTAACTCAATGATAACGTGTAATCCGAGTAGCTGTTTAACCCGATATCCCGAAGTTCGTCCAAATAATATTACAATGGCCAAGTTCACCACCCACGTCAGTTTAAAAATAAAATTATAGGAACACACTTATTTGAGATTAATAAGTTTCCAAAAATAGGGAGACGGAGTAATTTATTCATAAGCGATAGGGGAAAAAAAATAAATATCATATGACTTAAATCTCTCGACATACATAACGCCAAACTTTTATTGACTTTTTTAAGCCTTACGAGTCGGGCGGAAAAAAAAAAAACTGAAAATATGTTAAATTTGATTACCCACGGGATGAGCTCCGCACTGCCATAAATAAATTGTACTGCGAGTTTCTCACCCTTGGGCATCGAATATTATTTCCTCCCTATTTCGTTTTCAGATAATGATGAAGAAATAGGAATTTCTCGAACCTTAAACCTCTGCCACGAATGCGAGTGTCCTCGTCTCACAATCCTCTTCTTCTCTCTCTTTTTTTCATAATATAAGTATAACACACAGATTATATTCAATAATAATAAACGAAGAGAGATTTCGTCATTCTCTTACGTCAAACCTCGTTCAACAATGAACGTAATTTATACTTACATTTTTTTATACTTATATATACTATATACATACTTACATGTTCGACAGAATAACGTACACCACGACGACGGATGTAAATACACGAGAAAGTCGATAATAATCCGAAAGGTATGTTAATATATTTTTAATTTGATGAAAATTCAAAACGTAAAAGTTATTCGCCCGCCGATCGGTAACGATTCGCAAAAACGTGTTGTTTAGTATTTAACTGTCGATTTGTTTAAACAATAATTGAGCGGAAGTGTTCGAAACTGGATCTCGCGGCTGTTCGGGACGATAGCTGTTTTGGAAATAGTTTTTCACGGACCTCTACTCTACCGGCGTTTTATATAACTCGCTCTCTAAATATCTGTCGCGATTTCGGCGTATTTTCCAAAAAAGAATTAAGCGCAACTACGGTCAATTAATGAAGAAAATACCGTACGCGATACTTAATAACAGCGGTTCCCAAATGTGTGTTTGGGAGATACCGTGATATACGGTTAAATAATAATTCTAATGTTTCGTAATTCGTTTATTATTTCCAATGAAATAACGAGTCGTCAACATACGACTCGCAATACAGCGAAAACAAAATAATTAAATGTTGTTATCTGTGATGGGGACGACAACGACGTCCGGCGGTCTTATCGGCGGCGGCGGCGGTGCGTCGACCCTATCCCGATACTAATAATTGTTATATAAATAGCCTACAATGGCTAAATGGCTTTAATATAGTTTATTAAAATTTACCGATTCGGTAAATATTACGATGGTAAAATATTATAACAATATAATTCTCGAACTTTCGGCTAGGTACGTTTACTACTACTTGAGGTAGAAGGTGTTTTTTTTTTTTTCGAGCGTGCCGTTTTCGGTGCGAATTTCCACTCGCGCGGACGACAACTACTAACTAATCGACGACCGACTATCGTGAACCGAACACACGTCCGTCTTCGAAATTCCTTTTTTCCGAGTATTGGTTTTTCGATAAATGATTTGAGAATCGGTGTTCCGCGAAACAGAAAAGTTTTCTGAGAAAACCGTTTTCGAACCTTTGGGTTATTTCCGCGGTCGGCGACAGCTGATGTACCCGCGCAGTACGCGGCACGCACAGACCGGTTTTCGGCGCGCACTCTCCGTCCCGCCGTACACCGCGTGCCGCCCGCGGCTCATCCAGTACGCTCTCGCAACTCGCACCGCTCGCGTCCGGTCCTCGTCGTCGCGCTTGTTTTCACGTACGCCGCGTATATTCTTCCCTTCGTCGCTTCCTCGTTTCGATTGTTCGTCGGTTTTTGTGGTCGCGATTGACCGACATCGCCGCCGCCCCGAGTGTCGTGTGTTTTCGTTGTCCGCGTGCGACACCGCGTTTTTTCATCCGCAAGGTCTGTACTGTTTACCGTCTTTAAAAAAACATGTCGCGGCCACGTATCGCCGCGGCGTTTCGCGTTACTTTTTGTCGCTTTCTTCCGATATCGTTTCATCTCATCCGCGTTTTCGTTTTCTCCACTCGCGAAGTTATGTTTCGTCGCGCGCAGTGCTCGTGCGTACTCTCGTGCCCAGAAGTCGCACCGCTCGAAGTCATCGGGGCAGCCACCGTCCACGCCTGCCGCTTGGACAAGCCATTTCACCAAGGTTTGTGTTTGATTTTTATTTATTTATCCGTTAACACCGGTGAAGGGTACGACGATTGTTTAACGACAAATAGTAGTTTTATGAAATATAAAATATCGGACCGTTTACGTTCCTCTGGCAGGCTACGGATCGATTCCGGCCATTCGAGACCCGTCGTTGGTACACATGTGAGCGCGCCGTTCACACAGATATCATTTCGAGCGTTATTCGTACAAATATTATCGAATTAATCTGATACTATAAATACCGCTATTCGTCATTTCCCATCAGTTATTTTTAGACAAAGTCGAGAGTATCGATTAAGTGATCGTCGCGCTAACCGCGCAATAGTCTTATCACCGCCGCGCCGCCGCAGTTGATTGCGTACACGTGTTTTTATTTATTTTTTCTACAATTAATCACGATTAATACGATTAATTCGTGGTTTGAGGAGACCGAAAAAGCTTTTTCAGATGACTTTTTTTCTAAATTTTCATTTATAACAAGTTTTTAATTCATTTGTACTACTTTAGATGAAAAAAATAACTTTTTTCACAATAAGATTGTAGTTTTTTTATTTTATAAATTATTGTACATAAATAGTATATATAACTTTTTAGTAAAGCATAAAAATTGTATACATATCTTTAGGTATTGTGTGATTTTTTAAGTTTAATCGAGTAATTGATAATGTTACAAAAAGTAAAGGGTGAGCGCGGCGCTCACAGTGTAGCGATCGTGTTACGAACTTTATGCGTACCAACGGCGGGTTAATGTATCGGAACGCGAGCGCGATTCTCGCCCCGATACGAAACGCATACTCGTACGGCCTCGCGCGCATGAGACGAGACTCGTATTTATATTTCGACCGGAATAAATTGTTCCAATACCGTATCCAATAAACGAACGTTTCTTTCCAATATCCGCGGCGTTATCGCGTTCGCGCGGCATATAAATACAATATCGTATTAACGCTGTGCATCCAGCGGCGCGCCGACCAGATGGGAATGGGCGGCCCCGAGACACGGTAAATAAACCAGGCCTTTTTACTAATATTGGACGGGCTGCGGCCGGTAGCTTTGAATAACAACGCTCACCTCGGACGCCACTAGTTTTCGTATCAAACACAAATATGTGTGTGTGTGTGCGCGTGTGACCGATCGACGACTAAAAAATAATTAAAAATAATGCCACTCGTTCGCGAACAAATGCTTTTTTTTTTTTTACAAACGTGAATTCTTATACTACGGAACGATATAAATTTAAATGATTTATAAACTTACGAAATACAAAGGAAATCCGGTTTATTACCAAACGAATTATCAATATCAGATTATTATTATCAATCATTGTTAGGTTTGTAGTAATTTAAAAATAGAGCTCTTGAGCCCCGGGTTAGGTTAGTCCTCCCTCCTGTTTGTCCTACGACAGCTACGCCGCTGGACGTATACGACCGCACGGACACGGGACGAACGCGCGAATTATTATTATTCGTTTATCGAACGCGTTCAATTAACACGCGCGCGCGGTCGATTGGCGAATTCGTTGGATATAATAAAAGTCATCGGCTGTTCTAATTTGTTTCGACTCATTAATATTTATTATTTACGAACAAAAGCGATCTCGTAACGTTTTATTTTATAAAATTGCTGTGTAATCGAGTTTTGTAGTACTCGCTACTTGAAATGGAAAAAAAAAAAAAAAATCTACGGCCCCGCCGAACACCGTGTACGTTCGGGAGGTATACCACGCAGTAGATAACCGTTTTTATTTATTTATAATTATTATTATTATTATTTTTTTTTTCGTTTCAATTCTATTACTAATCGACAGTTTTCGAACGGCGAAAAGACCAGTCCTGTTTTCACGCGTCACGTCGTGCTCGATATCGTGTTATATGCGGTTGAAACGGTCAATCGCAAACAAATATTTATACCGACGAAACGGCCCGCGCGACGACGCGAGCGTACGCCTAAAGAAACACTATATAAACACTATAGCGACGAGAGCGTAATAACATTATTGTTATAACGTCTCGGGGATCTCTGGTCGTACTGTTGGAAAATCGTTACGGTTACAATTTATTTAACGCGTTAACACAACGTCATTTCGGTGGACTTGACTGTGTTGCGATGATATTATATTATATACGTATATTATTCATCGTTCGGCGGTCCGTTCTGCGCGATTTATCGGCGTTTCGCCGATAAAATTACACAAACGACGGAAATAAAATTGTATTTTTTTTAACGCCGCGAACGTATAACGTTCAATCGGTTTAATGGCACCCGCAGGTATACGACGCGTTACCACGACGTCGCGACTCTCGCGCAGGATTTAAAAAGATAAATTTATGTGGGTACGGAGAGCGGTCCACCGTGATATCCCGACGGAAACAATAAATTATCATCTCCGAGATATCAATTTGTTTTTTAATATTTTTGTTTCAGTCCGATGCGGATTGAATAGGAGGTCACGTTAGGCACACTTTATGGTCAGATCTGTATTTTCGTCCTTTCGCCGGTCGGCGGTAGGGAAAAATGACTTTTAAATTTCTCGTCCTTGTGAAATCGGAAAATATAAATCATGTGACCCATTCAAAGTCGGTATCTTTCGAGCTGATATATATATAGGTAGTGCAGCCGTATACGAGTAAATGTGCTTCGGTACAAGATGATCTGTCTTAAAACGTTAAACGTGTCGTCTAATTTAAACTCATTTATTAATTAGCCGTTTCACTATCGTGTGCGCTTGACTCCTCCTACAAACTCACATTTAACTATAATTACGCATTCGAGTATTCGATTAAAAAAAAAACGAACTATTTAAAATTTATTTTTCTTATCGGCCGATGAATAAAACTACGAATTCGCCTGGAAGTGCAACGTCCATTACATAAATAATGAAAAAAAAAAACGTACCATAGCGAAAAAATTTAAAGGAGAATTAATATTTAAGGTGATATTTCCATCGAGATATGACGGCGGGTCGCCCTGTACATGCGTAGTACACGGCGTATGAAAGTATAAAATAAAAAAAATAAAAAACTTTTCCAATATTTGTCATTTAAAACGTACGACAAGCAGCGACTGCCGGCGGCGGCGGCGGTGGAAAGGAAAAAAAAAACGCCGTCGTGCGAAATACATTTGCCAGAACGAGATATTATGGTATCGTCACGGCGGCGGCGGCGATGATGACGTTTTCATTTTGTACGCAACAAGCAGATATTTCCGTTCGTTTCCTCGGCAATGTCGTCGGGAATTTTTGTTTATTCGTACGATTACGTTATTTGTTCAGTCGCATCCGGAATAATTTAACGTGCATATATACACGCACTGTATGCCATCCGAGGCGAAAAATAAAGTCGAACACAAATAAACTCCGCGCCCTATTCGATTCCATGTCGTCCGACCGTCCGTCCTTGTGTTTTTATTATTAGAATTAAATTATTCCTCGGACGTATCCCGAGAAATGCGAATCAATCGGCGATGGGGGGAATCGAGCGTTGCGAATTCGGAATAAAATCGACTAAACGGCGCCGCGATTAAATGAGATAGATAGAGAGAGAGAGAGAGAGAGACGGACGGACGGAGAAAGCGCGGTCCTGTTTGATTTGGCGGTGTATTTTCTTTTTTTTCCTTTTTTGTAGACTTGGCAAAAAGTACGAATCGTCGAGTTCCGTTTTGTTCGCGATCGAGACTGCGACGAAGTCGTTCCGTTCGGTCGAAGGATAATGAGAGGGGCGTAGGGGGTTTACGCGGAAAATTATTTTCATCGCCGTTTCCGTGAAGGATATTTTCTCAATCCTATCCGATCGCGCGGCTCTTCTGCGGACACGGTGGGATCGAAATCGGTTTTTCTGTTAAACGTATACGTCAAAAGTTCAAACGCTTTCGCGGTTTCAAAAACTGTTACTCCGTTTCAATGAGTTTACAAAGAATTTAAGGCACTTTAATATTATACAACGCGTGTAAATGATGGACGTGGAAACTATACGATTTATCCACGTGTGAACGATAAAGAAAAAGAAAAAAAAACTCGCGAATAGTATTATACTGCAGTCGACTGATAATCGGAGCGCGTTAGTAAAAAAAAAACAACATTAAATCAATGTATTGTTTATCGTTCTGATATCGAAAGTCGCACGGTTTTTTTTTATTATCATTTGTAAAACTCGAACGCCCGTTGCAGTTAGATTTCATTAAAACATTAAACAGTAAATATACGGCCCCGTATAATAATGCACTCGTTAATTCGTTTAATCCATATTATATTGTTCGATGCGCATCGTATTTCAAGTTATTAAGTAGTCGAATAACGGTTATCGATGCTTTTTCCAGTAAAAATTAGTATCGATCGCCATGAACTTTTCCCCCTCGGAAGGGTCGACCCGTAGTCGTACTAGGACGACTACAAAATACGTAGGTACGACTGACGCAATTGCTGATATTTTATTCATCGGTTTGGCGTTCCATTTTTTCTGAATGGAAAAAATCCAAACGGCGTCGCGTCGCGTTGGGTATCCGTCATCAATTTGGTAATTGTAATCTCGCTTTAGTTTTTTGACAAGCAATGCTTTTTTTTTTTTTTTAATTACGATTCAAACTGTGAATAGCAGGTAAAAGTAAACTTCCAACGTTTTCATCGTCGTCAAACTATACCATGTACTATTATACGCGTTTTTGAGTAAACACACACACACACACACACACACACACACACAGAATGGTGATTTACGACGTTTGGCTTATTTTTTTTATACATTTTTCGAAATTTATTTTTCAATACTTCATTTCGATTGTTTGTTTTTATTTTCTTTTTTTTTCAATTACGTTAGGTTTTGTTTTATATTTTTAAATTATATTTCCCGTGAACTTGCTCGAGGTCCTAAGTAAACCCTTTAATGACAAAACAAATACAAATATTATTAATTCCGAATCGGCGTCGAGAAGATCGTCCTCGGTCGGTTGATTTCGAGATAAATACAATTTAAAAGTCGAGTAATAATGCAGAGAGTACTTGCACACCGATTCTGACATACCTAATAGACGAAAAGAAGATAACACAAATTATTTTTACTTTTTTCAATACGAACAAAACTGTTATTCTTGGTAATAATGATGATGGAAATTATTTTTAGAGGTGATAATTTATGTCCGATAACCCGTTTGTTTTTAACTTTTTCGATTTTCTATATTCGGTATTAACAGTGGATATTACCCGAAGTCGTATTCAGTAATCCTTCTCCATATTACCTATGCTTATACCCAAGTATGAATTAAAAAAAATAATAAAAATACATTGCCGTGTTATTTTAATATTTATCTGACGATTTATACAATGCTGATCGTTGAAAAAAATATCAACTGTTCTCTACGAACTGATGTACGAGAACAGGATCTTCATGAGTTATTGCTATACGTTACCGATACAACTTAAAACTCAGTCGTTCGGAACGCTAGCGGCCGGGACACATAAATACCTTTATTTTACAAAGTAAACTGCAGAGTACGGGATATTGTTTGCTGAAAGTTTTCCATCGATCGGGAGTATCTGCATCAAATATAGTGTCTCATCAGGTCTCATGAAAATGCACGGTTAGCCGTGCCCTATACGGGTGGTATAATAATACATTCTGTCTATCGAATAGCGTTTTGAGTTTTTCTGTAGAACGGTTGATTAAATTTTTTCGGTTTACCGGTAGGTACCTATTTCGATAGATCGGCATATCGGTTTGCCGACAACACCGCCAGCCCTATTCGACTTGGTTATTGCAAAGGCTCGGTGCAGCTCGGAATAATAGTCGAAATCGTCTAAAAATAAGCGTACGTGTTTGTGTTTTCATAGTGCACGCTTTGGGCGCGCGCACGGGTAGTTCAAAGGGTACGCGCACGCACCACCTGCGGTCTCGATAAGCGCATTTAATAGAACGGTCACAATTGAAAAACGGCGAATAATCGAAACACATTTCGAGATGCCGAACGACGAAGCGATATTCAAAAAAAAAAAAAAAACAAAAAAACCATTGACGTCAGTATTTATATTTGAACGAGGGTGCCAAACTATCGGCGCTCATAACGCCGCGTGTACCCCGAAGATCGTCTAATAGCCCAAGTTTGTTAAACACGTCGTCGTTGTAATATTATCTGTTAAGCCCCCGGAGGACTCGTTTTGTTCGGTCGGATGCGGGTAGGCATACGATTGGAAACGAATAACGCATGGCATGTCCGCGAGTCACGAACACGGTGTAGGTCGCAGCCTCGTCGGGTCGACGGATAAAAGCGATTCGATTCACACGCCGTTCAGGCCGCGCGGCCGTTCGCGGCGTTTTAATAAATATATCATATTAAATTTCATAACGGCGTATCCGCTTTTATCGTCTGATACTTTTAATAATATCTCGACCACGACCGATGACGGTGTTTCGCTTAATATCGTCCGATCTCACACACACGATCGTCCGATATAATAAATCCACCTATAATACGTTTTTTCATTTGTTTTAACGACTCGCAATGTGTCGCGTGATGTATAATATAACGACTATCGTTTGTGCGGTGCTGCTCCTGCTCGGTCAGGACCAGGAGGTGGCGGCGGCGGCGGCGGCGGTGACTGCGATTTTCGGCGCGGTCGCCGTCGACGGGGTAATAACGCCGTCCGTTAACGACGCTCGTTTCGATTCTCTCGAAAAATTTTAAACGCGGCTAAATGAAAACGGGCGTATGTTATTATTATTATTATTATTACTATACGATATCATATCCGCCGCCGTAAAAACGCGCGTCGTCGCAATATCAACGGGCGATAAACGCGCGCGTTTTAAGCGGAGAGAAAACAAATATTTATCTGCAGGTTTCGGGTTTAATGTGAAAAGCGATCGCATTCGGACACGTGCGGCGGGCGGATCGGGCGTGTTCGCGCCGCGGTAATATAAATAAATAAATAAAATACAGTAAAAAAAAAAAATTTTACGACGGTGACGGACCAACGAGAAATCGGATTAACGCGGCGGCGGCGGCGGCGGGTTCGCGCGGCGCGGCGCTGGGCCCGGAGATGACTGGAGGTCATTTTTCATTTAGCCCCTTTTTATGGCCGGACGAGACTTAACCGATATTTCGGCGCATTAAATCGCGTCGAAACCGCACACTACCATTGGACCGCCGCCGCCACCGCAGCCGCCGCCGGTCGGAAAACTTGCTGATTAAATTTCTGTCTGTTAGATCGATAGACCTCATATACCTCGTCCGCGTCGTCGGTTCACCTATACGGCCGTTACTGCGGTCGTCCGTGCGCAGAGTCGTCGTGTGTCGAACCGCCGCCGCGTTTACGAAATTTTATCAAATTCGAACGCGCCATTTGTCCGCGCGTATAACACAGGGTGTCCTGCGACACGGTTTTCCGAGAGATTGGCCGTTCAAGTCGCCACTACTTCGTCACACCATCCACGTCGTCGAGTCGGCCGCGAATCGTTTTCCACCACCCCATAATATCCGCACAATATTTAAAAAATATTTATATGTGAATAACACACCTACGTATTATTACAAGTTATATCTCCGATACAGTAGCCAAACTTAACCTACCCACTCACACACCCACCCATTTCAATGTGTAGGGCAGTTTCCTTACATCGATATAGGTTCCGGCATTGCATTTTATTTGTTATATACACCGCGATCATCAAGTTCAGAATTCAAAACATTAAATCGTCAGCTTTTATTGCGAATCGATATTAACATATTATATTTATTGTTTTATTTTTCAAACACGCGTTGTCCGTAGAACAACCCGATAATATTATAATATTTCATCGTAAAAATTCAATCCATTCCAATTTATCTATAACAGAATTGATTTTCGAGTGATGAGATTATAATTAAGATTTTAATGTACATGTAGTGGTACGATAGTATATTATTATACTTAGCAATTTTCGCCTGACCTAATTAAAAAGTCTAGTTTTGCCTATGACACGAACGCGCAATAACTCGCCCTGTCCCCGAAATCGAAGGGATTCGATGACACAGTCATTTCGATTGGGTTTTACGTTTTTGTCGGTGAAAAAGTTGCGGTAATAACGATATTATCATTCTACGTCAATACGCGTTTTATATTGACCTGTTAAAATATCCCGAATAATCGACACGTCCGTACGTGACTTTCGATTATTTTTTTCATTTTCAATATTCAAGTGTCTCGACTCGACTCATTGTGATACGCGAACATTTTACGACGTCGACGCCGAAGAAACGATGTATCGATTACATTTCTGATCCTCGGTCGTTCTCGACAGAATTCTAAAGTTCTTCCTAAAGTTCTTCCGGTTCTCCTTAAACTATTATGCGATATATTTATTATTTGGTCAAAAGTAAAACGACGTCGTATTTATTTTTATCGACTTACTTTTAACAGTATATTACTGCAGTTATTTAACATTATTTAATATTACTTTTATCACTGTACTTTGTCCCTCGCCCGTATTTGATAATTATTATTAAAAAAATAAATAAAAACGAAGTATAATTTCGGCCCTCGTGTATATAACAATACAATCGCCGATATCGATGATTATATAGTTTATGCAGTGTTTGCTTTGTAGCGACAGTTTATTATTTCTTAAGTTATTTTTATTTGGACAAAAAGAAAAAAAAAACGAATAATAAAAGTCAAACGAGTTTCTTATTGATTTTCATTTGGAATAATTTTATATAAAGTTATTAATTTATATGTATACGGTATATATTTATAGTCCGTTTTTTTAAATATGATGACGTTGTTATTGTTAGCATTTGGCAACGTTCGCGGTCATTACAGTCTCGTTTCGTTGTCATATTATTAAATATCCATTCGATCGGAAAACATTTCATTCGACAATAACCTTCGGCATCCAAAACATTCGAAAAAGACTAAAAATAATAACGTGACGGAAATCACTCCGTAAACGCATTTTTATTTGAACACCGTTTCTTTCTTTTTTTTTATTGTGACGTTCGCGTTTCAAATGAAAACTATGCTATTTTTCAACGTCGGACACGGTTGGATATTTCGAAACCGATTTGATTATTGCACGTTACCGATAACGTAAAGGCGATAGCTCGAAAAAGTTAAAAATAAATAATAACAACAAACCGAATGGAAACGATAATGAGAACTGCACACGATACCGTAATGTCGTACGACAAATGAATAAATATCGTATTTACAATAATAAATTGTGTCTTGATAATTATTAAACTTTTCATAATCTAAACATCACCGAGTTGACAATCTGCAGTATTGTATTTATCCGTCGTAGACGGTTAATGTAAATCCGTTCCATTCAGAGAAAGTTTACTTATTACTTCACGGTTAACTGTGATGAAACGTTCGGCTCCGGGTTTATAATATCATTCGTTCTAGATAACATATAACGCAAGACGGACGAGTCTCACGGTCGAAACTAAATAATGAATTTCTGCAGTGAAATAATGTTATCGTCATTGTTCGAGGGAAACAAGATATCACGGCGCGTCGCGTCCACGAGGACGCTGGGGCCGTAGTCATTCTACGTCGTCGGCGATAATAACGTTTTATGTAATATCGTTTTTTTTTTTTTTTCCAACCGAATCGAAAACTCGCGTCGTAATAATTTTAACTAGAAACGGGAAAAAGTTGCGACAAAAAATGCCGAATTATTATTACTATTGTACCTATATATACGTATTATATTTTTTTGTCGTTTTTCTCTCGGCATTTCGTTTGGACACTCACACACACACACACACACACAACTGTGTACCATTAAAGTTTTCGGGGACGCGAAATAATAATAAATAAATATAATGCCCCCACTGACATTCATCGTTTAAATTCGTTTACATAAATGACGGCGAGTTTAATGTGTTTTTAATTCAAGCGGATATAATAATATCAAAATCATAATATAGTATACGAAAAAAAAAAAAAAAACCCATTTATATTTATATACGCGTAATACTTCATCAATGAATATAATTGATAAGACGAGAATAATTAATCGATTAGAAATACGAACCTGTGATACACATTGCTCAATAGTAATTAATAATTATACACTGTAATACGGTTATATCTTATGATACAGATCGTTCACGTTTACATAATTGTAACGGCGTTCATTTTGGTACTGAAATATTTAATCTTTATATCAAAATGGAGATTTTTGTTCTACGTCATCGCGCCCCGAACGCATTTACTCGTCACTAAGAAATATCACTGAACTCTATCTAACTATCTATTTTCACGTTAACAATTTTCAAAGCGTGTAGCAAACAAGTATCCAACTACGAACGTATAGACTTCAAAAAACATCGATAATTATGAAAACGTAATTGAAATCTAAGAGTAATGTGTGTTACATAATATGCAACGATAATTGGATATAATAGACCCGAGAGTCAATTAGAGGGAGAACATGGATAGCACAGAAGGAAAGAGAGAAAGAAAGAGAGGAATGCTGAAGAATTTGTTTCACGAAATGGTCTTGGAGGCCGAAATTCCCTCTGAAAAAAAAAAAAAACTTAAATAAGTCGTACGTAATTTACGTACTTTGAGTCTACTATGTATACGGTGATAGTGCGTGTCGTTGATTTTAAATAATATTCTCTCTGAGAATATAAATATATAAATAGATAAAAAAAAATTGTGATTGTTTATGATTTGACGTTTAACGTGTACTGGATTTTACACTAAAAGGTCGCTACGCAATTAAATTGTTGAAACACAATGAGTTATTTTTTTAAACTTAAAACGCGCTAATTGATTTTCCGTCGTGTACGCATTAGAATAGAATTTCAAAAAAAAAAAAAAAAACGTTCCCTTTATTATGTTTGATTAAAAACTATCGCTGTAACATGTGAATAATCGTGTCCCACCAGAGCGAAATGTCCGTTCATTAATGCGCACACTGAGCGACATCGAAAACACGATCTAGTCAAGACGAAATGCGTTTAATATGCGTCCCGAGCGATATCAATAAAGAATATTTTATCGAAATTATATATTATATTTGACAAAATAAAAAAAATATCCAATTCTGTTAAAACATGTCCCCTCAATCGATCTGCGGAAAATTAAATGACATGCGCTACTGACTCAAATAAAACAGATGGAACGTAAAACGGATAACCTAATTTTACTTAATTTCAAAAAAGAGAAAAAGATAAATGCGGTTTTGAAATATTTCCTGGATGGATAATTAAAAAAAAAGAACCGAATAAATAAAATAATAGAGTTGAAAATGTTATTATTATTCCTGGAATAATATTTAAAAGAGTAAACTAAAATTAATTATTTTGGTACAAAACTCCGAAATTAAATTTAAACGCTTTAATACAACAATGATGATATACAATTTTAAAATTAAATTTCAAATAAACCGTATAATCAATAATAACATTGATTGTCTCTCTTATTTGTTCACAACTCACTATAATATTATGTAAAAAATATTGAACATAAAGTGAATCGCGTAAACAAGTTTTGCGCAAAACTACATAAACACATAAACTCAATTTGTCACATCGATAACACTATGAGCACACTTATAAGTTCATTTTTCGTTATGTTTATCTACACCTGTTCTAATGAAAAAAAAAAAAAACGATGAGTCACAGAATTCGGATGAGTCTCTAGTACAGGTGACGGGTGATTGAAATTGTTGAAACGGTTTATATTTAAACGCTTCCAAAATATCGTTAAATGGTTGTTTGTAACGCTCGATTTCGTAACATTTGATTTTCTAACGCTAATGAAATTTTTTTCGGGACTTTCAATTAATATTTTCATTTGTTCACTAGAAAAAAACGACTTTCTAGAATCTCGTATTCAATTTCCAAGCTTAAGGTATTGAAATTTAAAGCTTTATGCATTTTTGACAGTAAAAAGTTTTCAAATTTTCTTGATTTTCTCGAGTTTTGATAAGATTTAAACTTCAAATGCTTATAAAATTTTTTTTGTGAAATCACGCAAAACGTTTTTTTCCTTTTCTTTTACTGGTAAGAACAAAGCATTAGGAACTTTGTATTAAATTTTCAAGCTATTTGGCTCGGAGAATAATACTTTATTTACATTTTCCGAACAAAAAAACTAAGAAAACTCAAGTACTTCAAATGTCTATAAATAACACGCAAAAAAACAAAGACTGTTACAAAAAAATCTCAAGACGACGACGGTAATATAAGTGTTCAGTAAAAATTTCAAATCCCTATGGTTATTTCGAGTTACGTTGAAAAAAAAAATTCGATCTCGTCGAAAATCGGTATCCAGTTAATTTCATCGGGTTTTTTTTTTCCAACTTTTTGTCAGTTCTCTTCAATCATTAAAAACTCTCGGAAAATGAATAAAACTGACGTTGCCCTCCACAGAGTACCGACTAAACAACATTTACTATACCGAAAACAGCGCCACGATTGGACCAACTCTTCGGGTCTCGATCGTGTCGACAAAGAGAGATAAAAAAATCGTTCCGAATAAAACACAACACATCGCGGTAGTATACGAGCGGGAGCCTGGAGGTACCTATACAGTGGGATTTACCTTTGAAAATGTACATTCTGGATTCGAATATACGAAGAAACGAGGACAGATATAATATCGGCGAAATAGTTCACTAAAATTCCCAACGAGATATTCGTGAGTTCGATAACTTTGTTAAACAATAATTGCATTGTACGATACTGTTTCGGATCGTTGCGGTCTAAAGTTAACTACGTGGATTATACAAAAAAAAAAGAAAAAAAATCACATTATAAAATAAAATAATAGAGTTAAAAAAAAAAGAAAAGGAAAAAAGTAAAATAGGTCGATCATCCGGTTTAAACTTTTTGTCTTTTCTTTTTTTTTTCCAGTCAATATCGATAGTAATTTATAATTCTTTAATATTAAAAACAAACGGAGATTAGCGGCACACGGTTAAGCTATATTATTAACTTCGTTACAGTAACCGCGTGTCTTTTCACCGTGTGTTATAACGTGTCTTTAGCGAGAGAGAAAAAAAAAAAAAAAAAATTAAAAATGCGCGCTGCTCTCGTCGAATCCGGCAAAGCCTATTGTTCGTTTTTCTCTGAACACGCATTTTCATTAAATCAGTCTCGTTAGCACTTTTAAACCCCCTACGTAACAGTCTCCTCTATCAATACCAAAGTCACATATTGTAGTTTATAAAAATTAAAAGTGGGTTTGATTAAAAGGTACCAACTCTATTATAACCCCGTACTCGTACATCGTGTCCGCGTATTATGTTGCAGGACGATCCGTTCGCGCGTCGTCGCTGCAAATGTTTTTTTCCCCCCTTTTCCATTCGCCCGTTTTTGTTCGACTTCTTTTCTATTCTAATTCGTCGTGTTTTTAAGTGCGCACGCGCGAGTTTCAAATCGAACGGGTACGTGGAAATTTATATTTTCGATTGCCTCTTTTTTAAATTAGATAAATATTTTAAACGAACGTTTCGAACGGTTTTTTTTTTTTATAATATCATTTTCGTTCTTTATAATATATATACGTATATATTATATAGAAACAAGCGCCGAGATGTGGCAAAAGTATAAAAACCGTTTTACGACTCGAGAAATTATTGCGCGGCGCTCGTCCTCCACTCCTCAAAACTCTGACTTAAACGAATAAACGACATCGAATTAGTCTGTATACATTATGTATATAATAATATAATTCGATTCTCTCGTAAATTATTAATTAATTACACCCGAGCGTAAGATACAAGAAGAAAAAATAAAAAAAACGTACAAACCACACCGCGACAGGATGAAAATAATTATTATTTTAATTTAATACGTTTTTGTTATTTCAATTTATTAAACTTTTAATTATTATTTTTTGGTTTTGGAACCGAAATGTTTCGTTTTTGCGTGGAAATAAGATAATCCGTTTAGTGTTGACGTTTTTGTAAGGGGTGAATTTTCGTTTATCGAAGTGTCGATGACGGTTCAATGAAAATATACATGAAAATAAATGTGCTATCAGATAAATTTAGAATTGTAATAATGTTCGAAACGCTTTCTCGTACCTTATTTACATAAATGGACGTGTGAAATATCAATCGAATGGAGAACAAATCGATAATAATTATTAACGTTTCATTCGGATCGATCGACTTCGATTCAATATTATAGCCAGGAATCTAGATTTATATTATTATTTACTGTAAAATATACCCAATTTATCGATTGAATTCGCATAATATAATATGATTGAAATCGGTGACTCGATCCTATATGATACCTTTGGAAGTAATGAATAAACAGTTGTAATTATATGTTTTGAAGCATATAAATACACTCACGTCTGACAGTTTATTTTTATTATATTATAAGGGATTTATTTTTTTACCGTAAAACATTTTACTCACAAAATTCGAAATATTTTTGGTTTTGATCGATCTTATATCTAGTAGTATTCTGTAATCAAATTCCATTGATTTCGTGTTTAATTTCGCGTTTCCTTAGGCTACGGTCTTGTTTTCGAGAGCAATTTTCTCGGTGGACGCGATTGAAAAACAATTTCGTAAAGCCATACGAATCGGTTATTGTTGTTCCCGGATTCTTAAATAATCGAAGAAATTCGTGTTATTTATTAACTCGCCCGAACGTATATATATATATATTATAAAGACACGGTTGGATTTTTAATAATTAAAAAGAAACGAGAAAAAAAAGCTATTTCATTCGTTTTAAAGACAAACACGCATACGTTTTTAAAATTTTATTTTGTTCTTCGTGAACAACCCATTTTCGGTTTTAGATTCGGTTCCGATTAAAATGCAATTTTCTCATCGCAGTAACGAATGCATTAGAGTAATTAGTTAAGCAATTAGAATAAGTAAATGTGCAACGGATTAGTAAAGTAACACATAAACCACTCTCGGCTCGAGCGGCCGTTCCGTTTTGACGTTTCAGAAACTGAATATATTATATTACTATTATTATTATTATTATTATCGTACCTGCTCCGTATTGTATGTATTTTATGCGCATTCTGATTTCGCTCAGCCAAGAACAATAATAACTTTAACCGGGTCGCGCGGCGAATAGGCGCGTTACAACGTTCTACTGTATTATTTAAATAATACGTTTATCGTTGTTCTAAATACCCGCCGCCGTCGTCGGGTGTACACCACGTGCATACGTGTATGCAAATATTTGAACGCGAACTAAAGAACTCGCCCGCCTTTCCGATCGCCTTTGCGTTTCCTCCGTCGTCGTATACGTAACTTAGAATGTCGCGCGGCCCGTAAAAATGTCTTTTGAAATATTTGAAAAACGGGCCATTTCACCAGAAACACGAAGACGCGCGTCGTTTTATTAATGTTTTTATTTTATATTAACGCGCCCGCCCGCCGCCGTATTGAACACACGACTCATCGGAAACTACCGTGCCGCAGACCCGTCGGGAGTTTCCTTCCGCAGAAATAATAAAAAAAAAAAAAAAAATCATAAATCCGCTACGATTCGAATCGTTAATGTATTTATTATTATTATTATTATTATTATTTTTATTTTTTTTTTCGTACCAAACATTGAAAAAAATTAAAACGTTTGTAAACGCGCGCGCGTGTTCTCTCTATTCGACACTAGAATATTATTTTTAACCATTAAAACGACGATTGAAGTGTTCGTTCGAAATCCTGGCGTACCAGGTGAAGTCGAAGCGATATTTATTATTATCATACGCATTTTGCATAAAACGTTTTTATGACAGTGCGCGTAATACTAACATGTCATGTTTTGCTAGTGAAAATTCGCGTAAGTTATAAAAAAAAAAAAAACTACTGAAAATATTGTATTTCATGAAAACCACGCGAACAAAACATTATTCGTTCCATTGAAGTTTCCGCGAAAACGTATTTTAACTAACGTAAAATAATGATACGCCGAATTATCATGAAATATTACGATGTCAAAACATATATTATAAATATATATTTGCCGCTCTATGCCGGCGAAATAGTATCTTTTAATTAATGCCCTAATGATATACGGCGGCGGCGTGTTGTAAATACGCGCGCGCGCACGCATTTTTTATCGACGAAATCGTTTCGATAGGTACAGAAATAAATAAATAAACGGGATAAACGTTACACAGACGCGAACAGCGAAATAATTCAAAAAGTGATTAGTGCATAATGTGTACGTATGCGCATTTTTTCTCGTGAGGCGTACGCGCGTTCGGACGACCCGCCGCCGTCGTCTAACCGTTTTTTTTAGGCACTCGCGGAAGATCAATATGAATAAAGGTATTCGAAGAGGGGAAAAAAGAAAAAAAAAGTACAAAGTATAGTCGCGCGCACTGCCGACAAAGTAATCGACCTTTTGCGAGAGAATTTCCGCGATCAAACGTTAAATCGTTATGTATTATTAATTCGATCGTTTCGCGACGTCTCTCGAAATGACTACGCTTGCGCGCGCGCGAGGCGTTACACTCGCGCTCGTGTTTGTAATTGTATTTCGCCCATCTTCTTAATTCATTTAACACCGACGCAATAGTGGATGTTTCCACTTTTCCGACTCGTCAATATAAAGTCGTAAATTGCATTTGCTCTTCAAAAGCTACGCGACTTAGTTTATGTCTATCTTTTACATATGCCGACTGAGTAAATTAATTAAAACCGTGCCATTTTCAGGTGTGCGGTGCTAATTAAATCCGGATGAACAGATGTGAGTCCATATTTCGCGTCTTATGTGTGCGGACGAGTCGAACGCCTGGTGAGTACATAATATAGACGATAATGTTTTCCTCCTCCTGTTGGCGCGTCGTTTTCAAAAACGTCGTCATAATATTGTCATATTTATCACAACCGCCGATCAATCGGAAAGGACACCGGGGCTAAACCCGAAATTTCGTATAATATTGTCGACGGCGTCTCCGAACGTGATTTTCCTTCCACAATTTTATCCCGTTATCGTAATAATAATATAACGTTATCGCGTCCATTGTCAGTGATAGTATTTTATTGTCTATAATATTCATAACTCCCGAATTCGAAGAAAACATCGGTGTCGTCGCGTGTCGCGGACAAATGGGATTCACACCATATTTTACAATATCTAGATATAGATTGTAACAATATTGTCCCCGTAATAAGAGCCATGTCGTTTTTGTACAGCGTCCTTTCTGGTTACCACGTAATAATATAATCATTGCATTTTATTATTACGTCCGACGTGCTGTCGTCGTCGTCGTCGTCGTCGTCGTGACGCCGAGCGTCCGTACGGTCCTGCCGAGAACCGAGTGATCCAAGGTCGTCGAGTTATCGAAAAGTCGTACGCGGTATTATGTTTTAGTCGAAAACGTCGTGTACGCGTAACACAAACGTAGCGCGCCTAACGCAATTGAGCCGTTTATCATTATAAATCCGACTGTCACGATTGCATGAAATCACGATATGCACGTATAATATAAATATTACGCGCGTTTTATTTATTAATACTAGCCGAATACTAACCCGGCTTCGCCCGTGAACAGTTGTGCCCAATAACGACGAGAGGGGTAAACGTGTCACGTGTGATATTATCAATAATCGTTTAGTCAATAATAAATACGGTGAAAAGCGGTCTCTAAAGCGTACACATTGCTTGATCGGTCGGCAAGAAATTATGATAAGTTTTTAATAATCGTAAAAAAATAAATAAATAAGTAATATGCAATTAATAGTAAATAATCGAATAAAACAATATCGATATACGTGCTTTATCAGACGTTTTACTCGTATTAAAAATATACATAGTGAGTTTTCGTCCATTTTAGGCTTCTTTATTGTATATTATAATATAATATTATTATAACTACAAAAGACTCTTTTATTTAATTATTATTTTCAAAAACAATACCTTCCTAGGCAACATTGTGTTTCAATAACATAACAATCTAAATAACTAATTTTGATTTTGAATAATTTAGATTTAACAGTTTTTTTTTGTTATATTTTAATAACACGTTTCAAAACTTTCGAATCGTTTTTTTTTTATTATTTTAGGTCATTTTAAACCATTTTTTATTAATAGAGAACATTTTTCAACGGTTTTACTAATTATTCATTTTGTAATTAACTTATTTTTTATCATAAATTGTTTCTCGTAAATATATTTTATATTATATTAAATATTAATAACTGTAGGTATATAATTATTAATTTAAAAAAAATTAATAACAATCTAAACAATTTTAAGGGTATTTTTTGTACGTTTTAAGACCATTTTTGTTTTGTCATGAATGCATTTTTATGACAAGACATTTTTATAGGTTTTTTTAGGACGTCAAAGTCCCGGGCCCATTATTATAATATTATACGCATAAATTCTCGGACGTCATAATAGGAAAAATGCAGGTCCTCCCAGCCCGTCGCGCGTCGGTTGGATGGAAGTGATGACGTTTGACTCGAGTGCGTTGTTCGACGCTTACATCTCTGATAAAATTACGATCGCTATTATTCGCGAGGGCCGGCGCGGGTAGACGATTAAAAAAATTACGTGACAATCAACACGCGTGATTCCGTTCGACGCAATTTATCGTACGGTGGACATCGATCGCGATCTCGATGCTTTTCGACCGGAAAACGACCGCGCGACGTCGTCGTATCGATCCCTGGGATTTTCGACGATACAGCGAATCGTTCGGGAATTTCGATCGGGATTATCTCGCTCGGAAACGGCGTCCCGGCGTGTTAAACGTCGGCCGGCACCCGTTATTTATACAGGCGGGCCGGGCTGTGTACACGTCGTTGTCGTCGTGTCGCCGACGATGGCTGATCTCTGTCGCGTCGCGCGTAACCGGGAGACGGCGGAAACGAAAACTGCCACGAGGTATGACGACGGCGCTCTCGAACGAGAGAAGGGTAAACTCTCTGCTGACGATGTCGAAAATGCTAAAACAACATTATCTCAAGGCAATGTTCTGATTAAAGTTTATAGATTAGTAACCTCGCGCGCCTAAGCCAGTTGTCGTAAAAATAATCGAAAAGATTAAAGCGCGCGAAACCGAATGACGGTATTAATTAAAGCCGCGCGCCGCCGTTTATCTCGCACGTTCCGATGATAATAACTGCGTTCCGGTGTGACGATTCGTCCCGACGCGCCTCGCTCAATCAATGTAAACCCGTCTGAGAAGGGCCGATTTAAGAGTGTTCGCGGGATCGCTTTTTTTTTTTTCATTTTCATTTTCATTTTTATTTTTTTCTAAATCGTTTCAAGGACGCGATCGTGTAATATCCGCGTGCTCAAAACAAAATCGAAACCGATCATGCGCGCCTCGATATTCGATTCTACTACGAGAGGTATAGAGTTGACACGACGACGACGTAGAGCAAAACTCAAACGTCAAATCCGGTATACGAACGTAAACTTTTATGTCAAAACGATTACAATTGACAAAATAACAACGATTTCAACGATAATTGTTTCGCGCGTGTGTCTATAGAAAAGCTCTTTTTTTTCCTTTTTTTAAATTTCCTCTAAAACGTATGTTTTCTAAACGTATAATATTATATTTATAATATTCCTTTATTATAATATAGACAGATTAAGACGTTTCAATCCTTTAGAATAGTTTTACCAAACAAAGTTTGGTGAAAAAAATAAAAATATGTATTATCCGTTCATATGATTCGTATACGTTTAATATCGATAAGAGAATCCAGAATGCCGCACGACCGTGGAGTCAGTCACTTTTGAATGATGATTTAAAACACATGTCACACGAGTCTTTTTCTTAATTTCGTTTTTTTTTCATTATTTAAATGGGATTGGATGTCACTTTCATTTCGGTATTTCAAGAAACGTGAAAAGTCACCGGTGTATGTATACTTATATACAGATCAACTAGTCTTATTTGTATCGAATCGCCGATATTGGATTCAAAATAACGGAAATGTCTCGGAGAATTAAAAGTAGACGTCATTGCTTTTTTTTCATTCTTTTTTCCTTATTGAAAACCTTTTTTTTTTTTTGCTTAGCACATTTTAGAAATTTTCGTTTTTTCCTTATCGAGTTTATTGATTTTATTCCACGTACAATGAAACAATTAACGATAATATATTACCACAAATATATTTGTGGATTTCTTGAACACGACAATTTTTTACTACCGAAAAGTTTAAACATTTCAAATAATAACTATACATAATATATTGATTAAATAGTAAAAATTTACACAAAGGTGTACGTTTTTAGATACTTGAATCACTACTTAATATTCAATTATTTTTGCTAGGTTTAAATTCTTGGTTAAATTTTAAAGTTTATTTTATTATTAATATTATTATTATAAAGCAATCAATATAAAACTTGTATGTAGTCGACTTTTTCATATTTTTTATACGAGAGTTAACTATAGAAAATGCATATATATATATAGTAAATATAATTTAATTATTTTTTCCTTTTTTATATAAAATTCCAACACAAACACGAGTTATTTATTTTTATCTTTTCTATAATATTAATTTGTTTTTTAATTTACAAAAAAAAAAAAAAATGAAAGAGGCTCTATTAAATTTAAGTGAGTGGAAAATCACACACTCTTTCTCTCACAGATTACGTACACGTGCAGTATATAAACTATAGACTATAAAATGTACATGTTATTATAAACTAAGGCAAATAATTATAATTTCACAATAATTTACAACGTAAATAAATAAAAAAAAAGGTTATTTGAACGATTTATATAATACATAAATATAACAATTTAGACGGTGGATATTATAATTTTAGTCAAATAAAAAACAAATCCGTTGTGTCAGTAAAAACATTAATGGCCACGGTGGTATAACATTTACTTAAACGTTAAACTTTTATTGTTCGAACAAACATGACTCGGTGTCTGAAAAATATTTTGATGTTTCATAAATCGATTTGTGGAGCGTCGTCCAGCCATAAAAATAATAAATACGAGAAACATTATTATTAAATTCTTAGCTAATGTGTTCGTGAATTTCGAAAGGTTGTTCGTCTTTCGTAGGAATTTGATCGATGTTTTATTGTTTGTCTACTTCATCTCAAAATATTAATCAAACCGTTGTCGGAGTATTTTCGTTAAACGTGTGACCTTACTCGGGGTGGTTCAGACTGTTTTCTTTCTTTTTTTTTTTTTTTCATATAAATCAAGAATAATACGGGGAATAATGTAGCCGAGTGTTCGCCTACCTGGTCGGCTCGAATGGTACGTCATGTTCCGTAAAAATATAACCATCGGATTGTCTTCGAAAATATAAATATCGAGATATTATAATAGTAAAACAAAAACGCAGAAGTCTCTTAAATTATGATAATAGTCTTGAGCGTTTTGAGCAGTACAACGGAATAACATTGGAAAATAACGATAATAATATCAGTGTGTGATGCAACTCCACGGTGTCGCTGATAAAAATAATAGCATTTGTGATCGTGTTTATAATTCGAGAACCCACTCGCGTTTATTTATCTCCTCCCAGTTTATAATTTCTCCGTAGATACGAAATTTAGTTTCGTACAAACAAGATTAATTTTCTTAAGCGCGTGTAATTGGATTATAAACGAATTAGTTACCTCACTTTTCTAAAGTTGTTCTTTCCACGTGACATTTTAATTTCATGCTCAAACTTTTAAATTCAATTCCGGGGATAACAAGGAATGTGTTTAATATATTTTTAAACGAGTGAATGATTCATCCCGGGCGCATTCGAAGATTTGAAACATGTTTCGGGTCGTGTCATACAAGTTTCGTGTAACGTTACCGCGGGACATTCCCAACAATTTTAGAGCCTTTGAATAATGATATTTTTCATTTTGTTTATGCGCATAATATTGTGTGTGTGTGTATCATAATATCGTTTCGAAACGTTGAACATGTCTCGCGGAAAAATACATCAGCTCAAGTGCGTTTTCGTTTCGCGACGTGTGTTCTCTGCCGACTTTCGCGTCGGCTTTTTTCCTTTTTTTTTTTTTTTTTTCAAACCTAAATGTTATTTTCCCCCCCTCGATTTGAATAATAGTTACGTTAACGGCGTATACCATACGTCGGTCGCGGCGCATCGTTTTAATGACAGTTGCTGCGCCACTGACGATTTCGATCAATGCGCTAACCATCGCGTATGTTATACAATTCAATTCGTCGTGTTTACGACGTGGCCGGATGTCGTGCTCTGATTGATCCGCGTTGTCGCGTCATTTAAATCGTATTTATTATAACCACCGGGTATTCAATTCGCAGACGAATATAAAACAATACAACGTTATTTCAGTGTATTATTACTATTTTGCATTAGCGCGAGCACGGTGTAACAACGCAAAGTTAAGAAAACTGCTTAAACTTTAAACACCAGATGAAAGTGCAAATTCAGGTTTCTACAGTATGTTAGTAGTGCGCCGCAGATTATACACTAGGTAGTTACAAAGTTTCTCATAGAATATTATTATTATGAGACGTAAACATTATTCATAGTCATTATTATGTTCGTACCGGATCACGAAAAATCGCTTTACAATAAAATCGCGTCTGTCTTACGCGTAACGTATACACTATTATACGCATATTATTATGTGCACGTGGTATAATTTTAATAAAACATTATTTGGTTTTTCACGAGTCTGCCGGGTTTCTCGTGACGAAGACGAGGGCAATCAAGAGTTTAATTTCGAAACCGACTCGAATCGATACGGAACGCGATTATGAACGGCAACTGGCCCGTAGTATGTTTAGATTACATTTCAGAATTCCAATACGTCTCGTGTGTATTTAAACGTAATAAATTGTATAAAAATCGTCGAACGCTTTACTTACTCGACGCGGAATCGGTTTTTAAACGTGACGGCGGCGTCGGTTATTTTTCTATTTCGACGCGGTCTCGTGCGAGCGCGTGCTCGCGATCGGGGTCACGGGGGTTTAATCTCGCCCCTATCGATCTGCGAAAACTCGATTCCGACTCGTCTTCGTCGCGATATCCATTCGTTTCGCGACGATCCATAATAAACATGACCACGGGCTGCGTCTTTCGAACACTAAAGTGTGCGCTCGTTTTAATTTCCGTCGTCGTCGACTCTTCCGACTCAATAAATAATTTGTCCCGCGAGTGGTTTTTCGGGGGTTTCGGGAGGCTTAGCCCTCCGGAAAGTTTCCGAGCAGCGCCAGAAGGTTTTAACCAGTCTACCAGCATACACACACACACACTCTAGCGAATAATCAATATCATAATAAACGTATAATTGTTTTTTGATAACCGACTAAAACGTCACACGCGTCACCGAATGTCCGCCGAAGATTAAACCGTAGCCCGAACACCAGTCGCCCGTTCGCGCGATATCATAAAATTACCCTACTATAGCGGCGCGCTGTGCGTTATTATCAATGCAACATTCGGACGGTTTCGAAACGGACGGCGTGTTATCGAACGCGCGTTTCCGTTCGACAGCGTCTCCGACGACGTCACCCGATCGATCGTCACAATATTATAATATTAAAACAACGTCCTCGACAAATGTCCGATCGACAGACTAGTATAGCATTATAGTATCGTAACGACGCGCTAAAACGCCATCGGAAATTGTTCGTAATAATACTAATGCCACTACTGCGGGCACTAGTTCGAAATATCGAGCGCGTCGCTTTTTTAATAAAAAAAAAAAAGAAGAAAAAAAACACACACACACGCAATAATAGTAATAATAATTTATTTCGACGAGATAATTTGGATTTTGACCGCGCGGTGAGCCAATTAACCGGTGACCGTTCCCAAAGGTGGTAAATCGGTTGTGGGACGAAGAGAAGGTGGGGCGAACGGGGGAAATTCGGATCAGCTCGACGAGCGAGGCGGCGGCAGTAACGGCGGCTCGCGCGAAATTTGCATCGCATTGTTCCCGTCGCTAATTAAAACCAATGAGGTCGTGCGGTCGTTTCGCCAACTCGGCCGTGCCGCAAGGGGGCGAGTGGGCTCGGTCGGTGTATATAATGTACAGGAGGAGATACCGGAGTGTTCGAACTTTGCCCGGTTGATTGGTTCCTCCCCCTCCCCCAGCCGTCGGTTTCCTCGCCTCGGCTGCAGCGCTGACCGCCGACCGCGTGTACACATATACACATAATATATATAATATATACACACACACACGCGCCCGTGAATATAATAATATATATAAACACTATCCCCCCGAGTAAACGTTTTAATTTCGACAACATTTTGTGTCGAACCGAAGTCGATAACACAATATCGCCGCGGACCGCCAGTGGTTTTTGCGCAACAAAACGTTTGGTGAATTAATCCGCGCACGTAAATATTATACCTATATAATGTACCTCTATAAGGACACGCGCAGTGTCAATTATTATCCTCTGGCGGAGTCGCCGCGGCAGGATCGGACGAATCCTGCCCCGGGCGCGACGCCGCGGGGGGGTGCACGCGGGCGGACGGAGCCGCGTGAAATAACCTGCGCGGCATAATTGATATCGCCTTTTGCTCGACGCGAGTGGACCACCGCAATATCGGCGAGGGCGAGGGCGGTGGCGTGGGTGTTTTCGGTGACCGGGACCGATAATAATATAATCATAATTTTTACACGTAATTAAAGTATCGATTTAATGAGGTGCGTGTTCTTCTGTAAACGAAATGGCGTGTTATATTTTGTACTCGGAAATTTCAGGCCATTTTTTTGAAATTAATAGGCGACGAAAAAAATAAATATCAACACAGTGCGAAACAGTATGATATAGAAACGTGTTTCGCGCACGCTCTTTATTGAAATAATTATTAAGAATACATCATTTCAATGCCGTATGAAATGGTTAAAAAAAAGAATTTAAAAGAAAAGGGTACGTCAAAGAAACCATTAAATGAAATTGAAATCGAGTCCGGTATATCACGCGTAAAACGAATCCGAAGGTTTGACGCGGTAGCGATTGTTGGATATGAATTTTAAGACTTAAAAGATTTCTTCGACTTTTCGTACTGTTTGGTTTCATAATAAAAATTAGAATAAATATTTATTCCGTTTACGGTAGTCTTTAAAGGAGTACGACAAAAGAGAAGTTAGTAAACACTCGACATGCCCAAATAAAAATATTATCTAATATATCGTTTCATATTTTATTTTATCGAATCTCTGCCTGATGCCCGCGTGTTTACCGATCGATGAAAATGCACAAATCTCGCGAAACGACTGTTGTTTTTTCATCATAATGCGTAAAGACAACAATGGACGTCGAACGAATGGAAATTCGCGTCTCGTTGCACGCGCGTGACCGTCGATCGTTATCGGCGAGACTAAATCGTTTACTCGCGTTCGAATTTTTACACTCTTTCGTCCGCCAATATTATTGTCCGATTATTTTTTTACATGGTTTTTTAAAATGCTTCTGTCGCCCAGTGTTTAAAAATACAAACGACCGGCGTGAGAAAACATTTCCACTCTGTGACATTTCGCCGGTTTATTGGTCTCAAAAATTCACCAGACGTACGTTGACACGCGTCACGGGTATTTCGGTGTAACATTACACCGCGTAAAGCTTAAAAAACACACGCTTGTGTCCGATGTCAAAGTATATAGTATCGTTTGGTTCGCGGCACGACCGATCCGGAAGCTCTCGGTTTTTCAACGAGAAACAACGTCGTTGGTCGCCACGTCGCGTCGCGCGTCGTCGGTGCGTTTCGGCGCGCGCCAGTTCGGATAAAACGTTCGGCGGGGATACGTGAAACCGTGAACACAAAAACACGTTACGACGTCACATTACGGCGACGTAATATACGTGTCGCCGGCAAACAATACGAACAATCCGTCATGCGTGCGTACTTTAATATTTATGACCGAGTACAAACGACTCGGATGCGGGCCGCAGTATCGATTTTCGTTTGACAGGTACGACGGGATATTTACACTTTTTACGAGCCTTCGAACACAGATATCTATTTTCAAAAGGTACGTTTGAAACACTCGCGTACCCATTTGAATATTTGATCGACGGTATACATATTTGAGCGCGAACGCGGATTATATTTTCAAAAGCCGTTTGAAATACTATTTTTATTTATTTTTTTTTTCGCGGGCGCATTTAAAACGCTCGTGAAAAACACTCGAAAATCGCCCGTCTGAACGTGTGATTTACGTTTCGCTCACGCACGCCATTCGATCTACACCACAAACAGTATTACAGGCCGCCGTGATTACCACGACGACGACGACGATACACTCGACGAGGTTTGGACGCGCGTCACAGTCTCGTCTGTTTTCA
This sequence comes from Drepanosiphum platanoidis, assembly GCA_948098885.1. Taxonomy (NCBI): domain Eukaryota; kingdom Metazoa; phylum Arthropoda; class Insecta; order Hemiptera; family Aphididae; genus Drepanosiphum; species Drepanosiphum platanoidis. The sequence continues at coordinate 7,504,124 of OX402538.1, read as the reverse complement.
TCCGACGGGATAATGTTTATTCAAATTTTTCTGCGCACCTGTTCTGTCTGTCTTCGTCTCGATATCAATTTACTCGCGTCGGCGTAACGCTTTCAGAATGTTTCGGAACTTGCCGGCCGTAAAGTTGGTACACATACGATAACTATATGAAAACAACGACGTGCTCGACATTAGGATGTATTTTTACCGACACGATAATAATATGTGATTTTCGGCGAGATATTACGCGTACGGAATATTTTAAAATACAAAATAAGGTGTTTCGTAACCTAAACAATAAATATCTTCTATCCGTTCAAAAATCAAAATGGTTTTTTTTTTTTTTTGGGAATGAATTATTTTTTGACTTGCATACTTTTCACGATCGGTCTGTATATCGCATACGTTAACACGATTGAAAAAAAAGAGAGAGAGAGAAATTATCGAGCGGAGACGTTGCGGTCTTAAATTTTCTCATCCTCTTAAATCGTCCCTACCTCCCACTCCAATTTACGACCGCGACACGGCCTATATACGTAATAATAATTATAATATACGATTATGTGTCGTAGAACGCGCCGTAACCAGATTAGCTGCGCAGTAGTACGGCGGTGGCTGTAAAAATACAATTCAGCTAATACTCCGCGTGGCAGACCGCGGGTAAATGAAATTAAAAATCCTTTTTCACGTCACCCTTGTCGTTGGCGGACACGTTGTGTCACAACAAACAAAAACCCGACTAGTAGAATTGTTTGGGCGTTGTTTCTCGCCGCTCTCCGGGCGCGATCGCAGCGCGAAGAATTGCTGAATTTTTTTTTTTTTTTCCCCCCCGTTTATCCGTTTCCGTTTCATAACATTTCCACCACACTCGTAAAACGCGCGCAGAGCTCTCGCAACACAAACGATTTCGCATCGTCGACATTTTTTTTCTCAAATCATACACGGTCGTCGTTTTAATTTCATACTTTCGCTAATCGCACGAATTGTTTCGAAATCGATATTTTTTGTTATTTTCGTTCTCAGTTCTGCGAAGTAAATAATAATGAACATTTTTCGGTTACATTAACACAATAGCGTCACAAGCTACGCGAAGGTATCATCACATGCTCGCCCCGTTTTTACCATCGCGCGATTATTATTTATTTTTTCGATTTATTTTTATCAAATTTCTTCACCGATAAAGGTAAAAAAATTAATATACAACGTTTCAATGACATTACGTCGTTCTTCTCGCAGTCTTCGCAATAACCGTTTCGTAATTCCAGCGAGTTCGTTGTTACGTCGTCGTCAAATAGACCCCGGAGCCGAGTTAAAAACATATTTAAAATATTGACGTGTGCGGTACAAAGCGACGCGTATTGTTCTCGCTGCTGCTCCGCGGGGTGAAAAACAACGCCGCCGATACGACTTTCAGCAATTTATTTGATAAAAAACGCAGCGTGTCACTCAAACGTATTATTTATCAACATTTAATTAAAATATTCCGAGTCCAAAACACTAAAGATGAATTCGGTAGGTAGGACCACGACAAGAGCTCGTCTGATTCTATGCCGTTTCTGGCTCGCTTTTATACATGGCGTTATTGTGTCAGTTTTGGGAAATGTATCAAATAATAAATAAAATTCTAGTTATCTACGAGTACCCATCGAGATGATTCGTTTTAATGAACTAAAAAACACTTTTTAAATTCAAAATATCATTCATATTTTCAGTTTTCTTTGTACCGCATACCTGCGATTACACGGAAAACAAACGTTTGATCAAATTTTTTATTACTCAATTATGTATTCCAATTAATATTAAATGTTCATTATGAGTGAAAATAAAACTGACATTTTTATTTTATTTTCAAATTTAAGCTTTTTCGTATCGTTCAGTCCGAGAATGACTTTTTTCTACGTTCTGACGATGATGTTTATTTCAAAAGTAAAATACTTTTATGTTATGTTTATTTTTCCAATATTTTTAACAATTTATTATCTTTTACTCAATATCAGGTATCACTGAATATTTGCGAAATTAAACACTAAACCGATATTAATCGCATAGTTATCTGATATTTATCTAGACAAAAATGTATTAGTTTTTATCTTTGTCTAGGATACAATTCAGTAATATTATAATATTATTTATTAATAATTGTCCGTCACAGTAATTCGCCGAATATCGTATTAATTTTAAAGTGGCCATATTATGTGCCCGGTTAGGTTAGGCAGGGCGTGTATGAGTATGTTTACACGGACGGCCTTTGTACAATAATGTATGGCATACGCGTTATGTACACGAGCGCCCGTCGTCCTGAATCTATCTGTAATTAGACACGGCGTCAATTAACTAACCGCCGATGTACATCAATCGCGCATCTCTTATCGTAATGCTTTTTTTCCCCTTCTTTTTTTAAGTTTCATTAATTTTTTTCTCCATATTTCGTTCAAATCAATCAATAATAGATTTCATTTAATCATATATTATCGTCTTTGAGCGTGTCCCCCCGGAGACTTCAATTAAAAATAGGGCGCATAATATCATCTTACCTCAAATAAAAAGGAGAACTCCGTCCCATCCCATCTTGACCACCGCCAATACTTTGATCAAGCCGAGTTAATATATTACTTTTGCGGCGCGACGGAATTGTTTTATGATAGCCGCCGCGACGTCTCTGACGTGGGGTGAGATTTCAAACATAGGCGGAGGAGGCGTCCGTTGGTGTTTGGCGAACAACAAAAAAACCCGATTCCGGCGGCGAAGTTACTGCTGCAAAACAATAATAATCATGTAATATAATCGAAACGTGGTACGTGGTGATGTAATGTTTGTCGTTCGATTTACAATCGTAGCGTTGAGGTGTGCGTATTGAATGTAGTAAATCGTACAGATATAGCGGTCAAATACAAAAGAATCAAAATAAAAACAAACGACGATTTCGAGCGTTTCATGGCGTTCGTTTTTTTTTAATATTTTTTTTTATCTGAAATACGATATATAAATAACGTTCATCTCTTTGTTATCGACTCGTATCGGTATCACTTCGGTCGCGTTAAGTTTCGCAATATTCGAAGCGGATATATTAACCGTGTGACAAATTATATTTTTAAATTATACTTAATTTATTGCAGGTATCGATATCGACGATTATTAATTTTTTTTTTTTCCAAGCATAAATTATAAATATAAAAAGAAACGTGCAATTAAAAAAAATTTATTTTTATTTTTGCCCACTTTTTTTCAGTCGTTCAATAGTCGTTTCGATGTTTGTAGAAATAATATTTTTATCTTGATTTTCAGTTTTCGTTGTTCAATTGAGCATAAAGTTTAATGATTCAGTACCTATCTTTTTCGATTTTTGTTTTATATAGCGTGCAATATTCATATCTAAGACCTGAAAAGTTAATTAGTTTTTAATTCTATGCCATTCCGTTTGTAATTAAAAATCAACTGTCAAAACATTTTATATAAATATTGGATGTTTAATTTAACGAGACGAATTATTTCCGTAGTATGATAATAAAATCATTGAGATTTATATTCCTATTTGGAAAAAATATAATAAAACGATCGCTTTGGGTTTTGAAGAATTCAAAATGTATCGGAAATCTACACGCTGATATATTTTTGTTAGTTGTCACCGTGCCAAGTAGTGTACCTTTGAAATCTCAGAAAATAAATCATAATAGTAACGTGGCAATGGAAATTTAATATCTTTTCGTTCACACCTACAGTGATTTCACGAAAAAAAAAAAATCTCTTTTTATCAAAAAAATGTGGTCCGTTGTTAATAATAATTATTAATTAGATATACGACAGCGACGAAACTTCAAACAAACCATCGAAGCGTCCGTGTACCTAAAACGCCTATACTAAAACTGCGGTCTTATAAATATTATTTACTTCATTCAAAACAATATGAAATTATTAATTAAATGGAAAAAATGAAAAATTCGTTGAATGGACCAGATGTGAGTTATATAGCAACTGTACCTTTATTTTATATAATATATATTTTTGAAACAAAAAATTAAATAATATGAACATTTATAGCGATAAAAGTGCTATTGCATAATATTATTACTATAATAAATTACATTATACTTCGAGTTCAAATTATTTCGCTAAAAACTTGCTAACGCGCTTTCATCAAATTTCTTTTGCCGCATAACAACTATGGCGTAAGAAAACGCGAATCATTTATAATTTATTAATCGTTACAACCAGTGTGTTTGAGATTAAAAAAAAAAAATGATTTTCTCTTTCACTGTCGGCTTGTACGTACGTCCTGAGAAATGTTTTCGACCAATTTGCCGAGACACACGAACTCGATAATTGATTTAAAAAAAATATCATCGATCGGTAAAATTTAAAACAATCTATAAAGTGAGTCTCGCACTTTTTATTTCGTCTATTTCGTTTGTGTATAATAATACGATTTTATTTTTGTTTATTTACGTTTTTGAAGGACTTCCGTCATCGCTATCGGAAAATTAATAGAAATTACTATTGTTGTTTGCGCGCGAACTGTAAATGCGCGGTATTCCAGGTAGGAATTTATAATAAGATAGCAAGGGACCGGAAAGAATTGTTTAAGCTTGTAAAGGAGCCCCTTTGTACTATACTCGGTGGAAAACCTGTGCCACTTATATAATATTATATATTACATACAATGCACTCTGCGTGGTATTGTTTTTCTATGTTTTGGAAATGAAATCCACGACGACGCGGAGGCGGTGTGGGCGACGGCAGAGAGCGTGGACTTGAATCTAAATTGGTGATTGGAAATTATATTATTCTCAGTTAAGAGCGAGCCGAACTCCCGAGAATGTTTTCGAGGGCGTCGGGAAAAATCACTATCGGTCTCTGTAGAAAGAAAAGAACCAATATAATTTGTTTCGCGTTTGAACATGACGTGCGAATATTATTTTCACGTACGACACGACGGTCGAATGAAAACAATGAATATAATGACGCGTTTCACGACGCGATCGAGAGTGTTTCATTCTCCGTTGCTCGGCAAAGTAAAAAAATAAATAAATACAATAAACTAACGAAAACAAAATGTCGATGAATTATTCAGCGACGGCTTCGAGTGAGGAGAAAAAAATAAATAGCAGCGGAGAAATTTGTATTTATATTTTTTCTCGCGGAGAATCTCGTCGACGGAGACTGTAATATTATCTGCGTACGTACACTTTGATGCGATCGACTGTCGTCACGACGCGCGACGTATTGTTCGCTTTTCAAAACCTAATTCCGATCATGTAAAATCGCGATTTTCTCCCGTAAAAAGTAATTATTATCGTCAAAAATCATCGCCGTCAACACGTAAGTTACATAATTTACTAAAAAAAACCTCGTCGCGACGACGGCTCCGCACGAGCATAAATAAAACACGGCGGAGACAACGAGCTTTTTCCCCTTATTTTTAAATACTATTTTAATAGTGTTTATTATGATTAACTGCTCATCTCTCTCTCTCGAGATATATTCGCTATGAGTTAATTTATGTCTCAAGTGCGGTTATCACAATGTGTATTATGTGCGTAAACGGCTTTTTCGCGTTCGCGACGATATGAACATATTTTATTGACGACGGCAGATGACGAGACGATATTCATTGACGATCGATCACGAGATTCGTGAAGCTGAACACACCGAGCATTTTTATTTTTTTTAGATTAGGTTTGCTAATTTTTTTTTATCTCGTGACTTTTTCGGCTACTATTTTTACTGGCATAACACGGTCACGTTGAAAATAACGGAATAGATCTGCTCGGGATTGGGAAACGAGAATGGCCCAATTAGCTAATTAAACGTGACGCGTACGTTTGTTTCGCGGTGGCTGCAAGTGAGTGTACCACTTTAAGAGCGAAATGTATTTACTCTTAACTAATTCCGCGTTATTAAATTAATAACTAACGGTTGTTTCGTGTAATGACTAATGCAGAATATCGTTTGAAACGGGAAAACTCAAGTACCCAATACAAATCAATCGATTGTTGACAATAAATTATTCTTGACGTATATATATTTTGTCGTGCCGTAGCAGTTATTAAGAACGTTTGATTTTTTTTCAAACAAACGTTTGAATCGTAGAAGCGCCGCCGCGCCGTTTGAATTAATCTTTTCACAATATTCTAACCGAGTTCGTAGATCCTCGTTGTAGACGGTAATCAATTATCTTATAAAGTTATAACGTTCAACGTGCACCAATCATTTAAGCATTAAATAAATTCAAGTGCAATCATTTAAATATCTAATTCACTCGGATACCGTATGAATAAAGAAAAGTTGAAATCACGAAAACTTGCATTTTGAAAAAAAATAATGATTCATCCACAACGCATTAAGACAGCGATTGAGTATAATATTTTTATTCGAACAAACATAATTTATGAATATTTTATCAAGCACACATTATTTTCATCGAAAATACTTAATTATTGTAATTAAAAATAGCGAGTCGCTTCAAATTTTAAATTCGAAAAATCGTTATGGCTTAACTATTAGACAAAATAAAGTTGTTCTTTATACGTTGTTCCATATAATTAGCTCCTCTGAAATCATTTCAACGTAAAATTATGCATCCGTCGCAGAACTAGAACTAGAGCGTCCACAAAACGTTTTGAATCCAATTATTTGTTTGAATGAAAATTTGAAACCGAGTGGGCGTTTCAACACAACGAGTTGAAAATAAGATATGGATAATATAAATAATAAAAAATGTATAAACAACGTTCGCCGTTCGGCGGGCACCCGCTAGGCATCATTTCAACGATACACAAACAAGAAATAATAATAATCTTCGGTTTGTTGTGAAACACCAGATGCAGTAGCCTATAGGGGTGGAAAAAAAAATCAGAGTTAACAAATATTTTGCCTTTTCAAATACGCGCCCGTTTCGATTTTTACGCTACCGCGAAGTCGGAGAAATTATTCTCGTTTTCGTTGTTCCCAAATGTTTGATTTTCATTGTCGTGCCCTGCTACCATACACATATATTGCATACATAACGCGTGCAAACATATATGATACATATTATCGATTTTACGTATATCGTCAAGAGCGTTGTTGTCGTCGGCCTCTCGATCGCGTCACAACGTCGCGCGCGAATACTTTCTGCACGTGCCCGTCGAGTCGGAAAATATAATTTCGAGTTTCCCCGTCACCGTCGTATATGTATCTACGTATACTTACGAAATTACCATTTTGCCCCGAATTAGCTTTTGTCATCGTTCCGGGGGTGTGAATCGTAATTCTATGTGCCGATACTCGAGTGAAACGTCGTCGACTCGCGCAATCATTATGTTACGTGACGATTAATGATCGGTCGTGATATTAGTCGGCTATTATAGGCTTATAATAGCCGGTGTTTGATATTTTGAATAACCGGATGCAACGACGCAATATACCCACAAATGTTGTTGAAAAACAAATAAGATTATTCGACCGACTGTTATTGAGTTTACAGAATCGAGCGAGAGCTGCCGTTTATACGTGATTATAATATGATATATAGTGTGTTATATATATTATATATTTATTAAATAAAAGTCGCGTTCGGTTCAAGTCCGTATCTATCGCAAAAATGGTCGATTAAACACGAATTTAGTCCGTCCGACGACGCCGACGTCCCGGGCACTTTGTGCGGTTGTACGTTCAACGACAGAAACGACGAGTTTCGTTTAACCATTTTTGAAGTCCATTGTTTGTCGTCCCTTTCGCGGGGACCGGGTACCGCAGCCGCCGCAACGGACCGCGGGGTGGTTTCGGGTGAATTGTCCAGTGCAAATAATTCGACGTGAACGCGTTCGTTATATTTTGGTCAGCAGTCAACGGCACTGAATACACGTCAAGTGAGTTTAATTTCCAATGGTTTTGCAATGCGATTATCAGTTTAGCTACCCTTGGCTTCCGTCCGTCCCCTCCGCCCGTAGTCGAATTAACGCTACGCGGTTTGTTTCCGCATGAACGGATTCATATCCGGTCGTGTCAGGCCGAAACGGCTGTAGCAGTCGCAGTCGTAGTCGTCGTAGCTAGTCGCCGTCGTAGTCGTAGTCGTCGCCGTCGCCGCCACCGCCGCCGCCGCCGCCGCCGACACCGGGGGAACCAAGAATAATAAATTACTGTAATCTGCCATGTGTAACCCGATCCGAGAACAAACGTAACTGCGTGTCGGTAATGCGTTTTATCTCGTCGCGAATCGAATAAACAACTCCGCGAATAATATACGAAACTCGATAAACAGAGGAAAATAAAAGAAAAGAAAAACAATAGAAAAAATCACTTTCTCGTCGATCCGTAGGAAAATCGTGGTGGGTTTTTTATTTTATTTTCTCGTCCCGAATCGAACAGACCCGGAGAAATATTTCGATGAGAATAATTATTTTATCGCGCGGATATTCGCGTAGCTCGAGATTTCGAGTCGAAAACATCGAACGTGACCAAATAAGCGAACGTATTGAAATCGAAACGGTTTTCGATCTACCGATTTAGTAAACGACGAGACGGGGGCGTTTTGAAAATCGGCCGATTGAAATAATAAATGAAATAATAAAACCGCGATCAGCGGTTGCGGTGGCCTTTAATAACTTTTGTAATTTCCTCTAGACGATCTCGAGTGGTTTTTGATTTTAATATCTAAAGTCCAGTTATCAAAGGTTGACGTTTAAAAAGCCTTGTGGGCGGACGCCGATGGTTTTACGAGTCTCGTAAAAAACTAAGCAGACCATTTTTCATCGCAATGTACCTGAGCACCCTCAACGTAAACAACCGCGCAAGTGTGTACTCTTAAAAAATTAAATATTAATTTAATTTTTGTTTATCCTGTAGTAAAATATACGGCGCACTAAATTATTTACACACACCATCAAATATTATGTTAACAATTATAAAGCGTTTTGCTTGTTGAGTATTATTAGAATTTCGAAAAAAAACAAAAGCCGTTTAATTCAGTTCGTTTTATATTACTCTGGACGTTTTTCACAATTTTAAATGAATCAGTAATCGTAATTAAAATAGCCGAACAAATATAAGCGATTGAAATCTATCTATTATATATATATATAAAAGAACAGGCTATTTTTATGTTCCCATTTTGTGACGACACTATTTAACTTTTTTCCAACTTTTTTTCTCACAGAGTTGTTCCAAATACCTTTCCGAGTGTCATCACGTCGCCCGATTTTCAAAATTCCACCCCTAAGGGGGGGTTAAAAGGGGTATAAAGGGTGAAACTAGAAAAATTCGGCAATTTCGTTTTATATAATGGAGTTCCCTTGGGAAATAATTTTCCGAAATTCGACCCCTAAGGTTACCCCTTTCATAGGGGTAGTGACCGCCACCCCACATTGCCACGAGGCAATACCTCTTTTCATTTTTGCTATTCTATGAACAAAAATCGTGATTTTCGCACCGGGAACGTACAACGATCGAAGAGATTAGTCATTAATAGGTATTACGTAATTATTTTATAAGATAATAGTTCATTGTGACAACAGGATTATGTAACAATAGTAATGAGGAATACAAATAGGAACGAGTGAGATACTGCATGGCAATGAAATCGTGCCGACCAATGACAGCCGTTCTGCGCGCGCCACCCGCCTAATACCGATCGAGTGACGCTCGCGAGGAAGTACGTCGGCTAACCGGATGCACAGTGCTCCGACGACCAGCCTAGTGTCGACAGCGGTTCGGAAAGTTCTTCGTCGCGGTTTTAATTTTTCTCCGTGATAGTCGATAATGTCGTCGTCAGTGTTTATTATTATTCATCTCGTCCGACGACCGATGAAACTTTTAATCGTGACTTTTGCGTATCTGTTAGTGCTTACTTTATATTTTCACGAACCGACGACGCCGAAACTCAACAGCAGCCCACCGACAAGCCGTAAGTAGTACCGATTATATTTATTTACGGTCTAAAATTAGGTCATAGGCGCCTCTCTTCGCGAGCTAGCGAAATCGTGATTTTCGCCCTATTTTATAACAAAATCGATATTTTCTCCACATTTAGTGAAAATCGTGATTTTTTTTGCACCAGAAACGTATAAAAATCCGACAGATCGGTTATTGATCGGTACCAAATTTATTAGTTTATGAATAAAATTCTCCCGTCACAGTGTTTCTTATCGAACTCCTCCGGAACGGCTCGACCGATTTTCATGAAAATTTTAATAGTATAAACTATATTTGATAATCTGTTCTTTCTTTAATGTCGAGCATAAAAAAAATGTATGTGATTTTCAACCAAGCCAAGTTACTTTTTTTTCCATATTTAACCTGTGACTCATATCAAAAAAGAAAAAAAAAGACGAAGAAAAGTAACCGTTTACTTTTAACTTAACAAACGTTATTTTGTCCATACGGATTTAACTAATGAGTTAGAAAAATCAACCAACTCGTCTAATCTGGATTAAAACAGATATCAATATTCAATTGGTTTTGGTAAAATGCATAGCGGATTGCACGGTTAAGAATAATTAGAATTAGAACTTTTCGTACACAATTTTTTAATTAACATTGAGACTGCACTTTTTGACCCGAGAGATTTAACAAATGTTTAATTTGAGAGTAACCGATGAAAAAAATAAATAAAAATCCTAAGGAAATGACCTCGTCTCTCGTAATTAAAATTTTCCTGATTACTCTACATCGCGTTCGAGACATTTTCAATAAATATCCAACTCGCTCGAATCGTTCATTGTTTCAAACGTCGATTTTAATTCAACGGTTTTGCGGATAAACGTTTGTTGGGCCCCCGGACGAACGGAGACGAGAAACATTTTGTAAATTTCGTCCGGCGTATTTTTCAAGTAATATATTGTTAGTTATATTGTTTATCAATACGACGACCATTTAGAATTATTCCGAGGACGCACGAAAAAACAAAAAATGCTTTACGCGTCCTCGTGCGTGTTACTACTTGAAGCCACAATTAACGATTGTTATTTTTAATTTTCGAAAACACGTAGTTTTCGTAAACGTTAACGTGATTTTGTTTTTGGCTGAATTCACTATATACGTTAAAGCGTACAAACGACGAAACGTTCGGGTTTTACACCGATTGTAAACGTACGAAAGCGCTTAAAATCGATAATAACGGATTCGAGGTCACAAATACTATGCGTGCCAATTACTATACCCAATATAGAAATCAAATAACGCCGGGCGCAATTTCTATCAGGTATACTCTTTTTACTGCCCGATCGCTGTTGGGTACGGTCTACGTACAATCGGTCGGTTTCGGCGTAAAATATGCACATTCGATTACGATAAACCCGGGCTGGCAGGTGGACGGATGCTCTCCGTGCGCGGATATTGAAACAAGTGAAAACGTCTCATCGGTTTGGAAAGCGCGGGACGACCGCGACGCGACGATTTCGTTTTTCGTTCGTCTCGACGGCGAGTAGCGTAATAATATTTATTTGTTCAGCGATCGCTATCGAGTTTTTCGAAACTTCCGACATTTGTGCGCAAAATGTTTGATAATTTCATAATATTTCGACAGATAACGAAACGACATGGCATTATTATTATTTTTTTATTTTTTCTCTCGTCATTTGGCATAATGGTCTCGTTCCGAGGTCAAATGCAATCATAAAATCCATGCATGCATAACAAAGCCATTAAAGTTTATATGATTCGAACGAAAATCCTTCGGTGGCGAGGACGGGAAAGACGGCGGAAAAGCCGAGTAAAAATGGTTTGGACTACGGAACAAAATGAATAATTAATAAGAATGTGCCAAGAAGAGTGAGACTATAAAACGCGTGCATTATTCAGACCCACCCTCTTGCCGACCTCCTGTCACAATGCAAGAGGTCTTATTAATTAACAGACCGACCAGACGAATTGCATATTCATAAAATCACGAATATTATGTGTTGAAGTGTTTTCTGATGACGATTCGAGTATGATTTGAAAAAAAAAAAATTATTCAGAAAATATCCCAATCTAAATAATCTAATATTCTCATTGTGATAATATTCGAAAAGATAAAATATCGGCGCCGTGAACGTATACGTATGTGTCGGTCGATCTAGAATCGTTTTAATTTTTTTTTTCACCTGAATATTATTGCTTTTACAAAACGTCGTAAATATTATTTGAAATTTATAATGAAATCACATTATTGAATCAATAATATAATAACGACGGTTCTATAGTTATAGATCGAACGCGATAAAATATATTTCACCGAATAAAACCGAAAAAATTGGAAGCAAAAAAGAAAGAAAGAAAAAAAAAACGCTAGTACGAGCCCGTCGTTTGTAGTTTCGTTGTTTTCGACGCACATAGATCTCCTTTAACTTCGTATTAATCCTCGTTACAGTAATTTTGACTCGAAACTTTGGGCAAAAGAAGACGTAGACTATAGATTAATCTTCCTTATTTAAATCATTAACACGTACGATAATCAATTGCCCATAATTTATTAGTGGACAGAATTCTCGAGTTCCTGCGGGACGCGTCCAACTAGGTCAAATAATTTGTTTTACTCACCAAAATTCATTCTATACCGAATTGCTCCGGCGCGCCGTGCGAAAATATTTCGAAAATCGATTCAATTATACGAGTTTGCCGGCGCGCGCCGCGTGCACCGTTTAATTGCGCCGATTGTGTAAATGTTTAATCACTGTACCCAGTACCGATAATGTTTTCGATTTCGTTTCCGATATCTAATCCTTGGAATGAGCGGTCACGACGGTTTCGGGTACTAAAAAACGCGAGCTGTTTGAACGTCGCTCGTCGTTATTCGCCGAGCCACGAGGTAAACAATAATAATATATTAATATCGCGCAGTAAACGTGTGTGCATTGATCGATGATATCTTACGACGACGACGTCCGACTTCGATTTATCGGCCGGCCGCGATAACGAGTAATACGATAAGCCGCCGCCGCCGGCGTGTAACTTAACGCTTGAAAAATCACCAGTCCACGAATATCATCGTACCGTATAACCGGTTGAAAAAAAAATTCCTTCCGTTGGAAATTTGATTTTTCTTCCTTTTTATTTTTTCATTTTTCGACACTCAAAGCGAACAGTTTAACGAGTAATGCGCGTTAGAATCGACGTGCGCAGCGCAGGCCTCGGATATTTACGAACGTTTATGGGAATCGGGATACTAAAATTATTTTTAATTTTAATTATTATTTACGACCTCACTTTATAAATAACCGAATACATTTTGCGCGAAAGGTCTATTTAAATTGTGTTTATATATATATATATGTGTGTGTGTGTTGTTTGTTTATATAAATTAATGTGAATCGACTATTTTATACCTCTACCGCCGTCGCTACCGCGAAATTATTCATCGCGAATGAGTGTACCTTTATAAACGTACTGAACTCAGTAACAGTTTCGACGATTAGGTAAATACCTGGAATTTATATATATTTTTTTTTCAATTTTCAGTAATTAAAAAACGACTCGTTCGGTGTGCGTTGCGATTGCGTTTCATGACCGACAGTCGTTCGTTTCACGGGCAATCGCGATTACAGAAACAAATTAAAATAATACAGAGTTGAAACGACGAATTAGGAAACGAAATAATATAATACACACGATAGATTTAAAACAAACGGCCGACTAATAATATTATTATAAGCAGGTCGTAGATAGCGCGTGAACAATTATTATTATTATGATTGTTATTATTATTATTATTATTATTAATTCGCATTTGTTTTCGGTGTGAGAGTTTATTTAATCCCTCACAGTATTCTACATACATGATGGTTGTTTCGCAGTCATAAAAGCTTTTTGGTTTTTAATTGAAATCCTGTTTGTTTTTTTTTGTTTTTTGTTTTTTTAATTTTAAATAAATGGAAACAGATTAAGCTCAATCCCCGAAGAACAGTAGGCGCGATCTTTGAAAACAATTTAATCCGTTTTACGTTCTATTATATTATAATATCATGCGAGTTAAATTTATTAAATAACAGTAATAATAATAACTTTTTAAATAATCGCAGCGTTCACGTGCTAAAAAAAAAAAAAAAGTTTATTTTCATTTAGATATCGCGTGACCTTAAGAGCGGGTCGATCTATCGATATTTTAGTAAAATGTAATTGTTTGATTTTCTTTTTTTAAGTAGGTAAAACCAAATCATATAACGTAAGATACGCGTGAAACTGCAGTGACGAATGGGTTTAACATTCAAACGTTTCGTGAAAAAATCGGTGAAATAAAAAAACCAAATACGAATAAAATATACTCGGTGAAACGCGCGTACACGAAATATTTTGAATTTTTTAATTGATGACGCATTTTGTTGCCGTCGTCGTATAATTCCCCACACCTATTGTCATCTCGTCTCGTAGGTATTTGTTTACTTATGAAGTGTCTGCGTCAAAAACAAAAAAGAATCCGACTGTACGTACCCGCTGGTTCTTTCAAAAGGTTTTTATTTTAATTAAATCTCCGCGTTATCGGGTGTCATAGATTAAGTATCACACACGGTATTTTAGGTATTGGCATTGTTCGTCGTCATATCGGGTCGGTTTACACAACAGACGACGACACCGTGATGATATCCGTATCATTAACTCGACGACGGTATCTGAGAAACGAAAAGCCACTGTGTATATATATATATATAATATTATAAATGTGTGTGTTTTATACGTATATATATATATAATATTATAAATGTGTGTGTTTTATACGTATATATATATATAATATTATAAATGTGTGTGTTTTATACGTATATAATATACATATAAATATCTCGAAACTCGAGAACAATCGTTCATGGCGGCGTGCGTATTTGTGCGCTGTACGTATATTGGGGTCGAGCGGAGAAGGCTTTTGTTGAATTATTGGATTAACGGGTTGAGATCTTACCAGCGCTGTTAAAGCGGTCGCCGGCCGGTCATCCGGTTTAATGTGAAGGAAACGATAACGGCGGCGGCGGCGGAGCCCATGCTAAACATCGCGTGTAACTTTGTCGTCGTCGTCGTCGTCCGGGCCGGGGGAGGATCGCGCCGGACTTAACGGCCGGGGCGGGCACGAGAAGGACACGATGCCGGAGTCGTTCGGGGTGTAGAGGGGGCGGCATAAACGGGAAATCCGGACATTACATTTTTGATGACTACCGTTACGCCACGGCACATTGAACGGGGAAAAAACGGACGACGTCGGCGGGGAGAGCTGACGATAATATGTAGGAGGAAGAGGACGAAACAGGACGACGGGACGTGGTCCGAGCGTCGTCTCGTATTTTCGGGGCGAGAGCTGCTCGAACCCGACTAACGGCCGCGAAACGGACGTGCGTGTCGTCGTCGTCGCTAATACGGTCGCGTTAAAAAATGATCGTCGTTACGTGGCGAAGCCTTCGACGGAAATCCGTCGGCGACTTTCGACGTTCGTCCGTTTCGGTTTTTTAACGTTGCCGTTCAAATCGAAAGGACGAGAAAAACGACGACGACGATTATTGTTATTATCGCGGTCGGCGTTCGAATTCCGTCGCACATCAATCGCGGTTTTTTTTTCATCTGTTCGTCCAGCTCTCCGCATCGGTCCAATCGCCGATCAGCAATCGATCAGTATAGGCGCCAATCTAAATTGATAGCGGTATTGCTTATTACGACGTTTTATTGAAATTAAAGTCGTTACGTCTAAGCGATAGGAAGTAACAGAGAGAGAGAGAGATAAATGTATAAACAGTCACTGTGATATTTAAAGGCGATTTCGGCACGAGCGTAGTTATTTATTTTTTTTTCATATCCATGTGAGAAAAGCGATTAGTTTGACCATTGTCATCCTTGAGTTCTGATCTCGTGGTTCCATAATAATAAGTAATTGTTCGGATAAAACGGTATACGATCGATACAAACCGTATAATGGTCGAAGCAATACGGAATTTCAATGTGATTACTACGGCGTTGAAACTGCAAGGATAAACGCTTCGTTGGACACTGCGAGTCGTGTGGGCAGTTTAGTTTAGCCGTCGTATAGAGGGTTGGCTCAAAGTATCGTCGAACGAGCAAAATAATATATTATAATACAGTCTAAAACGATAATCTAAAATCACATTGTTATTATTATTGTATGATATTTTCTCGAAAACAAATTAAACGAATATTATACTTTCTTTTTTTCTTTTGCATTCAGCAAAACACAATTTATGCTTAACAAATAATCACAATTGTAAAAAAAAAAAAAATAAAGATGTATGTGGACGTAAGATAATAAGCCTCTGACCAAACACAGATAAGTCCGACTCTTTTCAACGGGGCAAGTATTGTTTTACAAAAGTACAATACAGAAATAAATTTTTTACAGTTCAACTGTTTTGTACGTTTCTAGAATGAATAAAAAAAGAGAAAAAAAAGAGGCTTTTGAAATTAGTTAATAAAAACTGTGCGTCAGTGTTTGTTTTATTACATTATGATAAATATGTTATCTACAGTATTAAACCGTATGGATAAATATTTTTGGGAACCGAATTTATCGTACGAAAAATTCGAATTTAAAATATACCATCGAAAATATTTGTGCGCTAATAAAACATGCAATCGTGTTTCCGGTGTGTTTTTCTTTTCTAGTTATTAATTTCGTATACCAGAGGATTGTTTTTTTTCAAACGACCAGACAACGTATAAAAATGAAAAACTAGAGCGAACGCGCGCGAACACCGAGCGTTTTGTTAAGTAAATAGATTTGTAAACGTTGACGGAACCGGTGACTTCATGGAATTAAAATATTTCTTAGCTCCGTAAAAAAAAAAAGAAAAAAGAAAAGTGAAATAAAAAAAAAAATCAAAGCCATTAATAAAGTCATTCGAAACTTTCAGAAAGGAGAAAAAAATCAACTACATTACAGTTTTAAATTACTGAAATAAAACACATAGGAGAAAAATGTACGCTCTTAAAAAAATACGGCGGTGAAGTGTCACGATAAATTATTCGAGGTTGAAAAGAATTAAAAACAGAGATTTTGTGTTGTTTTTCTTTTTTCTTTTTTTTTTTTTTTAGTTTTTATATAAACGTTGTAGAAAATCTGTAGCGGCTGAATAATTGTCTAAGGGAATTGTGGTGTACACACCGGTTCGGAGCACGGAGCTCGCAATGTTTTTAGTTAATTCCTGGAAATAAGTTTGTTAAATCTTTTGGGAGGGAAACGACGCATTATTTACTGTCCGTGTCTTACGGTGGCGCAACGGAGCACGGGAGGAGCACACGGGCGGCGAGGCGAACGTATGAAAAAAAATAAAATAAAAAAGTTGGAAACATATTGCACTATATATAATTAAAAAAAAAAAAAAAAAACCAAAAAAACATTTGACAGTGTGACGTGCGCGCGCGTACGGGATAACCAGGGTCGCGGGTCGAAGTGGAATTTTTCAAAACGAATCCGCGAAAATATACGGAATATAAACACCGTTATTTTTTACTCGAATAATTTCTTGTTCTAATCTTTTGAACCCGGAACGTATTTTAAGAGGACCGCGAACGAGTTTTTAATACTTTCCGAAGCCAATGTTGCGGTTTATATGTCTATGAACAAAGCGAGTTTACGAATTCGTTGTAATCGCCTACAAGAATAATCTAATCGTTCGGCAACGTGTAATTTATTATAATATCGAATATGTAAACGTACAATCCACAATAAAGCACAGTGTGTACACATACATTTTATATACTGTCATGATAATATATTTCATCATTGTCGATCGCTTGTTAAATACATTTTATTCACTTACAAAGTGAATTGAACCCCAATCGGCGGATAAACGTTTGTGTATTTCATAGGATTGTGTCGATAGGGCGTATTTTTTATTGAAGATCCTACACATAAATAGCGTACGTTCAGATTTACTCGAGTGATTTCAAATCGGTCCGTAGGTACTACATCGCCGTTCGTAAAACGGGAAACATCGAATCCGAAATAGAAATTTATAGATTTGAAATCAATAATACTCTGGAGACTGTTGTCGGTTATTTTCAGGCCTATGGAATAATAAAATATCCGATTTGAACGCGCGTGAACGAAAAAACTGTCGTCGGCCTTGACGAATTTGAGCGCATCAAACGAAAAAGTTTCCGTTTGAAGCGAAACGACGTATGGCGCATCACTCGTCGCTATCGCCGCGATCGAGTCGAAAAAAAAACGAATTAACGTCCGGTAATCGACGAGCAGCAGTCGAATATGAAATCGATAACTCGGCCGTACGGTAATAATAATATTTAATCTGATAAAACGAGTCTTTGTGCGAAAACACGACAATCGTACGGGCGACGTAATAATTGCATAACCGCTAATGACTAAATATTATTATTATTAGCGTTACCGTCCGTGTGTCGACGACGGCGGGGGGCGGTACCATTTATTTTTATCATTGACAATTACGTCGAGTCCCGCGCGCGGCTAAACGTGTAACGCATAATTTGTAAACGCGCCCGTCAATAATAATAATAATAATAATTGTTAAACGTTCGTTTCAAATGTGTATAAGTTTTCTCTGCGGAATTGAATTTCGACCGCGCGCGCGCGCGCCCGCGTTTTTGTTCGGGTCACCCAATTATGCAAAAGTTTCGAGAGGGAAAAAAAATTAAATAAAACACTGAAATTTCACAAACCGATAGGTAACGGCGGCAGACGGGCGTCGGTTTTTTACCGTTCGCGCGAAATTCTCGAGTCGAGACGGTCCGAATAATTATCGACGGCGCTCGTCCCGTGGACGTTTGGGCCGTGCAAAACGCATGTCATTGTGCGTACGACGCGCACGCGATAATATCGTCACGACGACGACGCGGTGTCGGCAAAACTCGAGGCGACAATACGACGTAATCGTGTCGCAGACGTTTTGCGGAACGTTAGAAACTCGGACGCGGCGGCGGCGACCGTTCGTTTCGCACGCGGTTTGCGGATAATTCGACGAGACGTTTTTTCGTTCGTAATGATATCGCGACCGACCCGAACTCGGTTTTAACAAGCGCGGGACTTCCGTCGAAGTAATCCATATTGCTATTATTATCGTACGAATATTATTATAACTAGCGCTCGAACTGGAGACCGAAATGTAGAATACACGGACAATTTTCAGTACGATTTTTCGATATTTTATTTTTACGCACAATTCACAGTTGTGCATTTCCAAGTTCAAGTGCAATTTTCAGATTGACTTGTTTACGAACATATTTCTACGAAACCACGTAGATCATTATGAAATTATGAACACCGAAAACATTTTTTTCGCGACAAAAAACGCTAATACCGTTAGTGGTAGCTCGTCCTATTATGTACTTGTTATTAATTTATTGTGGCGATGGTCACACTCGTGCTTTTAAAAACTAATATTTTCGATTTAATGAACAAGATCGAAAAGAATATTTTCAAATTTTTCATTATTGATTATGTTGATTGGTCAACAAACACGTGTTTGACGCGTATTTAATTGCATTTTTTTTTTTTTTTGTTTAATTTTTTTTCTTTATATTCAAATTTGTATTTAATAAACAGGACATTATTAAGCCCATGTCGGTCGCTTGTTTTTTTAACGAGTTTTAAAGAAATTTTAAAGAATTTTCAGACCATTAACGCAATAACAATTATTAGCAATTTAAATCGCTTTTTAGTGCAATAAAGTTCAAGTCCTAACACACCAACGTCGCCGACGTCTGATTATTGTGATACTTCGAGCAGTGCTTCTACGCAGGCGTGTACTGAAATATCATATACGAGTCGCCGTCATTGAAATAACGTCAACCGACTCGCCTTATTTCTCGTCATGAAAACCGATTTGTTTTACAATAGAAAAATTCTCTAGAATAATGTTATTCGTTTCCGAAATAACGACTGCGGTGATCGTCACGACCGGCATCGAGCGATGGCCGATTTCATAATATTTAATTTATATTTATAAACAACGTACAATTATTATGATTATTATTATTTAAATTGTTTCGACGCTTGCGCGTGACGGTACGCATGGCGCTGCTAATAAAACGCGCAGGACACGCGAGAAAATCAATTTCACGTAATTATTTCGTTTTAACAATATCACGCGGTCGATTCGCACATCGTTACGTCCGCCGAAACAAATAAAAAGCAACCGCCGCCGCCGCTGGTATTCGCGGGGAAAAATACCTAAATGTTGTTTATTATCAATGTGTGATGTTATTGCGAACCACAAAGTCGCCGTGAATTACTATCAACGATCGAAACGACGCGGATACAAAAATATCCACCCCAGTATTAAACTTATTAGAATTTATTGTTGTTGTTGTTTTGTTGGTTTTTTTTTTTGAAACGATTTTCGTGTGAGCTTTTCAAACGTACTACCGTAATACTCCGGTCGCTTTCAGTTCGAATGATGCAATGAAACACTTCTCGTTATCAATTCTGCGGTTTTTAATATTTTTATACGACATTTTCAATCCTCACGTTCCGTTTCGAAAACGCCTACCGACTGTGTTTTGTTCGTAAATGGTTTTTTTTTTTCAATTTATAAACGCGGACACGATAATTTCTATTTATTTTTAAATTTTTTACGGTTCAGTTATGTTTTTTTTTTTTTTTTTATTATTATTGTTATTGATATTTATTACAATGAAGTAGACGCTTAATAACGTTTATTTATTTTTAGAAAGAATATTTCCCAAATAGTTTTTTATTTCTTTTTCGCCGCTATTTTTATTGGTAAAAAGTTCATTCGTTTCTCGCGGTTATATTACTTACATTATTTCTATTTGAACTTGATTATTTAGACTGTATTTGTATATTTATTTTCACAGATATTAAACCCCGAAAACTTTTAGTGAATAATGATTTTTATTTTTTAAGGCTCTGAGTTCTCTAAAACGTTATTCTTTATATATATTTTTTTCCCCGTTTGAAACTACTTCTGTAGAAAAAAAACAAAAAAAAAAAAACGTTTTTATAGCCACGATTTTTACACACTGCCGACTTATATATTAGACTTACTTTTGTTCAAAGCTTTATTGAAAATCCGCTGAGAAGTCTACGAGTAAAAAATAAATAATTACATTCTAAAGAGATTTAATGTTTATAGAAAATCGTAAAGTACAGCTATATTGTATGTTCTGTATTTATTTATTTTTTTTTAACTTTTTACACTACAATAAAACGTTATGATTGGTTCCTCGTTTGAAAATAATCGAAGATTTCTTTATGTAATTCTTCGACTCAATATCTTAATAATAACGATGTGATTCATTCAACTGTGTATTTTCTTTTCTGTTGCTATTATATAAATATTGAATAATATTGTGCTCCATCGTTTTCGTAGGGAATTCAAGTTGATAATCTCGAAACACACACGTCATGACGAATTGTATTCCAGCGAAATCGCGATTTATCGATATTGAACTGTTTATCGCCCGAATTACGTTTAAAATAAACGATCGAAAACACAAGGCCAGTGTTCGGATGGTTCGTTTGGAGTGATTAAACCGTAAACGTTTTGGCAAAAAAGCGGTTTTATCGTATACGAGGTACGTACGCCCACACTGTGCATTACTTTTTTCGCACCCACTTGCGTCGAGTTTTCCAATACGAATTACAAACTTTAATATTATTCAAAAATAGTAAACATTACATTTTCAACGGTTCGATCGATAGCGAATCCCGACGCACCGGGCGTGCGGGGGGCGATTCGTTAAATTTTTATCTGTACGAAACGAATCGAATTTTACGGCTTTTTGGTATTCATCCGCGTCCCGGTGTGTTTCCGCGCGAGCTATTACCGTCCCGATACTCGCGATCCACGTATGTTCGACCGGTAGTAAACGCGGCGTCACGTAAATATTACCGTGCGTTCGTAAAATAAGAAATTTCAATATGAAATAACGCCGCGCCGCGCCGCATTATCTCGCGGTCGTATTAATTAAAAGGCGCGTTCGACCTCGCGGACGGTCACTTCTGGACCGGTGATTTATACACGCTTGTCCCGTTTCGATAAATATGTATTTCGACGAACATTTCCAGTTTTGTAATGAAGGGTCTATTTAACACTCGAGTCACAATGTAAAGGTCAAGATGATGACCACTCGGTCATTTATCATCCGCCGGAGATAATATAAACTCTCCGTTTGTTATTCTTCTCTTTCTGGCGATGATTTTTCCTTCGTTTACCGATTAAAAGTTCCACGGGAACGAGACACCCGAGTCCGGACGATTTATTATTACACGTACGTTTTTAAATTTCTCATACGCGCGCAATCTATATTGAACACCGTGAGATTTCCAAACACAAACTCCGTTCGGCTCGTAAGACCGAACATTGCCCCCGTCTACGCGTTTATCTATTTTTTTATCTAGCGATACTCTCCCGCGAACTACAATATTTACCATCGCGGTCGCTGATTTTTATCTTTTGTTTCGTCGATACTACGATATCATTATTATGAGTATGCGTTTTGTTTTTACCGTGGCTGATAAGTTTTAAGCGACAGCGCCGTCATAGCCGTCGATTTTGACACCGCGATCGAGTTTACACGAAAAATATCAATAATACGTATATAAACTGTTATAATTTTCGTTTTCGCGAACAATAAAATTGTCGTTGCGGCATCGTATTACGCTTTTAAAAGTTAAATAATTTATCGCTTTGTGTTTACGGTATTTAGCGCGTTGTGAGAATATAATAATAACGATTTTAATAATTATGACGAGCGATGTGTAATGCGAGTGCCAACCGCATGACTGTGATTTTATCGTGGATAAAATTACGAATTTCGTACCTTTCGTCGTCCGAGGGTTCGCGTTTTCGACGGGTCACATTCTCCGCGACATCCCGGGCGTAATCGGCGTTAACGATCCGAATCATTTATGAAAATATCATCTAAGCACGCGCTCGTATTACAACAGTAATACGGCGTGTAGCGGATTTCCGTGTCGGATTCAAGTGTCGGATTGTTATGGATAATATTTTACACGGCCATGTATGTTATAGAAAACAGTGCACATTACCGATTTTCGCCATGCTTTTATGTGATTTCGCGAGCCAAATAGCATAATAAATAGCCCCCCGCGCCATTGGAAAACGTATGGCTAAGTCTAGTTTGTCGATTGCTGATAGTGGCTTTTAACGGTCGCTGTAACGACTAACGGATGCTTTGTATTCTTTACGGGTAGTTGAAAGCGTCGGGCATAAATCAAACGAAATATGTTTCTAAATGTAATGAAAAATAAGTGCGTCGTCGTGCAATACGGTAGTTTAAATAAATAATCTCGTAAAAAAAAAAAAAAAAAAAAACCCAAAACAAAAGTGATTTTTTACGTTTATATTGTAATAATTGTATTTAATCAAATAATATATCTAATATCGCGTCTCGTAAAATGTTTTTTTTTTTTTTTTTTTTATTCGAATTCCGTCCGCGTTTTCATTATTTATTTTTTTAAACACAATACGTTATGATCATAATAATAATAATAATAATAATAATATTTTACTCATCGTGCGATATTATCATTTTAATAAGTTTCGTTACAATTGACTTGTATTATATTTTAAAATATTACGAACAACTTTCATCCCGTCGTCGTTACATTATCGTTGTATATTTATTTATTTTTCTTTTCTTTTCTTTTTTTTTTTTTTTTTTATTTTATTTTTATATTCTTAAAGAAAACCCCCCGGTCTGTTGTTGACACTCTGAGAAATTTCATCGCGAGTTCCCGTCTTGTTTTACGCGTGCGAAATAAGTTTACAGAAGATGCGTTTGATTAAAACAATACCGTTCTCCGGTTCGACGACGGACGAACATTTGTGGCGGCAGGTAATTGAAAAACAAACTCTCCATTATAATGATATTATTATTAATTTTCACGAATCACATAATATTATTGTGTCACTGTTATTTCCAAATCCTGTGAGGAGTGATTTCCTTTTTTTCTTTTCTTTTTTTTTGCTCGAACTCGTCCTTTAATCATCCGCCGACGTAAATAGTTAGACGCTTGTTATTTTTAACGATCCGCACGCCGCCGCGCGTTCCTAACGAAACCCGAAATAACAATTGTTTTGTTTTATTACCCGGTAAAACAATATTATATACCTCTTATAATACCTATACAGGGGGAGATTGATATTATTAACTCTCTCCCCCGTTAAAACGCCTATGTTTAATTTAAATGTTCCAAACGTTTGCGTGATGAACGGAAAAAGACATTATTGTGTTCCAGAGCTATGACACACGTTGGTACGAATAACAAAAAAAAAACCTCGTTAAATGCCTCCCGAAATTCAGCTGCTCCGTCTCAAACGCCCCCGGGGTCATTATAGTCTCTTTATTATTATATTATATATTTATTTTTTTTTTCGACGAGACATTTTTTACACATGAAATTACGAATTCCGATATTATTCGTTAACCGATTATTTCCGATTAAGTTATATTAGTCCTATACGTTTATAGTTATTTTTACTCTCGAGTTCACAATAATATATTTCGTGCAAGAAATCATTTAATTATTATCGGTGACGCAGCGATCGCCGAGCGCGATTCTTTTTGTTAAAGGTAGATTTTATTATTATTATTATTATTTCAATGCACAAAACGGTAAGCCAAAAACGTGTGTTCTAAAAAAAGTAAATATACGCTTGTACATTCAACATTTGGCTCAGATTTTGGATCAAACCTTAATAAACAACCCTTTTTTTTTATATATATAGATACCATTGCGGGATAACTCTCATTTAAAAAAATATACGTAGGCAGTTAATATGGTGCCAAGTGCCCGAATAATATACCGAGTTAAATATTAATGTATAATAAATAATAATAATAATAGAATACCATAATATTATAAATTAATAAAATATATTCTTTTTAGAAACTACACGGTTCGTCTGAAATGATTATTATTAAATAGTGATACAATTATTATTATTATTATTCTTTTAATTTTGATTTGTATGCACAACGTAAACAGTTTTAAATGGACAAACAAAAATCAATTAAGGGCTATATAAAATAATAACAATCCCTTTGACCCTATAACATCACAGAGTGACAGATACTGTTAAAAAAAAAATTATAGAAAACCATTATTCAAATTAAAAAAAAAAAAAAAAAAAAAAAAAAACGTGACTCGTTTAAAGTATGAATTTTGTTTTATTTTTATAACATGGTCCACTGCTACGTTTATCCAGTATAAATACTTTAAAATATCATGGAAAACATACGTTTTTTCTTTTTATTTTTTTTTTTTTAGATAAATAATATATTTAATTTTTTTATTTATTTTAGATTATTCTGTCATCGGTAGCGTTATTTTCTAGGAGCGCTTACGATCTCATCCTATATATATATTTTTTTATTTATACTCGAGTGAAATTCACATTTCGTCTTCTATTAACCGACTTGTATATTTATATTTGTTTACCCGATATTTTTTTTAACCTTAAATGTGGATTTCGAAAAAACATGAAAAAACATCTAAAAAAGCACTATCTACGTAAACATAATATGTATCAAAAGATTTAATTAATATCCTCGTCGATTCGAGATTACGTATTTACATAAATGTTCGTAAAAAAAAAAAAAAAAACAAAACAAAACAAAACAAAAACGAGAAAAACAAAATCCAAAATCCCATCATTATACTTACGAGTTACGTGTTCGTTTTGCATGCCACGGAAAAACGTGAAATGACGCTTCTGTGACTGTCGCCGTAAAAGTTTACAGTAATTAAGTTGGCTGTATTTGTTTACAACCCCATTATCGCATCCCCCCGACGTCTTTTTACTATTCAGTTCGCGTATCCGATATAAAGAAATACTGTTCACACGCCTGTCGTATTCGGATGACTTTTATTCAAACATTTGTACACGATAATATTCGGTAAGTAAACGTCGTGGTACGCGCACGTACAACGTCGTCTCGGCGAAAACGACGAGCGCAAGAGTTCCACAAATTATTTGCCGATAAATTCATCGCGAGAGCTCTGTCGGCATCCGTCAAAGTATCGTTCGATGAGAATTAAACGTAGCGAAAAAACCGCCGCCGATCGTTTTGTCCGCGGTAATTTTGAACTCGGAGTGTTGGCGGTTCCGTTGAATTTTCGTGGTAATTTAAACGCCGCCGTTAAAAAGACACCGCGAGACGTTTTCCCGTCGAGCAGAGTTCGCCGTTATTTATTAATAATTATTCCTTTTTTTCTTCTTCTTCTTCTTCTTCTTCTTCTTTTCATTCTTTTTTCCATCGTCCCACTCCTACATAAAATGTAATCACGTTGCTCGCGACGACGTAACGGTTCTGCCGACAATGACCGGATTCATTTGTATCCGTGTACTGTTACAAAATGCAGTAATTACGCGAAACTTATCATTCTCTCGGCTCGTGGGCGGCTATAAAATAATAAGCGAAGAAAGTTTAAATATTACATCGCGCGCCCCGCGCTGCCGCGCCGCAGTCGTTTGACAGTGGGATTCGCAAATCAATTGCCGGGCCGCGTTGAAAATTTAATCGTCGCGTAAAACTACTGCACAACCGCCCGAGACGAATACCTATATTCAGAGCCCGTTCGCCGATTCGTCGCGTTCGCACCTGGCAGCTGCGTTCCGGACGAAATAAATCGGGAGTGAATTTTGACTTTACGATCGCGTAAAATGAGAAATAAAAAAAAAAAACAAGATAAAAAAGTCAATATTTTTAGTACGGGTACGCCTATTGCCTACGCGAGCGGAAATCGAACGCGGAATATTTGATTTATTGTAATATAGCCTTCCGGGCGATCGAGAACGCCGTCGTTTGCTGTTGTGTTGATCTGGTGAAAAAACAATAACACTGAACTGTAGTACACCTACTGATAATCGTCGTCGCCGTGATTTCATCGAAAATGTTCGCGCGATCAGTAACCGCGTGACGTTTTGCCCTCGAGTTTTTAATATAACGTGCGAAACGCGAACGCCTATTGTTTGAAACGCTCGAAAACGTCGCGAAAAATCTCGAACAAGCGTATTACATACGCGCAAATCAAACGGCAGACTCGATTGTTTTAAAAGTAAAAGGCTTTTCGACATTCGAATTTTTTTTCTCTTCGTAACGCCGAACGTCGTAAAAATTAGATTTTTGTTTCGTCGTCACTCAATAGTAACGCGTTTTATTGGGTTTACTTCAAAGTATACCGTCTCGAAACCGATTCGTCCGAATTTACGACGCAGAACGTAATAATTTTTAAAATTACGTAACGCGTACTGCGTACAAACGATTTCTCTAATCTTAGAAGTAACATTGTTTGACTACTCGTTTAATTAATCTGTTGTATATAAATTATATAATTGCGAATTATATATATATATATATACACGTTTTGAAGATTCGTATAGTATTATCAGAGCTCGTGGAATGAATGTTCAACATTTATTTGTAAAGCATATTACATTTTCTAGAGTTATAATTTAACTTTTTTTTCAAACAAAAGAGACGGCAATTCGTCCGACATTTCATTTATAATTAATTATTTCCTTCTTTTAAAACAAATGACAAAACACGCGATCGCTGCGTAGCTTACGATTTATTCTCAGCCAATAGTGTATTGAATACTATATATACGTATAGATAAATCTACGTCCAAATCGTCGTGTGTATATTTAATATCGATGTACTGCGGCGCATGTTATATTTATAATTTCATAAAAGAAATCGAATCCCACGTCCGTAACGTGTTTATTTAACGTCTAAATATTAATAATTTATCAACGTTTCCGTGATTTTATCCGGGGCGTTGCACGTAAAACAAATAAACAGAAGAAGAAGGAGAAGAAGGAGACGAAGAAGAAGAAAACGCCTTTTTAGTATCTTTTGATGTGTCGTAAAATAAGAATCTCAACGGTATCCAATTCGAGTTTCGATACAATATAACACGCAGATGTAAGAAGTTGATCCGGCCGGTTTCCAGTGGCATTATAAATTGAAACGAGTTAATAAAATGTTAGTCGATGATAAATTATCATCGCACGTAAGAATACTGTACAGTTATATTTTCCATCACATTCGCGACATATTTTCACGTTCGATGTTCACTTTTTTTTCTTTTTTTTTTTAACTTACAACTTAACCAACGACGAACAATAATAATATTATTGTATATTGTCTGGAATAAATATTTTTAACGAAATTATAATATCATCGTAGATTTTGACACCGACGGGTATTGAATTCGTTATTAAATCTGTTACAGAATGTTGTTCGAGGAATTCAATAAGATTTGATTGGATTTGAAACGTGTTCGACACTCCGTCTCCGTGCCCATAGTATAGTATATCGCGAGATCGACGTACGACTGTAGCTTTTAAACAATAATTTGAATTTGAGTTCGATATCTTTGATTTCTTCGTGCATTGTTCCGTTCGTTTAAAACGTTTCTTCGGCGAGAGGTATAAAACGCAGAGAAATTATCGTCTGCGTATATCGGGTCCCACTAAATTATTACAGTATATTATCTCGGTGCACCGAACGAAAATTAAATTACTCCCTACTCGATTGTACTTGGCCCGATGTTTCGATTTCGAGTTTATCCATCAGATGATAATCTAAAACATACATATTTATCTGACGCCAGAGCTCTAAATAAAATCGAGTAAAATAACGTTTTGTTTTTTCGTTCAAATGTAAAAACGGTGGTTTCATTAAAAATCGATTGAAAAAACATTCGTCGACATCGATATCGAAAAGCGTCTGTCTCGAAATAATCATTGCAAAACAAATTTCAATTAGTATGTTCTTAAAGCGAAAAAAAAATCACCTTTCGAGTTGATTCTTCACGTTAAATCTATCAAACGGCGAATAATACAATTAAAAGTAATTATATCGTATTCTTTGAGTTATTAAATAATACGAGTTACGATTATAAGCCTCGTATTACGCGTATAAATCAAATATTTATAAAAAACTGTATTTTATTGCGAAACTGAGTAAACGACGCGACGTTCTAGAGATCACGGCGGAACGCCTTTATATTTTTAATAACATTCGGCGTAATAATTAAAAAAAATAAAAAAAAATACACGTTATCATTCGGAGAGGCGATGATGACGTTTGAATAATATAATCTAACGTTTCGTGTTAAATATTATTAATTTTTGTTAGCTCGTTCACAATATATGAGATTTTTCGATTAAAAAAAAAAAAAACGAAAAAGAAGAAAAAAATTTCCCAAACGGATTCCATTGTTTTTCACAGTGGATAAGCATGCAATGTTTTAGAAGAGCCACGGAGGCGGGTGTGGACAGAACACTGCGGATACTGGGTGTTGGACACTCGTCAAGTTTTTTTTTGTTTATTTTTTTTTTGTTTGGTTTTTTTTTTACGGCTTCGCTTAAGCCAGAGTAGAATTATTATTTCAAATTTAAGCAACGATAAATCATCGCGTTCAAAAAACATTTCTGATGAGCACGGCTCGTTGGTTTACTATTGTAGTGTTGATATAACCTTTTTTTTCGAATGACGCCCTGGCCGTCTAAACGTACATAATTGCACTGGTTAAGATTTTCGATAATGTTACAGAAATAACATGAAAGTCATAAGATTTCATAATTATTAGTTGTAATATTAGCGCCGCCCCGACGAAAACATTTATCGAATGTTTTTAGGTGAAATACACAAATACAATAGAAAAAAAAAAAACCCTTATAATTGTCCGTTTAAAACTGCTTTTAATTTGTCTTTTGTTTGAAGTGTAACGATCTAATGAAAAACATGTACTTGTTGAATTATTATTTATATTCAATTTGAATTATTTCTAATGAAGTCGATTTCAATAACAAACGTTCACAATAAATCGATTGGTTTGTCGATAATTGAATCGTTTTTAAATTTAACGAATCAAACCAAATTTCTTATAGCATATACATTTTAAAAATTAAATATATTGTGTTCGTAACCTCGAAAATACATAAATATTGTATGTATGAGAATATACGTATGTATTCGGCTCCAATAATTACACGGAAGTGCATCCTGTTATCCTGTCGTAGTCTAAATTTGACTTGACATAAATTTAAATTAGTCATATCGCGGTTGACGGAACACAACACTAATATCCTCAGGGCATTAACAACTACGTGGTAGTACCTCAATTTCATGACAATTAAAACTACTATAACCTGAGTTCCGAAGATAAGGAGACATTAAGTATAATTTTTTAATTTCAAAGCACTAACATTAAAATTGTTGAAACAATTAATTGAATAAATAATAAAAACAAAAAAAAAAACAAGAATATCAAAGCAGAATAAATATTTCGTTATTTAAAATAACTTTATAAATAACTTATTTTTAATTTAAATGATCATTTGCTTTTTTTTTTCGGAAATCGTGACGATAATCACACGGTGTCAAATCGAATGTTTTTTATATATTTTTTATTTTGTAAATCATTAGATATTGCGAAAAAAAATGAATGCTTAACATTATCCGTTATATATCTATCTGAGATATTTTACGACAAAATCTAAATACGATTAATGGTCGTCGACCGGGTTAAGTTTTAAGGAGATTTACAATAAGCTGGGTTCACGTACGTATTCACTATTCAGTTAGTTCTGAAGAACGCGTACACGCATAAACGTTTCGCAAAATTGCCAAATAATAATTTTTTATTTTTCATTTTCGTTTATCGTCTCCTTTTATGCCATAGGTAAAAAGTAAATGTATCTAAATATTACTGAAATGTTGTAAAGCGTCTGGAGAATGATCACAAATAGACAATTACGGTTACGCGTACATCATCATGTGCACACCGGAACACCGCGGTTCTACGGTTTTACCGTAATTTCACACGTGTTTTGCTTCCTTTTTTATTTTATTTTTTTAGCTTAATAACACCAAGTTCCGAATGACATTTGTAGTAGATTTGTATTATGTGCTCATTCTGGAGTTTTGAACCGATGCGATAAAATATTAAATATTATTGACATACATTCCGACGAGCGGTAGAGAAAAATGAAAAAAAAACAAAATGAGTGTATTTAATTTACACTCGTCTATAACTCTCTCGATGCGGTTATAATAATACCACGACCGACCGTTGTGATTCGAAGAATCCGCGTGAAAAAATACACCAGTTCGCTCTCGAAACGTCGTCGTCGCGAAAATACCGACCGAGCGAGCGCCGCCGCCGGGCATGATGTCTAATTTGAATTTCCCATCGGAGTTTTGAATACCGGAAGTTCAATCGAGGTGAGAAGGACACGGCGGGGTCGTCGTCGCCGGGTTGTAGACTGATGGCGGGGACGGCAAAGGGCACGTTGGACAACTGGAAAAACCGCATTTTATTGGATGCCGAACAACCCCCGGGCGCGTATATTATCCTTCGGGCTATTTTTCCCGCCGCAACAGATCTCGTGTTTTTATCGGTTTCCTCTTTCGACCGGCCGCCGCCACCGCCACCGTCGCCGATATCCTCGGCCGTGCGGTTACCTATACCGTTCGGCGATGCCGGATATAATCGAAATGAAATCCGACGGTATCCCCCCGTTATCAATCACGTCGTCGGTGCGATCGTTTTCCCTTTTTCACCGTCTCCTTCTTTTGCTATTTTTTATTTTTTATACGAGCGCGCGCGCGCGCGCGCTCGCCTTTTTTATCAGTCACGCCAATCGTCTCGGTCGGCCGCCTCGCACATCCCATTTTTCTCCCGTGGCCCCGAGATCCGTGTGTCATTAGTTTTAAATTTCCTCCGCGCGCGACTATCTTTATGTCCCCCTTAACTTGCCACTTATATACACGCGCGCGTGTTACATGTGTGTACGCGCGTTTTATAGATAATATAATACTATATATATATATATATAAATATATTATGTATCGGAAACGGCGCATACGATTTCAATAAAACATCGGCTGTAACAATGTCCCGCCACCGTCGTCGTCCGCTCGTCCGCGAAACAATAGATGGCCCGAGCGATATTATTTATGTCGAACTCGACTAGTGCGTTCGGAATGTTTTATACAGCTGACGACGCAAAAATTTCGAACGCTCAAGTGTATTTGAGTAATGAAAACTTACGCCCACGTATCGCCAGCCCGCCTCACCCCGGTCGTCGTTTTGACGTGCGCATGCATATATATATATGTGTATGTAATATATATTATATGTATACATACAAACGTCACGGGCTGTGACAACTATTGGAGTGCTCGAAAGAACTCGCGCACGAACTGCGCGGGGCCGTATTATAATAATATAACGTATAATGTTTATTATTATTTCCGAATGTCTTTTAGTCGCTCGGTCTAACACGCCACGGTTTTGTTTGTGGAAAACGAAAACGAATAAAATACATTTCCCCATTTGCCGTCGTCCCGCAGTGGCTGTGCAAAGCGTGTCGGTTTTCAACACACAAATTGTCCGGTCGACGCGACTGTCCTGTTTCTCCTATCGCTCCTCCTCCTTCGATCCCATCGCGACGATTCCTGTTTTCCTCCCCGTCCGAAACGAAATCCTTTTCCGACCGACCCGTAAATATCGCGTAAACGATAATATCGTCGCGTTCGTTTCGGACAACGTCATATTATCATGCGAGTCCATCGTTTCCGCGTTCGATTACAATAGGGTAATAGGCACGGCGCGAATATTATTGTACACGGCGCTTGTGAAAAACGCACGTGACTCGCGAACAATTAATTTCAGTTGTTTTACGCGGTTGGCTTCCGGCAGTGCAGAAGAAAACGTACACAATTCAACGTCGCACTCGTATTTCAATAATGTCGTGTTGTGTAACACAAGTGTACGGGACCGTACGCATAACCGTACCACAGTGTTGTGGCAGAGGTATTTACTATTGCGCCGTAGTTTTGTTTAATTGTCCATTAAATTAGTCTGCTAAAAACGAGTTTAAAAATTCTAGTCCAATTGTTTGGCAACTCGTTAAACGGAGCGGGTTTTGCTTACCAACTGGGTAAAGCGATAAGAAAGCGTTTGTTATCGAGTTTGCAAAAGACGGACGTCGCCGATTATCGAGTCGATGATTATTTTTTCTCCCGATTAAATCGTACACACGACCGCGTGAATATTACGAATGCGCGGTATTCGCGAAGAAAAGTTTTGATTGATCGTAATTGACAAAATTATCGTTGAATATTTCGAAAATCCGTGATTTGATTACGAATGGTATTCAAAATACCTATTGCTTTCGACCTATGTCAATTATTATAAAACGGAATTTTATAATTGCTGGTGATAATGATTTTTACAATCATACAGCGTCGTGAGCACATTAGTCGCGATGGTGAAAAATTCAACTCGAAAATATAATAACAAAACGCTAGAGAGAGAGAGAGATTATATAATAATATCGTCTAGAATCGTTCGTCTCTATATAATAGCAACGCAAGAATGTGAAGTATTATTTTTATTAATTAAAAAAATGAATAAAAAAAATACTACAATGATAAATCGTATCATTAGAAAAATAATTCCTACTCGATTTATCTACGAACGGTCAAGGTTTTCTTAATGTTCCACTTTCTTAAGTTTCTTCACCGTGCCCCTTCAGCGTTCAGTTATTTACGATTTCCGAAGACCGTTGGAAATTTTGACACACCTATCCTCGTTGAATTTTCCGATCAATCATCTGAATTTTTTTTTCGCACTCGGTAAAATAAAATATTGTAAAAAATTAATAAATACTGTTTTATTGTTGTTTGGTCGATACTTGGTTCGTTTTATTTCGTCACAAATATAAAACAAACACTAACGAAACGTTTTGTTTTTTTTTTTTTCATTTAAAGTTTAAACGCTTTGTGTGCATTTTTCTTTAACAATTATGTTTGATGTCGACGAAATTAAGGGTTTATTTAAAATTTAATCACACCCTAGTCTTTTATTTTCGCGGGACTTTTTCAAAACAAGCATTGTTTTTCAACAATTTTCAAAAACACAAAAAAAACATCGATATCGAACCACTTTAGAAATGAATCAATAAAACCTCGAGTCATAAATTATTGTTCTTTGAAAAGTAGACTGAAAATAAAATAATAGTCTCTGTCGTCATAGTACGTAATAAATATACGTGCATTGTTCTTGCGAGTTCCTTCTCGATTCTTCCGAAATGTAAATATATGTTATTGACGAACGGAAGATGGCATCCATGAATTTTAATTTCAAATCTATAATTTACGATGTTTGAATTAGTTTCAGCGAGCGTTTCGTTCGCATTTGTTTTTTTTCAAATACATTAACGGCATGAACATGTTTGTCCGGGTTTTCGTGTTGTTTCAGTTATTTACTAGAACCATGTGATATCATGTAATAACAACGTGTCGTTGTTTTTTTTTTTCTTCTTCTTCTTCTTTTCCGTCATTAATATTCAGCAAACACACATTTGGCTTGTTTCTGAATACAATTAAACTGTCTGAGAAATTAGTTTCACTCGAGACGAGGTGCAACTGCGTTTTGCGAGAGACCGGGAAACTTTTGTACGATGACATGTCTACGTAATATTAAAACGATATATCAAAGATATATGAAATGTACCACGGCGAAGTTAGTATACGGTATCTATCGTCGAAGTTTAACATAAAAAATTCTTGAGGTTTTTTTTAAGAGGTTCGTCGGAGAGTACGCCATAAATAATAATTTACATACTGACATACTGACGTATTACATTTTATCTTATTCTTCTATTTTTATTTTATATTTTTTTTTTTTAGATCGTTCTTCATTTGAATGTGTGTGTGCGTGCGTGCGGACATGCGTTCGTGCGTGTGTGTGTGTGTGTGTGTGTTTACTTTATATAACACCGAGGAAAAAAGATAACAATAATAATTCACAATTATTCACCAAAGTCGTTTAAAACTCGTGCACAATATGTGTGTCGCTAGTTTATAATAACACATCGTTGTACTAGTGTCGATAAAAGTACGAATAATTGGAAATTGCATTCTCGTACCGCGTGAGATAATCATAAATATTATCACAATATATTTTATTATTTATCGGGTTTGTTGTAAATTTTAAACGTCTCTTGTAAAATGCTTTTGCGCGTGTTCATCCCTTGATCACTATGCGTACAGTTATTTTTCAATTTTAATTTTAAGAAACTCAAATCCACATCGTTCCACAATCCACTTGCATATACCCTCGCTGGCTCGGGGCTCTCCGAAAAAACAGATGCGCAATTATTAACACTGCTGTAGGGTTTACTTTTTCTTTTTTTTTTCTTTTTTTTTTCGGTGGAAATATAAATCTGGCACTGAATAATAATATTTTGCGAAAAGATTTCCTCCGAAAACATGATAAAATTAAAAAAACCTCATACAATCGATCGCCGAAAGCTCGAATCGTTTTCAAGAAATTCAACGTGAAAGTATTAAAACATCAAATTTAATAACATAATAATAATACTTTGATTGCGGACGTATATGGAGCTGTATATAGTTGCATATCGAGAGCTCGATGAAACAAAAGATCAATTATCAAACGGGTTTTTTAATTTATCTGACACCACGCTGTTCTGTAATGGGAAAAAGAATTATTTTTTTTTTATACATATCTAAGGAAAACGAATAGCATCTCGATTGATTGTATGTTAGCGCGTTCATTAATAAACAGCGACCAGAAGTTTTTAAAGACAATCGATGGTTTCGCAGATTATATTTTATCGACTCTTGAAAAGAAAAGTTAATGATTTTTAATAAAAAATACTAAATGAATGTTCTCTTTATTGGTAGGTACCTACCTCTCTACCTATAATGGTTTTAATTAATTCGTACATTAAAATTCAAAATTTAATTAAATTTGCTCTGCAGAGTCTGAAAAACACTTGAAAGTAATGTTCTATTATTCTCATTCATAATCTTGAAATTATTATTCTAATTAAGTATTCGAAAACTTTTTAGTCAAGAACTCATATCCAACGACATATTTATTTAATCACAAATGAACTAACCTCTCGGTAGCTACTCCTGAATTACTTATTTACATTTCCGAACAAAACGACGCTTTTATTTAGATAAATCGAGCGTTATATAGTTTTACAATACTTTTAAGACAATTTGTTCGGGACAGTTCTGTCGCCGGCGAATTTCTCAATTTAATCCAAGAATAGAATAACGTATAAACGTTTTATTCAAGAAATAGTCGACACTATTTCACGTTTAGTATAGCATTGATAATTGTATGTCAATCCCATCGAAACCGAACTGAAAAGTACGTTGTTTTTTTAAGGTATCGTCACTTCAACATGTTAACACCAAATTTTCTCGTTATACGTAAATTATCGATCCCATTTCATTCGAGATATATCCAGGGTTATAATATAAAATTTTTGATATCAATATTATACTATTATCCATTGTAATATTTTTTTGATCGCTCGGAAAATAGTAACGAGTGAGGTAAACAGAGTATTTTTTTTATGGTTCCTCGCGATTTCGGTTTTTTTTTTTGTGCATATTTACTGAGTGTCCCTTACGTTTTTCTCAATTAAAAAATAGCTGATTCGAAATGACTTGACCCTAAATTTCATGATAAACTTAAACATCAACAATTTGGCGTTACACGAAATAACCGAATTGAATTCAAGAACAAATCGTGTTACATCTCATAAATATGTCAATCGCAATCAATGAGGTTAGAAAAATTCGATTCGTCAACACAATGACGTGGCAAAATCAGTCATTTCGTTTTCTCACTTTGAGTTGGAAAAATCGGTCGTTTTTCAACAGGTAACCGTTTTCGCGTCGAAACCGTTTTCGCTCAAGAGTTTCGAAACGATTTCTCGCTAGTCGTTCGGCTCGAATACGTTTTAACGATAAGAATAATACACGTTCGAGTAGCGCGTTGCACACAGCTTTTATCCGCGTAAAACCGTTCTCAAATAAGTAATATTGTGCGACCGATCGATATCGATTTCCAAAACGCCGAACAAAGGCGGACGTGCTGACGCCTTGGACTTAGTTTTTGTTTTGTTTTCGTTTTCGTTTTTTTTTTTATAGCTCGAGCCTGATGTAGTCGGTAAATCGTGTACATAATACGCGGTGTAAATGACATTTTTATGTTTGGATTTTAGGGCCTCTCTCTTTTTTTGATGGAGTGGTCAGTTGACGCGGAAAAAAAACTACCCCCGGGGCCATAACACCGGCTTCCTCTGGTCCACGTGTCTCTCCCTGTCTCTGACCCGTCGCTCTCTCTCTCTCACACACAAAACACACACACACACACACACACTCTCTCTCTATCCTCGTCCTGCGAACGGCTGAAAATGCGGATATATTTTTACACGCATCCGATTCGCATTAAAACCGTCGCTTTCATACTCTACTGCCCGACCCCGTCCCTATCCGTTGACCCTTCACCCGTTAAATCCACCGGTGACCGGGGTATTATCATCGTTCCCTTATCTTCGGGTTTGTTTCAAATAATATGGTACCCGTAAATCATGTGCGACTAACCACTGTCACCGCAACCGCCGCCGCCGCCGCTACCACCGCCGCCGTCCTCTCACAAACAGGAATGTCTACTATCCGTTAGAGATTATACTGCACATCGGGAATATTTTCTAAAACCGATGCCGCAACGAGCGTACAATATAATGCCGTTACACAGCTCGCGCGAGTATTAAACTATATTAATATTATTAATATTACTGTTATTGTACGTTTGCAGTGCGATTAATATTTTATTTCGCAAAATATGATTTCAAAATACGAACTCCAATAGGGTTACGATCTCGATGAAACACAATAGGTATACCGCCGGGATGAATTCACTTCACACTATTTTCGAGAGAATAGATCTGAACATAAATCTGTGTAGGTGTATACACGTTGAAATTTACATTTTTAGATTAATACTACTCTATGTACGATTATTTGAAGAACGTGAAGTACAATATTAAAACAACTACTTTAGTTAAATCGCCGACGATTTACATCGAGTATAATAAATTAATATACGCGGAGACCGAACATTGTTGTCACGGTTTTATATTTATTCTTTTTTTTTGTACGGAATCAATTAATTATTTCAAACGATTAATTATTCTCAAAAATCACGACGAAATCACGTAGCTATATTGAAAAAGGTATCGTTTAACGGTGTTTTATTGTACTCGAGTTAATCCCGATTGCGACGGAATGAACGAAATACTAAAAATGCGCGTGTATTTCCGATGATCACGAAAAAAAACAACAAAAAAACAAAAACAATATCATCGAAACGTATATTTATCCGTTTGTATTACCATACGTTTATATATTTTGTTCCGAACGTTTTAAAACGTACGAATTATTTATTTAAGAAGATCTATTCGAATGAAGTAAAAAACCTAAACGTTGCCCGACAAATGTCTACGATTAAGGTTTTTTTTTTTTTTTTTTTTGTTAAACGTAGTATATTACCGCTCGTACGATTTCTACGGGTCTCTCGGTGGTCCGGTGTTTATTAGACGTTTAGTCAAAATCGACAATATATATATCTGGTCATTACGCGGCGGGTCCCAACGGGGACGCGATAGGTTTCCGACAGTCGTCGGGCAAACACGCGCGAAAGTATATAATACTCGCATAGTGGTTTATGGAGCGAACATCTGTAAGCGCGTGTGTATACGCTTGCTTTTAAGATAAACAGCCGCGACCGAACACCGTGTTCCGGGAAATATCGCGGCACCCGCAAATCGGACCTAGATAAAGTGTAGACCATTCGGTATATATAATACGCGTGCGTATTACTTGTCAAAAGCCTTCCGTTTCTATCGAATCCTGCCGGTCTCCTTGCAGCGCGGGGGCGCACCGGCGAGACGCGACGACAATAACAGTGCCGTTTTAATAATATCGAATTCACGACAATCGTCTACTAGACGACCGTCGAAGGTTATTAATACTGTGACGCCGACGCGATGTCCGCCATCTCATTCCGATAAAAAAAAAAAAAACAATAATCAACGATTATAGAGAGCCGTTCGTCCCGCGAGATCGCGAGAATCCGTCGTTTTTTTTTCCGTTACACATTTTCTGCGAGCAACGCGATATTGCGAAATTCTGATGATTTGTGACGGAACTAATTAAAAAACATTCTCCAGCGAAAGCGCGTCGGGTCGGCGTACGGCAATAGTCACGCGTTTTTCGTCATTTGGCCGTGGCGAGCGGTCGGTTTTCTCGATAATTCGTTGGCCGAACGAGATTATGGTATATAATGCGACGAGTCGAACATAATATAACGGCGTCTGCGCCGAACTAATGGCTCGTTGCTTTTCAAAGTTTTTATATTTACGTCGCGTACGTTTACAATATTATTCCATATTGAAATTGACGCGACATTTTACTAAAATTATTAATGAGTTATTATGAGTCGAATGAGCTTCTCGATGTACCGGCTCTGCATTAGTATTCGCTCGCTGCGCCACTAACACTAACGCGTTTCGTTACACGTCACGCGAATCGAAAGTATCCTTTGGCCTTTTGCAAAACGCGCGAGTAGGAGTTGAGAAGAGAAGCGCGTCACAAGAGAAAAATAAAAATACGGAATAACGTTTCCCCACCCCCCCCTCCCCCGACTCTGATGTTATTACAAAAGTATATATTATTTAACTTGTCGTCGTTGTGAGCACAAACCTTCACATCGAAGAGGAGTACACAAATGATAACAACAACAACAATAATAATAATAATTCTAGTAAGTCACCACCGCCATCCACCTCTAGCACGGAAGCGAGATAAATAATAACGGTACTCAAAATATTATATGTTGTACACCATACATGATGATTCGGAAAAGTTTTCGCTGGAAACAATATTCCGGAAACACGAGGTCCACCATCGCCGTCGTCGCTAACGAACGGACGCGAATAATATTTTATTGATTTTGTCAATTTATCAAATTTCAAACGCCATACGAATGCGATATAACATTCGTCAGCCGTCGAATGTGGGTTGGTCCAAAAAAAGAATGTACACATATATTTACGTTTAAATCAAATACCGAGCTGTTTGCTGAATATATTGAGCGCCCGAATAAATTCACTGGCTATTTTTAAATAAACATTACACTGTGTGATCATGTGTGAAATAAACAATTTTTGTTCGGTAGAAATGAACCGTATGACGGCAACTGATGTTTGAAGATACGCTATCTCTCTCTCTTTAACTATATACACACATATATATATACAATGTATAATATACAGAAATATATATATATGTGTAGTTCGTATACAGTATAAATATTATAAGTACACATAAAATGTGCTTACACGGTGAAACCCCCGTCTTAAACGGACCCCGGATTACGAGGGATTCTGTCTTTAACGAAAGGCCCGCCCTTTCTCTCTATATAATATGTGTGTGTGTGTACTTATATATATATATATAATATGTCATTCAGGAGAATTTTTTCGAAATTTATCTCGTTGTATAAAACACTTGATAAGACGGGACCCACCTGACGTCAAACGTGAAGCTATTCGTTAGAGCCGTCTTTAGGTTATTATTATTATTATTATTATGCGCCTTAACAAAAGGCGACAACGACGTGTCGAAAAAAAATAAAATAAAACAACGAGACATCGTTTTTCCTTAGCGAGTGCCACGAGTTATTCGTATTTATAGACGTGTCGGGTACGTTTTACTTTCCTCGACGAAAATTATATAATATAAATATGGTATCCGAGTAGCCGTCCTAAATATTGTAAACACGTGGAAAAGTATTATTATCACCCCGAAATATATTTTTGTGTTTCAAATTAAAAATGAAAAAATAAAATATTTATTTAGTTACTTTTATTACGAGTTTCCATTGACATTTTGATCCCTAACGAAAGTTTAATTAAACTTTAACAATATAAAAATATTATATATAACAAGATGGAAATTTCCTATTTATTCAGTAAGCCGGAAACCTTTCTTAAAAGAATTTTTTTTTCATCTCGGTGCTGTGCGATTCTGTTTAAGACAGCTCTCGTGGAATTATAATTACAACAGTATATTATAATATTATTTTAATACTCACAATCGAAAAAATAAAACGTCTAGTAATTCGCCAACGTTTAATTTTTAATTGTGTAAGAATGTCAGATAAAAAAAAGAAAAGGTGGAAATACAGACCGAAAGTCTGAGACGTGTAAGATATTAAAAATAATATAAATTATGTACACGTTTCGTATAATTGTGTTTAGAACTGTATAATATGTACAAATAATAATTTAAAATTAACATAACTGAGTAAGTAGGACTGTTAACTATTTTATTAAAATAAAATCTCAATAAAACGATCATACTTTATGACTATACAAATTTTGAAAAATTTTCAAATGTTTAAGAAATAAATATAACTAAACAGCTATATAAAAAAAAAACGGTAGAAGTATAATGGTATAGTAAAAATGGTAAAAATAATATATATTCTTTTTTATTTTCTT
This sequence comes from Drepanosiphum platanoidis, assembly GCA_948098885.1. NCBI lineage: Eukaryota > Metazoa > Arthropoda > Insecta > Hemiptera > Aphididae > Drepanosiphum > Drepanosiphum platanoidis. The sequence goes on along the minus strand of OX402538.1, from coordinate 7,462,815 downwards.
ATAAAACAGATGCGTTGTAAATATTTTCCGAGATTTGTGTATAAAATTAGTTTTATTTTTACTTCGTCTAAAACTTTATAGCCAATAGCAATTTGAATATAACTATTTTTTTTTCTTTTAATTTGTAATCGATTATATGATTTTTAAATATATTAATAATTTGTTTGAATTCATTGTTTTAAAAGTTGAAAATGTTTCAATAATAATAATGAAAGACAAAAAAAATGTAATATTATTTTCAACACTGATGAAACTGCGAGCTTTTTATGAGTCTTTTATGAAAACGAATTCACGTTTAAGCTGTTCATATTGAACGGAATGGATATTATAAGATATGGTAGTGTTATATAAAAAAAAACGGACGTTTGACCATTTACATTCCAACCGGAACAAAAACCAAAATTCAACTGCACCCATATGTATCCTTATAATAATGAGTCGTAAACGACTGGTTTGTCGATTCGATTGTTTTAATTTTAATTTTTGTTTTGTTTTTTGTTCACAGGATTCCGTGTTTTTTCACCCATGTACCAGTAAATTACAACAAATATTTGGTCCACCGTTGCAATTAATCCACTGAAACATTTGATCAACTTTGTAAAACTATCCGTTTTCATAGGTAACGTACATCCATCATTAATTTTGTTTTGTCAATTTTTTATTCAAAGTGAATTTCACTTTGCCCGACAGTATATTATTATGTGCATTTTTATTATTATGAATTTTATCATAAACAAACTGCCGAGCAAAAAGTACACAATATGCAGGTACTCATACGATAATCAAACGATAATAATTTATGTCAAAAACATTATTATAAACGCAGTGTTTCACCGGCGAACACGCATTATTTTAAAATGTGTTTTACACAATATTGTTCATATTGTTATAACGATGACACTGGTATGTTTCTTTTTTTTCCCTCTCTTTCTACCTTAAACCAATAGTTTGTGACGATTCGTTGTATTATAATTTATACAAACACGTAACAACATAAAACTCACACACGGACGAGACAAATAGTATTGTAGTCGAGTGATTTTTATGACGTTTAATTGCCGTCATAAAATTATAATTAAAACTCTGATATTTTAAAACGGCTGTTATAAATACGCTGTAATGTGTCAAAGTAAACACTCGGCGGTATCCCACAAATTTTAATATCGTTAAAACGGGTTCAAATGATTTTTAGTAGGAGTGCGTTTTATTTTTTTCTCCCCCCCCCTCCCGCCGACCCTTCGCCAGCGTCGGAACGTTTAACGTTAAAAGGTCTGAACAACACTGGAACAATAATATTAAAACGTAAATTTCGCGCGAATCCTCCATAAATTTTATGCGAAGCGTTAACGGAGGAAATAACATATTTTGAACACGTGGTCTTCTCTCGTCGCGAAGTATTTCTCTGAAAAACAGAATATTAAAACGTTCGTCGCGAAACACTACGGTTACGTCTCGAACGTCGTCGTGGTTTATTACCGTTATTATTGACATGGCTGTTGTAGACGCGAGTGTCGTAGGCTCACGGTAAATTGCCGAATTAACCGCGTCCGCGCGACTTTCAAACGTAATATTATTTTATCCGTTACCGCGCAGGTTTAATAATTATCCCGTCGGAACTTCCGACATGCCTATTTGAGACGACGACGCGCTCGATTTCACGCCAATAACCGTACTCGTTTGGTGTTGTTCCGATATCGGCGTGGTCACAGTATAGAAATTGAAAACAAAAAACCTCGATCCAAAGAAAACACTAGACGCTTTCACTGCCGCGCCATCGTTCCGATGACGGCAGACGTAGGTATTTTTTACTGTTCGGAAACGGGTATTCGATCGCGTGCGAATTTATGTAACAGCGACGCGACGACCAGGTACGTACCGAAAGCCCGATGATAATTATCACGCGTTTTTCCTTCCTCGTATACAACGTTGACGTCACGCGTTTCCTGGAACGCGAGCTTACGGAGATTTTGCGTAAGCAAATAGATTAGATCAAAGACAACCGGAGGAGTATCCTCATAGGTACCCACTCGTAAAGCGACCGCACAACGATGATGATAACCAAATAAAAGTACGCGCCGCGCGTACAAAGGTTGTCAGCTTTAGACCATTAATAATGAATCTCCCCGAAGCAATAATCCATATTTTACGGTGTACACTTTGTTGCAGACGATGAAACTTTTCCGGGTTTTTTTTCTTTGTCGCATCAACTTTTACCCACTCGCGCACAATGCGCAGGTTAGGAGGTACACGCGTTTATAGTATACCAAACTCGTCAAAACGTAAAATGTACATCGTTTTCTCGTAACAACAATGTAATACTTTCATTTTTTTTTTTTTTTCTTTTCTCGGTCGACATTTATTTTAATATGAATATTTTCGTAACAAAAAAAAAATAATAATAATACGGAATGATAGAGACGAGTCATAAAACATCTAGAAAACGGTTTGGTGTTATTAAAAATGATTTATTTGTATGATTAAAAATCACTCGCATTATGCGCCGTTATACCAGAAGAGTTTCTTTAACGTGGAAATTTACGAATTAATATTTTACGAATACATTTCTATCGTCGTATTTATTTTGAATATATTTACACAATCCTATACTAATCACGAATAAACGTATTTTCAATTTTAATAGTTATACTCTTGTAACAAAAAAAAAAAAAAAAACATGCGAATTTTAAATTATCATAAATTTAAATTATATAGGTTATATATGCTGTCGAGCGAAAATCACGTTTTTACAAAAGAAATTCATAAATTAATCGTACTTTTCGTCAAATAGATATTTGCTTTAATGATATTATAATAAACAATTCTTAAATTATGATTCAACACGCTTTCGTTGTTTAAGGTGAATATTTTAAAATGATTTATAACTGATTTTTTTTCCCCTGTCGGCTCAACTTGTCACGAAATACTTGTTGAAGTCATAATTATTATAAGGGCGTGAGTCGGAAATAAAGAAAGAAAAAGCAAATCATTTACACACGCACACACACACGCACACACACACACACACACACACACACACACTTACACACACACATACACACACACACAAAAAGGAAACCTTTTAATCTTTATGGAAAGATGTTTTTCCTTTCTCCCTTTAGATAAATTATTACATTATTTTCAGATTATTAATGGTTGAAAACATCAGCAAATTCACGTCAGTGAAGTTTTTATACGCCGCAAGTATATTTATTATTTATATTTTTTGCATTATCTAGCGGGCTTTGCGCTGAGCAACAATTCAAATAAAAGAAATTAATTAATTCACACCGTAACGATAATAATACCGTTCAAACCGATAGCCAGATTTCTGCGTAATTACCGTTGTTTAATTACAACGATTTTACCGATGAAAAGAGATCTTTCGATCAGACCAACGTAAATAATACCCATTCAGTTTAATTATTTTGTTTCGATTTACCGAAATTAATATACTGATTGGCGTGTTTGACGATGTAACACAATTAATACACTTTATTAGTGGAAATAACAAACGAATAGTTTATGCGTTCGGGGTGTTTTCAAATACTATTATTTACAGAAAAAAAAACAAAATGAAATTGTTTACATACAATTGTCGGTTGTGCGCAATTAATAAATCGTATACATGTATAGCTTTAGTGTATAAAAAAAAAAAAAAAAACAAAAAACAAACTGGTTTTTTTTTTGTACGTTACTAGGAAACCCCAGAGTAGCAGTTCGAGTTCGAAGAGTTCCGTAGTTAATATCTATACGTATATATAAAAATGGAGCCAAAAATGTATAACAATTCATCAATTGAGAACGGCTGGGCCGATTTGGCTCAAATTTTTTTTGAATTGTTCGTAATTGCCAGAAGAAGGTTTTTACGAAAAATTTTTGGAAAAACCAATTAAGGGGAAGTGCTCAAACGGGGATTTTGTGATGTACTTTTGACATTTTTGTTTCTATTGGTTATAGGAAAAATTCAGCCCATTTATATGTACGTGTACCTATACTGTAACCATAGTGACCATTATCATTGTTTATAAATTTTTTTGCGAATTATTTTCAATTAAAATATATGTATATAAGTGTTTCATATACTTTTCACATATACATACTTACAATAAGTTAGTAATTTTTCATGATACAAAATTTTAAATGGCAAAACAACGTTTGCGAGGACAGCTAGGAAACCCCAGAGTAGCATTTCGAGTTCGAGGAGTTCCGTAGTTAAACATTTAAAATATAACATTTAAAATTAACTATAAATAAATAAAATATAATATATACGTATGTACGTATACTTAATATCTATAGTATGGACTGGGGTATAACAACGTACGTTCCGATAAAACCATATTTTTGTCTATACTCTCGTAATCCAATTAATCCATCCGTTGCGTTCGTGGTAAAAAAAAAAACCCCAAACAAACAAACAAAAAAAAAAAATCGACTGAATCGACCCCTAAAGGAGCAAAAAAAAAATAAAATAATATTCATAAAAAAATAAAATACATAATATGAAAAAAAAAATCGTATACCCCGCGCGATCCAGATTTATACCGCGACAGGTCTGCGCGCCCGGTGCGTATGTCATAATTTGTGTCTAATGTTCAATAAATTCCCGCCGGCAGTAACCCGCACAGCATATATGTATATATATTTATACATAAATACATACATACATACATACATACGTAGCAAGTGTGGCGCGTGTGTGGGTTAGCCGGCAAGGTACATATATCCTGCGCGTATTGCAGGACGAAATGAATTGTTGGCCCCGCGAGAGAGCACGGGGAACGCAGCGCCCCCGCGCGTTATTGAAATAAGAGCGCCGCGCCGGCATAATGGCGATCCCCAGGCGCGCGCGAGAATAAGGAAAATAAGGAAAAATTCCATGGCCGTTCTCCTGCTCCTGCAGCCGTTTTACAACTGCTCGCCGAACAACTCTTGCGCGCGTGTGTGTAAGCCACACGCACTCTCTCCTTTTCTCCTTCTCTCTCTCTCTCTCTCTCTTTCACCATGTTCCTTTATCTTTCTCTTTCTCTCTGTCTTTCTCACGCGGATGTAGCTCATGAAAAATCCCATTTGTTCTGCTAGTCCATTTCCTGAAATGAATATATATGGCGGCAGAGTGAGCGTCACACCCCACACGCGCGTGTTGTCCTCTCCTCTTCGCACGCCAGATCGTCACTCTATATTATTCTCTATCCGCTGGAATACTTACTCGGTTTCTTTCGTCGCCCGCGCCGAGGAATCTCCGGCCCCCGGGTAGATTTGAATTCCTGCGCGTTCTTTTCGCGCCGCCTCGTCGCCGGATTTCTACACCCCTCTCGGGGAGGTTGCTCCCTACCCTTTGACCTTTTTTGCGGTTTCCACCGAATTACTTTGTTTCCAGCGTTCGTATCCACATCGTCGCCTCTGCCGACGCCGCGAAGGTCGAGGATTTTTCGGGTGCGCAAAACCGTCGTCGGCCCCGCGCGACGTTTGTAAACGTCATCCGCATTATAATAATATATCGGTCACGAAACGCGCGGTTGTACCTGTACGGCACGAATATCGCGCGATCGATATTTTATCTCGTCTCGTTTTCCGACACAAATAATACCGTCTCGGTGCACGCGTAATACACGCAGTCGGGGGGCTTATCGTTATGAGGTTTTCGAGGAGCAGCCGCTCTTGCAACATTTTTAGGGTGCACCGGCGCGGCGGCGTCGTGGCCGATAAATAATAATTAGTTTGACACTGTTTTGCCGGAACCAAAGACACGGTTCATATGACTTGATATTGTAACGATGATAATTAAAGAACATGATAAATTGTTACAAATTATAAGGGCTCGACGAAGAATTAATACATTGTTTAAGAGTAGGCGCATTTTGTCGTAACACGCTCATGTCTACGTGATCGAGTTTTAATTTATTATGATTTATTTAAAATTAATTGAAATTCGTGTGCGAGTGCTTGCACACGACTAAAATTATATCCGTGGCGTTTATTCAGACATTCGGAATTCCCCGATTAATGTAATAACCGTAAAATGAAACTTTTCGTAATAAACAAGTATTTCAAACCGACGCAAAGTAGTACAAATCAAAATGTGATGTCCGTGATGAAATTGTTTCGAGTTCTCGAGATGCGAGAAGATTTTCATATTCAAATAAAAAGGGTGAATAAGGTGTGTACAATATTATCATGTCTTCCGGTAGAATTAGATCAACACGACACTGACATGCACACAGTGACGCAACAAACGGGGTGGGTGGCCGTGCTCGACATCGGGGCCAAGGTTTTAATAGGAAGAATATTGAGAATAATGAGATTATTAAATATTGTAATACTATTTTACATTTGCGTGTAAATGAAAAAAAAAAAAAAACCCCATCGCTTATAATACGTATTAGTAATTTATTGATTACAAATTATAATTATGAAAATAGAAACTCGTTTGGAAAAAAAAATTAGCATATTATTATTATGGTTAGTACACACACACACACACGCGCGCGCGCGGTATTTCCACAACCCTAGTACTTATGATCTAGATATCTAGATATCAACATTGTTCTTCAATAAATTTCCGTAAAATTTCGTTATTTTCAAAAACAAGTATTTTTATCAAGTATTTAAAAATGCACCATACACTCAAATCATTTTCTGGTAGTGAATACAAATCGCGTTAGGGGATTTAATCAACTGCAGTATTGATTACGAAAATCATTCGTAACTGACCCCAGATTTACCTTGACACCGGAGCCCCGATGTTCTAATTGTGCCACTGACGAAGTTAAATGATAAAATAAAAAAAAATAAACCGAGAAACGCTTTGGATCGAAACTGACCCGATTTTGCGACCATGACGTTTGCACGGCATGTAAGCCGACACGTGTACAAAACGAAAAACGAGTAGAGAACAGAGTGGTATATATATTAAAAAAAAAGAAAGAAAAAATCAATATTATCATCGTCGCATAAAAAAATTTATATTTAAAAAAGTTAGATGGTAAAAATCGACCGTTAATTGATATAAATCGTATAAATGTTAATTATTTATTGGTAACTGTTTGTTTGGGTCTGAACTATATAACAGTGGAATAATAATTAAACGCATAAATTATAAAAAGCTTGACGTCAAAAAAAAAAAAAATCCCCTCTAAAAACCCGAGAAATCGAAATGTAGAAATATAAATGGTTTTGACTACATTTTAATGTCAATTATATTATACCTATGACGACGAGACTGAACGTTTTCGATAACGGTCGGCCCGCTAAATATTTTTTATTTTACAATAATTTACAAACGTTTTTTTCCCTCGTGGAAATAAATATCCAAAACCGTTTTTATACAGGCCTACCGAGTGCAATACCGAGTGTAGTTCGAATAATTTCTCTTCCGCGAATTGAATAAAATCACGGCCGAGTTTAGACCGCCAAGACGTGTACTGACGTTTGCGCGCGCGGCGTACTCGGACCAAAGTTTATCAGAACGATTTGAGTACGGCACAATAATTGTACCTGCGGCGTCCTATTGTATATTAATATAATATTTATATACACACTCGATATATACATGTAAATTTGTTGAGGCAAGTAAACAAACTATAATTCAAACGGTGGATCGGACTAGTCAAACAGTACCAATCGCTCGAAACATTTTCATTTGTACGTCGCGAGCAAATACGGTTATTACATTTCTGAAACGCAAACAATACAGGTAGGAGGTCTATTATACATGACAGACAGCACGCGGGTAATCCGCTGTTTTACGGTAAAAACGGAGTAATGAATTTTCCGGCAAAATGCGAGTGTACCGTCTGAAATGTAAAAAAATTATCGGGTTTTAGCGGAAAGACATATTATATAGACAGATATATAGAGATATAGATAGATAGAGAGAAAGAGGAGAAAAAGTAGAGAGAGGGAGAGAGAGAGAGGCCGAAAGTCGGATGATATTAAAATAACGACTCGTTCAAAATACAATCCTCTGGAAAACTCATCAATTCGTCCTAATTTACGCTAAACATTTAATTTGAATGTACGCGGCGTAAATAGTAAATCGTTTATAAATATTCATGACGAAATCACAATTTATTTCGTCCTTTTATACAAACATAATAATAGGTATACGTATATAATATGTGCGCGCCGTTTAAGTAGGTAATGTTTTTCACTGGCAAAGTGTTCTATCGTTAAAGCGAAATTATATTCAATTTTTACAGTCGTTATCGTGTTAATGACGCTGTACCATTCAATATACATTTTAATTTACTGACATAATGACACGAAATGAGGCCAGTCGTTTCATTTCAGATTTTAATACCGTAGCTTTTTCTCTTCTTTACTTTCCCGGTGTTCTGGCGCAGCCATTGTTTGTCATCTTATTATTTACTAGCATTTCGTATCCATGCACTTCGCTGCACGTAATAATAAAATATAAAATAAAATGTTTACGAAGGAAACGTGTTTCATCTACATAGTGAGTAGAAGAAAAAAAGAAAAAAAAAAGAAGAAGATTGTTCATTAACCTTGTCGTTACACGATCCAGTTGAGGGAATTGATTAAACGCGAAGTAATAAACGATTGACTAAAACAACTAATATTTGGCCCTTTCAATTTAATTAGATAGGTAATATTAATTATTAACACTTTTGATTTCCCGTACTCAGATTCACGTACATCACGTACGAACACACATACTCGAGTACGATTTATTTTTATTATTTTAATGTCTTTCTACTTTAAAATCTCAGACACATTGACGTTAATCTTCCTTCGCATACTGACCTCGTCGACGTGCTCTGCGTTCGTCCGTCCGCTTGTATGCGTTGCAGTGCAAATGAAATAATGATGTTTTCAACGATACTGTCATTGCTCGGTATCATAATTTTGAATTCAGTTCATCACGAGTACTTTACGAGTGTTATTATCTTTGACATCGTTAGAATTCGTATTTATATTTTGGGTATTTTTTTGTACTCAAAATTATTTATTTCGAGTGTCTAATGATTGTTGAAGTGCCGGCGTTCGATTTTACATTGGTGAGCAAAAAATAAAAAATAAAATCGCAGCCGAACGCTGCAATATACCTGCAAGTATTGTAGGGCAACGCTGCGTATGATTCAATAAAATATATCGTTAAAACATTGAAAAACACCGTAAATTGTCGGACGGTTATATCTAGTATAACAGTAAATTACAATACTTGAACTTAAAACCACGAACTATATTGAAATTTATTTTCAATCGTCGTAAGATTGTTGCCACATTTTTCAAGCGTTCAATGGTCTTTTTTTAGATTCTGAATGAATTTATCAGGATGTATGTGTGAGCGTGTTCTTTTGTCTGTTTACTTTGGCCATAAGACTGGGTCAAATCATCAACTTCCGGGACAGTTTCTAGTAGAAAACATTATATAGTTAGTTGGTGCATTGAAAAGTTTATTTTGTTTGTTTTTTTTTTTAATTTTTAACATTTTTAAATTCATAGACGGGATTTTTTTTATAGACGTTCCATTCAATTTGAAACTCGACCAAGTCACAGAAATTACGCAAAAATCTGCACACTTGTTGTAGTTAAAAACGTAAATATAGCTTTCGATTTCATTACCTAAGATTTGAAAATGTAATATAAAATTCTTTACAAATTCTTGTTTAAAGTAGATAAAAACTTATAAGGTCTATGTCACAAAAGAAAAATTATATTAACATTGGAAAGTTAAATTTTTACGAAATCGAATAATATTCACTTAATTTTAGAAAAAGACTCAAGTCCAACCACCTTCATTGAAAACTGTTTGTCTAAAACCCTTTTAACATGTTAGGTTTATTGTTTTTAAATTTACGAAAATTGTTCACAAATATCAATCATTCGGTTTTGTATCTCACTTTTTTTTTTTTATATAAAACTATAAATCTTGATGAAATTAAAATCAAACATCAATTTTTTCTCGTTTATTAAAATACACTAACAGTATTTATGTTTAATAATCATTAGAATGTCTGTACAGTGTACATTTAATTTCAATATTAAAATATTTCAAAATAAAACGTAAGCACAAATAAGGTATATTATGTAATAATTAACATTATATCATGTTTATCGTTTTTATATTAATAAATTCATTACGATTATTACTTTGAATCGTTAAATTGGACATCATCGTGCAATTTTTCAATACAAATTTCTATAAAAACTTAATTAATATTTATTTATTTTTGTTGTTGTTGTACAGTTCTTACATTTTAGTGTAAATATTTAGCATTGATAAATTAAAAGTTTATTGTTATTAAAAGAAAAGAAAAAAAAGGCAGTTTATAAATTGAGAATTAATATGAAAATCGAAGAGATAAATATTTATTTATTTTCGTATACATATAGAAATATGAATTGATCTCCGAGGAAAGCCTTACAAATTCAATTTTAATTTACTGATATTCGTTTGCCTAGTACTTCTGCGTTATTATACACTATAATATTGTACACTATAAATTATTAAATAAAATTATCGTTTATATTGTTATATTATGTTATAGACGACGCATTTGCGCTATGGGTAGTCAAAAAACGAAATGTTAATGTTTACAGTCGACGGACGAGTCGAAAATATATATTTTATTTATGATACAAATAAAAAAACACTATCCCCAATATGTGTGCAACTTACATAGTCCATCATTATATTTTATCGGGACATTGAACTTTTCGAATTCACGACGAGAAACAATGATCGGGTAGGGGATCGGCATTATCTGTCATTTAAATTCCACCAGCGGCCCTCGATATACACGATTCAACTACAAAACTGAATCGAATGCATTTCCACCGAACGCATTATTAAATCAAATGTCATAGGTATTATGTACAACGTGACTCCCAGCGCAATCGCATTTATATCTCATCATCATTAACATACGATTTTCCGTATCGGTTCTTGGTCACCAGACAAAAATAAAAAAAAATAAAAATCAAATCAAATCAAGCTTCGACGTGCGTCGCGGACAAATGAAAAGAAACAAACAACAGTAACAGTGTTGATTTATTATGTACAATAATAATTTTACACGGATCGTTTATTTTTAAGCGACTCAGACCGTTCGGATCCATCTAAAGTTGTTTTAATTTACTGTAAACTGAATATAATACGATATGTAAATGTTTGACAATAAACGAAATCATGATTTATACCTATATACGTATATACACCATAGGTATATAAATACAACATTATTTGTAAATTCAAAATACAAAACTTTTAAAACAACACGGCGATGACACTTACGAAAACGTACTAATTTAAATGTTTAGGATCGTGGAATCTATATAATCCGCAACACTTAGATGAGTCGAATAATATGCTCGCGAGACATTTTATATACATTTCGTTTCAAACCATTGAATCAAATAAGTGTGTGTCTTTCTTGTTGGATCGAGTTTGATAAAACGAACGCACAGACGTATAATAGTTACTTTATAAGATTGCAACGATACGTCGTTCCCTTGGAAATGTAGTTGTATTGTTAATTTTCATTTCTTCTGGGTATTTTCCATTTGAAGTATATCACGACTTCGGTTCGAAGACATCCAATTTTTCTACCATTATTACTTCGATGAAAACATTATCATATTCAATTGAATATGTATGTAAAGCGTTGTACAGTTACTGAACGTAATGTCTTTTCGTTGAAGTCCTACGAGATTGATAACTCATGAGTATTTGATGAATCAAACATATCCATGCGATAATACAAATCGTATGATGGTTTGTTTGTCGTCGAATGTCGTTAGAGAGATCAAAACCGTTATGAAATGATTAAATCCTAAAAGAAAGAGTTCACAGTTAATTAGGGGAAAAAAAAGGATAAAATCAAATCAAAATGTAATAATGATATTCTCGTTTTGAATTATTCAAATTTAAATTCGTAGGTACCGTTTGTACGTTTACTATTTTTATAACTACTCGTATACACTTTAACACGTGCGTGTTGGTACGGCGATAAAAACTTACGCTTACTTTAATTGTTTTCTCATATTTCAATTGGCTTATTATATCTTTATTTTCCCTTCGGGTAAATGTTGTTCGTCATTTACATCCGAAAACGTTCAAAGGAAATAGCATTGAATATTATTTCCGGGTAAAATACATTTTATTTTATTTTCGTTGGTATATCGCGTTCAAATGAATTACATTGAGATCAAAAGAGCAAGGAGTTTTTCAAGTAATTAAGACAACTTAAAATTCACTAAAAGTAATTTCCAATGTAAGACCTCATACAATTACATCTCTAAACGTGTCGCATACGTTTAAATATATTTCAAGCATACACGAACGTTTTGCATTATCTCAAAAGATTATTCAATTGGAAATTTACCATAAGCTATAAAGGACAGAGTTTATAAAACCCATAGAAATTATGAATGCAAAATATTCGTTTTTTTTTTCTTCTTTAAATTTATCCCGGATGCGTAATATTTTCAAATTCCATTATATTATATACTTACAATGTATTAATACGTATTTTTAAAAAAACACTCATATATTATTGTTGTGTGTTTGGAAACTCATAAAACGTCAGTATACTTTTTCTCTCTCGGTGTGATGTGAAAATAAAAAATGTATGCCATTTTTAAAATCAATATGACATAGTATAACGTCAACGGAATACCCTATGAATAAAATTACTCTACAACTTCAGATAAACCGTATGTGTTCTCGCGATCACTTCACATTCTCAATAGGTACTGAAAAAGATTACTTAGAATTAAACACCTCTCTGATTAACAAAGCTTCGGCTCGATCGGTATTTAAAAATGTTCCATAGAAATCGATATCTCTTTTATAAGTGTCATATTATACAAAATATATCGTACAAAAATACTACCGAAATACAAATTTGAAAAAGTTAAAATTTTATTATAACAAATAAATACACATTCGTTACGTCCTGTCGGTCTAATCAAACCACGTTAAATATTTTAATTGTAAGTATTTACCTACTATTTTTTTCTATTCATTCATATTATTTCGTAATTCCATTTTCATCCAAAAATCTCAATAATTTTGTGACGGGGGTTTTTTTTTCGCTGTTCGACACGCAGATAAAACAGTGGTTTATGATTGTTTTTTTCTTTCTTTCTCTTCTAAACCGTGTCTTCCCAGAAGTTTAATATTGGCCGTATACAATAATAAAACGTTGTAGGTAGTATTTTGTGGTTGATATCGTTTTCTGTTTTTTTTTTTCTTTTTCTAAAATAATATACTATATTCGTTCGTATAGAGGAGAAACAATACGAATTCCCGAAATCATTACCGCCGCTGGATTACCGGTAACACATCCCACAGGAAATCAGTAAGAAGAAAACAAACGGCCAGTTTATGATCACGGGCTAGCATTTGTGCGCTTGGCTATTCCTTATTATGTCGTAGGGTTATCGCCTTTAGTCAGTATTATATATATATATACACTGTGGTATATATATATATGTGTGTGTGTGTGTGTATGTATGTAGTATGCATGGTATATATGTACTTTGTTCTCTCCGGTTTTCCACGTCTACTACCCCGAGTGTTTAACATTCACTGTTACACAACAATAAACTGGTGGTCGAATTTTGGCGGGCCGGGAGTATAAATCACGCCGCGAACAAAACTAACACTCTCCTTTATAAATAATGATTGCGGATAAATTATTTAAAAGCATATTTCCATTGATAACAACAATACGATGACTCGCAATAATCGGCCGTGTGAAAGCAATTCGGAAATGTATTCTCTACCACGCACTCGAAATCGATTGCGTTTCCCCCCCCCCCCCTGTAAAATCGTTTTTAAAACTGTTATAATATTATGCTTTAAGGATAGAGAAATTCTAATCGTAGATCGAAAAATCGATTCGAATGTGAACGAAGAAAATATTCTCTGTGTGTGTGTGTGTGTGTGTGTGTGTGTGTGCTAGACATTTTTGTCTCCGATACAGGTATAATATTTACCCACTACGAGTCGTAAAGTCAATAATTCACAATACTACTGATATTTTTAAGTATAAATTCGTATTGCGGAGCATTTACATATAGTTGTATTTTAAGCGAGTAGAAATTAATGAAAGTTAAACGGATACCGAATCGGTAAGGTGAAGACAATTAAATAAAATTAGAAAGCCGGCTTACTTGTGTATATTTAAAAATTCTTCAATTTTTTTTTTTTTTTTTTATAAATACGAGTACTTCTCTATAAATCAAAGTATTATTTATTTAATATTAATATGTGCGTGAAAACTTTTTCACGTGTGAGTCATAAAGATAATGTTACGATAATATCTTTAATACGCTTTACTTATGTGTATTAAACTTTATACGTTTATCGATTTTCGTACATTGTGCGGTCAGTATTGGGAATTATCTAGAAAAATAATTAATCGCGTTTTATTTTATCCGTATAATTAATAAAACCGTTATCCGGTGAATTGTCTTAGATAAATAATTGTACTGTCTTTACTAATTTATCTAGATAAGTACATATCGAGAAAAAGTTTCGTGCCAAACGATATTCCCTTAATCGTGAAACCGCGAGATAAAAGATAAATTCATCTCGAGACTCGAGTATATAGAGTACATGCATGTATTGTTTTTTTTGTTAAAAATAAAAATTTAAAAGGTGGAAATTACTTTAGACTATATAGTAGTTCACAAATCATCGTCTCCAAACGAACCATAAAAAAAAAAAATCGTCATTTTCATCCAGTTTTTCTAACGTGATCAACACGGTTTCCACAGCTGGTTTTGTGAAGACGTTACGTCATACACACAGACACTAAAATCTACAAATTGTATTTTACGAAATTAAAACCGTATTATGGCATAATTATTTAAGTAATCATATCATCCGGTGTAAATACAACAGCTATATTATAATAAATATTTGCGTTTTCATAACGTAACTAAAAATAATTCTATATACATTATTAGTTGAAGATCAAACTTATTGTGGCGTGTTGAAATGAACATTTTACGTTTAAAACATAAATTATTAACGAGATTGAATTTTTTTTTCCCCAGAAAAGTAGTATCTTTATATCCGCGTCTAGTCGAAACGTGTTGCGAACAAAGTTATTTTTATTTATTTATTGTTATCATTATCCAAATGAACTTCCCGTGAGCCACCACACCGATCGTATTATATTTTTATTCGAACGCATCAAAACGATTTTGTTTTCCGACAGTTGCCCGACAGTGATTTTGTCGTTATTGGAGCGGGTATACCCGGGAGGACTGCGCCGCGCGCATATTTTATGACAGGGGTCGCGTGCGATTTTCAAGTTTGCCGAGCACCATTATCATAAACTGAAAATATCGACTGGCGTATAAGTTTACAAATGTTTTTATTCAAATGCGCGCCGCGGAGCCCGGCGGAATTATCGGCGCGGGCTAATCAACGATAGGTCTCCAGGACAACGGTGCCCCGGAAGAGGGTTAGAAAGGGTTTTCACTTCTATCGACAAACGCCTTTAATAAATTTCCGACTCATTAGTTTCATCAAAATCCATTTAATATTCTCTGTATCAGCACCCCCGAAACGTGCTTGTACAGCGCGTAATGTAGTCGTGCAAAACACGCGCGCGCGCGCGCGTGAAAACACACTCGCACACACACGCACACGCGTTACTATCGCGGCTGTGAAATAACGTCGCGCTCAAAGACAAAGCGATCGGGACCGGGACATCCGCGGGGAGACGGCCGTTGTGTATTATTAAACGGTTAAGTGTTAACAGTGTATCCTGAGCCCGGTCATGTTGAAATTAATGACGACGGTCCGAGTAGGTATGCTCTGCATGCCGGGCGCCAGGATTTCAATGGCGCGTTGATAAACCGACCGGCGAAGAATTCGGTCCTGACGAGTCGGACGGGATAATATTATATTGTTGTCGTTCGGTCGTCGTCGTCGTCCGCGCGCGCGGCAATGACAATAGGTATAGTCCTTCGGAATAATAATAATCTCTGTGAATCGATCGGCACGTCGTCGGATCGTCTTGGAGTTAAAAAATGTATTACGTTCTCGCCACCGCGCCGTCGTCGCCACGGTGCACGCTCGACGATACGATCCGTCCACGTCGCGCGAGTCGTTTTTGTCCTTGGATTTCGTCGAAATCACGGCCGCGTTCACGATGACGACGAACGTTGCGTCGTCGAGAGAAACGTTTGGCGTGTCGTCCGTTGGAAAATCTAAACGATTTCTTCGAGTATCAAAATACGACGTTGTGATTTACGAAAACCACTCCGACTAGGTTTCTTTCGCATGATTATGCTTTCATCGCGTAATGGCCGTGTTACACGCGGCTAAATATATTTTCGAACCACGAAATGCGCGAACGTAAAAAGAGAAAAATTACATGTCGTCGTGACGAGACGTTCAAATAAATGTTACGTTAATCACGGACTGGTAGTGACAATCATTTTTAGAGTAGATATTAATAAAAACCTTCTTTCCGCGTGGGAGTGAAAAACAAAAAAAAATTGAAATTTCCGACGCGATCCGTGCGAATGCGTCTTGTCAATGTGGGATTTGTTTTCCTAAAAACACGACCGAGGATGTACGAAAGCCGTTATAAAGCTGCGGTGAATTCTTATTCCGTTCCTTGGGTGCTTCTTGCATTATTTTTTATTTTTTCTTTTTACTGCCGACGCTACCACAATAAGCTATTTTAAAGGTTTATCGAAAAAGGTAAAAACAAGAACCTTTGTATAATTTATTGGAATTGCAATGATAGCAACAACAAAAAAAAAAAAATACGGAAACACCAACAGTGAACGTGTATATAAGATGGAACGGAAATTCAGCTGTCTGTTTCTCTGTCAATATCCGACGTTTTCTTTTAGTTTTTGCGAGAACCCAATTTGACTTCACGAATTAATAGAATTAAAATTAAAAGGCACAACAGGAAAATAATGTAACTCAGAACTTTTTTCATCATTATTATATAAAATGTAATTATTGATGGCGTTTTCATTCTCAAATGACTACTATCATAAATGAATCTCCAGTGATTATTCTTTTTTTATCATTATAATACGGTGAATTTAGGAAATCAAACGAACCGTCATTTTCCAAAAAAAGTCATGGATTTTTTTCCGCTCTCATAAAACATAATATCTCCTAGGTTTTATCTATTCTTTTAATTTTGTGTTTTTATAAGTTTTTATATTATAAATAGTATAAAGTGAAAATAGTATAAGTTGAAAATTTTATAAACTACCTATTACATAAATCGCCTAATGTTTTAAAATTATTTTAACTCTCCATAAAGTTTTTACTGATTAAAAATTTGATTTAAACCAAGATTCATATTATTTTCGAAGAAAAATGTATGAATGATACCTCATTTAAATTATGAAAAATGAATAAAAAAAAAAAAAACAATGTTATCAAATTTCGATATTTAAGCGTATGTATTCTCCTGAATAAATCGAACATATTTAATAAGATTCTATTGGTTTTGAGACGGTGCAAAAGAAAAAAACATTTTACCACATATTAGAACATATATTTTACTTAAGATACTAAATAGACATATCGTGTTTTGGCCATTAGATATAATGTAACAGAAAAGTTGAAAGTTTTTGAGTACACTTTATCATAAAGAAAACTATTTTAAATACACTAATGTGCCTTTTGAGCTTTTATGCTTATTTTACTTATGCTTTTGTATGGTTGTAAAATATAATATCACGATGCTTACATTTTCGTCGTGAAAAATATGTTCTAAATATTATGTGCTAGAGAGTAATTCATTTCAAACTGAAAACCTAAATTTATTTAATAACTTTCACCGGTAATTTACAAACGTATAACTAATGATTATGATATTGTTTAACTGATTCCGTTGCAATTCAAACGTCAATCACGTTGAAAAAATGTATCGATTCCTATACAAATGTTATAACGGTACACGCCTAAAACAGATAATTTGTGTTTCTCAGAAAAATAATCGGCGTCATTATCGAATCATGAACACAATCGTGTCACTTTGTCAGCTTACGATTATCACGACTTTTTTTTACAGGATATTGTTTTTTTGTATCATTATTATTAATATTATTATTATCATCTATCATCATTTGTTTCATTCATTTTTCGTTCATCCGGAACGACGCGTTCCTTTTTTTATTTTATTTTTCCGTTGGAGGATTTTATTGGACTAATTTTAGTACAACTTTATATTATTATTCCAGCGAAACAGCTCATCAGCATATCTGAAGGTTATATAGTCTAACACCGGATGATAAATAATTGTTTAATGTATGACAGACGACGACGTACGCGCACACACGCGGTATAAATCGTGCGCGCAAAAATGTCTGCGCAAAAACCGCAATAAATTAAAAAAAAAAATATTTGTTTGTCGTCCGAAAAGCGTCTGAAATCTGAATAGAATCTATTAGTGATTCGGTTTTTTTTAATAAGCCATTAAATTGTTTCGTATACGTATTTCAACCTACCTCACTATATAATGTACGGCAATCCGTCAATGTCAAATATTATGGCTGCGCGGCTTTGTGAATATGTGAAATGTAAATCTTAATATTAACTCGAGTTCATAACTAACACGGCAAGTCAAATAAACTCTAAGAGAACATATTAATATAAGTACTCGAATTATTATCGACGGAATGAAAAAGTCATCGTTTATGATGTTTTATTTTATGTTTTTGTTTTTTTTGTTTTGTAGTGGACCAATCTAAACAAAAAAAAAAAAAAAAAAAACCGTACTCGAGAAATGAGAGTCAATATCATTTCGAAAATTTGGTTTTTCGATACTGGAATCATTTTCAAACGTTTATGAAAAACAAAAAAAAATTGATCGTTAAAAATCCAATTTTTCGAGATTTATAACGTGAGAAAAACGACTTAAGATTATTAACATCGTATTCAATTTTTAAACCCGAAAAGAAAAAAAAAAATTATGTCACAGGTAGAAACACTAACGAAGTGGAACGTAATTTCCAAGTTTTTTCTATTTTCTTTCATATCGGAAAAATTACTTAGTAAATCGAAAAGTGACCTCTCTAAAGAACCATGTAGGTCTAATTTGTAGTATAAAAAGTTACGGCATGAAACTTTTGATATAGATTTACTACCCGCAAAGTGTTTTACAAAATAATATAAATAAGAAAAAATAACATGTTAGTAAAACCTATACACCCACACTTTGCTCAGAATCTGAAAAAGTATTAAATTTATCAACACTCGCGGATAAAGTTAAAAAAAAAAAAAAAAAAAACAGCAGACATCAATTTAATAGAGTAGGTATTTTAATATTTGTTGACAATTTAATCCAAAAATTTAACGAGTACTAGAAAGTATAATGTCTATAAAAAATTTTTCCTGCCGGTTTAATTAATTATTGCCAAAAGTATTTTGTAAATATTGAAAATAATTATTATCATTTTAATCAAGTGTAAGTGATTCAATTATCTTTTTTCGAGAGTAAAACATTTTAAAAACCATTAAAAACTCGGCGTTTAATTCTCGCAAAAAGTATAACAAATTAAAACCAAGTGAACGTTAAATTGAAAATTTAATGATCGGTCATAAATCTTTTTAAATTTACAAAACATGATTGTAATACGTATACATGTATTTGTACGTGTGTGCGTTTTGAAAAACTATCCATTGAAAAATAGGTGCGAAATTCGAAACATTTATTCACTTTAACTTGTAATAATATAAATTCATGGGTATTTTAGCGGTTTAAATTTATTACGTATATAAAATGAATAGAATAACTAATTTATTACTTTTTAAACTATACACCGGTCGTCCCAATACACTTTTCTACCGAAAAGAGATTAATATAAATAACAAAAACCTATAAAGTATCCCTAAACGCTAAAGTTGTGTAAAATATATACATAAATCTAATATCGGTTAAATGGTTCACTGATTATAATAATTTAAAGTTTAGAAATGCACAAGTTTCAAGTTTCTTATCTCCATTTGCATTTGCCACCCCTCGTATATTGATCACAGAATATTTACAATTACTAAAACGTTTATTCGATTTTATGTTTATTATAATATATTATAATGTGCTATAATGCATAAGAAACGTACATTTTTTTCATTACTTTTTGCCATTCGAACATTGCGAAAACGTACTGTTATCTCCTCGGTCCATTCGCGTGGTTTTCTAACTTGTACCAACAACCGATCTTATTGATTTCGCCATTCAACCGCCGCCGTTATAATAATAATAATAAGCCAACGACGTGGTCTCTGAACAAAAAAAAAAACAATTTGTTATTGAATGTTTTATTTTTTAAATACACCGCCATAGTAGGATTTCAGTAGATTGATTTCCGGAGAAATGCTATGAAAATAATTTCCTCAAACCGTCGCGTAACCACTACTCAATACTTCCGAAACGTTCCATTATTTGTAATCATTTAAAGTTTCGACGATTGAAATAGACGGTTCATATTATCAACAACACCAAATAGTCGTCTAATTTTCAAACGATTGTAAAATAAACGATCCACGACAGATACCGACGAATACTCATCAAAGTTTTGAAACATATAACGCTATGAATGTAATGGTTTATTGCGTTGCTTCGAATAAATATTATTGCGGACGAATTCGCCATTTGAAAGTATACATTTGATTTGATTTTATTTTAGTTTTCAACAGTACGATGTCAAAAAATAATTAGAAAACCGTCCGAATGATAATTTTCTCCGGTTTAAAAATATATAATTATTTTATGCGATTTATTTTTATTTTTTTTATCGTTTGATATTGCATTTCGAATACATTACACGGACGTACGGACGCGGCGAATTTGTCTTATTATTAATTGAAGTAACTCTATTATCGATCGCCCGGAATGGTTTTTATTTTTTATTTTCTCAAATAACTTCACGTATACACTACTCTAATTCCTTCGGCACACAATATTTTCTAATTCTAAACGCATTGCATTTATTACTATTACGAGGTTATTCGGTTGCACGTGATTTCGTTCGAATTATTCGATCAGCAGAGTTGAACACGTAGCTGGTTTCTTGGACCGTGACATTGCAGAGCTCCGAGATTATTTTGTATTAAAAGTCGTTTGTCGAGGAAATAATATGTGGCGAGGAAGCTACGGAGGAGGACGGCGGGCGGCGCGAGGGCAAGTTTATAGAAAAATGATGTTGTAACAAACAGGACATCACTATATACGCAGTTTGTCACAAAGTTTTTTAAAGAAACTTTCGCATGATTCTGCGAGCTTTGCATTTATTTTTAAATTCACCTCCCAATAAAACAATATTTATTCGAACCCGTATCGTGTTATTTATTTTCTTTGCGGCGCATAGTTTTTTTTCCCTCGCTCTCTCTCTATTGAAGATGTTTTATTGCGCGTTGATTTTTCACTTAGACGTACGATGTATAGGTATTTATAATGAAAATCTCAACGGCGGCGTCGTCGTTTTAAGAATGTCGTCTTCCGTTATTGAAAATATTTGAATATTCACTCGACTTGGCCACACACACACACACACACACACACACTTACATTCAACGTAGATATTTTACGTTATGAATTTTGACGTAAAAATATTATTTCGTGATTTTTAATTTGGATATTATTGACATAAGTGATTTTTGAAAACCACTTCTTCTTCGCCGTTGAACCAATTCAACACACGAAGAAATGAAAACCCGTAAAAACATTATAGATTTTGATTAGACGGAATTCGACACATTTATGAAATCAAATATATGCTTTATTATTTGGTAGATTATAGTCGGCTCCGGGTGTTTTTAACTAAAATTACTCGAGTCGATGATTTAACAGAAATTTTATTTCAGGAATATGATTATGATCGCAAAATGTTATACGTATTCTATATTATACGTAATACGTTTTAAGGATTTCATTATATTTATAAAATAAAGAATGGAATTAAATTTCGCTGGGACATGGGGCATTATCATAAATAAGTAGACGTATGAAAGAAAATGAAAATTAGTTTTATAGTAATTTAAATCTCTTAAATATTCATAAATACGAAAAGAATATTATAATTAAACATTAATAAAATAGAAAAAACGAAACGATGGAATGGTAAAGATAAGAATTTTACCGAAAAAAAAATTAATTTTAAATAATCGTGACATTTTTACATCGTACAATATATTATTATTATTATGTACTTCCAAATTATATTAAATTAATTTGTACCCGTTTATCCGTAACCTCAAAACAACGTTTATTGCGATAACGATTTTGCGTTTTTAAAAGTTACATGTTTATATTTTCAAGAAAGGCGAAAATACCTTCTTTTTTTTAAACGCATGTATTATAAACAACGATACTTTCTTCATTTATACGCGAAAAAAAAATACAGCGCATGCATACATAAAAATATATGTATAATGAAGGCGTGCAAAACAAAACGCGAATTTATTATACACTGCGCGCTAGCTGTGAAAAGTTACTTTTAAAAAATAAAAATATTTTTAAAGAATTTACTTTTACGCGCGACGACGCAGGTACGCAATTTTAATACACCGTTGAAATGAATTTACAGGTACCCCCGGGGTCGTTTCCCGTTCGGCTACATCCGGCGCGGCGGCGGTAGGCTATAATAAATACGTATAGCGCACGCCGTGCGTAGGTTTCGTGACGATTAAAATTTAAAAATCGCGAAACACGTAAATCATCATGGAATAACCGGTAGATGTATCTTGTCTTGCTTGCATAATATATTTGCTCTTACTTAAATTACTCGCGTGTGTGTGGCCGTGCGCGCGCGCCTGTGTGAGTAATATAATTTATTAAATTAATCACGTTCTTAGGGCCGTTAATCGCCTTAAAACAAGCCGAGCAAACATTCGCATTCATGGCCCGTGTACAGTAATCCTTTTGCTAATCCCTAACAATGTTAAGTCGTGACAAACGGTTCATATACGAGCGAGAGCGTGTGTATTAAACGGAAGTGGGTATATGATTTTTTATACCTGCAGCTATTGTTTTCGCGTACGCGAACGCGCGGTTTAGATTATTATTATTATTATTATTATTTCGAGGTAATGGTTAGAACCGTGTCTGGGTCGTGGATTCTCGGTGCCTATACATCGGCGACGCTCGTTGCGATCTACACCATCAACGCGTCCACTATTATCTAATAAAATACATATCTCGTGTGCAACGCGACGATTGAAAATCATACGTATAAACCATGGAGACGGGCCGTTGTGACAGGAGAATCGATTTTTGATCGATTGAATAAAAAACCGTTTCGGGCTTTCATTCACAGATTTCATCATCAAGTATAAAATCAATTTGATCGAGAATATTTTAGTTTTGATATCGACAATGTCCCATGGGCGACAACTTAATCGTCGATTTTCTTTTGAGCCGTCGATCAGTAATTATATATTACTATCTAGAATAGTTTTTACTGATATAAAAAGTTATCTTCATTAAAAACAAACACTTAAACTTTCGCATTGTAATTATACCATAATTATAGAGTAAGATCAAATTTATTTAATGACTTTATATCGATTTGAATAATCGACTATCCGCTTCATATTACGTGATTTTATTTTATTCGTAATCATTATTATTTTAATATGAATACGTAGATTTTAATACAGATTAGAATGATTATCTATCTCTTCAAAGGTGAGCTTGTTTTAGAGATATAAAGCGATTAAATTACATTAAAACATATAGACAAATTATATATTTATATGTAGAAAGTAAAATATAAATTAACGGAAAAAAAAGTACAATAATTTTGATATTATGTAAAAAAGTTTCATCATATTTAGATACCCATATTGATACATCGACTGATATAGTGTATGTCCGAGTTTACGCATTGTATGTTTGGGTGTTAGATTTTTAAGTTAGCAAGTTTATATACTATTGAACGTAATTTTCTTACTAAATTATGGATGTGTAAGCTCCACTCGAGGTTTTTATCAAAAACAATATCTAAATATCGTACTTTTAACACCTCTTTTATACTTTTACATCTATTTTGATTACATTTTTTTTCCACTAGAGCAACCATGTATTGTTATTGTATCGAAATTTATATTAGTTTTATAAATAGAAAAAGTCATAAACACAGTTTTATCGTTATTTAGTGTAAGTTTTCTAGCGCTCAGAGATTGATATACATTATTCAAACCAACCGATGGAATATGCGTATACCAGTATACCATTAAATAATTAACTCCGTACCCGTATATACCTATATATATATATACATTATACATACGACACGTGTAACGGCTGACGAGGTCGATAATGACATATTTAATTATTTCCTATCATAAACAAAATTCAAAACAATACTCCTTTTACCGAGGCGGCCTTTGATACGTGGACCAAAGCCTCGTTTTATTGCCTACGCCGCACAACGTTTTCTAATAGCCATTTGTCATTCAGATTCCGCAAGCCCGTGTGTCATATACCAGGTCATCGGTAAAGTAAACACACTCGATTTAACCGCTTGTACTTAGCGTCGGTCAACACACGCGCTGTAATCATTTTGTGTTGCCGTGTGTCGCTCGTCGTCGCGCACTTGAAATCTTCTCGAATTCTCCATCTACCTACCTGCCGTGATTTAGGTTTGTAAATCAATCGCCGCCGCCGGGACGATTTGCGAACTCTCGGCGTTACCGGACAGTGCGGATATGTTCGACAACACTTATTGCAAACGGCAACTACACCCACGACGACGACGGTCTGTTAGTGACCCAAAACGTCAAAACGGCCAGATAGAAAAACTCGACCACGTTGTAAAATATTAAAATAATAATTTCCTTTTCGAAATCACGACGTTTTACCTATTGAATAAAAAATCTCAACGTTGTAACGTTGATTTGCTGCGAGTGTTTTTATTTCACACCCATATCGGACCAGTAAATAAAAACGCTCAATCTGTTCAATAAAAACGTAACACTACAATCATTTTCATTTCGAACTAATCAATTTTAACGTTCGACATTATTTTGAGATCGACACCTTTTTATTTTTTCACGAAAATCATCACTTTTAGATTTTCATTATTATTTAAAGCTATCGACATTGGTACTAAAGGTTACCAAACTCCAAAAGTACACCGGGACATTTAATTGGTAAAAATTGATATCAGTTTTTGTATTTCGTAAAATCTGAAATTGAAAACAAAAAAATTAAACGATTTTATTGAAAAACATTTTATGATAAATAATGTGTCAAAAATAAATAAATGACACAGTTATTAGTATGGTAAAATTAAAGTTTTACTTTTGTTGATAAATAAATTCTGCGTTGCGAATGTGTTCTCTAAGTTTGTTGTTATATACTACCAGACCACACAAAAAATGCATATATCATTTAAATAAACAGACGTAAAGAAAAATGTTAACAGCAAAGGGCGACATGGAAAATAGTTATTGTACACTTCAAATACATACATTTCAATAAAAAGGGGTACAAAAGAAAATAAATGAAATAAAATTGAATAACAATAAATTACCGAATAGGATGTATTATGTATTTGTTAGTATGTTATCGATTCTATTGAGATTTATTTCAAAGCGAAAAACACAATAACAGTGCTTACTTATTTTGAAATTATGATTATTATGCAAAACAATCTTAAGTTTTTTTTTTTTATCTAAAACGAGTATATTTTAATCTGTGCATGTTTTAATAACTATTCCCTGCAAATATAAACACAGTGTTTTTCATGCACTGAAGCGAGGATTTTTATAGTAAATAAAAACCGAAAATCTGAACAGAACGGTACGTTCAGGTAGAATTGTAATAACTATTTTCTTTTCAAAATATGGCACTACAGTTGAGTGGTGAGTACTACTCAACGTAGAAGCGAATATATAACGACTCATTTATAACGATATTTTATCTCGTCAATACGCCCAAAAAAATGAATATTATTTAATAATACAGTCCAGATTTATCGCTAAAGCGCAAACGTCATTCTGTGCGCACTCTGTTTTATTTTTCGCGAGCCCAAAGGTCAACGGTGCTTTATATACATCGTGGAATACAATTAGTTCGATACCGCCGGGCACCGGCCGACAAGCTGCAGTGGCCTGCAGCGACGCCAAATAAAAACAACTCGAACCGAAATTTATCTACTACGTCTGTATTGACGTATATTACCGTCTGAGGCCGGTAGTCAACGATAAAAAAAATACTAAAACCTACGGAGTACAGACTTTTTTCTTTCTCTTTCCCTCCTTTCTTTCTTTTTCCGAACCGTAACAGTGTCTCGCAGACGAGAGCCGAGGAAAAAATGGACTTTTTCCATCTGATGTAAATGCCATTGCCGTCCAAAACAGCTAAGATCCCAGTATAAAATACCAATATACGAACTCGAATTCTAAATGTTTATATTATGTTCTAATGTTAACATAAGAAACGACAATTTTTTTTTTTTAAAAGTGATTTTTTCTTGTGTGAAATCGAGTTTTATACGAGTTTTTTTATACGTGTTCTTTATACTTGATAGTCGTTGGCTCTAATGAGAACGACGATTTTAACAAAGCAGTTTAATACCATTAAGAGTACTATAATACATTTGTTCACCATTTGACGCTCAACACGAATATTTCAGACAATCTTGGTTTGGTCGAGTTGAATTTGTTGTAAATATAAATATATAAAAATTTGACTCAAGAAGTTGTACTTATGTTCTTAAAATTCCTAATAAAATCTAACATTATACAGTTGATATTTTATGTTTACAAACGAAAAATTACACATTAGCCAACAGGCATGGATAGAGTCGGCATTATCCGGCTAATGTCGACTTTAACCAAATGTTAACATTACCCGTAATATATATTATATATATATAAAACATATACGTATAAACAAATCGTCATCGCCTCTATTTTTTCATGACTCTGATCGTTCAGAAATAATAACGGCAAAGACCTTTTTATCATTCCTATTTCCGTTTCGATAGAAAAACCACAAGATGAATTTCAGCCCGTCTCGGTGACAATACAGCTTTCTTGCCCACGAAATCGTATTGTTTTCGTAAATCTCGCTGCGTCAAACGTAGAGAAAATCATTCATTTTACGAGTGTGTCAAAGACCTCGACCACCCGGCCAACGGTCACGAGTGCTTTAATCCAATAAAAGATGACCTGCACGTGTGAACTCCAAAACAGCCACAAAACAACAGAATTCATTTTTAAAACAAAATCCTCGGTCGTAATAAGAAAAAATAAAATAATCGTAAAAATAAATTATTTTAATAATAAATTCTTCGAGTTTCTCTCCGAACCTCCTCTCCGGCCAACTCGTTTTACGTTTCTGTAACTCATACATTTTAATATATTACTTGATTACATAGTACCTACAGCTGTATTATTATTATATAATATATATAAGCTATAACACTTAAAATTATTTAATAATATAATCCGAGTAAAATTTAAGTATACACCTAATAATTATTTTTTGAGTTAAGAAGATTATTTTATTTTTATTCCTTCTTGTAGTTCTGAAGCTTATATTAACTTCGGAAAGTTTTAAAACTTATTCTGTAGACACCTTACATAATATTTATATACTAGTTAGACTTATAATCAATAATTTCGCTATCTATTTACGGGGCAAAATCTTGACAATTTTTAATTTGTGGAAAACATAATCGCAGAAATCTGTGTAGGTGTTTCTGAATCGATAAGACTATCTGAACATAAATATCTAGTTCACATACATTTTTAACAGAGAATCGTCTACAACTTCTACAATACGTGTGGCGCAGACGCCTTAGCGCGTATAATATTCGATGCGTGTTGTGATTAAAGTTTGATGACGAGGAAACATCATGTAGTTCGATATATTTTGAAATTATGACCTTTGAATCTTCTAAACTGCAGTTTGTTTTATTATTTTGACATAATGCAAACTTGCATCAGTGTTTACGCATTTACTTGTTTATTTTTGTCTGTTGAAGAATGTCTCGTTCTTTATAATAATATGTTTATATATAGAACGTAATAGCTTTAAATTGATAGTAAATATATAAGTTTTTACTATTATCGTTGAAACGTATTCCGTTGTCAATACCAAAACGTGCTTTGTGTACATTTTAACAAAATTAAAAAAAAATTCCGAATATCAATACGACGGAATATACGTAAACATTAAAAAAAAAAACGATACTAATTTTGTCATTAAAGTATTCTCTATTCATGTTAACCAAGAACAATAATGTTTCCGTTGAATTATTCTATTTGTATAAATTTGATTTTAATTAAAATCGTATTATAAGAACAAACAATATACAAAGACCGAGTGTTGTTCAATTGTCTAAGTTCGCTTATTATCTTGACGCGAAAATAGAATCGTATTATTATTTTAAATTTTAATGCAATGTGATAATTTAATCGCAAACAAAAAATGATTTATATATATATATACTCGTATATGTATAAAGCGTTTGGTTTGCTGTGGATGTTTTTAAATTTTAAGTGCTCGTGAAAATGTTTTGAAAAGTATTTAAATTTAAAATATGGATGTTTTCGCATTAAAATGTGAACATTTAATATTAAAAATTATAAACTTTTATCAAGATAATGTATTATGATTTACTTCAACTCATACATTTAGTACCTATAATTTATGAGACCTTGTCACGCGTAGTAGTAGAAAAGATGTTTGTGTTCATTTCTCCAGAAAGTGTACAGAACAATAATACAATTTTAAATAAACAGAAATTTAATTTACAGCGTTTTTCTTTTCTTTTTCTTTTTTTTTTTGAAATTACAAAAAATTAGTAAGTATTTACTTTTTAAGATTGTTGCTGGGAAAATAATAACTCAAAAATACCGAGGATAAAATTCCAATGTTCCAAACATTATTTTTCGGTAAAAATCACAATGCGTCAATGTAAAACTAAAGAGCAATTTTTTTTCTTACAATATCGTCTGTTACATAAATGCTTTTTTTACGTCGTCCAAATCTAAATTATTAGTAAAAATGAAAACTATAAGATTGTCCCAAAATACTTTAACATAGATTTTCATAGTTTTTTCTCAGTTCTTTTGAACAAAAAAAAAAACATATTTTTTTTGTACTTTTTTTATATTGTTGGTATTATTACTTAAAAGTTACAAAAATACAATTGGCCAGACAAATTATTGGGGAAAATTATTTCAAATTTTTTTATAATAATTGGTTTTCAGTTATATTACCTACTGTAATTTTACAGGTGTATATTAAAATCGTTTAATCACATTTATTTTTAAATAATTGCATAAATCATATCGGATTACAAGCTTTAATTCCGTAATACTAGTTTCGATAAGTCGTTATTATTGTTGAATTTATTATTTTTTATCGAGTGTTATACAAATCGGACGATGATTTTTCTAAATCGTGTTATATTGGCGTTTAACACTTTAAATGAAATTAATTTTTTATAGGTGAGAAATAAAATACATTTTAGCGTAAATGTTCATTGTTGTTATTTTATCAAACACGTGTGAGGTATTGTGTCTTTTGAACTCAAAAGCGAAAAACGATAACATTTTATCAAATTATAATTTAGACTATTTTAGAGTAATGATATCAGCGAAGTGAAATAAATGTTGAAATAATTTAGGCTAACTTGGCGAGTCGCTGAATCGTTTGTAAACTGTACGGATGATGTATAGTAGAGTTATTGTTTTTTTTCCCTTTATATGGTTATTGCTGTATTATGCAACATATTATTTTCAATAATAATTGTTCGAAAAGAAAAGCAAATATCTAAAATATGCAAGGAAAATATTGTAAAATAAAACAAAAATAATATAAACCCCAAAAATATATTGTTGACTTTAAAATATGACTGGCAACAAAAGTTTCATTAGTTCTTTCTTCCTTTTAACTTTTAGAAGTTTTGGAAAATATTTTGCGTAAATCGTCCGACGTTATTAAATGGGACAATAGCATATTGATCGTAAACCACAACGGATGGCAAGAAAAAATTTATAATCGAGTTTTTCTATTCAATCTGAAAACGCGTAACTATGAATTAAACGAATAATATATTGCGCCGCCGTTTTCCTTCGGATAATATTCGTATCGCATTTTAACGAATTTCTACTCATTGAACAACCTGAAAAAAAAAAAATCATATTACGCGCGCTAGATTTATAGTTGTGATATTTGATTAAATTAAAAAAATCAAAAAAAAAAATCAAATCAAATACATTTTGAATTGCACACACTCTGGGTGTTTATGTTAACACAATACGATTCAATCTCAAGTATAAATATTGTCAATACTTAGCCATTGAAATTTCTTCGATAAATTGTATGCAGATATTTGTAGTACGATAATATTTTAAATCATAAAATGAAATTGGGTGTCAAAATATTGACCTTAAATTTAAAAAAAAAAAAGTAAAATAAAATGCATATCGTGATGAAACGCATTCGATTGAATTAATAACCATCGCGTTTAAACTATGAGTGCACAAGACAGTTAGTTATTTAAAACATTACAACCAAATTCCCCTGAATGGAAATTATACATTTCTGCGTAAAATGTTTTTTGAAAGCATTTATTGAATATTTTGAATAATTTATAGAAAAGTTATAATATAATTGATTATTTTTTTTCCGAAATTGCATGAATAATAAAAGTGATTATACCACGGATAGCGGTTTAAAACTATACCATGTATAGCATACATTT
The DNA here is from genome assembly GCA_948098885.1 of Drepanosiphum platanoidis. NCBI lineage: Eukaryota > Metazoa > Arthropoda > Insecta > Hemiptera > Aphididae > Drepanosiphum > Drepanosiphum platanoidis. The sequence continues at coordinate 7,432,125 of OX402538.1, read as the reverse complement.
TTCTTTATTTTTAAATTATCCGAAAATAAATTGAATATAGTTTCGTTAAAAAGTTTTCTCCGGCTTAAATAATATACATCAATTAAAAAGTTTCGAACACGCGTTTTCTATAAATTATTATACAAGTACAAGATATAGGTTATTAATAGGATTCGGATTTGAAGGCAAACGCCTTTCTTTTTTTTTCGAATAAAGATAGAAAAATAATTCTTATATAAAGTTGTGTTTCGTTTTATTTTCATGGAAATTGATATAATTATTTGTTATCCCTCTTTTTTTTACTTTATGTCGTGTTAAATTTTTCAATCGATCACAATTTTATTCGTATTTATCGTACAAATCGATAAGAATTCGCGAATAAAACACGTTGTCGATGTTTACGTATAAAATCATTTGAAAGAACTATCACGAGTATTCTATATCATCGCTTTTTAAATAGAAAATAAATAAAAATGTTAACACAAATTAGATAGAAAAATTAGTTAGAAACCTATCGCCTACATTTTTTTGTACATTTTTAAATTACTATTTTTACAAAATATATAATGCATTTTTTTGGTCTTTTTTTAAAGTTTCAAGTGCTTTTTTTTTTATTATTTTGGCGTATTGACTTCAAATCCGGACCCTAGTTATTGAGTTAAGCAGATTTTTTTCATATCGAATAGGATTTGAAACGGTTCTGTATTTTTTATATTTTTACTATTTACCAGGAATAAACAGCTATAGTGTAGCTGAGCATACTTATCACTGCCTTTATTGTTGTTATAAAAGATCACCGGTGTCCGATCGAAACGAATATAAAACCTAGTACATACAATTTATATTTATACATGAAAAAAAAAAAATATATAAAGGTTAGATATTTTCAACTCGAACAATTTATGATAATAGACAATAGGTAAAGTAAACACATCAATCATGTCTATCTATTACAGTTCTTCCTGTGGATATAGCCAACTCCGATTACCTCTCGACTTAAGTAGATGTCTATTGAAAAAAAAATAATCTGACACCACGAAGAGCTCGTCGACAAAACCATCATTTCTCACGTCTTTCTCACTAATAATAATAATAACAATATTATTACCTATCAATGGCTAAACATACAAAATTGATTTCCTTCTCGGGCCATAAATGCGCATTTATTATTGTGTAGATACGTCAACATAGTATGCACTAAATATTAAAATATATAAAAATCAACCAACGCTAAATGGACGAATTAAAAAACATAAATAATATAAACGACAAATCGATCGCAATACCGTTTGTATCACGTGAAACCTTACCCTCGCCCTGTATATGCAAAGACCGCTCGTTCCAGTTTGAATACCTGAAAACAGTCTTAAATCAAGGGCTGACCCGGAGCCCCCGAGCCAAACCCAAACGGACTCGATATTTGCTAACTTCAAATACTACTATCCCCACACTGAAATCCAAACTAACCGAACAAACAAAAATGAAAAACAAAAACAAAAATCGCGTGCGAATCGCTCCCAATATCCGTTTGGGGCCAAAGATGTCCAAAATTCGGGATGGGTGCCAAACGTTCCCGAACCCGTACCATCCGAGCCTGCATAATATCTCTCTCGGTATCCTCATATCTGCCCCCGGTTGGTTTAATTTCAAACGAATCTCTCAAAATCCCTCTTGACTTACTTTTTTTTTTTTTCAAACGTCGCGTGTCGGTCGATTATTATATAAATAAACAAATTAAAAAACTAACTCAAGACTATTTATGCGATGTTTTTTTCGAATCAAACTCCTGAAATAGATCCAATAGAATGATAAAATCATAATTACCGTTTTTGGTCCTTGATTTTTCGTATTTACGAACCGGTCAGACGACTAAATCGTAGACGTTGTCGAAATTTTTACATAATGATTACTATAGGTACTCTGTACCAATGACCCTCACCAATTACATAATGTTTTTGGACCAATAATTACTTCACTCTGGACTTGACTCCTCTTTATGTTATCATTATCGAATTTTTTTTTATTTTTTTTTACTCGATTTCACGATTACTCGACTCACGCGTATTGCAGGTTATAAAATATTTATTTTATTTTATTTTGTTTAGTACCTGATTGCCGCCAGTAATGGTTTTGAAATCGGCTCGGCTCTTATTATTTTGCATAAACTGGGTGTGACGGCCGTTGAACCGTCGCGTCGTTACGACTTTAAACAGCATTTAAAAGGCCGTCATCGGACGGGTGCCGATACGACGAGGTCGGTGTCGGCGGTAAAAGCGCCAGTGTGATATACCGCTCGTAATAATGTTTCGTACGCGCCTTTCCGCAGTTTTTTACCAACGCAGGTGTACGACGCGTTCGATATTATTACGTAACTCTAGTACGAGATAAAAATAATTCGAGACGTAAAAATGAAATAGTTTTTTATTTTATTTTAGTTTGAAAAAAATGCGTCTGCAGGTTTATCGTGTCGGAGAACGTATTTTTATGCGTGTGCGCCGAAGGCGTCGACCAATTTAAAAACAATTAAACCATCACCGTTAACAGATTAAATATTCTTGTTTAATATCAATATAATATTAATATTAAATTTATATATATATAATTTACATAATATTATATTTTTATATGAGTTACATAATATTATATTTAATAATAAGGCCGAGGCTCGCTATTGGTTTCGTCTTGACCGTCACCGGAGTACACGACTAATGTATGTAAATACTTTTGTACGTGACAGTGGTTCCCTAACAAATTTTCCTCGCGGCGATTTGGCCGATAGCCAACTTGGCCTTTGACTACTCCCAGTCGTGATACACTTGCGATTCAGTCCTCAATTACAAGTACTTTTAGGAACGGCATAAACATACTACAGTCTTTGTTTTTGTCGATATCGGGTGTTAAACTAGTGAAAAACAAAAAAACTATTTTTATTATCTCGTAATGATATTAATATTTGCTAGTCATAAAACCGAATCTAAAAGGGTCGCGACCTCTCACTAGTGCTGACGATTTCATATCACGAAACGGTTCGAATTAGTCAAAAACGTCTGTTGTGTTCAGTTACACGCGATTAATGCGAGTAGGTAATTACAAGTTTATCGTCGAGTGGTATGTTTTCTCGTTTGAGCTATATATTGTGCAAACGACATAAAATACGTGCCTGACGTGTTTATATTATAAAACGGATTAACAATAATTATTTTAATTGTTTTAATTACATAAAACCAGTCCAATTTCATAATTTGAACTTGGAATTCTTTTAGCTTACCGAAAAACATATTTTATTATTAAGCAATATAATAAATAATACATTTTTATCAGCTCACACTAACTCTTATTTTATAAACTTATTTATTACACAATAGTTTTGCTAATATCATAATATTATATTTTATACAAAAATAAACCGTTCCAATTCTAATATGCTTTGGCGTTTGCACAACGTTTTTGTCCCAACTACAATACTTTTAAATTCACCCCACATATTTTTTGTGAAGATTGCCCGTTTCGAATAGAATAATTTGAAATTTAAATAAATAAATATATCGCATTTTACACAGAGGAAAACGAAATAAAACTGAATCCAAGGGCCATTTTTCTGCATCTGTGCCTATGGTTTTTTTTTTCTAAACTCGAAACTCTACTGATTGCTTTGTAATTAAACCGTTATTTATACTCAGTTATCGTTGTAAAATAAAAAAATAAAAATTCTAATTAACTATATGTACTCGGCTAACTTCGAAGAACGTTTGAATAACTGTCGAAACAAGTCAGTTTTAGTTTTTAAAACAAAAACTATTATTTTTTTTTATAAAAATCCATCAAAAGTAATATAATCGATAATAAATTGAGCACGTTAATGTCGACTGAAATATAAAACTAAATGCAATAAATTCGGGCGAGTCAATATATCCTACTACCAATCAAACGGGGAAAAAATTGACGAAAAATTTCAATTTTCAACTATCCATCAATATTCAGTAATATATCGTCACGTGAATCTCTGTGACCCACAAAATCGCATACGCCACTGAAAGTGCAGACGTTTATCACTCGTCGACCCAACGGAATATAACATTATGCACACGCGCGTGTAAGTGCATCGTCCAGAATGTCCAGATGCACCAAATGATATATGCACACTATAGAATATCTAAAATGTTTCGTTTTTTTTTTTTTTTTACTCTTTCTAAAGCGATATATTCGTGAGATAATATTGTTTTATTTTCTCTGCCGATGATTTATCACGATTGTCTCTGCGTTTGTCAGTGCGATAAAATAAATCCGAGATAACGACTCGAACGTCTAAAATCAACGATATTGAATAATATGCCGTGTGAACTAATCAATCATCAAATAAATTATTTAACTTAAGCGTCGTAATGTTATAGTAATCGAATGATTTCACGACTAACAATCGTGTTTACATAATATACAAGTGATGAAAGATAATCGCCTTAATCAAATATTAGGTGTTTTTAACGAATTTCAGTTTTATCGATTACGTATATCTATTCATTAGCTTTGGACGCAGGTGTAAGGCAGATCTGACTTTCGTATTGAATTCTTTTGTGTTTATCATTTTATTTCTAATTAGTTTCTTAAAATCTATAATAACATTTGCCAATGTTTATTCCTATAATGTTATATTTTATTAAGTAGGTACGAAAAAAAAAACTGTAAAATTTAACGACGTTTTAATTTCACCAATGAATATTTGCGGCCAGTTTTTTTTTTCGTGAAAATGATTTGTCGACGACAAGACCATTATTCTGATCTTCTAAAAAAAAAAAAAAGAAAAGAACCGTTTTAAGTTTTTTTTCAGCACCGTTTTGTTTCGGTGGCGTGTTCCTCATAACAGATTTTTAATTAAACACATTATGCGATATTATAAAGTTTCGTAATTTAAGTTTCTAAACATGAAAAAATGTATAATTTGTGTATGTATGTGTGTGTATTATGAATGCACGTATACGGGGGGAAACGAAACTGATATAGCTTTTAAAAATTACTTTTCCAGTATAAAATATTTTTTTGTGAATATCAATTTACTTTTTATGTAAAAATTAAATTATACATTACTCTAAAATATCTTTATATTTTGTTAAAAACTTTAATATTTTTTCACGAAAAAATAGTTGTGCGTTGTAATCGCGCAGTTGTGCCTTCTTAATATTTATTTTCGGTAAGTAAAAAAAATATAATAGTAATAATATTGTATTTCACGTTTTATTTTGGTTTGATATTAAGAGTAGGTACCTGAATTTTAGAATGTAATATTTCTGAAAAATAAGGTTTCATAAATATTATTTCAATTTTATTTCGAAACATGTGGAATCGATGCAGTTTGGTTTTCTTGAATTTTCAAAAACGAAAAGAATTTGCTATACTAAAACAACAATATGAAAGTCTGCAATTTAAACTGCTAAATAAATGTGTTATTGTATATTTACGATGAACGTCTTAAGTTTGCGGATACCATAAAATACCGATAGGCAATATCTAAAGGCGATCAGAATAATTAATCCTGTAATGGAATAAAAATAAAACCGCATAATTTCAAACCGACATATTCGTTCATGTTTCACATGTCTGTCGTTTCAAATCAATAAACCTAATTTTTCATTAGCCAAAGATAGATTTTGAATACTTGATATTCAACTAAAAAAAAAAATAATAATATATATATTACATGCTAAGCTTGGCCAAGAGAGTAAAATTATATCTTACATTTCGCTGCCATTGATCGAACCTATAAATGGATATCTGATAAAATGTTTTCTGAAATATCACATTGAATATATATTTAAATTATGTAATATGCATTTTATTTAAATAAATTAAAGCATATATGTATTGATTGAAAAAAAGAAACCGCCGAATACCGAGGGCACCGAGAAAAGCTGGGTTTTTAAAATTAATTTTATTTTTGGGTGCAACTTCTTTTAACATTCAAATAGAAACAAAAATGCATAAACTTTTTTGGAAAATAATAAATACTTATTGAAAAAAAAACTGTAAAAGTGAATAAAATCAGTAAAAAATAAAACAAACGAGATGCAGAAAATATGGTATATCAAAACGTGCCTCACAAAACACTTGATATAATCTGGCTCGAATAGTTCTTAGTCATTAGAATGTTAAGTCGTATTGATCATACAGTCAAAATGCATAAAAAACATGTTATTACACAATGGTACTTATTTTTAAACATCAAAAGATGGCACATTAATAGTATGTAAAATAATAAATATACAAAATAAATTAAATAATAAACACATAGAGAGAGTATTGTCATATTAAAATTCACTATTGATAAATAACGTAATCGATTTATATCGTTATTAAATGAACAACTCGTTTACCGGTATTTCTTAATAATTTAAATAATGTTTCAATTCAAAAATATTTAATATTAGCCTTAGTACACAGATCGGATAATATGTAATTAGCAAGTTGCATAGTTACCAAACGCGTACGTTTAACATAGTATACTATTATGCGTATAAAACAATTAAAAAATAGATAATTGAGCTTTTTGAGTTGAAATTTAAATTGATTTTGAAACTGCAGGACGCGTGGTTCGAAACCGGTAACTGGAAAACCGAGCGACATAGCCTGTCTATAATAATATGTCTATAGGGCGTGAGTTGTGATTTCGAGTGATACGGGGCTGTTGTCTCTGTTCGTCGTCAGATCAAATTATGGTACTTGAAACTCTTGACAGTTTAGATAGCACTGAAATAGCGTCTTTGTACTCGAGAAGTGGAAAAAATTTCAAATGCACAGTTTATCGTTCTCGCTAATTTCTCGTCTCTCTTCAGATTTTTAAAGGCATTTAAACGGGGGGGAAAAAAATGAAATTTTTTTCTCGAAATCCGGTTATAATAATAACTACAATGATAGTGCGGAATTCAGAGGACCGCGACCGAATTCAGCATATCGCAGTAATATTTTCGTTGCATTACCTACGCGCGTGACGTTGCGTTTGTTTTTTTACCTACACGAAATAACAAAAACGGTCGTCGGGTACTTTAACGGGTAGTCGTGATATCGGTCGGGACGCCTGTACGTATTTGTATTATACCTATTAGACACTTGACGTGCGAACTTAGCGAACTTAGCGAACTTAGCTCGACACGGCGGACTTGATATTTTATATATCATAATAATATTGTTATTATGATATTATGACTGGCTCAATATTCGTCCGCCGCCGCCGCCACGACCGCAAGCGGTAGGTGCGTGGCGCGTGTGCGAAAACCGTACTCACGCGTGCGACGGCCAGTGACCCACATCGGCCGAGGTAGATTTTATAACGGCCAATGATGTCACGTGATAAATATTCCGCCCGGCGGCGGCCGAAATGTACGAGGGCGCGAGACCGAAGAACGTGTAAGCCGGCGTTTCGTTTCCCGTAGAGCCGCGGGATTAAGAAGATTATGATTTTCGCGAAAATGCGCGTAAAACGTGCCTAATTCGACGTAGACACGCGTGGTGGTTAGTTTCATACGCGCGAATCCCCGGTGACCGACGTGCGCGGCGCCGACGACGACGACTCGAACAAAACGAACCGTGACAAAATTAACGAAACCCTCGTCTTTACGCGCGCGTCGTCGGAGCCGTGTGTTCGCGTGATCGGACGACACGGAGTTGCGATATTTCGTATTCGTTTCACTGGAATTTATTAGACACCGGTGTCGCGTTCCCCGAAGGACATGATGGTCTTATTTTTCCGAAGAGATTTTGGCGTTTCAGTCGACGGTGTTTAAATGTTAAACTAGTTCATTTGATTTAAATGTAAATCGAGTAACACGTCATATTTGGATAAACGTAACCACCAATTATACTTCCGAGTGAATTCACAGTCGCGCCGAACTGTTTCCTACTTTGGGATGAAAATCTGGATCATGTAGTATCTTTGAAGTACCTATACTTTTAGAGTGTTTGTATTTTAATTAATATATTAGATAAAAAAAAAAAAAACAAAAATAATTCACAAGTACTGTGTTTGCAGACGATATTACTTATGTATTCCGGTCCTAGACCTGATCGGACGACTTTAACATATGAATTGCGTTTTATTACTGGAGATTTTCGTTTCAGACCGGACAAATGGAATATTATTTCAGATACGCTTAAAAAAATGTGCATTTTCTCACGGCCATTAAAATTAATACTACGTTAGTTGCTAGCGGCAAAGAACAAAGTAATGGTTATTATTGTTTACCTAGCTAAACGGAGTATACCTACTAAAAAGAATGTTTCGTTTGAATGCATTTTTAGCAGTCGGTGAAAAAAATATGTAACACGTATTCAGTAATAAATCATTTTTTTTCTCTTTATATATATACAAACATAATATTATACGGCCCTTGCATAGAATGTAAGAGTAACATTCCATCGTATCAGAATACGTCACACCGTGTGTGCCAATAGCTATTGGTTACGTTGGTTACTATCGGATTAACATTTTAAATTAACCTTTATAAACAGTTAAGACACACTTCGAAGATTTCACTTTTATTCTAAAACTATACATTCTATTCGAAGCGATGAATTCTTTTGCGTTGCATTTTTTTTCCCTTCATCGAACAGTGTATGGCGAAAAACTAGACAAAAATAGTACATGTTTAAAAGTGACCATTGTTCCATTTATCCCGTGATATTTCTAAATGAAGGGAAAATAATACTTCTTAGAAAATGGTTAAATTTTGTCACACGATTGTCGTTTAAGTTATAGTTATTTCGAATAAACTGATAATGCGTGTGACCAAAAATATATATAAATCATTAACTATTTATGGTCACACAGTTTAAAAATATGTTCACATAAAATATTAACTTTAAAAATATTGTTTTTTTTAACTATAAATACTATAGTAATATTATTTTATTTACCGTACTGACGTATTTGCTCCGAATCGTTTTTTCGAATACTTTCGATGATTTCAATTTCAGCAAAAGACTCGTATTAAAAAAAATAGGTTTTTTTTTTACGTTGAATTTATATATAAAAAAAAAAGAAGAACTAAATGTGTAACTGTTAAATGAATATTAGTATTGTACACAATACAGTTTATTGCAATATTTCCCACCTTTCACAGCCAACGAATTGATATGTAATATATTTATTGGTGGGACGTACCGTTTTGCCAATTGCAATATTCAAATAATAATAATAATAATAATAATATATTCAAAAGTGACACGTTGTACATATTTTGTGTTTTATTATTATTTTCAACATGATACACGACTCTATAGCGACGAGCATCCGTTAAATAATTTATAATATCCCATTAAAATTAACGTTTTATTTTTGGGAAATATCGGTAAACGGTCAAAACACAATATCGCATAGTTGGGTACGAAAACACCGTGAATTGTCATCGCCGGTGTGACTTCTAATGATCCCCGGAACACGACGATGACAAAGCGCTTAAAGTTTAATTATACGAGTGCGTGGACATTTTTCAATATTTCATTATATACTAATCCTATTAGTGTAATCTTATTTAATTTTTCCATTTCATAGACCCGTTTTTCGGTTTTTTTTTCTCTCTTCTTACCACCCGTCCGACAGAGTGGGTATAGATTGAAAACGAGATCGAATAAAACGAAGACGAATCGAAATACGAAATCGACGGTACGCGCGACGACGACAGTATTACGCGGGTACGGGATCGCTTTTCGTCTCAAAAATCGCGCATAAACGCGTACTTTGCGTTCCGGTTGTAAATCTAATGTAGTGCCTTGACTACAGTCTTGAATAACGTATTCAGAGTGGTCCTAAATGGTTTTGGATGTACTCTGCGAGACCACAATACCATGAGCAATTAACGGTTTAGTGCGCAGTACCTACGCTATGTTTGGCGCATGAAACTTTGAAATACTCTTTATGTATTCAATATAATATATTATTATGTCGAGCAATACACATACATTTCTCCCGAGGCGGCGGCGGCGGCGGCGCACCAACTTTCGGGCGGTGTATTATTAATATTGACAAATTTATGAACGAAATAGCGTCTAATCTATGAGACGACTGGCGAGCGCGTTGCGGATAAATCAAGAATGACACGGACCCCGTAGGTTAAAACCAATGGACGTTATTGTGTGTGCAACGTGTCTTTGCAGCGCGTGTACATAATAATTTATCGCGCGCGCGTAGTAGTATTATTATTATTGTTGTTGTTGCCTGAAACGTATGAAAATCGTATACGTTTGCCGCGCCAGACTTTCGGAGGTTTCGACGAAAAAAAAGACATTTCGTTGATAAAATTGGATTTTAGATTTGCTTTAAATATTCATCATTGACGGTACCTCTCTCTCGAGGAAAAAGAACCCGGCGTATATTAATAGAAACGGAATTGAAAAAAAAAAAAAAAAAAAAACGATTTTTTCCCCTCTAATTCGTTGATACGCCTACGTGTATATTTTGTTATACGCGTCGGGGCCGGAAATAATATTAAAATATTTTCGTGTATGACATCCACGTTAATTGTAATTCATTCCGTCGGCGATGGATTGTAAATTGTTTTTTTTTTCCAAAACACCCGTCGTGATTTCTTGTCACTCTAATATAGATCCAAACGAAATTACTCAACGATAAACGAGAGTTTATTTGTTTATTTATTTAGTTTTTTAATTTATTTATTACGCGCGTTCAAAACGATCGGATGAATGAGTTTCAAAATCTATCCGAACACGCTTTTAACGACCTTTAATTACGAACAAACGAATCGTCGTGTGCTTTTCTTACGTAGTACAATATTAAACGAGTCAACGAATCGAGAATTATTTCGGTAATTATTTTCAAATAAAATTTATTTAATTATTCGAAATATAAAAAAGAAAGAAAGAAAGCGAAACATTATTGTTCTCTCTAAAAAAACATACACAACACTAAGAAAATAATATAATAAATAGTCAGATACGATTTCCAGTTTTACGATTATTATTCTCGGAAACACAGAGAAAAAAAAAAATATTAGGAAAATAATAAATTTAAACCCATTTTACCATAAACATCGTTATTTTTTGCTATTTCCTCTAAAAATAATAGGGAACACAACTCCTCTGGTAAACCCAAAACTATCTACATCCAATTTCCGATCAATTCAGTATGCTCCATATAAGTTGAGACGACATAGTTTACTGCTCTACTAAGAGAAAAACAAAAACAAAAAAAAAAACTTTTTTAGATAAAGAGAAAGTTTATATTATTATATTAATATCTTGTATGGTTTTCGTGCTTTATTTATTGTCTAGGAATCAATGAAATTGTATATCGTGTTTACAACTTATTCGTTTAAATAAAATTTCAATCGATAAATTGATTAAGTATTGCTTGTTTTCAAAACGTCATACGATCAATTATTATTCATTGTACTAGGTATAATCATTTCAAATCGTTTCGTGTAAAATATTGACTTTTAATCGCAGAAATCCTACAGTATGATTCGTAATAATATTATACTTGATTTGGTTAGTCACTGAACTATATTAATAGTTTTACACTTTTTTTTTCTCAATAAAGCGTTACGTTTTTTTCGTCTCGATAAAAGTTTATGCATTTATAGAATAAAGTACAAATTTATCGAATATCCGCCCGCCGAATAAATTGTGATTTAATGTTTTGCGTAATGGAATATTCACTAATTCTTCGACCCGCTTTTTTTCCTTTTTTTTTTTTTTTGATACGTGTTCTCTATAGTGATCTCTCACCACACATAAACTCAAAATGACGGGTTACACGTTCAACTTCCGCGGGAGAACTTGTATTAATAAAATAACAAAAGTCGAAAATGTAAAGGTAAACAAGTTTATTTACTAAAACACAATTTAATATAAAAGGGGTTTGAGGATATACAGCACAAACGAGAAGTAGAGAAACAGTAATGATGCCGGACCGGCAGTTTGACTGAGTCTAAATTAATGACAAATCCGACGCCGTATTCATATGTTACGAGCACTAGCGAAATATGAAGAGAAGAGAGGGTAAATGTCAACTAGGGCGTTGTCCCCGATATTGGAGAAATATAGTTTTTCGAAATCCCGAGTGTGGTTGCCAAAACAACCGTTTAAAATGCACGTGTCAAAAAGTAATTTTTATACCGAAACTACTTTTTATAATAGTCCTGAACAATAAGTACGTAGAAGACGTGCACCGCGAGAGGTTAACGGCTTAATACAAACGTGACGAAAGAAAACAATACGATATGGGCTTCACAAATTCGACTGAAAATTTAATTGCGGTATTAACGCTCGGTCTTCTCGTTTGTGTGTGTTTTTTTTTTTTTTTTTTAGAGAGAGAAACGTGGAAAAAAAAAGGAAAAACTTTGACCACGTAAAAACAATAGTGCAATCAGATCACAAGTCTGTTTTTAAACGCGCCGTGTTTCGCTTTGTTAATGTTTTGTTTTCTGATAGACTGACGAATAAAACATCATAACGAAATTACGAATCTCGCTAGCCTGTAGGGAAATCTGGATTCTTTTTATTCAGCTGCCCTTTCTACAACCGAAACGAATGGTTTTCACCGTTACAAATGCTATTTCCTACATTTCTTGGGACACAATACTTTATTATTTATGTTATTTTATGTATTATGGTTTCATAAATTTAGTATTAAATAATAAATACGAATAATTTAATAAATGGCGCTGCTGTGTTTAACTTTTATAAATGACTGTTTTTGAGGATAAAATATGGATGTTACAGCGGTTAGGTATTTGATCATTTTTTTGTGTGATGATGCGTAATATTCTACGAGACACAATTATCATCGCCCAGTGTTGGCGATAATAATACGTAATATGTACCTGTGTGGCAATTTCAAATTATTGAAATACGATTATTATTTTAAGGAAAAATTAGAAAAATAAAAAAATATCATCAAAAATATACGAGTATATTTAAGCTTCGATAGTTATAATCTCCATTTCTAATAAAATAATATTAAACAATTCAATATTATATTTTCGTTTTGCTGACTATTATGTTCATTACGATTTATTATATTTCATACTTGTGTTTAGCAAGGTAATCATATTATTATCAGTTGAATATTATTTGTAGTAAAGATATTTTATTCCAAAACAGGACTTTTAAAAAAGTTTTTCCATATTATCAATTAATTATTGATATATCCAATTATTTTCGATGAAAAACAAAATGTTTTATACAGCTGTGGAATAATTATTCAAAATTTAGATTTCCCGTTTAAAAAGAAAAATAAATAAATCTGAGATGTCTGTTACGACATATATTTTACATTTTTTTTCCACCTTTTTTCATTATGTGCACTCTTCTATGAAATCATGATCGAAATAAGGCAATCGGAGCGACAGCTGATTTCAATCGTTGTACTCTGCGGGATGCATGCTTATTGGAGTCCATTGCCCGCTCAAACGAAACGTCAATTTATTCTCACCGCCTAAACCATTTGGCAATGTTTTCAACCAACTCCCAAGTTCGGAGTTTGAACTCCGATGATTAAAAATTGAACCCTCGAGTTGTTATGATAAATGTACGATTTCACCCTCTCAAAGTCTCGACATTATTACACAAACGTTTGAAACCGACGTGAAACTGTATGCGATATACTTGATCGAGCACAATATCACGATTATACGTTGTAAAAAAAAAAATTAATTTTCAAAGAATACGTCGTCGGCGCAATAATTATTATTAGTTTAATCAATAGATTTTAGTCTTAAAACGCGTCGGCACGTAATTCCATTACGATATTATAACGAAATCAAAATTAAATAAAACGAAATAACCTTTACACGCACCCGTAAGGTGTATTAAATACCTACCTAAATCGATCGAGAAAGGATTTTATTCAATTTTATGTTAAATTTATTACCCCTTCGCGCGAACAGTGTTATTCGATAATAATTACAGTCCAGAATTTCGTTTAACGCGCGCTCTGTGCTAAACGGGGATAAGAAAATGTTTACGACCTGTAGATTTTGCTCGTGCAGTTTTTTTTTCCCCGCGTGCCCGTGCACATTTTTATACGCGCGATAATATTTCAGCATATTTTCGCTTTATCGGAAAGCATTTTCGAGGATATATTTCCGATATTGCGTCGGTATCGATTTATAAAAAGTACCTATTATATTTTACCGCGTGTGTTCGGATAAACGTTGTAGATTTATCTCGCCGCGTTTTCGTTAATGTCGATTTAAATAAAAGAAATGAAATAAAAAACGATATTTCTTATCGTCAGAACCGATTTGAAATCGAATGAACCGCGCCGTTTCTTTTTTCTCGTCGAAAATACAATCGATCATCATACACCACACAACACACACACACACACACACGACTAAAATAATAAATATATAATTATGGCGCACAATCGACCCGGCGGCGGCGGCGGCGACGGCGTATCGCTGTTGTTACGATTCCGAATCAGGCCGTAATGTATTACTACAATAACAGGGTCGTAAGGTCGTCTACTATAAAGGCGGAAATGTTGTTGTTGCGAATACTTCGGCGCACGTCATCATTGTTAGTATAATTGTACGTTCGTCTGAACGCTAACACGGTTTAACAATATGATAATATACGTATGATATTATCCGTGCGCCGTTTTTATTGCTCGCGTTGTAAATTCGTATTTTCGAATTCGATAGTTTTCGCGAGACAGCGTTTTCGGAGCGTTTCGGCGACATAACCTACCATATATACGCGTATATACATACCACGCGATGCATGCACCTGCAGCCGCGTGAACGCCTATGAATTGCCGACGAAATAATCGATATTGCATTATATTCCGCGGTAGAACCTCAATAGCCGCCCGGTAAACGGGCCGTAATCCATATATAATTTGTACGTATGATTTCCACGAGTTTCCGAAATCTAAGTCGAGATCATCACTGCTACGCGAGACATATCGTCGATTTTTCTCAGTCGATTACGTCTAATAATATGTTATATTATTTGATAATGTACGAGTATTCTATGACGCGTCTGTTTGTTTTTTCACAGTTTTTTATGTTTAACTATTTCTCATTCGAATTGACAAACAAATAATCCGTTATCACATCGGAAATAATAACATCAGTCCATTTGCCGCAAACGTCGAAATTTGACGAGATTATTTTGTTGAGCGTTATCGTTCATTTGAAGGGGAATTTTACTCACAAATCGCCCGGATAAATCGATCTTGCCCTAATAGTCGTTTCCTTTTCGGGTTTCAGGAGGACTCTATGCGGCGGCACGTACTACTGAACGCAAGATGACCAAATGCGCGACGGACAATGCGCGGTGGCCGGCCAGTGCAGCTGATCGTAATGGTGTTGTTGGCGTGTCGCGGCGCGGTGGAAACGTTCGCGGACTGGGCGGACTGCCCGAGCCCGTGTCAGTGCAAATGGAGCTCGGGCAAGAAGACGGCCCTGTGCCGGGACGCCGGCCTCGTCGAGGTCCCGACGAACCTGGACGGGGACATGCAGGTGCTGGACCTGAGCGCCAACGGCATCGGCTCGCTGCCGGCGGACGCGTTCAAGCGCGTGGGCCTGCTGAACCTGCAGCGGGTGTTCCTGCGCGGCTGCGGCATCCGCGACGTGCACAGGTACTGAAACAGGACGTGGCGTTCGGGAAAAACGTTTCCTTCACTCCTCTTCGAAATATATCGACGAAACTATGGGGGGGGAGGGAGGGAAAATGTGTGATACGAGTATGATGGGCACGGATCGTTTTCGCCAAAATCGTATCAGTTTTTTCTTTTCGGCCGGATTTCAAAATCCACAGGATCGTATCGATAATAATTATTATAATATATATATACGGTCAACGTGAAACGTAACAGCTACTATAACAAATAATCAATCGTTTGATAATAAAATAATCATACACGTTTCGTTTAGTAACCGATTAGTGATTTTCAACGATAATTATGGCAGTAATAACGATCCCGATACTATATGAAAAATCTTTCTTTAACTAATATTACATGGTATCGATTTTTAAATCTGCCAGAAAAGGGAAAAGCATGTTCGTTTTTTAAGTATAAGGAAAATCGATATTTTTTTAATTTGACGGCAAACGGTCCCCCGTCTGTTACAATATAATATTTATTGTTTATAGAGTCGGTCACACGGGGGGAATAGATTCCTACACGATTTATTTTTATTTTTTTTTAACTATAAAAATTTGTATCAGCGATTTCATAATATGGTATCGTTTGCTTCAATATAACGTCGTTGTATTTACAATACTAAACTAGACACGTATCAAAGAAATATAGTAAAATATATATTTATAAAAAAAAACCGTATAAATTGTAACGACTCCCGTGGGCCAAAATATAAAGCGACGACTAGACATAGTGTCGGTCTGATATAACTAAGATAAATCATACGAAAAAGGCGATCGATAAAATAGTTCTATAGCTTTAAACCTTTCCCAATCTATTAGTGAAAACCGTACTTAAATCCACCGAGTACTTTTCGAGTTATGCATTGCAAAAAAAAAAGGGCTTCAATTGTATATGTAATATTATAATAAATTATGAATTATGCTGAATACATTATGTTTCTATTCGAATGAATCGATTGTCGTGTTCGTAAATATTATTGGGACAAGGGTTATATGAGAGAAAACGTTTAGAAAACCCGCCGGAAACGTCGGAATTCTTAAGTTGTTTTTGAAATCCGATATGTTGAAAAGATAGTTTATATAATAACAATAACAAAATGACGAACGCGGTTTACTCAGGGACGCGTTCAGGGAGCTGAAGATACTGGTCGAGTTGGACCTGAGCGATAACCTGATCGGGACGCTGCACCCGGACACGTTCCACGGCAACGAGCGGCTGCGCGTGCTCTACCTGAACGGCAACCCGCTGACGGAGCTGGGCGAGGCGCAGTTCCCGGTGCTGCAGCACCTGCGCACGCTGGAGCTGCAACACTGTCAGATCAAGCGCGTGCACCGGGACGCGTTCTTGCACGTCACCGCGCTCGAGTCGCTCAACCTCAACGGCAACATGCTCCGGTGGCTGTCCGAGACCGTGTTCCTGCCCGTGTCCCGGCTGAAGACGCTGTCGCTGGACGGCAACCCGTGGCTGTGCGACTGTCGGCTGCGCGGCTTCCGCAACTGGTACGTCGCGTCCAACCTGTACGCGCACCCGCTGTCGTGCATCGAGCCGCCCGCGCTGTCCGGCAGCCGGTGGGAGAACGTCGAGCCGGCCGAGTTCGCGTGCCCGCCCGCCGTGCACATCGACCGGCGCACCGGCGGCGGCGGCGTCGGGCCCGAAGACGCGGGCGGCAACGTGTCGTTCACGTGCAAGGTGACCGGCGACCCCGTGCCTGAGGTGAGGATAATCGTACTTATAATCGTTTTTACGTATAGTGATCCGGGCTCGGATCCGTTTCCGTATGTCGAAAAAAACTGTTTTAAAACAGCACAGCGAGCGAGACGCATCGAGTACGATATTAATTAATATAATATTTTGTCGTTTTGAGATTTCGTCACGCGTTTTAGTGCGTTTCGGATTTTTTTTCTGGTGTTCATAAATCTCGCAGTGTTTTAATGACGATCGGTAGAACAGCTTGTCGAGAACGGACAACTGAGTGAAAAACACCCACGTTTCCGTTTCGTTAGATTTTTCAAACAATCATTTATTTTTACTCCTCGACGCGAACGCTTTAATTTAATATTTTTGTCTTCTCGTCAGTCGCGTCGTTCAAAAAAGTATTTTCCAAAAACTACCATTTCGATCCCGATTGCAGCCAAAAACTCTGTCCGAAATCTGTAAAACAGGGTCATAATTTATTGTCACAATGTACCATAGGTCTCGAATTTAAAAGACCCAATTCATATTTCGTATTGAATTTAAAAGTTTGATTTCTCGTTGACGAAATAATAGTTATAGTAATTGACGACATTATTGACAATTACGGAGAAAAATAAAAAATGAAATATTTAAAATCGCGAAGTGCTTTCTAAACCGCTGTCGACACTAGACTGATCGTCCGCACACTGTGCCTTTGGTAAGCTGCAGTACTTTCGCGCGCCACACGATCGGTACTGGTTAGGTTTCGCGCGCAGCTCGGCTGTCATTGGTCGGGTGGTGCGAGCTGTTTGGCTTTCATTGTCAGTAATTATTCTTATATTTGTATGTGATTTTCGACCATACTGGTTACCTAACCATATTGGTTTTACCACGTTTTAGATTCTGAGTGAAACGAGGAACCTATTGCATTTACCACGAGTGTTTTTTATTTTTTTTGTGTATGTTTACACCACGTTAATTGCCCGAAAAATAGTCCGATTTTCAACTCCAGTATTGGTTTCTTGTAGGAAATTGCGTGTAGTTGGTACTTTAGAGATGTAATTTTTCGAATTTCCCGACAGTTAAAAAGTTGTACGTGAAAAACTGTCGAAAAA